>OY744481.1:299712465-300953169 GCA_963556165.1 Tipula helvola | reverse complement strand
GGAACACCCAGTTAGCCACATTAGATTTTGTACACAAAAATTATTTATCATCGTATATAGACCTACTTTAATAAATGACACCTTTCATAATCAGTTATAAAATGAGAACAAACAAATATTTGTTAAACATTTATAAACATATCAGCGACTGTTGTATCTAAGTGCTTCCGTTGCATGCCTTTTAACTTGCTTTTATTAGCTATATGATTTGAAAATAATAACTTTTACAATTTAAGTCTTGCTATAGGGAGAAAAAATGAAAGTTTCTAGTGCTATTAAATAGATGTCGCTATCCAATAACTGCCACAGAATACCACTATTGCTTATTTTAATTTCCACTGGATATTTTAGTTTTCGACCCAACACTCCATCATCAGATCATCAGTAGTACGGAGCTATCGTAGTACTTCCTCTACACTGAGCATAGGAACGAGATGCTTTAAATTGAATGAAAACGATACCAAAAATTCTCAAAAAATTCCGAAAATTACCAAAAATTCACAAAAAATTCCCAAAAAAATACCAAAATTCTCCATTTTTGGTAATTTTTAGGTAATATTTGGAATTTTTTGGGAATTTTTGGTAATTTTTTCAGAATTTTTGGGATTTTTTGAATTTTTTGGTAATTTTTTGGGGAATATTTTGGGAATTTTTGGAAATTTTTGGAATTTTTTTTGGAATTTTTGGTAATTTTTGGAATTTTTTGGGAATATTGGAATTTTTGGAAATTTTAGGGAATTTTTGGAAATATTTGGGAATTTTTTTTGGAATTTTTTGGGAATTTTTGGGGAATTTTTGGAAGTTTTTGGTAATTTTTGGGTAATTTTTGGAATTTTTTGGAAGTTTTCTGGTAATGTTTGGGAAGGCGAGAAAAATTGTAATCATTCCAGCAGAAGTCAAACGCCCGAAACAATCGTGCGTCATCAAATTCGCAGCGGCGATATACAGGAAATCAATCGTGTCTGGGCTGTAATATTTATCATTTGTGTCGGACTCGGGATTGTAAGCATATAAACCCTGTGTGTAATAACTGTAGTAAGTTAAGTCATATTACTGCAGAATGTTTGTCTCGTCTATCTTCTAGAACAAATTGGAATAATGGAAGCTCAAATGTCATCATCAACGTGGTAGAAGTCGTAATCGGAATTACAGTAACCATGTGAACTGAATCATGGTGCAGAACATATGAATTTTTTTTTCATCGACTTTAGGTCTTTGCAAATCCTTCAAAGCCAGAATAGTTCTGAAGTCGGATGCATAACCAAAATTTTTCAAACCGTATAACCTACCTTTTGTGTACATCAAATAAGTTCGAGAGGAAATCGACAGGCTGCTCGAGGAAAATTTTTTAAAACCAGTGAAGTTTAGTTGATGGGCTACACCAATTGTCGTGGTTTCCGAAACCGAACGGCAAAATCCGAATTTGCGATGATTTCAAAATTACCTTAAACCCGCAAATTGAGATCGACCGTTATCCGATTCCGCGAATCGAATCACTTTTTCATAAATTACAAGGCGGCAGATTTTTTACAAAAGTTGATTTGACCGACGAATATCTACAAATCGAGTTATCAAACGAGTCGAAGAAATTAATGGTAATAAATACATCTTTTGGCTTATTCGAATACCAAAGGTTACCTTTCGGCGCATCCGGAATATTCTAACGGTTCATGGAGGAAGTCATTTCAAATCTAACCGAAATTTTTAATCGATTTGAAAAAATTGGGTTACGAATTACGGGATAAATGCAATTTGGCTGCCGAGCATATTGAATATGGAGGACATATTATCAATGCAAATTGCATTTTACCGTTTGAAAAGCGACTCGGAGCTCTCAAGCTTATGCCGAGACCAACAAATTTGACGGAAGTTGTAGCATTCATCGGATTACACCAGAGTTGTCATACCAATAAACCGTATTACATATGTTGCACGATGGACATTGAGGATTAGCATGAATGAAACAACTTGCTCGACGATACTACTGGTTCCCAAACATCGATAAAAAAATCGAACAACTAGCGAAAAGTTGCCAAACATACCAAATTGCCTCCAGTGATCCGACGAAGAATTTTCCAGTTGGCCGGTCGCTGAAAATCCCTGGGAAAGAATACTTTGCCTTTGTAGAATACCGGTATACCGTGGAAATATCTAATATCACATCAACAACAACCATTTTGGCTCTACAAAACATATTTTCACTATAGGGTTTGCATGAAACTATTATATCGGCAATGGACCACAGCGCATACTAACGAGTTCGAGGAATTTTGCAAGCTAAACTCAATCACCCAATTGACGACCGCACCATTTCACCCAGCAGCTCCGAACGGTCAAGCTGAGCCTTTTGTTAGATCATTCAAAACGTAATTTTCCAAAATAATGACGGAGGAGAAAAACAGTCAATTGGCTTTGCTGAAATTTTTATCAACGTATCGATCAACCCCTGATTCAATATCGCAAAAATCACCCGCTGAACTACTTTATGGTAGAAAACCTCGAAATTTACTGTCCGTTCTCCTATACCGAACGCACAACATCAACTTACTAAAGATTATAAAAGCCAGTTTCAATCAAATCAATTCGTATTTGCAAATAACTTTTTTCAAAAGGTGCCAAGTGGATTGAAGGCTGAATCATAAAGAAAGTGGGACGCAAAATTTTTCTGGTCGAGACCAAAGCCGGAGTCTGCAGGAGACATCAAAACCAGCTTCGTCGCAGGTATACAATTTTGAAGTCACATTGCCAAATCAACGGATGTATTTTCATATATTGGCCAATAATCTTCGCCGAGTAGTCACCAATAGTCTACGCTGAGTCCGAGAATATCTTGTTTAGTTAATAGTCAATCAACGTCAGATGCTTTTAATCATAATCCTATCATCAACGTCAGATGCTGTTAATCATAATACTATTGTTGGACCTAGTACCAGTTGTTCAATACCACTACAAAAAGATAACCAATCAGGGACAAACAAGTGAAGTTTCCTCACCAAGAAGGTCGGAACGAAAAAAAAAATCCAACCGTTCGATTTCAAGCATCCACTGGACGCTGATCAATTAAGAGGGGAGAAAATCGTTTTAAAAATATTTAGTTAAATATAAAAGTTGCTTAAATTCAACATGTCCAAATAAGGTACCAACCCGCTATAGGTACCGGAAACGTCAATCTGTCGATTGAAATGTTAACCTATCAACCCTTAAATTTAACTTTAAAACATTTTCTATATGAAAAACAAGGTTGATGCCTTTTAGCTTAATGAAGAACTTAGATTGGACCATCAAGCAGCAATCTTAGAGCTTCAAGATAGAAATCTGAGAATTCTATCTAAAACTGTCGGTAAAATTCAGGTTCCGACTGACCTGTCCTGACAATTATTCCGGCTTTTATTAGAATGCCTTTCGTTTACGTTTAAAGCCCATTTTGCTATTTGGAATCGGAATCAAATTGTTGTCCTTGCTGCTAGAGTTAGGTGCCCTAAAAAATTGGTTTAATCTTAAAATGATAGATTTCGCACGTAATAACCAAATCACCATTTTGGGTTTTCAGGATATTTTAGTCACTTTATTTGAAAATTATAGACCTAGTGAAAAAATGGGTCGTTCTCAATGCCATTTCAAGGTCAATTTTTTTTTTTTTTTTAGAAAGAGAGATTTAGATTCTATAAGGTAAAGGAACAGTTGAAAATATATTTAAGCTGCTCTTTATTTTTCGAGATATTTCAGCTTTTGTAAGCTTCAATGATAAAATCATCAATACGAATGTTTTGCAACTTGGATCTCTCGGATTTAACTCCTGACGACCACCAGCAAAATACACGGCGACCGCCACTACTACCATCTAGGTGCCATCTCATTAGGGATAACATCGCCAAATTGAAGGAAGTATTTTCAATAGATTCTCAGAAGGTTAAGATAAAGATAGTTCATAAATCCACAATTAATCAGAATCCCAGAGAAGCAGTTTGCCAATAATCCTTATAGGCTTAAAACGAATTTTAAACACACATGTACTTATATATTACATAATTATCTAAAAAACTTGATTCTTTGGGATTGATTGTTTTGTTTGAGATGAGTAATCCTTTGCGTATTCCGAGGTTTGGGGATATTAATTTGAGCAATCATGTTTTTGAGAAAACGTGTTTAGGGAGAAATTTTTTGGTGAAGTGTTTTTGGTGTATGTTGGGAATATGACTTTTGAGAATGAAAAGCCAGAAATCCCAACACGATATTTTAACAATCGTTAATTAAAAACGGGATACCATTATATTCCCAACAATAAAAATCTCCCAAAAATGCAAAATTACGTGCCCCATTAAAAATGAAGACCCATTAAATTTTTGTTAACTACAATATGAAAACAAAAGGAAGCTACATAATTTCTTGTCATCCTTACGCATAAAGCACCAATGCTAATCGGTTCCCGGAGTTTTTTATTTTAGTATTTGAAATATAAACGATTATTAAAATAGTAAATATAATTGAAATTGTTTTAACGGTTTCCTGTTATACTTGCACAAAGGGGTCAATGCTAAGCGGCTTTGGGGAGTTCTCTATTTTAGTATGTGAGTAACTATTAAAAAACAGAAAATTTTTTAAAAATGTTGTAATTTTTATGAATATTAGAATTTCAAAAAGTCGTCAATGCAGCGGTTTAGGGGCGGCAGCCTAAATTGTATTTCAAAAATTTGTTATACATACCATACATACTTATTTAAAAAACTTAATTTTTTGGGATTTTTCGTTTTTTTGGGATTATTTTATTTTGGATAACGATAATATACCAAACCATTAAAAACAGACGATTTTCACTATTTTAACAATTTCTTATTTATTGGCTGAAAAAAAAGAAATATCGTTCTCGCCGCTCGTAAGGAAAATCCGATACTTATAGAAATACAAATTTTAATGTTAACTTGGACCGCGCTTTGATAATTGGGTTTCTGAATTTTCAATTTTTGGATTATTTTTCTAGATAAAGTAGCAGTTATAGCCAACGAATTAAGTGGATTTGGTAGTTTGTTGTCGTACTGAAAAGTTCGCACAAACAAAAGTTCGGTCTACCTTTCAGGTAGCCAAGGCCAAACTACAAAATACAATTCTAATTTCATACATTAAGTATGAGGCGAGAACGTACTGACCTAGCGAATTATATTCACTAAATCAAAAACTCAAGGAAAACCATCATTTCTGTGTGTTTACAAATAATATAAAGAGAAGTTTGCTTGTATTAAAATCAACAAAATTCTTTCGACTCTTTATAGACAAAATATATTAACATTTGGATTTATTTTAATACAGACAAACTTCTCTTTCTATTATTTGTGTCGGCATAAAACACACAGAAATGATGGTTTTTCCTGAGTTTTTGATTTAGTGAATATAATTCGCTAGATCAGTACGTTCTTGCCTCATATTTAATGTATGAAGTTAGAATTCCTTTTTCCAGTTTGCTCGTAGCTATCTGAAGAGGAGACCGAACTTTTGTTTGTGTGAACTTTTCAGTACGAAACAAGCTACCACATAAAAAACTCAAGGAATGTTTTCATTTTTTTGAGTTATGTTTTCTTGAGTTAAAGTATGGGGGATTTTGATATTTCTACTTTTTTGGTATATACATATATTATAAATTATTGGCCACTTCATTTTTTCTGATTAGCAAGTCGAAAAATGTTGTGAATGCCATTATTGTTAATATATTTAGTGTATAAAAGCCGAAAGAATCTTATTGATTTTAATACAGACAAACTTCTCTTTCCATTTAACTTCCGAGATTATGTCTTTCGAGATTTTTAATTTTCGAGATTTTGTCACATTCGAAGTTTTTTGTTTCGAGATTTTTACAAACTATTTGAAAGTAAAACGGGATTGCATATTCATTTGACCGATTAATCGTTTACATTATTACGTTACTTCAGATAAAATTCTGGAATATGGCCAATTAGGATAGAACTAGGCTATTTTTTAACCAATTACAATGAAACTCGACAGGTACAATGGAAATGATATTCTAAAATAGTATTACACCCATACCTCACTTTGCGACGGTAATTGGTTCCATAAAAATGCGTCTTGTAAATAAAATTGCAACATAATTAAATAACCTTGACGTATTTTCAGAAAGAAAACATTTAAGTAACGATGCAACAAATAATTTAAGCGAGGCAAAACTGAAATTTGGTAGTAACAAATGTACCGTCGCAATTCGAAACGTCGCAATTCGAAACGTCGCAATTCGAAACGTCGCAAATCGAGGTATTATACTTTGTCCGAAAATTATTTTAGAATCTCATTTCCAACGCACACGTCGTGTCATCATAATCGGTTAAGAATTGGAGAAGTTTCATCTGAAAAGGCCATATTTCAACCAGACCATATTTGAATAGGCATCTATTTCTACAGGCACGGAACTAAAATTGCATTCAAGATTTAATTTTCAAGGAGAGTTACAGTGACTCTCATAATTGATCACACCTAATAATATTTTTGTTAATTTATTATTGATATTTGTGATGTTGAAAATGAATTGTTTTTTTTATTTGTTAAATAATATTTAATAAACTGCTGAATTTAAAAATAAAAACTAAAAAATTTAATTTTATTTTGGTGTAATCAAATATTAGCATCTTATGAAATCGTGATCAATTATGAGAGTCACTGTATGTGATTTAATGCTCTCAGATTATAAATTATTTTCTCTAAAACTATTCGGAGAGCTTGTAGACCTTGAAGAAAAATATAACTCCAGAGTCAATTAAAAAAATTAATTTAGATATTTTAAATTCGTTTTTACTACATGATTAAGAGAAAATTCTGTTATTGAGCGATCCGAACAGGAAAATTAATGAAGCTTCATTTGTTGTACTAATTTTGTCGTTTGCAAAAAAATTAAACCTTGGATGTCGAAAAAAACTACTTAAAGCGATTAAGTTGAAGAATGAAAAGCTCCGTAATCGTGTGCGAAGACTTCAGGTGAAAATTCAAGCTGACATTAAAAAACTAAGGAAAGTTAGTTTCACTATAGGTTTGAACATTCCAAGAAAAATTTGGAAAGCTAATGGCGTTTAGTGGATGATATTATCGGTAAAGGTTGTTATACTAAAACTAGTTCAGAAATCATTAATACAGATGGGTGTTTGATAAGTGAAATGTTTCTATTGGCTTTCACTAAAGTGTCTGTAAAATGTTATGCCATAAGAATATTTCTGAACGTATTTTCTTCTCACTAATCCCTCCATCTGAAATTATAAACTACGTAAACCGACTTTAGCAACAAAGATCTTAAAATGATTGCCCCATAAGCATTGCTTATATTTTGGCACATATCTTTAGCTTAAATTTTATCAATGGTTTCTTTCCTGATGTTTTGAAACCAGCAATTGTTATTGATTTATTCAAGAAAGAGGATCCGAGTGATATATCAAACTATCACCCTGTATCATTAGCTGCATATCTTGACGTATAGTGACCCGGCGACATGTTTGTCTCAACAGTACATGAGAATCCTGGGCTTACTGCTGCACAGAAGCTTCAGTACCATAAAAAGATTCGTTACGAGGAGAGGCTCGAGCGTCATTAAAATACTTGGCAATAACTGAAGCCAATTATGTTGGCAGCGTTGGGCAAATAAGACCACACAACAGCGTGGGCAAATGAGATTACAGAGATCGATTTTCCAACTTGCCAATCATTTTTGGATTTTTTTACTAAACGAGCTGACTCATTAGAAAATTGCCAACCACCACCTAGAAAACAACAATTTCGATCTACCACCATTCACAGCCATACAGTAGCAGTCAGAAATTGTCCTTTATGTAATACCATACATTCTTCAGGAGGAAGCTAGTAAGTTGACGAATGACAGATGGTCAAATAGTACCTCATGCGTAATAACTCGGCAAATCTGGCCAAAGTTGAACTTGGCGAGATCCAAACAGCTGATCTCACTTCAGCGGAGTCAGATCAGTGTGGTTGTTGGAGTGATTACGGGGCACTGTCTCATAGGCAGACATGCAAGTAGACTTGGTTTCTTCTCACATGACTACTGTCGTAGTTGCGAGGACGAAGAGGAGGAAGAGACAGTACTTCATCTTCTTTGCACCTGTCCTCGTCTGGCACGAAACAGACTGAATTTTCTAGGGGCACACCTTTTCAACGACCTGGCGGAGCTCAGCGAGAAGGACGTCAGGAGTATCCAGCGCTTCATAGCAAGCTCAAAGTGGTTTCAATGAGTTGGAGGAAAAATTTTTAATTTGTGGTATGGCTACGGACCTTTTTGTGTCTATGCCTGGTCCTGGTGGACCGCCACCCAAACCTAACCTAACCTAACCTAATACCATACATAATTTATACCAATGCGTTAAATTTAGAGAGATGGATGAAGCCGTGAGGCGTGAATTCATGCAAGGGGCCAACCGATGCTTTAATTGGCTGTGTGATACACATTTAGTTTCGAGATGCGAATCAGAAAGTTCCTGCATGAAATGCCATAGGCGTCACAATACCTTACTGCACTTACCAGCCAACCACAACGCCACCACAAACCACAACGCCACCACAAACCACAACGCCACCACACCAAAACTGAGGCGAATATTGAGACCGTACCTACCAACAATGTTAAAAAAACATCGGTTTATTTAACACCATCTACCACCGTCCAAACCTACCAATCACAGCCAGCAACATTTAATGCCGGCTTTCTACAAAGAGCACTTGTAGATATTCGAGGAGCTAACAATCTTTTATATTCTTGCAGAGCACCTCTAGATTTCTAGATTCTGGAAGTTTAGCTTCATTCATCACCGAGTCGTGCGTTCAAAAATTGGCATTACCACGGAAGAACCAAAGAACTATAGTCGAGGGATTCGGTTCAACAACGGTGGGCACTTCCAGAGGACGCTTGTATATTGAAGTATTTTCAAGAACAAGCAAGGACATATCATTCCATATTGACTCACTTGTACTATCATCAATTACCTCACTACAACCGCAGATACGAATACCTGATTACCATTGGGCGGAATTCCAAAATTTACCATTGGCAGACCCAACATTCCAAGAGCCTGGCGAAATAGAAATTTTAATTGGTTGTGACCACTATCTTTCCCTATTACTACGAGGTCATATTAAGGGTATCAAATCCAACTTAATAGCGCAAGAAACAATTCTTGGTTGGATAATTTCGGGAACATTAATAAGCAAGCAGCAATTTATCAACCACCATTAGCTGTTTGGATGCCATTTTGGATTTACATCAATTATACCAAAAACTTAAGTTTCAACTGGCGAACAAACAACACCAATTATAATAAAAATCAAATTTATAATCAAAAAATAAAATCAACCATTTTGTGATGTGTGGTGTTTGATTTAAAATTTTATTTAAATTAAAAAAAATGAAGACCAGCAGCATACATCCAGTGATTTCAACGATCATTTTATTTTATTGGAAATTCTTCGCAAGTACCAGCTACAGATTCCAAACTTTTTTCAAAAAACATATAAACAATTTTGCAGCTATTTACATAAGTTCTATCTTTTACGTATGCTTTGCTCAGTTTCTGGTCTACTGTGCGGTTACTACGGCTTAATTCAAGCCAATTTACATTGTGGTATTATAATATGGAGTGGAATTTATGAATCTTTACTCAAATCGTTGGTTGCAGCGGATAACACCTTATTACGAGTAATACTGAAAAAAGGCCGCTTAACATCAGCACTTGAGCTTTTCAGTAAACTAATGTTAAGATTACGAGATATGCCAACGACGATTTATATTGCGCTCTCTTTTTATGCGAATAAAATCGCTGACTACTGTTACGATCATGTTGAAGTGAAAAACAGGGCTGAGTTAAAATTTGAAAGTAAACAAAGAATTTACCGATGAAGGTGAAGACATACCCTGATCAATTTAAGTGAAATGCTTAGATCCTCAATTTAGAGAAAATCGGCTGATTCTGTAGCCATAGTACAGAACCATATTTGATTCCGTCAGGTGGATTCTCCAACAAGGTATTATTTTGAGGTAATGCTTATTCGAATCATCAATAACATTATAGAACTTTGTCCCGTCGAGTTTAATCCCCCAGCTATTTTAAACTGAGCCTCAAATGGTGTGAAACCACATTTTGGAATTCAACAAATTGCTCAATTTTTTAAGATTCCTCACTGCAGAAGGATCACCAATTGGAAGAGTACTGACTGTGTGAACGGAGGCGATGATTTGCACGGTGAATTAACCGTGGAGAAAAATTCCTAGCCAAAAATTTCAAATTAAAAAATCGTAACAACCCAAACAGTAGCTACAATTATAGTCGTCTTCCCTTTAAATGATGATTTTGAGATGTTCTGCTGGTTGTTG
This sequence comes from Tipula helvola, assembly GCA_963556165.1. Classification (NCBI taxonomy): domain Eukaryota; kingdom Metazoa; phylum Arthropoda; class Insecta; order Diptera; family Tipulidae; genus Tipula; species Tipula helvola. The sequence goes on along the minus strand of OY744481.1, from coordinate 300,942,803 downwards.
AAGTGGCTAGAATTCCGCTATTACGTTTATTTCATTCTGAAAAAATTTATTCCAACTTTTTGTTGGTGTACGATTAATTTTATTTCAATTCTAGTTATAGTGCTCACCACCAGAGTAGCGATTTTGAACATTTTAATTTTTAGCGGTTGCCGCCATGGAAGGATATTGGAAATAACCAATATTGAAATGAATTTTGATCAAACATTACAAATATTATCAAGAAGAAGACGCGAAGATCAGAAATAGACTTTAAGAAATTGTTTAGCTTCTAGACTTTTGCTAAATATTTTTCTTTTATTTTTTTAATATTTTACATTTTGATGAAGTTTTGTTTTGTCTGATTTATTTAATTCGCTAAGATGCCCAAGTAGCACTTTTTCTTATATAGGGCGAAGATTGACTGAGTAGAAAAGAGTAAATTCGTCGACAAATCTCACTACCTTAAAACCATGCTTATTTTAATTTCTGCTATAATTGCAATGTTTACCACCAAAGCAACTATTTTGTACTTTAATTTTATGGATTGTCATAAGAGCTAAGTATGACAATAAACTGTCAATTTTGTAAAATTTTCATTCCTATTCTTATTCTAGCTTCCAAAGTAAGACGCTTTATATGTTATAAGCTATTCTAACTACTTTCTAAGTATTTATCATCAGTGCGAAATGAATCGCTCACAGGATCAACATCGACCATCAATGTATAAATGACATTCCTCGCCATGTGAGAAATGCTTAAAAGGCCTCAGATGGATTTCAAAATTTTTTAAAATGTTTGCACCGTCAATCACTGGTATCATAGTTATTTCTTCTCTGTACAGCTGACATATTTTGTAACATGAAAAATGATTGTTTACAAAATATTTGGTAGAGTTTAGCTCGTAATGTTGCAATCATTTTGGTATAGCGTCCTTTGACATCAAGTATTTATTATTTTAAGGCACGTAAACTAAAACGGGGTTACATAATAATTCTTGAATAATGCATTAGATTTAGGGATGATACAATCAAACTAATGTACACAAAACAGAAAATAGCATACATCAACCAATAATTTCGAAAAAAAAAAATAGAAAATCATGAAATATCAATTTGAACCGATAACCCCTTCACATACATATAAGTCACGAATCGAAACGTAAAGCAAATTCACTTTGGCAATTGTCATCAATGAATTTATATTCATGTGACATCTTTTTCGTTTCGTTTCGTTTCTTTCAGTTCCTGTTACACATGTTGTTAAAAATTCATAGGAAAATCATTTAATAGAAAATTACCCGTCACAATACATACATACATATGCTCGTCTTACATATTTGTACTTACATACATACATGGGGATAATATATATACAACCGTCTTGGGTTACCTCCCTAAGATAAATTTATATACAAAATTCGAAATGTATTTTGGTATAAATAATTCGCGAAAAATTACATTAAAATGCAAACCGTGTTGCCTACCGGTTAAAGAAAATTCCAATTTTTATTTCCATTTGTCCCGCGTAATTTTCTATTCTTCCGTCTGTTCCTGTTTTTTTTTTTTGCGTGCGTGTATTTAGAGAAATATGTACATGGGTTGTGCACTTTGGGGACTCAAAAATATTTTGTATGATAACAATTTTTTTGGAGATTTTAATATTTTATTTTTGTTTCTTTAATATTCTCTATGATTATTATCTTTTTTCACCCAAAAAAAAAAAAAAAAAAAGACGGCTAAAAACGGAAGTACATGGAAAATGTATATTTTGTGTGCGGAAAAATTTATGTGATACGAATATTCGATTCTTTTTTGTTTTTACTTTGTCTTAATAAATTCAATGCATTAAATTTGCATAAAACGGAAATAAAATTAAAATTATAAAAAAGAAAATAATCGTCTAAGTGGATTTTGAGACAATAGGCAATATAAAAGAGTGGTTAATTAATTTATTGAAAGAAGATAAGACCGTTATGCCCTTGTATATACATGTGCAAAGCAGTCTCGGCTCGTATCTATTCAATTAGTATAATTGGAAGAATTTAAATAAACAAAAAAAAGAAAAAATTCCAAATATTAATTATCTCAGCGGAAATGAGATGTATCAAGTTCGCTAAATATTGATTAGTCTTTGCAATATCGCGGAATTGTTACTTTAATTGTAGAAAATCTGTTCTCCCAAAAAAAAAAAAAAAAAATCAAAACTTTCGAAAATTGCGCGATTGATTGCGCTGCCGATAGATCAAATAGCATTTCATATATGATTATTATTAAAATTGGTTGAAACCAACCGAGGTTCCGCACTTAATGCCAGGAAGGGCCCATGATGCAAAATTCCTGAAATTGTAAAATTTAGTTTGTGTACAAATGATGTTTGAACTTTGAAACTACAGCAAATTTTAAAAAAAATCTTGCAGTTACTCGCCTTCATATTTACACCCTATTCCCATAGTCGTGCCACAGACAATCAAATTTTCGTATTCTCTTGATCGATTGATGTGACAATCGTCGTTTGAAGTGACAAACATCCTTTACGTCGCATTCTCTTATATTATCACTTCGATCTACTAAGAGAATAACAATTTAAAGTTCAAGTGATACGACAATTGTCACGTCGAATGAAGTGACACGACCAAGGGAATACGGAAGCTTATTAGTTATTTAAAACAATTAAATCCACACGTTAGCTAGTGTGGCCAAAAAACGATTTCACTTTTTGCTGAGTTCAGTAATAAAGTTTAAAGAGAATAAACAAATTTGTAACAGTGAGCATCGTGGTATCACCGAATAGCGGTTTTTCCGTTAGTGAGCAATTTTTGTTAGTGAGTACCCAAGCGTAATGTGGTATCGTTTTCATTCATTGGCTGAAGCGAATAACATGATTAACCAGAAAAATTCGTCTGATGAAAGGTACAATTGTACCCATAAATGTTGCAGAGAAATTTAGGAATGTTTGAGAGAGAGAGAGAGACTGAGAGAGAAAGACAGAGAGAGATAGGGAAGGAGGATAGAGAGAGATGGAGGGAGGGAAGGGAGAGAGAAAGAGCGGTGGTGAGCGAAAGAGATAAAAAGAAGGGGGAGAAAAAAGAGAAAGAGTGAGAGCGAGGGAGAGAGAGAGTGAGAGAGGGGAAAAGGGAATTTTTAGTATGTTTTTCTCTCAATTGATTATATCCGTTGAGCTGGTGGAACCAAAAATCAATCACGATTTATGATTTGGGTTCTGATTTTTCCCTAGGGTGTTTTTTCCGAGCTCCCAATCAATCTAATGACATTTTTTGGATTATTTTAGTACTTGGCCGGTTAAAGAGCAGCACGGAAATAAATGCCTAGGGTAGGTGAGTATGTATAACAATAAATTAACTTAGTTTTTGATTACTTTGCGCTTGATTGTGTTGTTATTTCAGAAAGGGTAACCGTTTTGGTTTTTTGATATCTGCTGAAGTGATTCCTTTTAGTCTAGATGGGGATTTAGTATTTGAATTTTTCCAGCACAACATCCAACACATTCCAATAACATTATTTAGCATACTTAATATGGGTAAGCAATGATTGAACCACAAACTTTTTAATTGGGCGATCTTTCGTTTGACTGTAAAAAGTGGTTTTATTTTTCAGACAATTTTACAAGTAGTTATTTGTAAGCGTTTATATCTCTATAATGATTAGTCGTGCCATGTGGAATGAAAAGAAAGTCGTGTAGTCTATGCTCTTGAGTTAAGGGGTAGACGTGATCTATACGTAGATTGAGTGCGATCGTTTCAGAGTTCTAGAGCGAGTTCATCTTTCATGAAATCGACAAACCATTCGTAATTCTTCCCGGGTCGAGATGTAAATTGAAGTCGCTGGTGAAAAGGACGAGCATCACATGTAGTTTTAGTTGTTTGATTATTTTGAACATGTTAGCGAATGTGGCATATATGTATCAGACGCTTTCAGGTCTGCCAACAGTTGGCAAATTTCATGGCAACGTGACAGATTGAGTGTCAAATTTTTAAAGTCAACATATTGCGAGACCTTTGTGTTACTACCTAAAATTCAGAAAATCCTCTACTGAAACCTGCTCGGCATTTAGTTAAAGCTTCCAGATTAACGTTTAAAATATTTCTAGAAAATAATCTGACAATAGCTGAATTTACAGATTTTCATTCAACATATCATTATGAGTTTCTATGTTCACATGAATATTATGACAAGAATTAGGAACATAATATTACCACAAAATAATCCTCGGGTATTGGGATTCCGGGAGACTGATATTCATCATATGTTATTTTATTCGCCCTCTTCCTACGTAAAGTGGTATTGAAAAAATAAAAATAGGAATCTGGGGTATTACAGGCCCGAGTCATTAATATTATACCAAAAAAAAAAAAAATTTACAGAATTAGTTGGGCATAAAAGCAATCAATTAAAAAATTTATTCTATTGGCACGCCATAACCATCTACTTGCGACTACATATTGTGTAGGCTAATTTTATACCAATTTTCTAATGATGTTTGGAAAATTGAATTTTCCCTCATTTCCCGAAAGAAACTTGAACGAAATTTTTTTCAGCGATAGCTATTGACAAATCACATAAATGCAATTCATCTCCAGATATAGAGGCTGTTTCTTACCAATTTTAAATTGGTAAGCATTCCAACCTGGATGGAGTTGGTATCGTTAAAAATTCCCAAACAATCAAGTTTTTTAAATACAACAAATTGTTGAAATATTATTTTAAATTGTTTTATACAGAGGATGGGGCAATTTTCTTAAATTCTAACATTCATAGGGATTGGAGCATTTTTGCAAAATTTATGTTTCTTAATAATTATTCACACACTAAAATAGAGAACTCCTCAAAGCCGCTTAGCATTGGACCCTTTGTGCAAGGATGAAAGGAAAACGTCAGAAAAATTTCAGAAATATTTACACTTGTAAAAATATTTTCCGCGCAAGAATGACGGAGTTTTGTAGATTTCTTTTGTTTTTTATTGTACTTAACAAAAATTTAAAGGGGTCTTCCTTTTCGATGGGGCAGTTTACTTTGTACTTTCCGGTATTTTTTTCTTTTGAGGGGGATTTTTTCGTTCGGAAATAAGATGGTATCACGGCTGGATGTCTAGATGGGGAGAAAGACAAAATCCCGATATTCAAAATCGCGGGGGTACAAAACTCCGAGGGTTCGAAAAAATTCCTAAAGTAGAAAATCCCGAGAATATATTATGTATAATCCCGAGGATACGAAATCCCGGGAGTACAAAATCCCGAGGGTTCAAAAAAGTCCGAAAATCCCGGGGGTACGAAATCCCGGGTGTACAAAATCCTGAGGGTACAAAATATTGAGGATACTAAATCCTGAAAATGGCCGTCAGGTGTGAAGTTGCTCGGGGGATTCAAGCTGACACTTGCTGTCAGCACTGTAACTTGCAGCTTCCACAAGTGCTCGTATTACCTCCTCGTGGTGATTGCTGGTAACTAGATTGCAGATTTTTTCGGCTTCTAGGCTAAAACACGGCACTAAAGGAGTCAACCTTAAACGAATCACTGTGCTGGGTTAAGGTGTTATTCGTACCGTGCCGATAAGCGGCCAGACTAGGGGCCCAGTTTCAAAACTAGCTCAGTCGCTAACGGTGGATCCGGATACCTGGCGCCCTCCGGATTAAGTAGCCTTGTCTGTGTATTGCGGATCTCTGCACAGATGGATAATCTTTTCTCCGCTACTCGTGGGACCAAATATGGGAGACCAAAAAACACAAAAACAAAAGAGTCCGGTTCTCTCACAAAACCGGAAAATGTAGAGGAGACTCGGGTATTTAGGCGTACCTCTAAACCTACAAACAAACAACGGGACATAAGCTTAAATGAGACTGGTCCCTCCACTCGGGTCACCAAACCTGAGCAAAGAAATATAATGTGGAATCAAAGCACCAATGAAGCTGGTTCCTCAAAACCAACCTATAACACTAGGAGGAAGGCATGGAGGGCCCTGGATAAGATAAATAACATCTCGCCAGAAGACAGGTCGGAGAAAGACAAAGCCACGCTTGCGTGGGCGAAAAAAGTCACCGAACAAAAGTCGGAAGGTCCTTAACTGGCTTAAAGATCAAAAGAAACAGATCTCAGGAGGAAAGTCCTAAGATCGCAAAAAGAACGAAGCGCCATGCTACCGAAATGAGGCCTTTTAACAAGGTACTCAAGGATCAGCTGGTTGTGGCAGTTGTTGACCAGTCCCAAGAGGATGACAGTATCACGCCCGCCAATTGGAGAAAGGTGGAAAGGCCCTTAACCACCACCTACCTGAATATCCTGGCAAAAAAACCCAGGACCTGGTCCGATTTATCGGGATGCGGGTTGGCACAGGAACCAGGTGAAACTGACTGCATGTGCGGATCAGAGATCTCTTCTGCTTTACACGAAGGCAGTGGAAAGACTTGGCGAGGTATGGCCCGGAGCCAGCCTTGCTGTTAAAGCTAGGGAAGAGATCCCCTGTAGGCCGAGAGCCAGGGTGTGGATCCCTTCGGAGCCTAGCGATCCAAAGGTAATACTCCAGTTGCTGCAGGTTGGTAATTCAAAAAAATTGTTTTCTGCTATCAAATTTCAGCAATGAAGATGTGGCAGCGGTCAGCATTGAGGTCAATAAACGAAACCTCTGGCCAATATCAGCCTTACGATGAAGTGAACTTTCCACCAGTCATTCTAGGTGAGGCAATTTTGGAGGCTCAAAAGCGCAAGGTTGGAGTCATCCTGGGGAGTGATGCAAATTCTCATCACACAATCTGGGGAATTACAGACACAAATGAACGAGGTGAGTTACTCCTTGGTTACATTCTAAGTACTAACCTTCATATATGTAACATAGGCAATAAGCCAACTTTTATAACTAGAAATAGACAGGAGATATTATATATTACACTTGTCTCAAACTTTTTGACGACTAGTCTATTTAACTGGAAAGTGTCGGAAGACCACTCATTTTCTGATCACTGTTATCTTCAATTTGAAATGAGCTTGGTCTTTCCGAACAGCCCTCTCTACAGGAACAGGAGGAAAACCGACTGGGATATTTTCAGAACTATTCTGGGAAATTCACTACCAGTGCAGGTGCTCCGATAAGGAAGTCCTCAAAATTTACAAATATCAGCTAAGAAGTGCAAAGAACAGATCTTGGAGACTATACTGTGGTAAAATTCAGGAGTCTTCAGAGATGTCCAGGCTGCGTAAAGTACCATATACTAGCCCTTCCATCCCAAGCTTTCTTCAAAGGCCAGATGGAGCATGGACCACAAATAGTATGGAATCGCTGGAACTACTATTGGAGACTCACTTTCCTGGTTGTTCCGAATCTGCACCTACTATATCAGCAAATAATAGGGCAAGTAGCCTCGTAGGCCAAATTACTAGCAGAAGACAGATTTTGTGGCCTATAAGCAGCTTTAAACCATATAAGTCGCCAGGACCTGATGGTATTATCCCTGCGGATATACAAAAAACTACGGATCTAACCATTTCCTGGTTAGAGATAATTTTTAAAGGCAGCCTAGAACTATGTCACATTCCCAGTAAATGGACGTAAGTGAAGGTTGTTTTCATACCTAAAGCGGGAAAACGCTCACACTGCAGTCCCAAAGACCTTAGACCGATTAGCTTGTCTTCTTTCATTTTCAAAATATTGGAAAGACAAATAGAAGCCCACATTAGAGGCACGATTGTGCCGCCAAAGCTGTCTAAATCTCAACATGCCTATTGCAAGGGTAGATCTGTAGAAACTGCTCTTCATTCTCTTACATATTTTATTGAAAAATCTTTCGAATATGGAGACTACACGATAATAACCTTTCTGGACATTGAGGGAGCCTTTAACAACGTGCTTACAGGGGCTATAACTCGAGCACTTTCGAATCTAGTAGTGGATGAATCTCTCAAGGACTGGATAGATCAAATGCTAAGAGGCAGGATTATAAATACTAGTCTGGAGAAATCTTCCGCCAGAAGATTTGCAAGTAGAGGCACACCGTAGGGTGGAGTACTGTCTCCCTTGCTTTGGAACTTAGTGGCTTCAAGGTGGTTGCCTATGCGAATGACGTCGCTATTGGTGTCCGTGGAAAATTTCCCGGCACACTTAGTGAGCTTATTCAAAATGCCCTGGGCATTCTTTCATTATGGGCCAATGGTTGTGGGTTGAATGTGAACCCACACAAAACCGAATTGGTTCTCTTCTCCAGGAAATATAAAATTCCTCATGTCGATCCTCCCACTTTAAATGGTTTCAACTTGGATTTTATAGATGAAGCAAAGTTTTTGGGTCTCGTCTTGGACAGTAAATTAAACTGGAAACCTAATATTATGGAAAGAGTAAAGAAAGCTACGGTCGCGCTATACTCTTGCAAAAATGCCATTGGGATAGGTTGGGGCTGGAGCCCCACATAGTCCTTTGGCTATATACAGCAGTAGTTAGACCCATTCTTCTGTATGGGGTAACAGTCTGGTGGCCTGCTCTGGCCAAAACTGTCAACCTAGAGTTGTTGAGAAAAGTTCAGAGAACAATCTCTCTGTGGATCAGTGGTGCACTGAGGAGCACATCCACTCAAGCACTGGAGACTCTGCTATTTCTGACTCCTCTAGATATCTTGGGAAAACAGTGGGCAGCTTGCACTGCCATACGACTGAAATCCACGTTAATGTGGACCTGCAATAATACAAGGCACTCATCTATACTTTGTAACAAATGGCTTCCCAAGACCACCGACTATACTATCCCGTCACTATCTTTTGATAGAAAGTTATCCCATCTAGAGAGGACTGGATGTTGGATGCAGTTTTGGAACGAGGAGTTTTAAAATTCTTCACTGATGGTTCAAAACGGGATGGAAGAGTAAAAGCTGGGGTGTTCTGCGAGGAACTCATGTTAAACCTCTCCTTTTGTCTCCCTGACTACTGCAGCTTTTTTCAAGCTGAAGTAACTGCGATAAAGGGAGTCGTGGACTGGTTGAGGTATAATGTAATATCGACTTGTGATAGTCGCTTATATACGGATAGTCAGGCTGCCATTAAAGCACTTCAATTACACTTTCTCACGTCGAAAGTAGTCCAGAACTGTCTCTCATCTCTTTACGAGATGACAGATCAGTTTAACACCCATATCATATGGGTGCCAGGACATTTCGTTAGTACGGGGAATATAAAAGCCGATGAACTGGGTCGACGTGGTACAACAGACCACATCTCAAACAGCAAAAAGGATATTGAACTGCCTCTTGCGGTATGTAAACTGCTGCTTCACAAGGAAGCTAGTAAGTTGACGAATGACAGATGGTCAAATAGTACCTCATGCGTAATAACTCGGCAGGTCTGGCGAAAGTTGAACTTGGCGAGATCCAAACAGCTGATCTCACTTCAGCGGAGTCAGATCAGTGTGGTTGTTGGAGTGATTACGGGGCACTGTCTCATAGGCAGACATGCGAGAAGACTTGGTTTCTTCTCACATGACTACTGTCATAGTTGCGATGACAAAGAGGAGGAAGAGACAGTACTTCATCTTCTTTGCACCTGTCCTCGTCTCGCACGAAACAGACTGAATTTTCTAGGGGCACCCGTTTTCAACGACCTGACGGAGCTAAGCAGGATGGACGACAGGAGAATCCAGCGCTTCATAACAAGTTCAAAATGGTTTCAATGAGTTTGAGGAAAATGTTTAAATTGTGGTGTGGCTACGGACCGTTTTGTGTCTATGCTTGGTCCTAGTAGACCGCCACCCAAACCTAACCTAATCTAAATCCCGAAAATAGAAAATCCGTAGGGTTCAAAATCCCGAAAGTCTATGAAAATTCCAAAATGTAGTTGTTGCACCATTGGCCCAATTTTCCCTTGATTTAAAGGGGAATACTACGGAATCCCGGTTATCAGAATCCCGCATTCAAAATCCCGAATTCAAAATCCTGATTTTTAAAATCCTGCAATTAAAAATCTTGGTTTGAGACTTATTTTTTAATTCGGGCCGCCCGTTTTGGTGAAGGAGAATTTCAATTTAAAGTAAAATTAAAATAAAAACCGGGATTATCTGAAAACCGAGATTTTTATTTTTGTAGAACCGGGATTTTGAAAATCAGGATTAACAATGAAACAGGATTTTGACAAACCGGGATAATGAAAACCGGGTTTTCGTTACACACCCGATACACATGAAAAATCGAGGGGTCATAACGATATCCCGCATTTAAAAATCCCGCCCAAAAAAATCCCGCTTTTTAAAATCCCGGCTCTGCAAAAATAAAAATCCAAGTTTTCATAAAATTCCGGTTTTTATTTTTATTTTACTTTAAATTGAAATTCTCCTTCACCAGAGAGGGCGGCCCGAATTAAAAAAAATGTGTCTTTGAGAAGCAGTATTTTGAAATCCGAAATTTTGAACGCCGGGATTTTGGAAACCGATATTTCGAAAGCGGGATTTTGAAAATCGGATAAACTTACCTCCCCAGAAATCGAAAATAGTGATGGGTATAACGGGTGTGTAACAAAAGCCCGGTTTTTGTAATCTCGGTTCGTCAAAATCCTGTTTTTTTTGTTAACCCCGATTTTTCGGTTCTACAAACATAAAATCCTGGTTTTCAGAAAATCCCGGTTTTTATTTTTATTTTACTTATTGAAATTCCCCTTCACCAAAAAAGGCGGCCCGAATTAAAAAAATATGTCTCAAAACCAAAATTTTGAAAACCAGGATTTTAAAAACCGGGATTTTGAATTCGGAATTTTGAAAACCGGTATTTCGTAGTACACCCAGTTATAACATGTCTCCCCTCGGAATTTCCTATGAATTACAGGATTTTGTCCCCTCGGGATTTCGTACCCTTGGGATTATGTACCTCGGAATTTTGAACCGTAAGAATTTTGTACCTTCGAGATTTAGATTTGGTGGATTTTGACCCTCGGGATTATGTCCCGCGGGATTTTGCCCCTCGGGAATATGCCACCAATCCGTCTAGATGCCTGCCCGTCCAGGCGCATGGAATTTCGAGAGCGGCTTGTCCGATTTATATTTTTGTTTTCGATTATCTGTTTATATGGTCAAGGCGGAGAATTGAAAAGCTTTTAGAACGTGTAAGTCAAAACGTCAAGAGGGTCGGGTATCTGCCGAACTGATACAAAACTACTTGTTTTTATAAATATAGTTGGGTAGGACGTAGGAGTCAGCGGTTAAGTTGACAATTTATTTGGGGTTGTGTTGACGGTGGAGTTGGAAGTTGAATTGGAGTTAAGTTGGGGTTTTGTGAGAGGTTACGGTTTTACGATAAAGTTTTTATTACTTCCTTGAATATTTTTAACTGAGTTTAATTTTAATTAATGAAGAACCTGCTGATAAACCACTATGTAGGAGAAAATTCCGATGGATATCATAAAAATAAACTGATTGAAAAAATGCCATTTATCACATCAGTCTCACTATACCATATATAAGTTTTGACCTACCAATTGGGTTTTTCTTCAAACAGAAAATCTAGAGGTTATCAAATCAAAGCACAAGCATTGCACAAGCAAAACTAATTACATCGAAAAAACTGGTTGTCAAAACTATCATTATGAGGTTATCAAATAATACCTTACAAAACGAAACTGTTGTAAAACAAAGGGTGCATCCGAAATGAAAAATGTGCATTTAGACACATTTTAAAAAACTACATGCGATGTAGTTTTTATGGGTATTTTTATCAAGTTGTTTTATGCCAATTTATATTTAAATTAGTCATATTTAACGATTTAATTTTTTATATTTGCCCAATTTCAATTAATTTAATAATTATAAATAAATTTAATTTAACTGAAAAATTGCCATTTTAAATAATGTGCATTTAAATTCGCATTTGGGACACACCTTATAATTGAATTGGGCTCATAGTCAACATCGCTATCTTTTATTTATTTATAAACCGAAAAAGACCATATTCCGCTTTGTTTATGTTAGAATATAATGTACGAATGTAGCATAAATTAAATTAATTTAATGAATTCCTATTTTGGTTACAAATATAGTATCGCAAATTCGCGACGTGATGGTGCTAAATAAAGTTTTGAACAATGAAAACGTGTGTCTTATCTTTGGTTAGAACAAAAACAAACAACACGAATAAGTAAACTGGTGTAATAGTCCACCTTTATGGTTGAAAATTAACTTTGTGTGAGAAAAACAAGTTTAATTTAAATAGATCGTTATGTTTTGCGTGGATATAATTAAACACCCGCCTTTCTAATAAACTGTATTTTAAATTTTTAATTTGAAATTAAAGCTAACAATTTAATTCAAATTTCTATTTTAATTTAATTATTGGGTTGTCTTATTAAAAAATTGAAATCTTCGGTCTTCGTAGGCGCACAACAAGATAAATTACGTGCGAACAGTACAAAAAAACACATCCTAAAAAAAAATCCACTTCGTTTGATAATGTTCGTTTTCCCGGGTTTTATCATTTAATTAAAAACTTTTCTAATTCCGGTCTCATAAAATTCACCACCATGATGATCTAATCAAATTGTACCATAATGTTCCTTTTTTATTCCCATTGACGACGCATATTTTACTCAAAACAACAAAAAACACTCATCCACCCGCTCATTAAATGCATTTTCAACATATATCTCCGAGTCAAAAAGAAAAGAAAAAAAAACACATCAAACGCTATAATAACAATAAAATGAAATGGAGAAAAGACACACAATTTGGGTGTATTTTCCTAAAGTTTTGTTTCTTTAATTTTGGGTGTTGTTATTGTATTTTATTATAAAAGAACGGATAAACATAACAAAACAGAAAATAAAACAAAACAGGAAAATTAGTCTGGTTTATTTTCCATTTTATACTAACTTTGTACCTTACATAATGTAAATGTATGTTTGTGCGGGGGGTGTGTAATATGGGTGGATGTGCAAGGTGATGGAAAATAATAATAATATTAATATATTTAATACATAAATAATTTAACAAAATACAACAATAATAAAACATAAAAGCAAAACGATATTACGCATGAACATCCAAAAATCAAATAATGTAAGTTATAGGAAAATGCAATGTGAAAATGTTTTTCAATTATTTATAGGCATAAAAAAAGAGTTAGAATAGTTTCTAAAGGATGTATGCCGAAACGGGAGATGCAAACAAAATTTTCTTGCACATATGGTCCAAACAATATTTTGTTTGATGATATTAGAATATGGAATAGATGAATTTTGTTTTACTGTTTTTAAAATGTAAAACGTTAAAAACTAAATAAAGAGCAGAGAAATATTTTAAGTAAATAATACGTGTCATGTGTGATCACGAAACTCAGTGAAACCAAAAATAGGCTTAACTTTAATGTCGTTTTTGATTGTGAATCAAAAAAGTACTCTGAATCTGAAGGAGAAAAAATTGCTGTTTTTGGGGCTTTTAATTTGTTCGATTAACGAAAAAATATTTTTGCGCGAGAGCACTTTTTTAGAAATCTCGATTTTTCCGTAGATTTACCCATGTTTCCATAAATAAATTTATACAGTGCCTGGCCAAATTATTAGACGCACATAAATTCTGTTGGAAAATGTTGACTTCAATAAGCATTTTTATAGCCTAGCCATACGAAACTATTATGTGTTAAGGTGCATTCAAAATACAAAGTATTACTTTGTACTAAATAATATTTGTACTAAAAGTTGAAATACATTTTTAAATTAGCAAAAAAATAAATTTAAAAAAATATTTCTAGCTGAGCTCGCTCAAAATATTTAGTGAATGCATGTTCCGTATTATTGACTCTACATTTCTTTCATTTGGCGTTTTGTGTTATCTAGGCTAGAAATAGCTCTCAGAGCATTAAATAAATGTAGATTAATATGAATAAAATTAGTACTTATTACAACAAGTAATTTTAGCCCTTACAATTTACATAAATCGAAATTTATCAAAAATACATAAATCGCCAGAATTTTCCAACATAATTGGTGTGCGTCTAATAATTTGGCCAGGGACTGTAGGTTTATTCTGGTTCTGCCATTTGGGTGATTGGCTGCCGTTTTTGGATTGAAAACTTTATTATGGTTATTGTTTGTTTGGAAGTGTCAATAAATAAATCTCAACATTGTTTCGGAAACGAATTTTTATAGATTTTATGGGGATAACCCACAAAGACAAAAGTGCAATGAGATGTTCTTGTTCGATTGACGTCGAAATTGATATGGAGGGGAAAAAATCAATCGAAAACGACATAAATAATAAACTGTTTTTATCAAGTTGTGTTTAAGAGCAACACATACACTATTGAAATACATCGAGAAGTTTAAAGCACCATATTTTGTTGCAGGAAAGATTCACATGTTTCGCGATCACACAACAACCAGACTAGAGAATTAATGATATTGTATAATATTAAATTAATATACATGAGATTACAATAAAGTTAATAAAGGCGATTAAATATTACTTTCATTGAAAAATGGGCGCAATCAGTACATGGATTTTTTTTTTAGTTTCATTGCAATCACATTGCAAATCCACTCTTGACTTACATCTTTTGTATGTAACGACCTTTATTATCATATTTTGGGATGTACGCACTTGCCCTGAACAAATAAAAAGTTTGTAATGTACATAAAAAATAAAATATATTTATAAATATTGTATATACACATAAAAATAGTTAAATTAAAAAATACTCACGGTTTTGGTTGTATCGTATTGTTTAACGTATCATGCCACTGTAAATCTGTTACTAATGATAAATCGGGAACACAAGGCCTACATGTTAGCATCGTTTGTTTGCCAACAGCTAATGTTTGTACTGGTAATACAGGTAAAATGTCTACATGTGGCGTATTACTATCCCTTAGACATCGCTCAGATGTGATTTCGTCTGCAAAAAAAAACAAAAAAAACAAAATTATTTATATAAACTCACATATAAGGAGATATTAGGTGGGACAAATTGAATCATCAAGTAAATATGCAATTTTATTATATTACGTATGATGAAAAATGAAAATTTAACATTTCATTTCCTCTGCACATACATCATCCCTATCTACTTCAAACGTATATTTATTTTATATGTGGCGTTAAAATAGGAAAATAAATCGTGAAAACGACGATGTAGGGATAATTTGGTGGAACATTTTTTATTTTGAATGTGTTTATTTATTATGATGGGTTTTTGTTGATGGTCCTTTAAAATATAAACAAATATTAGTATGTACAAAAAATGAATGTTAAAAGCAGCCAAATAACCAAATTTAATTTTAATGGATATCAAAAGGTACCTTTTATGTGCAAACATTTTATCCGAGTTTAAGTGTAAAGGGGGGACACGTTATATTGTAAGGACGTACTTTTATACCATAATTAACTGCTTTTTGTTATGATTCCTTAAATGTATACTTATGTACAATGTACATACATGTTTTACGGTCGGTTCGAGATATGTATGTAAAACGCTGCATTAATAGAGTTACATTTGCTTGTAGTAAAATAATATTAAGTATAATAAATGAAAGATAATAACGATGTGTTGAGTTCCACATGCTTCCCACTAAAATCACAATACTCTTATGGAATGAGAATTGAATCCGCGATTTATTAGCTAAACCCAATAGGTTTAAACCATTTGGAAATATTATCTAAAAATGCGAATAAAATGCCTCCATAACCATTAAATAACTTTTGGGTATGTGAAAAGCTCTTAAAGACAATAAAACAAATATTTCCTCAAGCTATAAAATATTAGAAATTTTGGCTTAATCGGAAATCGTCCGGTTTCTATACAAGCTAAACGATGAACACAGGTTACACGGAAAAAAATCGTCAAAACTCGTCCGATTAGATTATGTACTTGCCAAATGGTGATTTTCCGTAATAAAAAACTTAAATTTTGCAAGTCAAAAATTACACAGAAATTATTTTGAAAATTGTATATCCAACATTCAATAATTTTTATTAAATACATTTAATTTAATTTTATAAATATAGGATGGGCCATCTGTTGGTTCAATCAATTGGTACTTAACCCTTAAATGACACACTTAAGAAAAATCACATAAATGCTACACTGGGGTCTTTTAGGCCCCAGCATGAACGTTGCCTATTATCAAAGCAACCTTGATTATACAAGCCATAATCTAAAAAACGAAGCTTTTTTAAGGGAATTAGAAACGATGAAAAAATCAAAATTTCCATAGTAAAACACATAAAACATATGGGAAATCCCTTTTTTTCCTAAGACAAATTTGTAAATGAAAACGTTGCAAATTCTTAATTATGATTTCTGAAATATTCCCATAAATGTTTGAATTTCAACATATATAAATGTCGTTTAAGTAAATCATTTTCATTTTCTTGTATTAATTGATTTATTTAAACCAAAATATAAAAAAAAGTTCATAACAACAGCATTCTGGTCAAATAAAAAAGAAAAGCTTACTATAAATTGTGTGCATTAAGTCAATATACATTACATAGATGGCAGTGATGGCAGTACAAATTTTTTAAAAATCGTACCAAAAATTGCCACCTGGGGAAATTTTAAGTTCAAAAATTGTAGGAAAAGCAAAACAAATTCTCAAAATATTAAGAACGTGTGATAATTTTGTGATTAAACAATTTTTTCTCGTATTTTTCTGTATAAATCTGAGACATCTAACGTACACTAGTAAAACTAAAGATAAATGTAGCAAGTATTATTTTAATTCGTCAGAGCCAACTTTGATGTATTTTTCAAAATGAAAGTTCGAAAAATATATTTTAGAAATCATTTAATTTTATTATTTCTGCAATTAATATTTACTTAATACCAATAAACCCTGCATGTATGTTGCTGCTAAAGGTATGTAGAACACTTTTGTATAAAAATTTTGTAACATTTTTGCTTTTCTCAATGAAAAACTTTAAGCTAAAAAACACCATTTTTACTATGGATTCCTATGGAAATTAGTGAAAAGTTATACCACTAAAAAAGCTTTTAAAAAATACGTCATAATGATTATGGCTCTATACTCTAGAAGGCTCTGCTATTATTCCTTGAATTTTTCTATATTTAGCTTTGACAATTTTTTCCCTTATAGTTTAAAGCTTACTAAAGGAGATCAAAGTATTACATTAATGAAATTTTAATTTTATGATACCAAAAAAAAGTTTTGTGAAAAAAATAAGAAAATGGCTTGTTTTACATAAATTAACCGTATTTTTTTAATTTTCAATATTTTTACCTAAAAATTTAGCGGTGTATTCTTGAGATAGTACCTTTTAAGATAAAAATAAGTCCGATACTGAATCTTTAAAAAAACCTATTTATTTTGCAATATGAACGTTGAGTTTTTTCTTATCGTCAAAGATGGCCGACCACGGCTCTGGCAAGCCGCTTGACGCTCTCCTACATACAAAAGCCGTTGATCCAAAGTACCTTCTTCCATATCTTTCAGGTCTACCTTCATGGCACTCTCTGGAGCACTGCACATCAAAAAGTCTGAATCATTGTCTTTACTGTCCTCAAACTCGTTATCTTCTCCTCCTGGAGATGCTTCGTCGATGGGTTCTAGCACTTCTCGGACGGTTCGCTCTGCAAATTATACGCCATCTAATAATCAAAAGAAATATGATAAACTAAACAAATTTTAACAACAAGCGCAGCCTTGCTCATGACCAAAAACAATAAAACAACTCAAAAAACGACAAAAGACTACTTTGAAAAATTATTTCGTATACAATACAAATATTTTCATTCAATTTTTATTAAATCCGATCACCTAGAGATCTTAGTCATATCACATTTTTCTTGTCTGGTCAAGGTCTATTAGTCTGTCTTTGTTTCTTCAAAATCGGATAAGTGCCTTTCGAATTACTTTGTTTATAGACAGGTATCGGCAGTGGGGATATAAGGCATCTCTCTCGCTATAGGTCTGCTAGAGTTGAGATGCCTAAAAATTATTACGATTTTCACACAAATATACGTATATGACACACTGGGGTCCGTTGGACCCCACCGTGATTTTGGACATTTCTACACAGGTGCTAGCAGTCAACTGCGGCTTGCGCTGAGTACGTAAACAGGTAGTGCAATATCTCAACTGTAGCAAGGGTGGGGACACGAGATGCATTTCCGGAGGAAACATTTAAATATGTACGATTGAAAAAGGTCTGGGGTCCACTGGACCCCATGTGTCATTTAAGGGTTAGGTAATGTTATCTGTTCTAAAAAATTCTTCCACATATGGAAGACAGTCAAAAACATGCCATTTATCATCATGGAGTCGCAAACAACACAACAACGTATTTTGATGGCTGGTTTCCACTTGCATATTTTTCTCGAAATTAATATCGACCGAACATTGAAGAAGTTTTGGGAGACAGAAGAACTTTCAGCCGTCGAGCAATACACCGATGACGAAAAATTATGTGTTGAAAGTTCGAGCAAATTCACAGTAACACTACCTTTCAAACCTAACAAACCATTGTTAGGAGACTCATTCGCCCAAGCACTCAGGCGATTCTACTTGATGGAGCAAAACTGTCGAAAAACCCCGAATTCCGCAGGTACTACATCAAATCCATCACCGAATATGAATCGCTCGGTCATATGGAGTTGATACCTATAAATCAAATCGATCTACCAAACATACAAAAGCCGTTGATCCAAAGTACCTTCTTCCATATCTTTCAGGTCTACCTTCATGGCACTCTCTGGAGCACTGCACATCAAAAAGTCTGAATCATTGTCTTTACTGTCCTCAAACTCGTTATCTTCTCCTCCTGGAGATGCTTCGTCGATGGGTTCTAGCACTTCTCGGACGGTTCGCTCTGCAAATTATACGCCATCTAATAATCAAAAGAAATATGATAAACTAAACAAATTTTAACAACAAGCGCAGCCTTGCTCATGACCAAAAACAATAAAACAACTCAAAAAACGACAAAAGACTACTTTGAAAAATTATTTCGTATACAATACAAATATTTTCATTCAATTT
Source organism: Tipula helvola (assembly GCA_963556165.1). NCBI lineage: Eukaryota > Metazoa > Arthropoda > Insecta > Diptera > Tipulidae > Tipula > Tipula helvola. The sequence goes on along the minus strand of OY744481.1, from coordinate 300,923,863 downwards.
TTATTAAATCCGATCACCTAGAGATCTTAGTCATATCACATTTTTCTTGTCTGGTCAAGGTCTATTAGTCTGTCTTTGTTTCTTCAAAATCGGATAAGTGCCTTTCGAATTACTTTGTTTATAGACAGGTATCGGCAGTGGGGATATAAGGCATCTCTCTCGCTATAGGTCTGCTAGAGTTGAGATGCCTAAAAATTATTACGATTTTCACACAAATATACGTATATGACACACTGGGGTCCGTTGGACCCCACCGTGATTTTGGACATTTCTACACAGGTGCTAGCAGTCAACTGCGGCTTGCGCTGAGTACGTAAACAGGTAGTGCAATATCTCAACTGTAGCAAGGGTGGGGACACGAGATGCATTTCCGGAGGAAACATTTAAATATGTACGATTGAAAAAGGTCTGGGGTCCACTGGACCCCATGTGTCATTTAAGGGTTAGGTAATGTTATCTGTTCTAAAAAATTCTTCCACATATGGAAGACAGTCAAAAACATGCCATTTATCATCATGGAGTCGCAAACAACACAACAACGTATTTTGATGGCTGGTTTCCACTTGCATATTTTTCTCGAAATTAATATCGACCGAACATTGAAGAAGTTTTGGGAGACAGAAGAACTTTCAGCCGTCGAGCAATACACCGATGACGAAAAATTATGTGTTGAAAGTTCGAGCAAATTCACAGTAACACTACCTTTCAAACCTAACAAACCATTGTTAGGAGACTCATTCGCCCAAGCACTCAGGCGATTCTACTTGATGGAGCAAAACTGTCGAAAAACCCCGAATTCCGCAGGTACTACATCAAATCCATCACCGAATATGAATCGCTCGGTCATATGGAGTTGATACCTATAAATCAAATCGATCTACCAAACCACGAAAGGTATTATTTGCCGCATCATCCTATAATAAAGGAAAATAGCACCACTATCAAGCTGCGCGTAGTCTTTGACGCGTCCGCAAAATCAACTTCAGGGGTATCGTTGAACAATTCATTGATGGTCGGGCCGATTATCCAACAAACACTCCTAGAGATTTTAATTAGATTCCGGAAGCATCGGTACATTTTCACAGCGGACATTGATAAAATGTTCCGTCAGGTGTGGATCGAAAAATCAGACACGGACTACCAGCGTATTATTTGGCGCGACTCACCGGAAACTTCTAGCCACTCAAGCTCTCAGGAAATTGGCGCAACTACATCTCAAAAGCCATCCGAATGCAGCGAAAGTGTTACTAAGAGATTTTTATATGGACGATCTCATGTCTGGTGCAGAGACACTCAAGCAAGCAAAGTTCATACAGATCGAATTGAATTCCCTCTTAAGACGCGGTGGATACCATCTTCGCAAATGAGCGACTAATGATGCAAAACTCCTGGAAAGTGTACCAGAAGACGACCGCAAAATTTCAATACGAGAAATAACGGGAGGAACCAAATTAAAATTTGATCCGCGAGCCGATAGTTTTTCGTTTAAAGTTTCCTTGCCACACACATGCAATTTTACGAAAAGAAATTTGCTGTCCGAGGCTTCACGGACATTCGATACAATGGGATAGTTGTCGTACTGAACCTAGACTGGGACGATGAACTCCCTGCTGATGTCAAAAACCAATGAGCAAGCATCCGTAGTAAATTGAATATGCTGGAAGAGTTGACAATACGAAGGTGGTTAAACTCAGCTACAACATTGCACCTGTGTGGATTTGCTGTTGCATCAAACGCCGCGTATGCCGCTGTCCTGTACGCACGCACTATAAACCCTGACGGAGAAGTAATAACGAACATCATTTCCGCGAAAACCAAGATCGCACCAATAAAATACATTTCAACTGCGAGACTAGAGTTATGTGTGGCTCTTCTACTCACCAAAATGCTAAGACTGGTCATCAAATCGCTGGAACTCGCAATGCCTCCAAAGGTGTCGCTATAGTCTGATTCTATAGCTCGTTCTATAGCTCGTTCTTGCTTGGCTGGTAAAACCATCAACAAAAGGAAATATATTTGTGCTTAATCGAGTTACCGAGATATTAGATTCGACGAATGTCCAGCAATGGTCTTATGTTCCATCGAGAGAAAACGCGGCGGACTGCGCCTCCTGAGTGGTTCCTGATGAACTTATTCAAGATTTGAGGTGGTGAAAGGGACCAGACTGGCTGCGACACGAACCAATTCAACCTCCAGAGCTCCGAAAAACAACAGAAGAAGGCGAGAGTGCAGCAACAACCAATTTCACCAAGGCGGAACCGGTAGACTTCAAAACTAATGAAAGCTCTGTAATATTTGAACTTATTGAAAGGTTTTCAAGTCTCACCAAGTCAATTCGGACTTTTGCCTGGTTAAATCGGGCCAAGCACAATTTTCGTAATTTCAAAGCTCGAAACGTCGGTCCTTTAACAGTCCCAGATTTGTACGAGTCCCTGCCGAAATTAGCAACCTGCCTTTGAACAAACCTAGTAATACTTCTTCTCTATCCCCATTTCTAGACAATGCCGGAATTTTACGAGTGGATGGATGCCTAGGTTATGCAAAGGAACAATACGGTCTAAAACATCCGATAATCTTGTCTGGCAGTCACCGTATAGCACATAAACTAGTCCAAGAAGCACACTACAAGCATTTACATGCAGGACCAACCCTATTAATGTCAATTATCAAACAACAATACACCATACTTCGATGCAAAAATTTGCTTCGACGAGTGATACATGACTGCATAAAGTGCTTCCGGCATAAGAAATTAACACAAGAGCAACTAATGGGACAATTACCACCACCACGAGTCAATCTAATAAGGGCAGTTTTGCAAACAAGCGTAGATTATGCTTGCCCATACACAATCAAAATCAACAAGACGTGGAAGTCCTCTACCTATAAAGGTTATCTCGTAATATTTACATGAATGGCAACTAAGGCAATACATCTCGAATTGGCTACCGACATGACCACAGTTACGTTTCTTGTGGCATTTAAACGGTTCCAGAACCGCCGAGGAATTTGCACGAATGTATATAGCGACAACGGAACCAATTTTGTAGGTGCTGCAAACGAGTTAAAAAACTTCCAACAACTTTTAGCACGGGAAAAAGACCCAATTATCAACTGGGCGGCAACCAATAACACAAAATTGCATTTCGTTCCTCCAGCATCGCCACATTTCAATGGCTTGTGTGAGGCAGCAGTAAAGTCTGTCAAATTCCACTTGCGGCGCGTGCTCAACCAAGTTACTCAAACTTAATATGGCCAAGTGGGAAGGAACTTGCCTATTTCCCAACCGATTATTATAAAATTTGGCATGTGCGTTGGAAATAGGATTCTAAAATGGTTTTAGGATGAAGTTCTGGAATATGGCCAAGTATGCTTGAATATGCCCATTTCTCATCCGATTATGATGAAATTCGAGATGTGTGTTGGAAATAGGATTCTAAAATGAGTTTTGGATGAACTTGGCTATTCCTAAATCGATAATGATACAATTCAACTGACACTGCTAATTCCGAGACTCTACACTAGTAGAGTAGTTTTAATTCTTCAGCGGGTGTCCGCCACACACTTACAGACGCCACAAACTTACGGTTAAAAATAGCTAAGGTATATCCTAATTGCCTATATTTTCAGAATTTAACCTTAAATTAATTTAAGGGGGGAACCTCCTCCAGAAAACTGGTTTTTGAATAATTTTTTACAAAAAATTGAGACCATTTATTGCAATGAAACAAATTGCATAATAATATTGACGTTTAAATGAATACAAACAATTTTTTTTTATGAGTGAAAAAAAAACAAAATGGCGGCGCTAGAGGTGCTCGAACTAGACTACTAAAGTTTACGCCGTGGAACGCCCAAGTCCTTGTAGTTAACTAAAATCAACGAAACAAATTGTTTTTATTAAAATATTTCATTCCGCTTTGCATGAACCTAAAAGTTGCAAAAAAAAAATATAATTGAAAATTAGAGGACAAAAAGAAAAAAAACACGTGTTGCTTTATAAACAATTCGTTAAAACAAATATTTGTTTAAACAATTTATACGAAATTTTAGGTTTGTGCAAAGCTGCCGAGATGCTAAAGAATATGTGTACAAAATTTCAAGTTGATTGGTCCTTTACTTTTTGAGTTACATTCCACTGCGCGGAAAAAAACACGTTTCAAGAAAAACTCGATTAAAGTCGATTACTTACTTCGCATCACTTCTGTTAGGCCATACTTGGCCATATTCCAGTCTTCATCCAAAAAACATTTTAGAATCACATTTCCAATACACAATTCGAATTTCATCATAACCGGTTGAGAAATGGGCAAGTTCCCTCATACTTGGCCATATCCCAGAACTTCATCCAAAAAAACAATTTAGAATCCAATTTCCAATACACTTGTCAAATTTCATTTCACCCGAGTCAAATTTCTCGTTGAGAAATAGGCAAGTTGCACCCTACTTGGCCATATTCCAGAACTTTATCCAAAAATCATTTTAGATTCCAATTTCCAACACACGTGTCAAATTTCATTATAATCGGTTGAGAAATGGGCAAGTTCCATCATACTTGGCCATATTCCAGAATTTCACATGTGCGTTTACCATATAACGGTAGCACGCCGTATCCACCGTTTGTCTGAAATTAATACATGTGCGCAAGCTCAAAGTTATACAGCACAACCGCCGAATGCTTTTGGAAATTTGTATCAACCAATAAACTTTGCACAGTCAACCAACGATAATATTGATTCAGCGAATGATAATTTTCAGGTGCAAAATCAATTTCATTATCAAGCTGTTAACGACGGAAGGCATGATGGAAGGAGGGTGTACCGTATTGTATGCCGATGGGAATGCCGAACCCGGATAATCAGTACAATTATTTTAAAATATCGCGGTCACCAACGGAGATGTCAAGATTGTTGTCAATTTTTAGTGGATCGGATGGAGAATCGGTGAATTTATGAGTAAGTTCAATCGACCGTATACAAAATGTATATCGAGTAGGCGATTTTATTGTGCTTTATGCGGCGATTAATAAATTGAGCGGGGTAACCAGGCTTTGGTATGATTCGATGGCGTTCAAAATAAACAGTTGGATAGATTTACGTGTAGCTATTGTTCAAGAATTTAACAGAGTACGTGATGTAGTAGTGACGGTTCACAGAGAATTAGCTAGAAAAGTGAAAAGATTGGGTCAATCGTTTAAGGAATTTGAGTATAAGTGTCGATGAATTGGAAGCGAGGGTGGTTTAGAAGAAGCGACAGTTGTAAATTAATATCGGGTTTAGGAAATTCCGAATTAACTAAATTACTTAGTGTTCAAGATATTCGCACTTATTGTCAACATTTAGGTAGATTATAAAGCTTCGAAAAAATGTCAAAATATGATTCGTTTGGTAGGAATAACTTTAGAAATAACAATAATGATTAATAATAACTTTCAGAATCCTCGAAATAATTCACAAGCTCCGGGCCTTACTATAGGAAAATTTGTTCGTTTTGTAGAGAATTTGGGCATTATGAAATAGATTGTGATAAAAAGAAAAGTAAGGGAAAATCCGTGAAACGAGTTGAATCGGTTACTAGCGAGTATTATAAGAACGTTAAAGTCAACGGAAAAGATACGGTTGGATTTATAGATCTTGGTAGTGTTGTAGTTATGATTAAACAAAGTTTTGCGAATGTTTTAAAAGCTAATATAAAACCATCGAATCAAGTTCTACGTGATTTTGGTAATAGTATCGTAGGGTGAGAGATGAAATTCAAAATATTTTACTTAATGTGGATGACATAGAAATTCAAGTTTCAGCGTGGATTTTAAACGAAAAGGATCAGAAAACTCCAATTATGATAGACCAAAGTGCGCTGGATCGACCAGATATTGTAATAGTTAAATTGCTGGAAATGCTTCAAATACTAAACGCGAACACGGCCAACTCGGCGAAACCAACTCGGCGACGGTAAACTCGGCGACGGTCAACTCGGCGACGACCAGCTCGGCGAATAAAAATCCCGATTTTCAGAAAATCCCGGTTTTTATTTTTATTTTACTTTAAATTAAAATTCTCCTTCACCAGAAAGGGCGGCTCGAATTAACAAAAATACGTCTTTCAAAACCAAGATTTTGAAAAGCGGGATTTTAAAAATCGGGATTTTAAAAAATATCATTTTTATATCATTTTTATTGCTTACTGCTGAGCTGACCATCGCCGAGTTGGTCGTCGCCGAGTTGTCCGTCACCGAGTTGACCGTCGCCGAGTTTACCGTCGTCGAGTTGACCGTCGCCGAGTTGACCGTCGCCGAGTTGGCCGTCGCCGAGTTGGTTTCGCCGAGTTGTCACGTACCGGCGATTAGCGAAGTGAACAATAATTTGATTGAAAATGATCAAAATAAGTCCAAATATGAATTTAATATCCATGAGCAGAATGATCTAACCAAATCTTGTGGATATTATTAAAAAATTAACAGGTTCCTCCCATGATAATTTTAATTCACTTGGAAATATTTCTAATAGTTTGAGCAATTTGGAAACCGATTTGCATGCAACAAGAATAGTTCCATGTTTTGCTGCATATGTGGTAAGTTTGCGCCCAATAATACGTGTGGAAAATTTTCAGGACATGAAAATATAATACGAATCTGTTTTCAGAATAAAGGCTATAGGAGGTGAAGGCAAAACAAGGATACCAACGAATATTTGTAACTCGTGCAGAAAAATGTTGGATCATCAAACACTACATCCTGAAGCACAGCTATATGGAGTGAGCCGAACATAGAAGGGGAGTGCTACATATGCATGACTAGATTCAATGGAATGTTTACAGCCAAAAATGTCGTGTATGCAGATGCTTTGTCATTTACACCTCCTATTTTCCAGGATGATCATGATGATTCGGTAACTATTGATGAAATGGACGTTATTGATCACCAGATTGCGGAAGAAATTCAAATGGATATTAATGAGCCAACAAATGATTCAAGCAGTGTAGAGGACGAAAGTGAGGAAGAAAGTGAGAGTGGTTCAAACATTGACATTAGTGAAGAGGCTGAGCCTTACAAGAGAAATCGCCCTATGAAGCTATGGGACCAAAAGAGATTAAACGATATGATAAGGGACTTGGGTTTACCAAAAGAGGGTGCAGAGCTTCTCGCGTTAAACCTTAGGAAAGATGGTCATTTGGCTAAGAAGACTTCTGTTACTTTTTACAGACATCGGGAGAAAAAATTCTTTCCCTTTTTCACGAAAGAGGAGTCTCTTGTTTATTGCAAAGATGTTCGAGGGCTTTTTGATTGTTTGGAACCAAGCATCTACAGAAGTGAAGAATGGAGATTATTTATTGACTCTTCTACACGCAGCTTGAAAGCGGTACTGTTGCACAACACAAATAAACTGGCCTCCATACCCATAGCACATTCCGTGAAAATGCCACAAGAGTACGAGTCATTGCGCTTTGTGCTTGAGAAAATTCATTATAGTGATCACAATTGGCAAATTTGCGGAGACCTTAAAATACTCACAGTTCTCTTAGGGCAACAAAAGGGGCATATACGAATGATCCGTGCTTTTTGTGTTTGTGGGACAGTCGTGGTCGTACGAATCACTATACATTGAAAAATTGGCCTATGAGAAATACTTTAATTCCTGGTTTAGCTCATATTCTCGCTGAACCATCAATACCACCTGAAAGAGTTCTTCTTCTTCCATTACATATAAAACTCGGATTAATTAAACAATTAGTCAAATCATTTAAAGGAGAATGGGATGCTTTAAGGTACCTCCAACAGAAGTTTCCAAATAAATCCGAAGCCAAACTTAAGGAACGAGTTTTCGACGGGCTGAAAATTCGGAAACTCCCACCAGGCAAAAGTTTGGTTTAGCTTTAGAACTTTAGTGGAAAACTTCTTAAGCAATAAGAAAAGTCCTAATTACTTTTAAAAATATATAAAGGGGTTACTTGAAAACTACAAGATTGCTGGCTGTCTTATGAACTTGAAGCTCTATTTCCTCCATTCCCATGTAGACTATTTTCCAGAGAACCTGGGAGGCTATAGCGAGGATCTCAAGGAAATGGAATGCCACTATCAAGGAAAGTGGAACCGCTATCAAGTTCGCGTGTGGTGCATTTTCACCCTAGTTATGAGTTGTAGGGTTAAAAATATTTAAGTAATAGCTTAATCAAAATTCGTTCATTGACTCTCGCGAACATCCAAATTTCGGGTTTCCCACTAAAACATTTGAAACGGCATAATCAAGATTTCCCACACAAGTTATTTACTTTCCAGCGATTTTAATTCTTTTTTTCCAGTTACGTCTGTATAATATTATTTTATTCTTTTTTATATAGAAAATATCGTGATATTTTCTATCCAACAACTTTGGTTCAAATTATTAGTATTTAAAACCATCAATAATAAATTGGCCGAAGAAATCCAGTTTTCTAAATGTTTCTAAGTTCTTCCCAAACGATATTCATTGTGTTCATCTCGAAAATAATTTCGTAATCATATCTCTCGTGAAAAAGCATGATAATCTAACTATCAGTCTAAAACAAACTTCTGCAAGTATTTATATAAGAAAAAATATTTAACCTCAGGTTACATTAATAACTTTAAGCATGAGCATTAAATCATTATATTTCTGTCCCCCAATACAATTATATTTATTTCTGTTTGATCCACCATTTTTATGTTACGCTCATCTCGTTTCAATAAAAACTGAATATCCATTTGTTACAATCAATTTTTGTCTAATGGATCAAATTTCCAAATTAAATTTAACTTCTATACAAAAAAAAAAATACAAATAAAAACATGACGCTCGTTGTAAAAGATACTCCCGCAACCACTAATCAGACTTATCCCCCCGCAAAAAAACCTCCAAACACACATGAATCATCAAGTTGAGTACTTTATACACATTTCTTTGAATTTTCCATTTAATTTTATTATACAATTTTATCGAATTCGAGAAGAAAAAAAAGAAAATTAGATTTAACATTTCGTTTTATGTGTCGAATAGGAAAAGCTTTTTTTTTTGTTGATTGGAGGCCTTTTTTATTCTTAATTATTTGCCACATACAGACGTCGTATACCCATACAAATTTAAAGCATAAAAGAAAGCCGCAAGAAAATTGGTTCGGATTAATTTCTACACCAAATGACGTATTATTGGTTTCAACAAAAAGAAAACTAAAATTGTTGTTTAATTTTTCACTTTATGTTGTTGTGTTAAAGAATTGTGTGTGGTTAAAAAAGGGAATTAGAGTTGGGCAAAAGCTAGCTAGTTTAAATAACATTCAATTATTAGAACCCTTAGTGTATAATACAAATAAACAAAATGAAAATGTAACAAAAACAAGACAAAAAATAATTTATAAATTAGATTTAATACGATTTTCAAGTTATTCTGGGCAAAACAAAAAAATAAAATTCCAAGAATAAACTGGAAAGAAAAAGTTTTTTTTTTTTGTATTTCCGAGTTACTTTTTAGCACACAAGAAACTTTCCTATTTCTTATATTATTTATTTATTATTTTTGTGTTTTGCTCGAAGTATCCAGCACAAGTGGAACGAAACACAAGTAAATTCCAACATCTGTGGTAACAAAATAGAATTTTTTTTTGTGCTGTGTGGATTTTCTAATATAAAATAATTTTTTTTTTATATTTTCTCTATTTTTTTTGTTTTTATTTTCATTGTATTATAATATGAGAAAATGTAAAACAAACTTCTGTTTATTCCGTTGTTTTTTCTTTTGTTTTTCATTTTTTTCTGATTCAGCAGGAGTGTAAGCTTTTTATGTACAACATACTACATATTTATATAAGGAAGGGAAACGCTTTCTATTTGTTTTTTAGTTGAAAATTTGTTTTATGGTTTGTGTTGATTTAACAGGATTTTGGTGTTTTTCTTGAAGTTGTTGTTGTTGTTATTATGTTATTTTTCATATAATGAGAATTTTGCAAATTTACAGTTTTTACTGGAGGTGACACGGGAATATAATTAGAAGAAATGGAATTGTTGTTAATTTTACATAAATAGTCTGGCACAGGTACACATATATTTTAAACGAGTAAAAATGTGTTTCCCATGCATACCCAAAAGGCACTATGTTTACTACGTATGCAGGAAGCAGGATTATGCTATTATAAAAAAAACATTCGTTGGCAGCAAGACAAATGTATATTTAACTTAAAGTTACCACATTAAAGTTTATGTAAAAGTGAAAAGGGATTACAAAAATCTCTTGGTACTGGGTTAATAAGATCATAATATATTGCCACTATCTAAATATTTCTGTTGGGTGATTTGTTCGTTACAGCTAATTTTAAATTCCAGCGTTATCTTGCTTCAATTATACTAATAAAAAATTGGTCAACGTGGTAATATCACCACGTGGTTTTGCGTCAATTCCCCGTCAGTACCGATCCTCTTTATGTACGGCTTCCGAAAACTTTTCAATTTTCTACCTTGACCATAGAAACAAAAGCCGTTCTCGAGATACCATGAGTACAGACAGACATTTATTTTACTTTATCGAACTCGAGGACTTTCAAAACGTCGGGAAGAGAAGTTTAGGGCCAACAACATTTTTGGTCATTATTGGCAGGATTTCAATATTTTGGTCTTTGACGTAATTAAGTTTTCATCATTTTTTTTTCGGCAATTACTAAAAAATGTCTCGCCGTTCTTCTGTTGCGAAATTACCAAAAAAGTTACTGTCGGCAGCGTTCGAGAATGCAGCATGAAAATTAATAAAAAAGAAAAAAACCAATTGGAGAATGGTATAATTATTTATGTATCGGGGGCCACGTAATTTAGCGCCTACCTAGTTGAAAATCCTAGGAAGCGTTCATCAAAATTACCTATTTAAGAAATTGTCACTAGACCTAAGCAATCCGAAAAATATTCCAGTCTTGGAAATAGTAGAGGATTAGTGTGTTTAGGATAATAATGTTTGATGACACCTCAAAATCGAATTTTTTCCCGAATTTTCTTTGAGTCCTAGGAAGCGAACATCAAAAAATCCTAAAATTGTTGGACAACGCGCGGCATTTATTCTTTTATCGAGGGAAACAAAATTTGCACACTGGAATAAGTGTGAGGGCCAACACATTTGTCAATTCGTCTTGTGGCATGGAATAATTATTGCGTTGTCTACGTATATTTTTGATGTGATAACATCTTACACGTTACACCGCATTCAGAAAATTGCAAAATAAATCCCGGAGTTTTCCAACACTATTGAGACAAAAACGGGATCCGGTTTTGAGAAATCCTGGTATCGACGTCCAAGCAGAAAATGATTCGATTTCATTAACTTGAGACCTTCGCGCACAAATTAATAAAAATATTTTGCTGGAAAATTTACATTTAAAATATTTTTGAAAATGGAGATTTAATTTTAAAATTAGAATGAAAATCTCCCTTTACCAGGATAATCCAAAATAAAGCCTTCATTTTCCAGAATATAACTTTCTGGAGGATACGTGAAATAAAATTAAAATTTTGGTGATTTATTTCATTTATAAAATAATTTTATTTGGTTTTTAGCATAATATTGCATTTTTTTTTATTAATTATTTAATAAAAACCCGACGTTTCGACGCGACGGTACATTCCGTCATTCTCAGTGGCACAATTTTTACTATACAATTTGAAAGAAGATTTTTATTTCTTGATAACGAATGTTTTCCTAACGTAAAAGAGTTTAAATTAAAATTTACAAATTACTCAGTTTAACCGAAAAAATTTAAAAGTTATACAATTTGAGTGACAAAAAATTTTTTTTTTAGAAAATCTACAAAATGTTGTAGCGTCATCTATAGATAACGAGTGGTTACTTCCACGTAGATGATTCGATAAAGCGCTGTGTGACGGTTTAAACTCATACGTAGAATCATAAATATGTTGACGAATTCGTTTGTTAAAATTTTGTTTAATTTGACCGAAATACTCGTTTCCACACGAACATTTTAATTTATATATTAGGTTTGATTGTAACTCTATGGGAATTTTGTCTTTTAATTTAGTGAATAAAGCCATGTCCAAACTGTGAAATGCTCTACCAACAAGTTGTACATATATCATAATTTTGTAAAATAAATTTTATTTTTTCGAAAAGAATTTTAACATATGGGATCGAAATGTAAAGTTTGCGATTATTTTCAACGATTAAATTTGGATTTACGCGCGTATTTTCCAACAAATTTCCCCAATTGCTATGTTTGTCGATTGCCTTTCTAATACCTCTAGTAACTAACCTTCTCAGATAGCCATTTTAAATTAGAACATCACTTAAAATTTTGAAATTTTCGGCATGAAAAACCTCATCCGATAATCTCAAAATTTGTTCACCCAACAAAAACACTGTGTTATTTTGTAAGATGATGGAAGCCACGAGTAATAATTTAGATATCGACCCAACCAGGTATTTTTATGATATAAATCTGTAGTTAAACTTCCATCCTCAATACGTATTACCATAGTATCTAGAAAGGCTAAGCGACCTTGATTTTCAATTTCACATGTAAATTGGTGAAACTATTAAATGAATCCAAAAAATTATCAATATCCGAATTTGAAATAGCCGCAATAATATCATCCACGTACCGGAAAAAGCAGATAGGTTTGACGCAAGATGTTTTTAACACTTCGGTTTCAACGTGTTCCATTACTAGGTTAGCCACTATTGGACTAACTGGCGAACCCAACGGTGAACCAAACACTTGCCTAAAACATCTTCCCCCCAAACTAAATTCAGTATGATCTAACACAAATTTCAACCCATCTACAAATTGTTTCGATTCCAAATTAGTGTTACTACAAGCATTTATGCTATTCCACAATTTTTTAACCAAAATTATTACCAAAGATGAGTCAACGTTTGTCAACAACGAGACCACATCTAACGACACTAATATATACCCTGTTGGTAGAGACACATTTTTAATTTTATTTCTAAAATCTTCCGCGTTTTTTACAGCCGAAAAATTATTTCCCACGTAATGGTTCAAAATTTTAGACAAAAATTTAGATAAATTGTATAAAAGCGAACCTAAATAGCTTACAATTGGTCTCAAGGGAATTCCAATTTTGTGTACTTTTGGCAGACCATACATTCGTGGGGTCGTACCATGATAATTTTTAAGAAATTTTGCCAAACTGTTCTCAATTTTTTCTAAAAGTTCCCACGAATGATTACATTTGATTTCGATTGCATTGAAAAAATACAAACTTTCCGAATTTCACTGTAAGTGTGTTGTTGTCCGACAAGAGTAACTCCATTTTTTCTACATATTCAATTTCTGGCATAAGTACCGTAATGTTACCCTTGTAAGCTTTCAACACATACAATTCGGGGTGCTCCTTCAAAAATTTCTTTGCCTTTTGAGCCCCTCGAATCAGTTGGACTTCTTCAATACTCACAAATATTAAGTTAAAAACCAAATAAAATTATTTTATTATAACAAAAAGCTTAAAAAAGTGAATTAAATAAATATTTCATTTATTTAAAAGTATTTGCATTTCTTTATTTTGGCAATTATTTCATTATGTAATAAATGCCCAATATTGGGGGACTTATTTCATTTACGGGTTGGAAAATTATTTCATTGGTGAGTTATTTCCTGCAACCACTTTATTGGGCCATGCAACCTTCTGTGATACAGTTGGCTGGAAAATATAGATTTTTGATTGCTTTTTGGCTTCAAGTGCCCTCGAATAAATTATCTTCTTCGTAATACAACAAACAGGGAATGTAATCCCAGTATTATATACAGTGTGTCCCACAAAGAATGGATAAGCCTGAAACACCTCATAGTAGAGCTATTGGGCGCTCAAAGTAAAATACAAAAAAAAAATATTTCGCAGGTAACACCTAAGATATGTCATTTTTCTCACACTACTTTGCGTTTCTGTATACACAGAATTTTCGGTATTATAATATTGTTCATGGACTACACCAATAGATATGCAGTAAATCGTATTAGTAGCTGTTGTAATTTTTTGGAAAAAAAATCTCAAATTCAATTTTAATCATGAAATTTGGTAAATATTTTTTTTTGTAAAAGTTTAAGCGTACTTGGTGAAAAAAAATGTATGAAAATCTAATCGGCCAACTATTTTAAAAAATGCGTATTTTTACAGATTTCAAAATGGTATAATGCTAGCAAAACCAACAAAAATGTTTATATATGTAATCTGTAGCGGCTCACGCATTCATATACATTCATTCGTTCACCACCACAATCATATGCATATGTCAGCGCTCTCATGTGCCTTGCATAACCGCAACCGCTCAGCCAATATTTACCAACAAGCAATGCAACGCATAATTCATTATCATAATTTATACTACAGTGCATCGAAAAACAGAACAAAATAATTCATTTTTAGTGATCCGCCTTAAAAATATATTCGCTGGTTTTCCGAATATTTTTTTACTTCACATACATATCGTTTTGGCTCTCGTGCGAATAACATCGAGTTACATTTTCTCGACGTACAGTCGACATCATTTATTTTTCATATAGTTCTAAAAAGTTATAAATAATACCGTAGTGAATCGTGTAAAGTAAATTCCTTTTCTTTTCGTGTAATAATATTAACATTATTTTAATTTTTATTTCCGAAGGTCTTTCTTATATACATAAAATATTAGGGCTAATTATAGACCTTTATTAACTTAATTAAATTAATTCAATATATATTTCTCAAAATTAATTTAATAATACAAAAATGATTTCTCCAAATTTTCGGTGTTGTACACCATTCTCAAGGAGTTTGCATTACCAACTACTACAATTTTTTGAACAACAAAGTTTTTTCTTTTTCGTCATTGAAAAATGTCAGAAAATAAGGAAAACAATTTGTTTGAATTGTTGACCTAGTGAACTTGAATTTTAATATTTACTTCGAACAGCTGATTTTTCAAAATAAACAAACAGTACGTAATACAAATTATCTAATGAGAAACGGGCCAAGACTACAAATGGTATAACACAATTCCTAAAATGTAAACCGAAAATATCTAAGACTGACAGGATTCTTCTGAATGCCCATAATGTGACCAATAAGTTTCTTAAAGATAATCAAAATATATACGTAACGAAATCGGACAAAGGCAATAAAACTGTAATTATTAATAAAATAGATTATCAAAATAAAATGTCAGAATTATTAAGCGACTTAGACACATATGAGATTATACCTAATGACCCGACCAAAACAATTAATAAGACATGCTGTAAAATTATTGAAGAATTGAAAAACAAAAATCTAATTAGCAATCAATATAAATTATATTTGAAAATGAATAACCCAATACCACCAAGGATTTATGGACTTCCCAAAATCCATAAACCAAATACGCCACTACGTCCAATAGTCTCGACTATAAATTCGCCAGCATACAAATTATCTAAATTCTGCTGTGATATTTTAAAACCGTTAATACAAGACAGTAAATATAATTTAAAAAATTCGTTCATTTTTAAAGATATGCTTAAAAACATTAAAATTGGAGATAATGAGATATTAGCTTCGTTAGATGTTGTATCTCTTTTCACAAATGTACCATTGGAAACGGCAAAATTAGCAATTTGTGAAAGATGGCAAGAAATTGAACAAAATTGCGTTTTAACAAAAGATGAATTTTTGAGAGTATTGGATGTAAGTGTTCGAGATAATAACTATTTTAAGTATCAAGGCATTTTCTATAAACAGAAATTTGGACTAGCAATGGGTAACCCGTTATCACCAATATTGGCAGATATAGTTTTGGAAAAACTATTTAACGAAAAATTACCTTTGTTACAACAACAACCAAATTTCATTTATAAATATGTTGATGATATCATTTTAGCCACATCTGAATCAAACATTGACAATATAAAAGTACTTTTTAATTCATTTCATAATAAACTTAAATTTACCGTTGAAAAAGAAAATAATAACACATTACCATTTTTAGATCTTAAACTCCACAGACGAGATAAAATTATTAAATCTGAATGGTATAAAAAGGATATAGCGTCAGATACGCTATTAAATTTCATTTCGACACATCCTTACCAAATGAAAAAGAATGTTGCTCATTCTTTTATTAAACGAGTCTTATACCTGTCAGATAGTGAATTTAGACAAAAAAACATCTCTGAAATTATTAAGATATTAACAAAAAATAATTACCCGATTAAACTTATCCAAAAATTGATTACAAAAACGTTATATACATATGAAAATAAAAATTCAAATAATTTAGAAGAAATTAAGTTTAGCTCAATCGCATATGTACCAAATTTAACGGGAAAAAATTCACAAAACTTTAAAAACAAATTCTAAAATCGTATTAGCTAACAAAATTATTTGCAAAGTTTCGGACACATATTCTAAATTAAAAGATAAAATACCAGTCGAGCAAAAGGATGGTGTCATTTATAAAATTCTATGTAAAGACTGTGATTCTTGTTATGTAGGGGAAACAAGCAAAACGAAAGCACAGAGAGTACAACAACATAAGACGGACGTAGCACATATAAAAAGACATGCAACATTAACACACAATCACTACAGATCAGCATTAGTGAAGCATGTGCATGAAAATAATCACGATTTTGACTTTGATAATTGTATAACAGTAGATTACGAAATTAAGAAAAATAAAAGATTATTTAAAGAGGCTGGTCACATATGGTTATCAAAGAATCCGGTTAACTATAAAGTTGATAGTAACAGGTTGCAAGGAAATTACATTAATATTATAAAAAATTATGTTCGATGATGTCATACAAAATCAAAACATCTATGTAGCCGATAATTTGTATTACGTACTGTTTGTTTATTTTGAAAAATCAGCTGTTCGAAGTAAATATTAAAATTCAAGTTCACTAGGTCAACAATTCAAACAAATTGTTTTCCTTATTTTCTGACATTTTTCAATGACGAAAAAGAAAAAACTTTGTTGTTCAAAAAATTGTAGTAGTTGGTAATGCAAACTCCTTGAGAATGGTGTACAACACCGAAAATTTGGAGAAATAATTTTTGTATTATTAAATTAATTTTGAGAAATATATATTGAATTAATTTAATTAAGTTAATAAAGGTCTATAATTAGCCCTAATATTTTATGAATAATATTAACAAAAATTCATCAATTACGAACTTTGTAATTACACTATGCGAAATAGCTATATGGGACAAAGTAATTTGTACTGTTTTCTTCAAAAGCATTTCGCTGATTTTATTTTACGATGCATGGAACAATTTGCCAATGCTTACTCAACAAACTGAAGTTAACATTTTCGTTCGTCCCTTTCCCGTAATACCGTTATGTTGATTTAATGTTTTTAACAACCGCCAGTTGAAGGAAATAGCTAAATGGGACAAGTGCGGTTTTTGATAATAAAACCGTTTTGTTGTTAATTTTAATATTGCTCTTATTGTTATTATTTTATCTCTAATTAAAAAAAGAAAAACAAATTATTGTCTACATTAAAAAAATAATTTTTTATGACTCAATAGCAATTTTTAAAGAATTATGCCACGAGGAACGCAACTTTCGACCGATGAATGGGCAAGGATCTTATGCTATAGCAAATCTGGCGTTACCATTCGTCAGATAGCCACAAAACTACATAGAAATTAAAATACCATCAACAACTTTTAAAAAAATCCCCAAACATACGGCACAGTAAAAAGACCAGGACCAGAGTCTAAAGTTGTCGTAAGAGGTAAAAGGTTAATAAAGCGTCTTGCAGTCAGGAAAAATATCAGTCCATCCCAAATAAAGCGTGACTTGTGTCTAGACGTCTTTAAACGAAGGATACAACAGATTTTAAAAGAAAATATTAATCTGAAATATCAGAAGCGAGTGCATAAACCTAAACTTCTGTTAAGCCATAAATTGGTGAGAATGGAATTTGCTAAGAAATTTAAATTTTGGGATGAAGAGTGGCAATCAATAAATTTTCGGATGAAAAAACATTTAGTTTTGATGAACCAAATGAATGCCAGAATTATCTGCGAGATTTTCGTGAGTGACACCTCAAACGCGTCATTCCCGCAAATTTCAAAGAGGGTTACTTATGACATGGGGTGATTTCTGCTATCAGAGCAAGACCCCAATTTGTTTTGTTTCCCATAAAATCAATGCGGGGAAGTATGTGCAGTTAATAAACGACGCTTTAAGAAATTTTGGGGGGGGGGGGGGGAAATGTACGGTGAAAGTTGGACATTTCAGCAGTATAATGCGCATATTTATGCTGTGAAGTGCACCAAGAATTTTTTTCAATCACTAAATATACAAGTATTGCAGTGGCCTGCTACTAGTCCGGACTTAAATCCAATGAAAAATCTCTGGAGCATTCTTAGCCAGGGAGTCTACAAAAATGGACGTCAATTTAATACTTTAGCGAAGCTTAAGACAGTTATTCAAGAGGAATGGGCAAAAATTGACGTTTCGGTTTTCCAAACGTTAATAAACTCATGCCACGTTGATTGATGGATGTTATTAATAACAACGGAAGTCATAGAAACTACTAAAATGCACTTATTGTTAGTATTTTTTTATTAATGCATAAAATAAATGGATTTTAAGTTTTGTCCCATATAATTATTTCCTTCGACCAATGAGAATAAACTGCTATAAATAGCGATGTAGGCACAATGAAAACTAACCGAACTAAAATCTGTACGCCCTCTGGATTGGCAAATATTCTGATGCAAATGAAAATAAAATAAGAGGTTGCTTATTAAAAAAATAACAAAAAAAAACTTGTCCCATATAGCTATTTCGCGCAGTGTATAATAATAAAATTGTGCATAAATAAATGTTATATAACGTACGTGAAATTTAGTGTATTTTTCTTTATCGTGAAATGGCGTCATAGACGCACAACAACAACAACGAGCAAATAAATACCCAGCCACTCGACCTACAGCTGGATTACACACATTTACGAAACACATACGTTATAAATCCGTATTATTTCTGTGACGCACGCATACTATTAAATCCAAAACCTACTATTGCTGTTGGGGTTTGTGATATTTTATACTGTTTTTAATACAAACTACAATTTAAAATCGAAAGATTATACGGGGTTACGACACTAATACTTACAGAAAGGAGCCATTTATTTTGAAAGTAGCATAAGTCCATATTTTGTTAAAACGAGATAATGAAAGAATAGAAAAACAATAAATGCAAAAATATATGAGTTTTGTATTTTATTATTTATTGCACATGTATTAGGAATTAATTTTTTTTTTTTATTTTGGCAATAAATTATTTACCGTTAGAGAGATTATACTGGCATTTATCTTTTGTTATCATTAATTTGATTTTTTGAAAAAGTGACTTATGCCACTTTCAAAATAAACGGATAGGTAGGTTTTATTTTGTGTTTGTATCGCAATAGTACGGCTTGGATAAGCACATTTGTGTTGGTTTTGAACACAGTGATATTCTTTTTTTTTGTTTCCATCTTTGTTCATGCGAGACAAGAAGAGATTGAGTTAATTAAGTGTGAGCGAGCGAGAAAGAGTAATATGTAATAAACGGCGCCGTTAATAAATAGCATGGAAGGTATTTAGTGGGTCACTAGACTTTTTCGATATCGCATGTGTTTATTCTGTATTCATTTTGCTGTAATTGTGAATCAGTGTTAAAACACCTGGCTATTTGATTGGACTATTCGGTTTCCTTACTGATTTGGACTTTGTTTGTTTGGTGATTTCACGATCATTTGGATTTATATGGGCGAATTTTTATGTATCAAAATGCCACGTACTCAGTACACGTTACAGGAATACGCAAATATGTATTTTATTTAAGGTGAGTGCAGAGGCAATGCAAATAAAGCTGCAGCCCTTTATAGGGAAAGATACCATAACATCCGTCACCCGGATTACCGCGTATTCATCAGAGTCCACGAGTGTTACTCGAAAGGAAGAATACCTTGCAGCGGTATTGGTGGTATTAGCACTGGAAGACCCGCTATTACTGACAGTGTATTGAAAAAAAATAAGTTCCACCCTTACCATATTACACGCGTGCCAACTCTATTTTTGAGAGACACCACGCAAGATTGGTTTTCTACCGACAGATGCTTACGAAAATAGAACAAGATCCACTATTTTTTAATAGTGTTCTGTGGAGTGATGAATCAACGCTGAAAAGAGATGGATACTTCAACATGCACAATCTGCACAGCTGGCAACTTTAGAATCCGCATCTAATGCTATAAGACAGATCCCAGTACCAGTTGAAAATAAATTATTGGACTGGCATATTGAACGGAATGAGAATTGGCCCATTTGAACTGCCCGGGAATTTATCTGGTAAAAGCTATTTGGACTTTCTTGGAAATAATCTGCAAAATTTATTGGAAAATGTGCCCGAGGAAGTGAGAGAATCCCATTGTCTCCAGAATGATGGGTGTCCTGCGCACTCTGAAGTAAACGTCCGTGCGTACTTGAATGACACATACCCAGATAGATAGATTGGACGTCTGGGACCCATATTGTGGCCTCCACGTTCCCCGGATCTAAATCCGTTGGTTTTTTTTTTATTGCCTAAAAGAAAAGGTCTTCTCCAAGCCGGTTAGAAATTTACAAGTTACGTAACCGTGTTCAGGAAGTCCCTTCAAAAATTACTCAACGACGTTATGCGTGACTTCTCAAAAGAGCTTTCATTCGAGATGTCGCGTGTGTATCAGAGTCGGTGGCAGACAGTTTGAGCAGTTACTTTAAATGTACATAAGTTAAATAAAGTTTTATCACTGTGTTAAATGATTGAATTTTTAAAATTTTGTTATTTAGTCGAATTTACACCTTTTTTTGTAACAAACACTCTTACAACGAAATGTGTGTCTTCTTTTATTTAAAATTTCTGTTATTTCGATTTTTTAAATATAATGAAATGTTAATGAATTTTAGAACCGATTTTTCATTTGTATAAGAAATAAAATTCCATTTTCTTCTATTTTGCGTAAGGTTACTCGGGTAAATCGTAATTGAGTTAAAGGTGTAATTTGTAAACCGTTAAACATTTGAAGTACCAAACAGGGACGATTACTTTTAAAATCAAAATATGTTTACATTTAAATGATTTTGGCATTCCTAGGCCTTAAGCCGACTGTGAATGTGATTTTTTGTGCGAATTTTTAGATTCACACTTTTCCGCAAACCAAATAACTCAAATTGATCGAATAGAAATTCCCACCAAGATCAAATATTTTTAAATGTAAGCAAACTATTCGCAGACGACTAACTTAAACATACAAAAAAACTAAAATTATGAGCTTATAGGCGAAAAATATTTTGAGCAAAAGTGTGTGGATCAAAACATGCACAAAAAATCACAGTCGAACTGTCGCCTTTAGAGCCAAAACTCCATTGATAAAATAGACATTTTATCGATTAAAGTCGAAAAGGTTACCCGGGTAACCAACCATTGACATAAGGGTTAACAAGAAAAAACAGATTTGATAAATTACAGTCCGGAAACACCTGCGTGCTATTTTATATTTCACAGTTACGTAATATGGTTTTGCAGGTCAAATTCACTAGTTTGCAAATGATATTCAATTTTTTGTAGTTCAAGTATAATTTTCTTCAACTCATCGTCAATATTTTCCAAAGTTACTTCAATTAAGTGTACAATAAATTCAAATATTTTTAAAATAAATTCAATATTTAATATTTCAAGTTTGTTGATTTTTACAATTCAAAATCAATTTTTTTGCAAATCAAATCCAATTCTCGTTATTATACTCGTAAATAGATATATTCTGCATTTTGAATGCAGCCCTTGCTTAATAGAACTAGTATTCGTTTTTGAAAACAGTTATTATATTTTATCATTGTGGTTTTAAATTAAATAATTTAATGATTTTAAATAACAATTCATTTTACATCTACTATATATGTATATTCAAAAAATGAAACACTTTTACTTAAATCGAACAACACATACCTAAAATATGTTGTTCGATTTATCTAAAAGGTTTTATGTGTGTTCCATTTTTTGAATATAAATACTTATTGTTTCTAAACATGTAGAAATTATCGGAAAATGAAAATCACAGCAGTGATTCGCAGTTTCAGAGCAACCTCTGAATCCTTTAATTACGGGGGAAAATCAATTGTAGAATCAGAAGAACTGTCAGGTATAAATAAAAATACCGTTATTTCAATTATCAGAAAATATATTATTCTGTGACAAAATTACAGAGAATATTTTAAATAAAATTGAGCGAAACGTAGAGGAGAAAATCCAGAAATATCTCTAAAAAACTTAATAGAAAAACGGAGAGAATCGGCTGACATAGTGCTAAGCATTTCTTCGATTCAAAATGGCGTAAATATGCTCAGGATCACATTAAAACTGGTGGAACTGGAAGTCAATCGTCCAAATGATGAACGAACTATCGATCTTCGAAAAATGCATGTAGTGCATTTTTCTCAAAATGCGCCAAAAGCTCGGTAGAAAATAATATTTGTTTGTGAAAGTGGCTTTAACTACACCATCTAATGCGGTCGAAAGCTAGTTTAAAAATTAATACAAGTGCCCGCCTAAAAATTTTCAGCAGTTATAGGCAGAAATGTCTCGCTGATTGCCACTATGAATTGTCAGGAAATTGTGCATATCCAAATGTAATATCCCATTCTACTGTCAATACTGCAATTATCCAAAATTATTTTAAGTTATTACGTTGTTGTATTTAATAAGCTATATGTTCCGGATAATCTGATTAACTTATATCATATTGTTAAAAACGAATACCAGTTTTATTAAGCAAGGGCTACATTCTAAATGCAGAAATTATCTAATTACGAGTATAATAACGATAATTGGATTTGATTTGCAAAAAAATTGATTTTGAATTGTAAAAATCAACAAACTTGAAATATTAAATATTGAATTTATTTTAAAAATATTTGAATTTATTGTACACTTAATTGAAGTAACTTTGGAAAATATTGACGATGAGTTGAAGAAAATTATACTTGAACTACAAAAAATTGAATATCATTTGCAAACTAGTGAATTTGACCTGCAAAACCTATATTTAAATTTATTAACATCTTTGGTGGAGCTAGAAACTAATATCAAACTAATTGGCTAATATTTTAAGCATTTCAATCTTTTTATCACTTATCTAATTTACCAAGCAACTTTGTATTTAATTGGTTATAAATCATCAACTATCTGTAATAACTGTACATATTTTATACCCGAAAAGAATAAGATTTCTTGTTTTTATTTTATTTCACCAGGATGAATCCTCGAAACCCTCTAGCAGTTTTGTTAGAAAGGTTCGACTCTCGGCAAATGAAAATTGACTAGAAATTCCAATATGTTTAATGTTATTCTTTCAGATAATATTGTAAATCGAACCCATGTCAAACCAAAAAGATTCAAAAATTATCTTCTGCATATTTCACATCTCTCTTACTTAGATGGTATTTAATAGCTTAACACTATGTAGATTCCAAGAAATAATATCTAACGTTATTTGAAGTAAGCATTAATTTTAATATCTAAAAAAATGTTACATTATTGTACATAATGTAGTTGTTAAAAATTAATAAAGAATAATTGATTTCTTCACAACAGAAAGAAAATAATTTTCTTTATTATTATTTCTAAGGAAAATTGAAAAAGAGTTAAGCCTCTTTATTACTTTTCACGTACTCTTTGCTTTAAGTTAAATAAAATATTTAGAAACATTTTCAAAGTCAAATTTCGAACTTAATTATCTGTTATTTGTAATAATAAAAATTACAAACAGTTCATATGTTGATAAAAAATGAAACATACGCAAAAAGCTTCAATAAATTCGTCTGAATATCAAGTTGACGGTGCAGATATTTATCCATTTCACACACCTCGGGCTCCCAGACGGTACAAATAAAATCAATTCTCTATACGTACGAGTTTATTGCAAAAGCTCAAATATGTACATAATATGAAATAAAATCTAAACGAATACTATAAAATTTAGTACCACTTACAGGTTAATAAGACTTTTATATTTTCTTCGTTATACCAATGGGGATTAAACCAAACTTTATTTTTTTCAATTTGTGCCAAATTTGTGTGAGTTTTTTTTTTGTACAAAAATAATTTTAAGAAAATCGAACAGCAAGCGAAATATAGAGGACAATGAATCGATTCTAGAAATGGATAATGAATTATCGTGTGATTACTAAAATTGCACAAAAAATGGAAAATAATCCTTTATAAAAAATTTCATAGAATGCGAGATAAGTTACTTTACTCTATACGTTCAGACCAAAATCAATAAAAAAAAAATTCTTCTGCCAAAATTTATTAAAAAAGAAATTTAACTTTTTTTTTTTTTGTTGGTTGGTAGCATATCAGTTAATACTCCCTAGGGTCTTTTCAATAAAAATAAATAAATGGTAAAATACTACCTCAAATGTCAATTCCGATTATATTCTAGTTAAAATTGACGGATTGGAAAATAATGTGGACGGTATCCCCAAACCCGCAGCCTTTATATTTTGATGTGTAAGCTCATTTCAAATTATCCTTTTATACATCAATAATATTTTGCTCCTTTTTTAAATAATGCAGAATAGTCGTATAGTGAGATTCGGGTCAGATATGGAATTCTGATATGTGAGCGTAAAAACAAAAATAACAAAAAAGACCGATTTATCAAAAACAATCAAGAGAATGGGATAATTTTTCCCGTAATTTTTTTTTTTATCTTAATAAATTTCTTTTCTTATACATGTGCAGAAAAAGCTTACCAAAAAAAAAAAAAAGTTTTCCCTCTTATTTTTGGTATTTTGCTCTTCCAAAGAAAAGATGAAAACTACATCAAATTCGTCTCGCAGGAAAAATAAAAAAATGAATTCAATGAATTTTTTTGTGTGTATGTATTTACACGAGTGTATATAATGGTATAAAGGAAATTTTCACGAAATAAAATTGTACCAAATGTTATACGCGGAAATGCTACGTAGTCGTCTTGAATAAACGAATACCTTAGACTTAAAATGTGATAAAAGTAAAACGTTTTTTCTACTTTTATTTTCGTTCAAATATTGATTTTCCCTTTTCACTTACATTATACATAAAATATCAAGTTAAGTCTGTGTAGTTTTTTTGTCTTTTTTATTATCTTTGTCGTTTGCTGAATTTGTCTTTAAGACACACAAGTAGATTATTATGCTTGTCTACGGTATAAATTTACAGAAGAACGGACATGTATTACTGTGCTATAAAAACTACATTAGTAGAAATTAAATTGCTGTATCCCAGAAGAATATTATCTCCCCATTTTAAATGTCAATATTTTGGTTGTTCATGTCAATCAAATCAAATCAATTCATCTGTTAGATGTTTGTCTTTCGATGTTTCGATTGAATTTTATTTAGTTTTGTAATTAACTTGGAATAAAGTAAAATATTTATAATCATTTGTGGGATATACATATGTGATAAGTAATTTGTACCTATGGTAACAATGTATACAATTCAATTTCATCAGGGTGTATATGAAATAGCGTAAGAAATTAGTGGATGGGTTTTATTTATTCGAGCCAAACAGGATAGGGATAAGTAAAAACATGTACAGCAATAAATTGGCGATTAACGTTGGTTGAAACGCTTTTACCAGGGCAATAAAGCATGCTGGATCTACAAGATAATTTTTTCAGTAAACAAAAGAAACTTGCTGAGTAAAATATAAGCCTTAAGCCCTCATAATCAAACGAGAGAACAAGAGAGAACAAGAATGGGATGGATTTTAGATTATACTTGGAAGTTAGACTAGTTGACTTTCTCTTCCAAAATGCTTGTCCATTTTATTAAGGAGATATAACGCAACTCAATATGTTGTGACATTTAAAAAGCAATATTTCCTTATGAATGTACCCACCGCTAAAAGTTAGATAGCGGAAATGGAGGTGAATAGGCAACTCCTTAAGGAAACCAGCAGACGCCGTCACCAAACAAATTCTTGACTGAAAGCAAAGCAGTATATGTCATAAGTATGGAAAGAGAATAACTGACTTCTTTGACCCCTAAATTTAATTCCAGTTCGTTTTTAGTTCTGCATACATAAAATGATCCAGTTACAAGAATGTGAGACTAGCCCAATCTCCCTGAGATCTATAAAATATTTGAATAAAAGCCCTTAACTTTGAGGGGATCTCGCATTCATAAATTTAAATTTTGATTTTCTGCCATCAAGTGTGTCTTCTAACAAAATGGAGGCCCATAAACATAGGCCGATTGCACGTCTCGCAAACCGTTTCCTTTAAACATTTACCAGGCATTCAGTTAAATATTTAATTACCATGTTTAAATCCCTCATCTTCAATAACTGTAGTCAACCTTCTCGGCATTGAATTTACTAGTCCGGGGCAAAATCGTTATCACTCCGCAGGCCTCCCACTTTTTAAAAATTAGTTGAATTAGATTATTTTTGTTTCGACGGGTTACTGGTCTCCAATTCAGCAATATTTGAGCCCAAACATGTTCAATTGGGGTTGGGCTGTAACATGGCCACTCCAAGAACTCACTGATCAGCTAACAAATTGCGTCCCGGCGAGTCATCCTTATAAATTCTAATTCCCATCTGGATAAACTACCCTCGGGCTCGATAATATCACATCAGAATAGACATCAACAAAATTAATGTAAATTTTATTCTATTAAGCCGGCCAGTTATTTCACATAATTCGCCGATACCTCCTCCAACTCCAATAATCTACTCTCCATCCCACGACCACTTTTTGAACGGTTTGCACAAACTTTTGATTGCAACTTTTTTGGGTTAGTATAAATGGAGTGTTTGATCGAGATCCAGGTCTGAGTAAGGTGCAACGACAACTGGAGCAGACATAAAGTCAAATAGCTGTTTTCAACATGAGCTGCCGTGCAAACCAAATAGCTGTTTTCAACATAAGCTGCCGAGCAACCCAATTTCCCCTTACGGCACACAATTATTGATAATAAATCTCGGTCTCAGGCATTCGTCCACACACCTCTTTATAGTCGCGACAGAAGAAAGGCCTAATTATTATAGGTGTCGACTTTCCATCCATATACAGTCCCGTAGTTAATTTGAAAAACAGACGACTTTCAGGCTCGCTTACAAGTCTTGTCAGGAGTGCAACCATCGCTTAGGTTAATACACCAATTCTAAAACCATGAAGCTTCGATTTATATCGCCCAGTAAAGCATAATACAGTTCATTATATCGTCACACAAGGTAGACGATCTCGTGTACGAGGCGATAATTTGATGCAGCTAAACAGAACGCTGCTACACCTGAATTTCAGTTGAAGCAGATATCGGAATGTGTCGCCCCTCATCATCAATAGTCTCTTCACCGTTACATATGGTTCAAAAGAAAGACAAGAATGGACCCTTGTTTAGACTATCAACAGCTCAATACCGTTCCGTACAAACACTGTTTTCTCGAAAATAAATTTGATACGGGCCTATTATCAGGGTCCAATGGCTACAGGAGATATCCATAAAAAAACTGTAACAACTCCTTATGAGCTTTTCGAATTCACCCGAATGGCACACGGTACTCGCAGCTCAGCCCAGACATTCCAGCCATCCTTTAATAGTATTCTTAGAGGGCTATGGACTTCGTATTTTCTTATAATGATGATGGCCCCATTTCGAACCACTCCGAAGTTGAACATAGGGAACATCTCCGGTAAGTTTTTCACATTTGAAATCAATATTCG
The DNA here is from genome assembly GCA_963556165.1 of Tipula helvola. NCBI lineage: Eukaryota > Metazoa > Arthropoda > Insecta > Diptera > Tipulidae > Tipula > Tipula helvola. The sequence continues at coordinate 300,896,126 of OY744481.1, read as the reverse complement.
AGCGAAACGGGAATGAACGACTACTTGCTTTTTAAAAACCATATACATAATTGATTCTGTTCTGTACACATTTCCTATTTTGAGGGAAATTATTTTGACGGTCGTCGATTTAAGTGGCTTTAATCATTTGGTTATGTCTGGCCCTTGGTTAAATTGATATTTTGATTTGCAAACCACCTAAGCAAGATTATTAAGGCGATCCAATGTCAAACGATGAGGAAGCATATGATTTGTGCATAGAGCCCAAAACGTCTCAGGAAATGGGAACGATGAAGAAACAGGAAATGTGAACGCAGACACACAGCACTACTTTCTTATTGTGGGGACAAAAGGTAAGAAAATGTATGAGTCTTCAATGCACTCCCAATTGGCTTCCATTTAGCACCTTAATTAAGGAACTAAAAATATTTTTGCTTATGCCGGAATATTGAGTACACACACTGTGCGATATTTCGGTTTAATTCCGAAAATAGATTATGTATGTATGCTCAACTTTTCTTTTGACTGAATTCTATTTCTTTGTCTGCTTCCAACGGTTCTACTACTACCACATATAACCAGGCCACTACAGATTTTGAGTTCATCCCAAAGAATGAATCATCCATAATTTCCTTTGTCCCCAACTCTTAATCTTGGAGGAATTTTATTATTGAGCCAATATACGTATTTCTTCTAAAGCCTACTTTTTGTTTTAGGAGATTTCACGTTCCTCCCTGCGGTTAATAATATTTGTCTGTTCTTTTAAATTTATAAGCAAAAAAGCTGAAGTCGCTTCAGCTTTGGGTACGCCCACGCCTTGATTACATCTGAAGGTGTTTAAGAACATTCTGTATTTGGACGAAAATGCAATATTCGTTCATCTCTCATTTCAGTACTCATAAGTGGTTTTTTACTAAGGAACCATTCAAGCATACTCGCTAAAAAACTCAATCAAATATTCACTTATTTACCCTCTTAATCTATAACGTGTCTTTATTTTTTTAGCATTGCGTTCTTCATCGGCGACTTTTCGATTAATTCCAATTGGAAATATTCCCGGGAAAGGAATTTATAATTTTTTAAATTGCTGGGAAATCAATCCCGAGAAATCCAGGGACGCAAGCGTTACTCACAATATACACACACACACGCACACAGTGACAAAACCGGGCACATAGCCAAGACGTGCAAGGAAGAACCAAAGTGCATGCTCTGCACTGGTGATCAAGGCCACATCGCAGGAAGTAGTAGGTGTCCATTATACAGGACGGAAATAAACTCAGCCCGCAGATAAAAGTGATAGAAATATGTAAATCTTAATCACTGTGAGGCAGCTCAAGATCTGCTTGGGCAAATTGCGATAGAACCATTCAAAATACCCACAAATAATGTAAGGATAGCGGACGGGAAAGGAAAGCGAAGATCAGTAATATATATATTTCTTTAGCTGCTATGCCCAAGTGTACACCTGTCAGAGTACCAAGCAATGCTCGCAAAAATTGTGGCGGAGGCAAGAGGGCACCACCCAATTGTTATTGCTGGGGACTTCAATGCTTGGGCCGAGGAGTGGGGTAGCAAATATACCAACACTAGAGGCAGCACACTGTTAGAGGCAATTTCCCATTTTAGAGGCATTTTGGAGATTGATATTACCTTTACAAGTAGTCAACTAACGAGGTAAATTAAGTAGCTTGTCAGTGAACGATACACTCACAGTGATCACCGAGCTGTGTTTTTTTAATTAAGATCTCAGAGCAAGGCAAAACTAAAGCCAATGATCTGGAAAAAAAGAGGCTGGTTGCCTAATGCTTTGGACGAAGAACTCTTTCTGGAATTACTCAGAGACATCAGTATACCAGCAAACACAGCCAAAGGTAAAGCTAACCATGTAACAGAAGGAAACCAGCCTACTGGTGGAGTGAGAAGATTAAGGAACTAAGGGCTAAATGTCACAAGGCCAGAAGAAAAAGTCAAAGATCTGCAAGATGCCTTGAATATGAGGAGCTAAACCGAGAGTATATAAGGCTGAGGAAGCTGCTCTGTGATGAAATAAAGAGAAACAAGAGAGAGGGTTTCAAACAGCTATATGGCGCGGCAGACGCAAGTCCGTGGGGCAGCGTCTATAGGGTGGTAGTGTCCAGGATAAAAGGGTAAAGAACCCCTCAAGAAAGATGTCGAGAGATGCTGCAAAAAATCGTTAAGGCGCTTTTCCCGCAGCACCTTCCCAAACCGTGTAACCGCGAGGCAAATCATACACATAAATATATGGAGGTAATACCCGAAGTGATGGTAGAAGAGACGTTGGGTGCGTGCAATAAAATGGGTGTAAACAAGGCCCCTGGTCCCGACTTGGCATCCAACAAAGTATTCAAAGTAGCTATACGAAGTAACCCTAATCTCTTCGTTAATATAGCGCAGTCTTGATTAGAAGAAGGAGTGTTTCCTAGGATATGGAAGAGGCAAAGATTGGTACTCTCGCCAAAAGTGGGAAAACCACCAGGTGAGTCATCCTCATATCGCCCGATCTGCCTGCTAGATATATGGGGGAAATTACTGGAGCACATTATTCAAAATAGGTTACTTCCGATTACAGAAGGCGATAGCGGTCTCTTATCTCAACAATTCGGATTTCGCAAGGCATAATGCACATTGGATGCCGTTAATGCAGTGGTATCTAAGGCCAAAGAAGCCTTACAGGGAAAAAGATGGAGAGGAGGAACTAAACAGTACTGTGCGGTGGTCACACTTGACGTTAAAAACGCTTTCAACACGGCTAACTGCGCCCACATTTTGAACACCCTACGAAGGTTGAACGTTCCGGCCTACCTCTTGAGAATCCTGGATAGCTACTTTGAGGATAGAGTGTTAGAGTACGACACTGAGGATGGTCCAAGGGAATATAACGTAACAGCTGGAGTCCCACAAGGTTCTGTCCTGGAACCAATCTTGTGGAATGTTATGTACGACAGTGTCCTAAAGCTTCACATCCCAGATGGAGCAGAAGTTATAGGCTTTGCTGATGACATCGCGATAGTGGCTTCTGCAAAGGACCTGTATGAAATCGAGATGGTCGCTAACGAGATATTCGTTGACCTGGAACTAGCGGAGCACAAAACAGAAGCAGTGCTGATTAGAAGCCGCAAGAAAAGAGAAATGGTATCGTTTAAGGTTGGAAACCACGTTATAAAGTCCAAAGAAGCGGTAAAATATTCGGGGATTATGCTTGATGACAGACTAAACTTCAAAAGTCACATAGATTATACGTGCGGGAAAGCATCGAGAGTGTATTCGGTGCTATCCAATATGCTACCGAATGTTGGTGGCCCAAGAAGCAGTAGACGTCTTCTTCTGTCTAGAGTGGTAAGCTCAGTGCTGCTGTACGGGGCTCCGATCTGGTCAGGGGCACTGAATCGCAAATACGGTTAGGTGAACTACCATTTAACCCAATACCTAACTGGACACGGGGGTTACCGAAGCTATCTCCATCGTTTTGGGCATGACGACACTCCTCTTTGTCCAACGTGCGTTAAAGTAGAAGACCCGGAACACGTATTATTTGAGTGTCCACGATTTGGGAATGAGAGAATGAGCCTGTGTATTACCACAAACAAATATTTATGTCCGGACATTATAGTGGATGAAATGTTAAGATCGCAGCAAGTATGGGATGCGTGCTGCGCTGCCATAACTAAGGTGCAAAAGGAGGTAAGGCGACTATAAGCGGCCCGAAACGTGTGAGTAGGAATACTACGGCCGCCCCTTAAGTAATATTTTGCGGTGGTTCCGGGGGAACAACGGTCCCGCGAGAGGAGGTGATTTTAGTGGGTAAAAATCCCACACGTTGGTAAGTACGCTTACCGTGTCTTTTGAAGATTTCTCCTCCTCGTATAAAAAAAACACACACACACACATACACATATGCACAGAATAGAGACAAAATCCCTAGAATCAAAATTTCGAGGGTACGAAATCCCGATGGTTTGATTAAATCCCGAGAGTACAAAATCCCGAGAATATAAGGTGCCGAGGGTACAAAATCCCGAGGATACAAAATCCCGAGGATACTAAATCCCGAAGATACAAAATACGTAGGGTACAAAATCCCGAAAGCCTATGCAAATTTCAAAATCTGTTGTTGCACAATTGGTGCAATTTTCCCTTGATTTAAAGATGTAAACACACGAAAAATCGACGGGTTGTAACAATATCCCATTTTTCATAATAATGCTTGGGTGCGTAACGAAAGCTCCATAATCCCGGGTTGTCAAAATCCTGTTTTGTTTTGTTAATCCTGATTTACAATATCCCGATTTCTCCGAACTAAAAAAAATATTTTTTTCAAAACCAAGAAACCAGGATTTTGAAAACCAGGATTTTGATAACCGGGATTTTGAAACCCGGGATTTTGAAACCAGGATTTTGGAAACCGGGATTTCGTGGTACACCTTTTTAATTTAAAGTAAAATAAAAATAAAAACCGGGATTTTCTGAAAATCGGGATTTTTATTTTTGCAGAACCGGGGTTTTGAAAAGGAGGATTATAAAAATTGGGATTTTAAAGCGCGGGATTTTGTTTTTGGGTGGGATTTTGAAATGCAGGATATCGTTACGATTCCATAAAAAATCCCGGTTTTCAGAAAATCCAAGATTTTGAAAAAATCCGTCGTGAGACAGGTTAGTTTGACCCTACTGATAGGTCGTTGTTGCGATAGCATTCATGCGTAATACGAGAGGAACCGCAGGTACGGAGTACGGACCCATGGTTCAATACTTGTTCGAGAGAACAGTGGTATGATGCAACGTCCGTTGTATTATACCTGAACGCCTCTAAGGTCGTATCCAAGCAACTATAGAATTGGGGCATTAATCAAATTGTTAGGCTTAAACTATTAACTAGAATTGTAGGTTTACTTATATGTAATTCGATACTGTATGGTTAACCCTCTCAAACGCCTTGTACAATATATTGTACATCAACTTTCATCGCTTCGACCAACCGTAATTTTTAATTTTTGTTTCATTTCTCTTGTGCGATCGTTCTCTTATGTATTTATGTTCACACTACAGTTTTATGAGCAATCCCATATCATAGCAGTGCATAATTGTGCTACGTAATTTATTTTTGGAAGAAAGTCAATTTTAAATGGCGTTTGAAAGGGTTAAATTGATGCCACTGAAATACGAAAATAGTGACGATTATAACATGTCACCCCTCGGGATTTCCTCGGGATTACGTGATTTTGTATCCTCGGAATTTTGTCACCTCGCGATTTTAAACCCTCGGGATTTCATACCCCCGGATTATGTATCCTCGGGTTTTTGTAAACTCGAGATTTTGTATTTTCGGGATTTTGATTTGCGGGATTTTGTCCCTCGAGAATATGTCCCGTGGGATTTTGTCACTCAGAAATATGTCACCAACCCACATGCACACACATACATATATGCTTACAAACAATACCGCCGGGAATCGAACCCGGGTCTTACTCTACTACCAAAATCACTCTACCACCAATCGTACATAGGTACTCGTACATTATGGTCCATATAGCATTAAAAACATGTAAGTAAACCATATAGCATTAAAAACATGTAAGTACATTTAATAAGTTAGTATGTAGGAGAGTAAGTAAATAGGAAAAATGAAAATTCCTTACTGATGGTGGTTTCTGGTGTGTCTTTTAGTTCAGCCTCGCATAACTTGTTTGATGTTACCAACTTCACGAATATTCGAAATTAATTTTTCGAACCTTCCTTGAGTTACTATTGTTACACTTTTCGAGATTATTCATTAATATGCAGAATTTTTCCGGGGTAATATATGAGTTTATTTTATGTCGTGTTCTATTGACTCAAAAAACGGAATCTAGATCAAAAAATGCTGTACTCTTCATGGTATAAATTGATCTCAGTTCAGTTTATTTTTTTATCTAGATCAGTTAATAGAATACGACATAAAATTTAATATTCTACATTTTTTGAAAATTTAGAGATTATTAGAGGTTTTGTGAGTTTTTTGAATTGTTCGAGATAATTCGAGAATATTCAGATTTTTCAACTTTTACGTGATAGTAACTTTCTACAATTTTCTAGATAGACTCTAGAGGTACTGCAATTTGAGAAACTTTAACATTTTTAATTTTGAAATTATTGAGATTTCTCAAATTATATTCGAAGTTCGGAACACTTCTTCGAGATGTTTAGAAATTTTCTTAAACGGTAAATGGTTTTAACTGGTAGAGGACCTATATTTGGTTCTAACTAGTTCTACAACCTGGCTATCATATTAAATGCACCATACCTTCTTAAAACAGTGAAACTTTAAAAAATTAAAGAAAAATGTTAATAGGCTTTAACTATAATTTATAAAAATTACAAACGTATATATTATTTGGTCAATTCATTCAAATTCAACAAATGAGAAGCTGAAAAGTAATTACAATCACATTGACATAACATTTAAAAAAAATTTAAATTTTCTCCCTTTAATTGGAAATAAACTTTTCATTATCATGACTGCCGAAAACCATGAGCTGTGTAAAATCACATAAATTTCAATAAATAATTCGATTATCACACCAGGAACAAAAAATATATGCAATGCGACAATATATTTTCCGCTATCCATACACAGACTAACAGACAATAGAAAAACGGTTCCCAAAAACAAAATCAACCTTTGCATATTCATCTCGTTTTAAAAATCCGTAAAATGACATTTTCATTTGGATTATACAAAATATAATACTACACACTAACATCAACAATATAGATAATTATAATTAAAGAAAGAAGAAAATCATTTATTCTTGTTGTTGTGTGTGTTGGGAAAATTTGAATGAATATTTTTAATTTTCCATCATGAAAAAAGGTGTATTATCATTATTTGTGTTAAATGAATTTTTTTTGTTGCTCCTACTACTGTAGTGTACCAACATTTTTGTTGAAGAGGCCAAAACATTTCAGGAAGATTATAATCATTATAATTTATTTTTGTTTGTGTGTGTATGTGCTTTCATTTATTTTAATTAGATTAGAATAAAAATTACATTAGATGTCGAGATTAGAATCCAATTTCAAGAGTTTTGTTGTTTCGTATTTTTTTTGCGTTTGATAATTAGGTTGTTTTGAAAAGTATACCAACCATACCGTCTCTTTACTTGAATTTTCTATTTAATTCAAATCGACTTATAAAATACCTTCTTTATTGCCACACAAGTCGTCTTGACATTGCAAAATAAAATGAAAATTGAAAAATCAATTTTATATTGTCGATTTTATTGCATTTGGTAAAAAACCAAAACCAAATTCTTTACATGTACTGTAAGTTTGTTATATTTATAAATTGTACACAGTAATGATATTATTTTTTCTATTGCACAATTGAAAAAAGAAAATATTACAAAAATGTTCCTACATTTTCATTACACATTCAGACACATAAATAAATGTTGTTATTGTATTAAATAATATATTTAAGATTTATACGAGTATATTATGTTTGAAAAAGAAATAAAGACGAGAGATTACCAGCCAAACAACCAATGCTATGGTAATAATAAGTATAAGACGTTAGATATTATAAAAAAAAAAAAATGTTTTGTAATATTACGTTTAAATGAGAAAAACAGCTGCATTTTCCCTTGTTGCGAAGAACATTTTTCTCTATTTTCATTTTCACTACGGTGGTTTTTCGTTTAGATTAGATGGGAATTCAAGAAGCTAATGAAAATAGTATGTTAGACTAAATAGGGATTTATTGTTTCATCCTTAAAATGTTTTTTTTTCTTTTCGTTTATTTATTATGCTAGTAATTAAGGAGAATTGGGAATTTATTAAATGTTATGTTGAACAAACTTAATATAGCTCCAAAGGGAATCGAGTCAAAACAATTTAATAAATTTTTTTTTATTTTTGCTCGACGAAACGCTAAAATTAGTTTGTGGTTAAATTTATAATTTCGCCATTTGAAAAATGGCACGGTGTTATAAAAACATAAAAGGTGGAAAAATATTTGTTGAATATACATTAGAGCCATCCGAAAGACAATTATATAGATCGAGAAGTCTACCATCAACGCGGTCGATTTTTAAATTTGCCCTATAACAGTTATTCTGTCATTAAAGTTTCGGCAGCGATAACTTTGGAACTTGACTGTCATCAGATTGTCATTTCAGAAAAGAGTACAGTCTATCCTACAATAGTTAGACAGTTTTGCCAGTTGAATCCCTGACAAATGATGAATATTTCTTTTCAGATCGGTGATTTATATGTAACATATGTATGTATCACTTATAAGTTACAGAACTCTATCTGCGATTGAAACTACGTTTGATATAATTCAGAACAGAAACTCTCGGCCATTATCCACCACAATTCAAATGATAAAGTCAAAATCAAACTTATGGGTTTTCAATATGTTGAACTACCAGTATCTCCATCTTTACCTCGATATTCAAACTGACGCTTTCACAGTCTATACTATAATTTTCGCAATTCGCAGACCCAGCGAAAGTGTTGGTTTTCCTTAAAATCAGATTTTTAATTTTAAATTTACCAAAAACAAACATCTCACTAATTCAAACGAATCCGACAAAATGAAGGCAATCGTTATTCCCTGCAACACGCCATAGGTCTCGGCATCTGCACCAAATATTCGTATACCCTCTTTTTAATCACAGAATCTGAAATTAGGATATTCTCGTAATACAATTGGCGGTACAGAAAATTTAATAAAAAAGAAACAAATTTTGGGCAGGCAATCACTTTGCTATCGTAAATCGTCAGCCCTCCACAAATGGACCCGTTCTTGTAGCAGGTAGTTTCTAGTACGGTTAAATTTAAGAACACGTCAAAACAACATATGTTATTCCATTATAATTTAGATGCAAAACCGCAGGAGTGCACTGCTTTGAAAATTTTATCATTCCCTTTCGCAATTTCACTAATATTGTTATTTTGAAAAATCTGATCTATGGTCTGATCGGCAAACAATGGACCGCAATCAAACCCACAGTAATAAACTGATCCAGTATAATACATATTGCCCTTAAGCGGTCATTTACGCCTTCTTTAATTTTAATAGCAGAAGTAAATGAGCCGTTTATTTTGAAAGTGGAATAAGTCACTTTTTCAAAAAATCAAGTTAATGATAACAATAGATACATGGCAGTATAATCTTTCTAACGATAAATAATTTATTGGCAAACAAAAAAAAATGAATCCTTCACACTTGTGCAAAAAATAAGAAAATTCAAAATCCCATATGTTTCTCCATTTATTGTTTTTCTATTCTTTCATTATCTCGTTTCAATAAAACATTGACTTATTCCACTTTCAAAATAAACGGCTCAAATCGTCCATTCATTTGCACCAAATTGGTTCGCTTAATTAACCAAAACGCCAGAAGCTGATTGATCCAGCGACTCAACTGGCAATCAATGCTTCTATGATTCGAGTTATTTACACCAACTCCGAAGTAGTACACTTTACTAGTGAAACATAATATGGTATAACATATCATCATTACAGGTCATTTGCCAGTGTCAAAACGCCGAAGACTAGATCCAATATACCACTTACTGCACTTTATATGGTTAAATAGAAAGATCAAGGTGATGTGGGATAGATTAAACACAGCCAGAACACGGTCGATCGCTATCCAATAGCTCAGATTCAAAATTTAAAATATACTTTCTCCAAGATTGATCTTGTTATAGACTATAATTTAATTCCCTTCGCACTTGAAAGCGTTCACAAAAGGCAACCTTTACCCCATTTGGTGTTACCAAATTGAACCATGCGTTTTTCGGCTCTTGACTTCTTCTCTTTAAAATTACTCCTGCTTGTATTCTGCCATCAGAAAAACAAATTAGTGGCATTATGGAATTCCCAGCTCTAAATTCTACAAACGAAATGATCAACTGATTTAGGCATGGCAAATTACTGCCATCATCCTAAAACTATCTGAAACACTCACACCAATTCACCCGCACTTTGCCGCATTACCCAAGATACCCAAGTCAACTAAAACCTTCTCTTGGCCCGGAAAGGGGCACAATGCATCAACACAGAGCACATCGACTGAATGACAAAAAATTCAAGAAGACTGGTCTATCATTGAAAATCAGTAAACATTTTCTGACGTAACAAACAGTGCCGTAGGTACAGTGTTGCAACAGTACAGTAGGATGGCGGGATCAAATAAGAGCTATATATCAAAGAAGAAATCATATGTTGAAAAGAATAATTCGGCTTTCGAACGAAAGTTATGTTTTAGCAATATAACTGGCAATATAAAATTTCAGATATTTTGTTCAGCGGTCGGATCTTCACCATATATATCAATTTTAAACCTCTGACAAGAGCATTTCAGTCAAAAACTGAAGAGAATCCACAACAATCACAACATCCAGATGTCATATCATAATTTATAACAGAGATATCACACATTTACTTTCTGGATCCGAATGTCATTTTAGTTCCACCTCAAAACATGAGCAAATTATCTCGCTTAGAAATCTATAGCGGAAGACCGACAGGGAACTATTCCCATATTACCGAATCATTACGTTGCAACAGCATTTTGAATCGATCACATCTCGATATTTTTAACTCACCGCATGGAAAATTCGATATTCCATCAGATCGAATCGAACATATCCATTTAGAATTGCAGCACCACAATATGGAGGACTAAATGATCTTTTGATATTATCTTTTAACTTGTATGTCGATTGTTTTATCCGTTGGGCCGAAGCGTACTGATATGGGGTATGGTTAGATTGATTAGAATTGTTCGATTAATCGAAGTCTATTGATCATTTAACCGAAAATAATGTCGTTTTCAACAAAATGAAATCAAAAAAAATATTTCATAAATTATTTTGAATAAACAAAATCGCTTTAATCGATTAGTCGGTACCAAAAAATTTAATCAAACTTCTTATCAAACCATAGGTTAAACGTGCAACATAATTATATAATCAGGCATGATCAACTGCGATTTTCAGTTCATTATATGGCAAATTGCAGTTTATCATGCCTGAAGTTAAAGTGAATTAGCGTCCGAAATAATTATTTCGTTAATCTAATTTAGTTAGTAATTAACTGTCGGTTACTCGTTAGAAAATTTATGGGGCTCTGGTTCTGTAGAACACTAAAACAAACGGGCAAATCAAGAGCATTTACCAATTTTTAAACAAACCAAGATTATTTTTCTTGAATTGAACAGATTTTACTAATAAATCCTCACAACCGCAGATGGAAAATTAGTGGAGCCAAAAAAAAATCCTTACAGCTTTTCAGAAAAACCTGCGGCACAAATAGGTAACGCTGATTAGAGAAGATTGTGTTGTCTAGTGACTAACAACTTTTAAAAAAAATTTACTAACTATCGACTGCGCATAGGCGGCTGAAATCGGGTGCTTTAACATTCCTTTCCTATCCTTCGGAATTGTTATATGACTGGTGTACGGTGAATAACAAAAAATTAATTAATTGCAAAAATGCCTAATTGGAGAGACGAAATTATAATTTTTATAGTCGAAAAAGAAATGATTGTGTGTGGAATCCGCGTGGAATTAGACATTTTTTCGAATAAAATCTCCTACTGATAAAAAAAACATGAAAAACAAACTATTGGTCTGTCAACAAAAAGTATACAATAAGCGCTGACATATAATGTGGCATGATTCTTATTTTTTCTTAGCAGAATTAAAAATTTTCAAATTATAAAATCATAAAATGTTCGTTTTAAGTTTACTTGAACCTTAAAATTCGTGAAATACTTTTATTCTTTTGTAAAGGATTTGAAACATTTACGGGCTGATGATTTTTTAAAACGTTTACGGGCATAAAAAAAAATTCTTAAAATTTTCCTTGAACAAAGTTTCTAAAATTCGTAAAGTTCTTGAATTTTATTAAATTTTTTAAAATTCTTAGGTTTCTTAGAAAAATTAAAATTTTTGAAATTTTAGAATCACAAAATCATATCATAGTAATAGCTTCAATATTTTAATTTTGTATAATTTTTAAAGTTTTAGAAGTTTTAACTTTTCTTGATTCATAAAATTCGTGAAATAATTTTTTGAAAATGATTTGAATCCTGAAATATTTTTTTTTATTTTTTAACGCTTTCAAAACATAAACTGGCGTATTTTCTTTGAACAAAGTTTTAAACATTTTTAAAGTTTTTCAATTTTATGAATTTTTTAAAATTTTCGAATTTTTTAAAATTCGTAAGATTGTTAGAAGAATTAAAATTTTTGAAATTATAGTGATTTGATTTTTTTGAAATTTTCAAAACACATGAAATATCAGGTATTCTTTAAATTTTTGAAACAATCTTCCAAATTTGTGCATTTTAGAATTGTGCCATTCTTAAATCTTTTGGCACCCGGGGCATGCTGCAGCTATCGGGGGGGTCACAGGTGGTGGATAGTGGACGACCTATCGATAGATAGGTTAGCGGTGAATATTAAATAAGCCGCCCCCAACCGCAGCCCTGCTGGGAGGAGAGTCTCAGGAAACTGGGGAGTGGTTAACCTCAGTTTAATAAATTCTGAGTGCCTATGATACCCGGTATGGAATGGCGAACTGATGGCGCCATAAAACCATCAACTAATAACCACAGGCAAACTGAGCGTCACATTTCCGGGGTCTCCAGGTAGTGAGTGAGGGGCCCCTTTAAACGGGTTACCCCCTTGAATGATGAAATGGGTCCTATTGGTTTGGGATATCCATATGTATGGGTGAATGGTTGAGTGAAAGATGAATAGGGGCGGGGGTGCTGGGATGTGATGCTTGGTGAGCCAATGGGCTGGATTAAGGTGTTATGCGACCCGTGCTGATGATCAGCTAGGCTGGGGGCCCATTTAACAAAGCCCAGTCGTTAACGGAGCCCTCTGGATACCTTGCTACCTCCAGTTGTATTTAGCCTTACCTGCGTATACGGATCTCTGCGCAGGTGGACCAGTATTTCTCCGACACTCGTGGGAATACTATGGATCATTTAAAAAATAAAAATAAGGGAGCCGGTACCCTTGAAAAACCGGCAACAATGAAGGAAGAAAGTGGTTCTTACCTTAAAGGTGGAGCTACCTCATCAGTGGCAGGGGTAAGTGGCACCATGGCACCAAAGCCAGGAGTCAGCGATACCAATGCCAGGCAAGAGAGCGGGGGATCGGGAAGGATCCCTCCTGCAAAGCGACGATACAGGGAGAAACGGTCGGCGCATAAAATTCTGGATAAACTGGCTGCAACCCCTGAGGGGCAGCTTACAGTAGAACAGAAGCAATCTGTGTTCTCAGGATGAGCTCGAAGTGGGCGACAGCAAACGAGCCAAGACCGTCACTGGAGCGATATCGGGAGATCCAAAGGAAAAACCGAAATTGTTCAGTGAAATAGTAAAGGAGAACGTACTGGTGCTAGCGGTAATTGACAGAAGTCAAGAAGATGGGAGCATCACGGCAGGAAAGTGGAGGGAAGTGTATAATGCACTAAACTCCATTTTCATCAAGGTCCTGAGAGAAAATCCAGGACCCCCTCCGTTCTGTAGAGATGCGGGATGGCATCAAGGGCGCGTAAAGTTAACTGCGTGCTCGGATCAAAGATCGGTGGATCTTTATAAAAAGGCAATAGCCGAAGTAGGTGAGGTATGGGAAGGCGCGAGGCTTGAGGCAGTTCGAAAGGAAGAAATTCCGAGTAGACCAAGGGCCCGCGTCTGGTTACCAACCAAACCAGAAAAGCCAGAAGAGATCCTTGAGATTATTCAGGCAAGTAATCCAAATCTTCCAACGAAAGATTGGAAGATTGTCAAACAGGAGGAGGCTAAAGGGGGCTTCAGAATGGCAATCATGCTGCTCAATAAGGAGTCCCTTACTCCCCTGGCAGAGACAAAGGGGGTGATCAGCTTCGGTTTCGGGTCGATCACTCTCAACGTTTTTAAAAAAGATGAGGTAGGCATGCGCTCGGAGGACGGGCCGGAGGTGGACGTCGGACGGACCCAGCGGCAGACAGTCGAGCAAGCGCATGGGGTTATAACAGACGATGACGTGGAGCTGCTATTGGAGAGAGGCGGCCTTCTCTCGCTTGGATCCGATGGGGACACCCTGTCGGAATCTGAACGAAGAGAGGTTGGGGATTCTCAAGGCAGCGAAGCATTAATTATGGGGGGTGACACGGCGGATACTAGCGGCCCCCCGGAGGAAGGTAGCATTAGCCTGAAACAGGGAATGCATGAAGAGGTAAGTGAGATAATGCATGGTGATTAATATTGTGCAGATTAATCTTCACCATACGAAGGCTGCTTCGGCGGCTCTCGTTCTCAGACTGACTAGATCAGGAGAGGAGCTAGTGTTAATCCAGGAACCTTGGATTAACAAAAACAGGATCTGTGGCCTTAAGGTGAAAGGGTATACAACTTTGTACTCAAGTAACTCTGAGAAGATAAGATCTTGCATTTTAGTGAAAAATACTTTAAAAATTTTTCTACTTTCTCAATACAGTAGTGGTGACGTTACTGCGATCAGTATGGAGGTTGGCAGAGACAAGTTTTGGCTGGTCTCTGCGTATATGGATCGGGAGAAGGAGATCCCGCCGGATAACCTGGGGGACCTGATCCGAGAAGCAAGGAAAAATAGGATTGGTGTGATACTCGGATGTGATGCAAACACGCATCACACAATTTGGGGGAGCACTGATATTAATGAGAGGGGTGAGTTATTTTTTGATTACTTATTAAATACTAACCTTTCAGTCTGCAATGTTGGGCAGGAACCAACATTTATCATTAGCAATCGGCAGGAGGTTCTAGATGTGACCCTCGCCTCGGATACTATTTTTCAGTTGATTATGGGATGGAGAGTGGCGAAGGAGCACTCATTCTCTGATCATCAATATATAACTTATAACCTTAACATTCACCCGGGTACCCAGAAGCCGTTCAGGAATCCTAGAAGGACAAACTGGGAGAAATATGGGGAGGTGTTGGAGGAACTATTGCCGGAGGTCCCCGGACCTCCGGAGACAGTGGAAGAATTGAATTGCATTGTGGATGTTGTCACAAGAGCATGCAATCTTTCCTTTAATGCTTCTTGCCCCCTGATAAAGCCAAGGGGCAGGCAGAAACCGGCATGGTGGTCCATGGAGTTGGAGACCTTCCGGAGGGCGTGTAGGACAGCCTTTAATAAGGCAAAGAGCACGAGGCATATACGGGACTGGGACTCCTATAAGGAGGACCTAAGGAAGTACAAAAAAGAATTGAGGAAGGCACAGAGGGGATCTTGGAGACTCTTTTGTGGTAGAATGGAAGAAGTCTCTGAGACTTCCCGCCTTAGGAAGATTCTATCTACTAACCCAACTAGTCCTAGTTACTTAATTAGACCAGACGGGTCATGGACAGCTTCAAGTGCGGAATCGTTGGAGCTTCTCATCGATACTCACTTTCCGGGAAGCTTGGATGACTCGATGGAGCCTGGAGCTCATCGAGGAACACCTCCAATAGATATGGAGGGCATATTGGATAGAGAGCGGATCAGGTGGGCGCTGCAGGGTTTTAAGCCTTATAAGTCGGCGGGCCCGGATCGGATTATACCAGCAGAGATTCAAAAGAACTCGGCAGCCATCATCCCCTGGCTAGAGGTTATCTTCAGGGGATGTTTGAAACTAGTCTATATTCCTAGGAATTGGACAGAGATCAAAGTAGTCTTTATTCCGAAATCGGGAAAGAGCTCACATGCTCGTCCAAAGGACTTGAGGCCTATAACTCTATCATCCTTTCTGCTGAAAACCCTGGAAAGGTTGATAGATGTGTTTATTCGATCAAGAATTGAACCCAGGAATTGGGCAATGTCGCAGCATGCGTACTGTAAGGGAAAGTCGGTGGACACAGCTCTGCACGATCTAGTATGCACAATTGAGAAATCAATTTACTTGCAAGAATTTTGCATGGTAGCATTTCTCGATATTGAGGGTGCTTTTAATAATGTAAAAACGGAGGCGATCATGGAAGGATTGTCTTTTTTGAAGGTGGACTGCTCTATAAGTAGGTTAATAAATCAGATGCTGGTAAGCAGGACTATTACCTCGGAGCTGGGAGAGTCCAAGATTAGAAGACGGGTGGTTAGAGGAACCCCACAAGGAGGTGTAATGTCCCCCATTCTCTGGAGTGCAGTGATTAATGGATTGCTGCTGGAACTAGAGAGAGAGGGGATAGGGGTTGTAGCATATGCTGATGATGTAGCGATAGCTGTCTCAGGCAAATATCTAGATACGATTAGGGATGTTATGCAGAATGCACTCCTGATTGTTACGAAATGGGCCAGCAAGTGTGGATTGGGGATTAACCCTTCCAAAACAGAGCTGGTACTATTTACTAGGAAATATAAAATTCCGGTGGTTAGCCCTCCTATCATAAACGGCAGCGGACTAGTTTTTGCTGACCGAGCGAGATTTCTGGGCATAATCTTTGATAGTAAGCTCAGCTGGAAGCCTAACACTTTGGAAAGGGTGAATAAGGCTATTGTAGCCTTATACTCGTGTAGGAACGCTATAGGTAAGAGATGGGGCTTGAAACCGGAGCTGGTATACTGGCTCTATACCGCCGTGGTAAGACCTGTGCTAATGTACGGGGTGGGCATTTGGTGGCTAGCTCTAGATAAGGTAACATATAGAGGTATGATGGAGAAGGTTCTGTATGCTTATAAGCGCCTGTATGCTTATAAGCGGGGCGCTTAGGACAACACCTACACGTGCTTTAGAGGTTATGTTCCACCTTATTCCAATCGACCATTATGGTAAACAGATGGCAGCCAACGTGGCTACGAGACTCTTGGCTGTCTCTCAGTGGAAGTGTCTTCAGGTGGGACACTCGACGATAGGTAGATTCGCTGGCGAAGAACTGGCGAATCTGGATTATATTACACCAACTTTGTGCTTCAATAAGGGTTTCCGTACCATCTTTCCCTCAAGGGAATCCTGGAGAAACGGATCAATCTTGGAAAACGAGGCAATGCAATTTTTCACGGACGGCTCGAGGCTAGACGATAAGGTAGGAGCCGGAGTCTTCTGTGATAAACTTAATGTTAATATTTCTGTTCGTCTCCCTGACTACTGCAGCGTGTACCAGGCTGAAGTGGTGGCGATCGGGGAAGTCATGACATGGTTGAAGCATAATGTGGTATCCGGGAGGGATATCGCAATTTATGTGGACAGTCAGGCGGCAGCGATCAAGTCACTTGAGGCAGTTTGTCTGAAGTCGCGGGTGGCGCTGGACTGCCGATCATCTCTTAACGAGATGAGAGAGTATTTCAGCATCCAGATAATCTGGGTCCCGGGTCACTCGGACGTCACGGGGAACTGCAGGGCGGACGAACTAGCTAGGTACGGTACGACTCTCCAGATGCAGCCGGAAATGGTAGGTCTGGGGAGGCCTATGGCAATGCTAAAATGGGCGCTCAATAAAAAGGCAATCGCCTTGACAAATGAGAGGTGGATCAACACTCTCACGTGCAGGGTAGCAAAGCAGGTTTGGCCAAAACTGGACTTGCGGCGCTCCAAGGAACTAATATCCCTGGGAAGACAAGAAATAGGATGGGTCGTACGGATAATGACAGGTCACTGCCTTTTTGGGGAGCATGCGAGAAGGCTGGGGATACAGACGAATGACTTTTGTAGAAGTTGCATGGACGAAGAGGAGGAGAAGACTTTGGAACACTTCCTATGCTCATGTCCGGCGCTATCATACAGAAGGCATAAGTATTTGGGTGTGTACGGTATGAACAGCCTTTCGGAACTCGCGAACTGTGGAGTGCGAGATTTATTACGCTATATAAATAGCTCTGGTTGGTTTCAACGGGAGTAATGGGGAGATGGGATTCTGTGGTATCACAACGGGCCATTGCTGGCCTAAGTGTGCGATAGCAGCCACTTCAACCTAACCTAACCTAAATCTTTTGGCATCTCATAAAAGATAAATTATTTAATTTTATTAACCCATTTGATCCCACTGTACCTGTATGGGTACAGAAAAATCACTAACTTTACGACGCCACTACTGCGGTATTTAATGTCAAATTTCAATTTGTATTTTACCGTTATATATGGTTTTTAGTTTATTTATCATATTTATAAAAAAATCCATTTCGAGAAAGGATTTTGAGTGTTAAAAAATATTTAAAGTACAAATATTTTACACAATTTATTATTGGTGTGGGAACAAATGGGTTAAAATTCTGAAATTTTTCAAAATTTTTAATAATTTAATAATTATGAAAATTCTTTAAATTCTACACCTTTAAAATAATAAAAAATTATTAAAAACTCTTCAAATTCTTTGGCCCTATCTATATAACGAATTTATCGCAAATGTTTTAAAAGATATTCATTTGCCTGTTGGACGATCGAGCAACCACCTCAAAATTGACAAACTTCTTCAAAGAAATATTCGATATATGTGTATTCATAACAATATTTCAATTCTTAAAACTTTAAAAAATCTGTAATAACACAAAGGTAAACTTCTAATCTACTTATATTACAATTAAAAGTCTTATAATGTTGTCAACATGTATGATATAACATAACATTCTACATTGCGTGTGGGGAATTAAACGTAATAAATATTCATACGGTTGAGAATGAGGAGTGGAAAGGAAAATTAGTGCGATTTATTGAAAACTACGATATTAAAGATATTGCCAAATATGTAAGATTGAATTATGTACATACTTTCATTTTGTAAAATGAGTAAACGACCGTCTATCATTAAATGAAAAATTCGTTGTAATTCGACTTATACCCACCGGAAAAAAACATTCACTTAAGTATATTACCGAGAAATTTAAATGTGGCAAAAGGTAAATATATAACATTATGAAAAATAAAGATGAAATAAAGAAAATGTATGTTCGGCGGAAAGCGAAAAAAACGGTAAAAAATCAAAATCCTTTACCGTACGACACATTAAACATGGTAACATTCGAGTGGGTTTGCAAAGGGCGGGCAAAAATATACCAATTTTACAAAAGCCTGCTTTAAAAAATCGGACGATTAAAAGTTGATGAGTTAAGGATATCGAATCCTGAAATATTTTTTTTATTTTTTAACTACTACTAGAACTAAGGCCAGATTGTATGAACGAGGATAAATGATTAATCCTCTGATTTAGCGTAGTTTGCATTGTAAGAACGATGCTAAATCAGAAAATTAATCGGAATAATATCAAAGGGCCGAATATCGAAGTGCCGAATTTCAAAGGGCCGAATGGGTCGAAGGGCCGAATGTCGAAGGGCTGAATGTAGAAGGGCCGAATGGGTCGAAGGGGCGAATGGGTCGAAGGGCCGAATGTCGAAGGGCCGAAAGGGTCGAATGGGTCGAAGGGCCGAATGGGTCGAAGGGCCGAATGTCGAAGGGCCGAAAGGGTCGAATGGATCGAAGGGCCGAATGGGTCGAAGGGCCGAATGGGTCGAAGGGCCGAATGGGTCGAAGGGCCGAATTTTTTTGTTTTGTTTTTAGAAATATAATTTTTTAAATTTCTTGCTTGAAGGAATATTTTGTAAAAACTATAATTTTTATTTATTTATGAAAAACAATATTAATTTTCCAGATATCAATACCAGGTTGAAATGTTGTTTATCAAAATGACCCATATCAAATATGTAATAAATTTCAGATTGAAACAATATTCAAAACAACACATGAGACAATAATATACTTTAAAATAAACCGTTTCGTTTAATTTAAGTAGACATTTTGGAATTTTTGCCTTAAACTGTAATTTGTCTTTATACATAATTATGTAGTAAATTGTTAGGAGTATATTCACTATATTCACATCACTAAATCACAGAGAAATTATTTTATTCGTCCAAATAGAATTTTCCTTTACCCTAACGAATAAAAAATGTTCTGATTTTTATGACATAATTCTTTTTTGGTTTTGGTGAAATACCTATTATGTACAAATATTTTTCCACTTGATAATTACAAAAAGAACACAAAATATAAACAACAAAATTAATGCAATATTTTTGCTGATAGAATATCCAAAGATTAAACATAATAAAATATGTATAAACTCAAAAGAAATTAATTTATATTTGATAAAAAAATTTACAAAATATTCCTTAAAACAAGAAATTTAAAAAATTATATTTCTAAAAATAAAACAAAAAAATTCGGCCCTTCGACCCATTCGGCCTTCGACATTCGGCCCTTCGACCCATTCGGCCCTTCGACCCATTCGACCCTTCGACATTCGGCCCTTCGACATTCGGCCCTTTGAAATTCGGCCATTCGTCCTCATTCCAATTAATCGATGATTTTTTTTAACAACCGCGAGATTTTTTTTTTTTGGTGACTGAATCAGAGACTAAAAAAATTTGTTTTTGTGTTTTTGATATTTCAAAATTGATTAATGTGGTGTATCATACAAATGAGATATTTTTATAAAAGAACGTAATTATTAAAAATGGACTCAACAAGGAAGAAAATGTCAAATTCGGAAATTGAATTTTATTTTCCTCTAAATAAACAAAAAAAGTTTCAATAAACATCAACAAAGTAAACGTCATAGAAAAAGTATTGCCAGCCGTACAAAAAACTGCTATAAAACTGCAATAAAAGAGAGGCTAAATTTTTATTTAGCAACGTTCATACAATTGACGAAAAGTAAAATTATTGAGTAGTGATTAATCATTTTCATTACTCTCGGATTTTTTTCATTTCAAAAAAAAAAAAAATAAAAAAATTTCAAAATTTTCTTTTAACAATGTTTTTAAAATTCTTCAAGTTTTTGAATTTTATGAAATTTTTTAAAATTTTAGGACTTTTTAAAATTTATAAGTTTCTTAGTAGAATTAAAATTTTTGAAATTATAGAATCTTAAAATCTTAGTTTTCAGTTTCCTTAAACCTTAAAATTCGTGAAAAAATTTTATTTTTTTGTAAATGATTTGAAATTTGAAATATTTTTTAAATTTTTTAACGCATTCTAAACATTTACGGGCATATAAAAAATTCTTAAAATTTTTGTTGATCACAGGTTTTAAAATTCGAAAAGTTCTTGAATTTTATGAAATTTTTTAAAATTCGTAGGTTTATTAGAAGAATTAAAATTTATGAAATTTTAGAATCACGAAATCTTAATAATAAAATGCTTCAATATCTAAGTTTTTTATAATTTTTAAAGTTTTAGAAGTTTTAAGTTATATTGAAACATTGTTTATTTTGTAACGCTTTCAAAACATACATGGGCGTATTTTCTTTGAACAAAGTTCTAAACATTTTTGAAGTTTTTTAATTTTATGAATTTTTTAAAATTCATAAGTTTTTTAGAAGAACTAAAAATTTTGAAGTTATAGAATCTTAGTGATTTAAATTTCTTGAAATTTTAAAAACACATTAAATACACTACTTTGGAAAATTTTAAAAATTTTGCGCCTCTTGACAATGAATAGTTGTTTCCGAAGTAATTTTTCCCGCTGAAACCGAATCTGGGAATTTCTCTATCACATCAGGTTTATGAAATATTCTAACCTAAATGTGCAACAAACACTATTTTTTTGACATATTTGAGGTTATCTAGCACCGTGATTTTTTTTTTTTTTTAAAGTCTTATAGTACAAGTCTTTCGCTTTCAAATGCCGTTGAGTTTGCTCAAATGTCTTTTTTTTCGCCGAGATATTGCATGTTCTTGAATTTCACGGTATACGAAAACTTTATGGTCACTTTTCAATACAATAAAATTTTGTCTCATAAACTAAGAATATGTAAAAGGATTTAATGTGTTTTTAATTTAAATATTCCATTCGTTTTGCCAAAATAAATTGTTCAAACAATTGGTTTAAACTATTGGTAAGATTTTTGAAGCCATGAAGTGCTTTAAAAAAACAGCAACATTACTCATACAATGATAAAATTAATATATAAACGGGGAATAATCACATGCGTTAGATTTTTCGAAATTTCTTGATTTTAATTGTCAAAGTTTGAGATAATGAATTTCGTTTACAGCAAATTTGAAAATTATAATTTGCGCTGCATAATAGTATGTAACATACATTTATGGAGTTTGCGAATTATTGTTTTGTTTTTTGTAGAAAAATGAGTAAACGACCGCCTATCATTAAAAGAAAAATTCGATGTAGTTCGACTTATAGATACCGGAAAAAGACATTCACTTAAGTTACCGAGAAATTTAAATGCGGCAAAAGGCAAATATAAAACATTATGAAAAATAAAGACGAAATAAAACAAATTGTATGTTCGGCGGAAACTGTAAGAGACGGTGAAAAATCAAGATCCTGTACGTACGAAACATTAAACATGTTAACAAGTGGTTTTGCAAAGCACGGGCAAAAAATAATTGAATTTTTGAACCAATTTTACAAGAAGCTGCTTTAAAATCCGGACGAGAATTGAGTATTTTTATAATTTTTTAATTGCTACTAAAAAATTAAATTTAACGCTTTCAAAACCCACACGGGCATATAAAAAGTTTTAAAAAACTTTCTTGACCAAGCTTTTTAAAATTCTTGAAGTTTTTGAATTTTATGAATATTTTAAAATTTCAGATTTTTTTTAAATTCACAAGTTTCTTAAAATAATTAAACATTTTGTAATTATAGAATCACAAAATCTTAGTGTTGACCAATTGCATCTTCAATATCTTAATTTTCTAAAATTCTTAAGATTTAAGCAGCTTTAAGCTTCCACATTCTTTGAATCATAAAATTCGTGAAACGTTTCACAAAAAATTAAAGTTGTACAACTTTCATTTTTCGAAAATGATTTGAATCCTGGAATATTTTTTTATTTTTCAACGCTTTCAAAACATAAGTATACGGACGCATAGAAAATTCTTAAAATTTTTTTGAACAAAGTTTTAAACATTTTTGAAGTTTTTCAAATTTATACAATAAATTAATTTTTTTTAAAATTCATAAGTTTAAAATTACATTTTTTGAAATTATAGAATCATAAAATCTTAGTGATGAATTACTTCAACATCATAATATTCTACAAAATATAAATTTTAAGTTTTGATCATAAAATCCTGAAGTATTTTTATAATTTTTCGAAACGTTTAAAAACAATCACAGGAATATAAAAAGTTTTAAAAAACTTTCTTGAACAATTAAACATTTTGAAATTATAGAATCACAAAATCTTAGTGTTGACAAATTTCATCTTCAAATTTTCAAATCTGCATAATTTTCTAAATTTCTTAAGATTTAAGAAGCTGTAAGCTTCCTCCCTCTTTGAATCATAAAATTCGTGAAATAACTTAAATTTTTTGAAAATGATTTGAATCCTGAAATATTTTTTTTATTTTTTAACACTTTCAAAACATATACGTAAACAAAATTCTTAAAATTTTCTTTGAACAAAGTTTTAAACATATTTGAAATTTGTCAATTTTATGAATTTTCTTAAAATTTTAGAATTTTCTAAATTTCTTGAAATTTTAAAAACACCTAAAATATTCTTAAAACAATCTTTCAAATTTGTACATTTTTAGAATTGTGGTATTCTTAAAACATTTGGGATCTCTTAAAAGATGAATTCAATAGTTGTTTAATTTTATTAAAATTCTAAAATTTTTCAAAATTTGTAATTATGAAAATAATTCGTGGTTGTTGAGATTCAAAATCATATAGGTGATATTTGCAACGTCCAGTTGAATAGCGCAATAAATTTTATCAATTTGGATGTTGAAACCGAATCCAATAATATCGATATAGTTGAATTAGTGCAACAACATCCTCCGGCGATCTTGTAAATAATGCGAATAGTGAAGGTGATGGTGATGATGACAATGGCGATGATGATATTGAAATAGTACCAAATGAAGCAGAAATTACGAAGAATTTAAAAAATTTGGAGGAATTTACAAAACACAAAGGTGAACTGAAGCTTTGTCTTTAACTCCTTGTAGTTACAGTCTAAAACTAAATCTTTTTATAATTTACAAAATAAAATGAAGTTCCCTTCTTTTGCCCTGAGATAGTTCGAGACCTTTCTGCGATTTGGCCAGCGCAGCTCGCTTCAGCTGAATATTACTTTTAAAAATATTTGAATTTTGTTAAATTTTGTGGATTTTACATAAATCGCCACCTTGGAATTACAATGTTCTATCTGACATTTTCATTTTTTCGAAATTACTTTCGATTTTCGAATTTTTCGTAGCTTTAAATTCAAAAATATCATTGTAATTTCAGTTAACCTTTTAGTTTAAATTTTGGAACATATGTAATCTATAAATTAAATGAAATTACAATGACATTTTTGAATTTAAAGTCACGAAAAATGCGAAAATCGAAAATAATTTCGAAAAAATGAAAATGTCAGAACTGTGTAATTCTAAGGTGGCGAAATCTCGAAAGCCATTTATTTAAATTTCAGTATTTTTCCGTCGTCTTTAACATATCGCCAAAATCTCTTATATTAAATTACCCATTAAATTAAACCGAATGGTCAGCCATTGGATAATAACCGAAATATGTGTGGGCAATGAATTAGATAATTTATTCGCTTTTAATTCATCCTATATAAACTTTTTTGTAAATTTAATCTTAAGGCATAATACCATACAAAAGAAAACAAAAAGGATAAACATTAGACAACAACCAAAAAAGAATCCATCTTACAGATATATGATTTTAATTAATTCTGCTAAGCTGTTACCCCATTAAACCAAATAAATGGAATATTAACACAGAATGAAAATATGAAAAATTCTCTATTTTGGTACAAAATGCGAAAAAAGAACACTCAATTCTATTCCAACCACGTACCGTAAATATTTTAATGAAAATACTGTGTATCATCTCATCATCACAATACCAACAATGTACTAGTATTAGTGATATTAATAATAATGGTAACATGAAGTAAACAAAAAAATGCAAAGGAAATTGAAAATCTCTAATCTTTACCGTCTCTTAAAAGTGTTATCATTTTCTTCGTTTTCTTTTGTATACAATATTGTTGTAGTATCGTTTCCCAACTTTTATTATTTTAGACTCGTGGTTTTTATTTTCATTTTTGGTTGACATTCTTGAAGGGAAAATTGGGAAAATTGTCTTTTGTCAACATTTCTTTTGATGTTTATGTTACATTGTGTCGTCAATTCATTGTATGTACATGAAAATAAAGTCATTTTAACCCGATTTATCTCAATTAACCCTTTCGTTAGTCATTTTGTTTTAAATTGTATAAAACCACCACTTTAAGCTAGGTTTGAAAATGTTTTTTGTTGTACATATATTTTAAAGAGTGATGTCTTCTTTCAAGTGGAATTTGAACGTTTTGGAAATAATGGAAGAATACACCGGTGAAGTACTGTATATAGTGTTTTATTGTTATGATGTTATTGTTTTGGTCACATACTCAATTTACTGTCTCGACAATTTTTCTGTTGTTGTTGTTGTTCGTTGATAAGTGAAAGATTTGTATCCGATACAGTTTGCTAATGAAAAATAATTGCAATTGTTCAGTAAATTCAGCACGTACGTTTTTATAAAGAATTTTATATTTATATTTTTAATAAACCAACAAACCAAATTAATATCAGCAAATCAATTGAAATTTAAACCACACAGTTCAAATCATGTTCATAATGCACAAAAACAAAAACGCGGAATGAAATGAATAAATAATTCTTGCAAAAATCATCATCGCGATGTATGAAATTTTAATTTTGCAATTGCAGCATTTAAATTGTTTTTAATTAAGACTAATTAAGAGCGATGTAATTGTACTTCCGCAATAGATACACATTGGCATTAGGTGCTATGTAAAACTTTATCGGAGGGGTAAAGAAAAGGATCATATTATATTATTTATTTGTTATTCTCGTACATCTCCATTTCATTGCAGCTGGATAACTAATTACGTTGATATATGTGGTGTGGTACACCCGTATTTCTTATTTTTGTTCATATTTTGAACTTTAATAGATTCCCTCATCCCGCAATAAAACAATAAAATTCTATTGTTATTTCTAATATACTCTGTAAAATTTATATAAAATGTCCTTAATAAATAAAGTGGATATTTCTTGTTTCCGATTTTAGCAGGATACATTTATTTTGTTTTTGTCATGCAAGGAATACCATAAAAATAAGTTTATCGTCATCATTTTATATCAGTACATGTAGTTTGCTTTTTGAATTGATCTGATAAGTACGGCCACATACAATTTTTAACTCAACCTAATATTTACTTATGTACACAAATGTCATAAAAAAATTGAAATTTCTCCCCATACTCCCTCCTAATGTACAACTAAGTTTTTATGAAAAAAAAAACTGGGCAACATATGCAAGTTAACTTACATATTGCAAGCTGAAAAATTTTCATAGCTGATATTATCAAGTCATTTAAGTAAAATATAAAAACAATGTAATGTAGTTATTGATATAAAAAGAAAACGTCACGAGGGGATGAGAGATTTGGTTTTGGATAAAATCGAAAAGAAATGAAAGGATTTTTTATGCATTTTTAAACTTGGAAGAACGATGAATTAATTAAAAATTGAAGATGACTCATATACTTATTAATGCATGATGTGAATAATTATTTGGTTTCTTCTATTCGTACAACAATCACCATGTTCCAAAATTTTAGCAATTTATTTCGTTTTGCTAATTTAAAATTGCGCCACGGGCAAACATTTTAATCTTGTTTTTAACTTTTCAGAATTTAATTCCAGATTATAAAATGACCATAAAAATATTTTTCTATTTAATTATAATCCGTAATGGATAAAATTATGCGAGGGGATTGTCAAAAGGAGATCCAGAGTTCCCCTGTTCTGGATAAAACCGCTTAACATTTTTTTTTAGCAAAACACGAGATGCTCAGAATTCGGTTCGGAAAATTGCATACAAATGCAAACTCCTCTCACGCCAACTCAATCTAATCTCCAACTCTACTCTAAAATTAATCCCTAACTGAACCACTTAAATCCTTCTCAAAATCAACTCAACCTCCAAATCAATTCCAACGCAATCACCAAACCAATTACTACTCGAGCCCGCAATTCAATCGCCAATTTAATCTGAAATCAACTTCAACTCCAATTTAGCTCCACACCCACTCAATCCCCATCTCAATCTTAAATTTGAATGTCAACTATAACTCAAGGCCTAACTCACAAATGATCCGGAAAATACTTCTGTACATGAATTCAACTCAGGGTAACTTGCCACTCACCACCAACTCATACCAAACAAATCCCCTAATGAACCCTAAAGTCAACACAAACCCAACTCTCAACTCAACTGCAAACTCAATGTTTAAGTTAATTACTAAATCAACACACATACATGAGTGCATGAACTCAACTCAAAACAATTCAAGCTAACTTCCAACTCAACCCTTAACAGAACCCTCGAATAAATTCACAACTTAATCGCTGCCTAAACCTCAACTCAAAACTTACCTAATCCAAGCTAAACGCCCTTAGTTTAACCCCAAACTCAACTCCCAAATCAAAATGGATTCAAATCAATTTAAGCTAACTCTAACTTAATCTTCAATTCCAACCGGGAATAAATTCCCATGAACTGATCACTCAACTGCATCTCAATCCTCAAATCAACCCCCAACTCAACCCTCATCTTAATCTCAAGTTCAACGCCCGACTAACTAATCAAACCAGCATATACAAAAAATTGGTCAACGTGGATCAAAATCCACTTGGTAATAACAATAAGTTTGGTACTTGCGAATAGACCAGGACATCAATATCTTTGTAATTAGAACGCATACGGTTGATGCTCATATTCTGTATTACACGTTTTTTGCACGAAAATGTTGTTTTTTCAAGTTTCACTGTCAATGGTGTTGTGTATGCAAGCATAATTGCCTCCCGGATGAGGATTGGGAGAGGTATTTGGATGACAATGTTATTTTTCAAATACCATACAAAAAGACAAAAGAGGGAGGGAATAATCTAAATTTGAAGTGTAGTGACGTGTTTCATTTGGTTCCTTCCTTTATTAATTTTCTCGTGTTTTCGCCTTAAATTAATTTTAAAGAAAGATAAGTATTAGTTTCGGTATCTGATCCTGGACCCATAGAAATGAAAATTTCATTCTGGGACTAATTATTTCACATTTATTAGAATTAAAAGCAAAAATTTTCCTAAGTATAAAAAATGAAAATAAAAAAACACGAGAGAGTTGGAAGTGAAGGGGAGAAATGAAATGAATTTCAATGTACCGTAGAATGTCGAAGGTGGGAAAGGAGAAATACGTTGAGTGCTCGAGGTTGTGGGTGGCGGTAATGCTGAAAGCTTACACATTGGTGTCTTAAACGAGAACCATTTAACAAGAAGTAGAAATATCAAAATCAACCCCGTACTCTAACCCAGGAGTCACACAAAGTGTATCGACAAAAACAAATGAAAACCCTCCTTGAGTTTTCTATGTTGTAGTTTGGTTTCGTACTGAAAAGTTTGCACGAATAAAAGTTCGGTCTACTCTTCAGGTAGCTACGCTACGACCAAAATACAAAATACAATTCTAAATTCAAACATTAACTATAAGGCAAGAACGTATTGACTTAGCGAATTATATTCACTAAATCAAAAATTCAAGGAAAACTCTCATTTCTGTGTGTTTTATACCCACACAAATAATAGAAAGAAGCCGAAAGAATCTTATTAATTTTAATACATATAAACTTCTCTTTCTATATTTATAATTGTAACAGTTGGGTGGCATGTTAGAATTAGTTTTCAACTGATTATCCGGTTTTATACAGTGATTGCGTTATAATAAAGCCATAGAGTAATAAAGCGAAGAGGCAATCACCATTATGCAACCGGAACATAGCCAAAACAATTGATTTTGCTACAGAGCATTTAACAAAACCTAGGGCATTTTGTAAATTAATAATTTGGAGGGATGAAATTGAAAGTAAATGAACCATAGCAGTATATCAGTAGTAGTTTGGGGATGCTTCAATGCTCGGGGAGTTGGTCTATCGTCAAAATCGATGGAATTATGGACGTTCTCGAAATACTATGATAGATCAGAATTTAGATAATTATACGGTCTGCCACTACGGTAGCGTTATCAGCACACTAAATATAATCTAAAAGTATGAACGGCGTATTTAGAACGGCAAAATAGAACCGACAATCTACAAATGCAGGAGGTTTGGAAGAATACACGCCAGCCCAAAATGCATCTCTTACAAGTAGTATAGACAGGAGATGAAATGTAGTCTTGAAGCAAAAGGGTTTCGCAACCAAATATTAAATTTTTTCTAAATTATTTATTTTTAAGACTTACTCAAGAATTTTCGACACGAGTTCTTGACGGTCTTTGATAACCTTAGTTTTCGACACTTTTTGAAAGGACCGTTTGACTACGAAAGGAATTAAAAGTGTACAATTTTAGATCCATTTCACGTTCAGAACTAGTTTAGCAGATGAAAACGGTTTTATAATTTAATGGTGTATTTGAAGATCTTGATCATGAAGCAATGGGAATGTTTTGTTTCCTTTATTTTTTTTTAAACACTTTTAACGTACATTCTGAAATTTGTCTACATATTTTGACACTTTTCGACAGTTTTTGCGTTAATTTGGGGTTTTGACCTATTTTTAGCACAGTTGTCAGGAAGTCGGAGTTTCTAGCGTTTTACCCGTCTTTGGTAAATGATAGACAGACAAATAGCAGAAGTAGCAACATACAAGATGTAGATTGGATCAAGAAAAAAATCGCGACTTGTTTTCATGAGAGGAAATGATTCAGTGGTAATTGGAATTAAATTTTTCTCACGGAAATACAGCTAATGTTTTTATTTGCTGTATGGCTTTGGTAAATTTCCAACGATAATTGCTAAACTAATAGACAAAATTAAATGTTAGTACAACGCATAAATCCTTCCAAATAAAATTGGTTTGCTGTTGCTTTGTACCTTTCTAATACAACTAAAACTTGTTTTACCAAAGCAATACGCCAACTATGCAGGTTACAAATTTTGTGCTGATGCGGGTTTATGTATGTTTACTGCCTATTTGGGCAGCTTGTAAAAATGGCAGCGGGGTCTTTAGTCGAAATTTGTATTTAATTTACTATTTATAAGGAGATTTACGACAGACAGTTGGGGAGAGACCGATGTAATGGAGAATGTAGGTAGGGTGGATCCTTTGCGATCCTAAGGACGTAAATTGAACGAAATGTAATAGAGTTAGTACAAACATTAACTGGAATTTTGCCTTATCGAATTTCCCAAGCTTCACGTTGCTAGATTCCGGTCAATGTTTTTAGTGTCAAAATAACAGAATATTCGTTGTATTGCTGTAGAAATTACAAAATTTATAATAATAATTGCAGTGGATAGAACAAAACATGGGTTAAGAAAAACAAAACCATTTCTCGGTTAAACATATGAAACAAAGAGAAACCCTTCTGAGAACTTCCCTTTTTCCAGAAATTTTAAAGAATTTATCCATAAGTAAATGTCTTTATAAACTATTTTAGCATAGATTCAAACCAGGTTTTAGCCAAGACAAGTAAGGGAGGTTTCAGTATCGCTTGTCAAAATAAATTCGCAGGATTCTAAGGATTTGGGTGACCACCACGTCAAAATTCGGACATTTTCCACATATGTCGGGAATCCGGAAGACCCTGCTTAAGCTTCATCGTACACATAATCTAGATAAGATTATTAGAAGTTCTGTACCATGTTATTCCTGGGTTTTATAGGTAATGTTTAGATATTCACAATATTGTATTGAATCAATTGTGTGCGATGAATGTGACAAATTAATTTCAATAATAATTTTTGAAATATTTCAACATAATAAAATAAATCGCGGTTAATTGGTTAATTAAACCGTCAGTTATTTGATTTCCCTTAGTACAACTGTAGTTGTATCTTACTTTAATACTTTGAAGTTTAACCATCTTACCTTCGCAAAATTGTACTTGCCTCTCAGGTATCATCTTTAGCTTTAAATTTAAGACAATTTTAATCTTTTATGAACTGAATAAATTGATGGACTAGCATTAGTCATTTAGCAAGTAATTCTATTCTTTCCTCTACGCTATAAGTTATTTTTAAATCATATTTTCGATGTTTACTTTATAATCAACTATATTTTTATGGGAATCCATAATTTATCAGTATTTCGATCAATGGTATCAGATTTTCGAATGTTTGCTTAAAAAACTGGGATTTTAGCAAAATTCAAAAAAATTAAAATTCTTTGTTACTTTTGTTTGGTAACGTTTGTTTATGAATGTTTTATTTTTATTGATCAATAAGAGAATTTGGGAAAGAAATCAGTTATGACTAAACGTTATTTGTTACAGATAAATCGTGGTTCGGTTTTTTTATAGACAAATATACCATTTTCAACAACATTCCCACTATTTACGAATTGGCGAGCCAGTAAAATAAAGAGGCCATCTACTCATAATACATGTGCCGACAAAAAGTAGAAATGTCACCCTCCTCCTCCCGTACTTTTCCCAAGGGTTACACACTGTATAATGTATATACCCTTTTTACTCTTTATTTTACTTGCTCACCATGTCGTAACAAGCAATTTTAGATAGACTAAGTACCACCGAATCGGATCGTGCTTTGCGTAGATTTATTCAAAATAAAAAGCAAGCAGATCACGAATTTATAGGGAAATTACATTTTTGAAATGGAAAGCCTAAAAGAAAGATTTATGAGATTTATATTTATAAGTTGTGGGCTCAAAGGAACAGGCAAACCAGGTTTGCAAATTATTCAAAATTTGTTAACGAGATCATCATAAACCCTTTTATAAATTTATCCAACCCATATTCTTCTGTCCTTATCAGAAACCACCAGATCGTACATACTCGCACGAAATTCGTTCAGACGCAATCGCGAAATCTAGACCAATACTTCAGAAAATTTCTAATGAGATGGTTACACCTCTACTAATCTAGTCTGTTGTAACTGTCGCTCTTTAGGGCATCGATACCTAGACTATACGTTAGAATAATTAAGCCTCAGTGCGCAAATTGCATGTCATTCAATCCCGGAAACCGACAGTCGGACGTGAGCAATTGTACAGCCAAAATTCCGTTTGCTACTTGTACAGCCAAAATCCCATTTACTTCAGCCGGAGAAACAATCAGCTCCCCAAACAACGAATTCGGCTTCGAACACTGAATCTCCCACACTGTGATAATTCCTACCAATGCACTGACAACTATTCAAACAATAGATACCTATCACCATTAAAAACTTAGATGATCCGCGCCTTTATATCATCATTAACATATCTGGTTTTCCCATTCGAGGTCTTGTAGCGGAGCATCGTAAGTATACTTGGACATGACTCTCTAAACCTTTTGACTAAGTGGGCCTATCTTATAAAAAATTATATTCCGTAGTAAAAACCGCAGATGGAACTAAAAATTAAATAATTGGATACATCGACGCACCCGTGAAATACAACAGTCAAAAGCACAATCAGCCCTTTTAACATTGCGATACAATTGCTTGACTATATAGAAATTTTTCATTCTGATGATCCCGTCAAAACATCTGCTGTTTAACTTGGTCACAGCTCCTTGCCTTATATACATAGATGTTGGAGATTGCGCTCCGATTAATCAGTGGCACTACGCTGTGTCTCCCGCCATTCAAGATCTTTTTTATAAAGAGCAAAATCGAATGCTTGAAATGGGGGTCATCGAAGAGAGCTCTAGTTCGTGGTATATAGTACCAAACTATATGATATAACGGATGCTTATCCTCTCCCTCTGATTAATAGTATTCTTGGTCGGTTGAACGAGACTACCATAATCTCCAGCATTGATCTCAAAGATGCTTCTGGCAAATTCCTTTGAAAAAAAAAATCGCGAGGTGAAACTGCCTTGGAAAAAAATAAAAATATGGAAGCCTTTAGTTTTTTTTTCTAAGAAACTGCAACCGGCTGAAACGCGGTATTCTGCTTTCGAAACGATTTAGGGCTATGTATGATAGAAAGAAAAGCATGCTTTGCCTTCACAGACCACAAACCGCTTATATTTGAGATTGCTTCAAAAACGGAGCGAAGTCCACGGCAAATCCGTTATCTGGAATTCATAGCACAATTTACTACGGACATTCGCCACATATCAGGGCACGACAATCTGGTTGCCGACTATCCCTCCAGACCTACAGTTAGCGATTGTTTCGAAATATTGATTACTGGTTTGGACGTTGAAAGTCTTATACAGCTACAAGAAGAAAACAAAGAACTCCGTATCTCAATTGACCATCCAACTAACACAAACTTTCAATTACGACAGTGCAAAAGTGAAGCAGGGTTAAAAGTTTGGTGCGAAATTTCTATACAAACATGAAGCGCCCATACATTCCATTAAAAATGAGGCGAGAAATTTTCGACAATTTACACAATTTGTATGTACACGGTGGTGTTCGTGCCACACGCAAGTTAATTGCGTCAAAAATTGTTTGGCCGAAAATGAATACCGGACTCAGCAACTTGGGTAAAGGCATACATGTCTTCATTGCCAAAGATCAAAAGTAATCCGCAATACAAAGTCGCCTTTAGAGAAAATTGAAATACCATTGGCAAGATTCGAGCATGTCCACATGTATTTTGGCGGTTACAGTAGCAAAAACTTTTGTATCTCAATATGTCGCACGTTTCGGATGCCCTGTTATGATAACCACTGATCTTTGCAAGTTAATAGCGTCACATCCTATTCAAACTACGAGGTGTCACCCTCAAAGTAATGGCATGATTGAGAGAATGCACAGAAATTTAAAATAATCACTATGGTCAAGGCCTTAAAGTTCCCAGCGAAATTTTTGTGAAACATTCGAATGATAACATTCATACTAGATCCAATCAATTTTGTAGATAGGCTGAGACAGAATATGGGAAACCTTAAATCGCAATCGTCCCGCGAAACAAAAATAATGTCAAATATGCCAAAAGACCTAATTAATTGTGCTTATGTCCTCATTCAAATAGACGGAGTGTCGGATTAGAGAATCCGCATGAAGGACCTTTTCAAATTATTCGGCGTTTTTGAAAACATTTTGTAATAAGCGTTAATGGAAAAAATCAAACAATTTCGGTCGACCGCCTAAAGCTGGCACACATAGCAAAGTCAAGCGAAGATAAACAAAGAAAATATTAGGAAGGGAAACCAATTCGTCGGGTAACATTCGAAAAATAATAAACGTTTAAACTACAACATTCAATTTTAATTTTCATCATGCTCGTTACTTGAGATTAATGATTAAATTTTCGGAGCCCTTCTTCCAAAAATTTGTACAATAGAATCTCACTGGAAGGAGGGCTATGTGGTGACCAAAGTGTCCGAACACGTTTTATCCACACAGT
Source organism: Tipula helvola (assembly GCA_963556165.1). Classification (NCBI taxonomy): domain Eukaryota; kingdom Metazoa; phylum Arthropoda; class Insecta; order Diptera; family Tipulidae; genus Tipula; species Tipula helvola. The sequence goes on along the minus strand of OY744481.1, from coordinate 300,861,779 downwards.
AAAAGCCTAATTAAAGTTACCACAATTATTTTATATATTGTGCAACTCTTACATATACCCGTAAACCCAAATGTTACCTATTGATTGATTGATTGATTGATACGGATGTACGTACGTCCAAGCCTCAGCAGGATTCCCGGTTACGCCGGATCCACCGTACACCATCTTACATATAACAAGACGGAAGGATAGGAAAGAAATGTTAGCATTATAGAATCGACCCGGTTTAGCCACCTATGCAGTCGGTAGTTAGTAAATTTTCTATTTTTTTTGACAAGTTATTAGTTACAAGACAACACAATCTCCTAATCAGCGTTCCTCATTAGTGCCGCAGGTTTTTCTGAAAAGCTGTAAGAAATTTCTCCACTATTATTTCCATCGGTGGTTGTGAGGGGGGGGGGGGGGGGGGCGAGATTTCGTTCCAACATCATGTTCCAATGCGGTCACCCAAATTTGTACTAACTGTAGCACGTGTTGCTTGACGCTATTGTTGAAGTTGTTGCGCCTCTGCTGACTCTCCTACTTGACTAATACAATCGTTTTTCACAATTGAGTCAATTAAAATCAAAAGGCGTTCTTCTCCATATCAAGTCGTTTTTGGCAAATAGAAGAAAACCAATAAAATTAATAGTTATTATAAATATTTATTTTTTAAGGTTGTTTATCCCTAGGATGAGGGATTTTGACTGATTGACTGCTAATAATTAATCAAATCTTTATCATTTATTTAAAAATACTGAATTTTAATTTGGAAAAGAATAACTTTCGAAAACTAGCTATGGAAAAGATAAATATTTGAAAAAAAAAATTTGGAAAGGATTAAGTTTTGAAAACAATGATCATATTTTTTACTTAAAATATGAACCCTTCATCGACATCCCAATATTCACAAGCTACTACCTCTTCTTCTGTAATGCTATGTGAATGCCATCTATTGGGTTAGCCCCTTAATCTTGCATTACAAAATCTTGCATTACAAAATCTTGCATTACAAAATCTTGCATAACAAATCGCATTGACAAAATTCTACTGTATAATGATAATTATACAGTAGAATTTTGCTTAAGATATCAAAAATCAATTGTCCAGGATTAAATATTCTTAACCAGAATATTATGTTGAGATATTCTGGAAAATGGAGATTTCCATTTTAATTTTAATATTAAATCTTCATTAATCAGAAACGAAAATTTAAATTCTTGAAAATGAAGATTAAATCTTCTTTATCCAGAATATTTTGTTGAATAATTTTGATAAATGGATATTTCCATTCTAATTCTAATATTAGCCGTATTTATTGACGCATAGTTATCCGGATCGGTATCTGCACAATTTTTTTTATTTTATTTTTTTTTTATTATATTGAACTTTTATGAATACGCAATAAATATTATCATATGTTAGATACTAAAGACAGGTACAGATACTAAAACTGCAAAATTTTTTAAATGCAAGATTTTGTAACTGCAAGATTTTGATTTGCATGATTTTTAAAAAATGCAAGATTATGTACTTGCAAGATTTTGTAACGCAAGATTTTGGGGCGCTCCCCCATCGGGTTCCCCCATCTATTACATTATACTCCAGCTCTTCTTGGTTTCGCCAGTTTGGACCAACATGTTTACCTAATAATTTATCAACGTCAGCCACCTTGTTTTTATTAACGTCTATTCCAGCAGGTACTTGAACAGGAAGTGACATAATTTTTAAATTTTTGCCTTCCTTAGTAAAGGGTGGTTTTTATAGAGTTACACAAGTTTAAATCATAATAAAACAAAGAAATATATTTTTAATATTAATGAAACGGGCTTTATTGGATAGAAATTTTTTTATTTTTACCAAAAATAGGCTTCATCGGAGAACAAAATTTTGAAACGAACCGAACCATTATTTTGATAAAAAATTTCAACAATTTGCAAGCGTTGCTCTGATGTAAGTCTATACAAAATGAAATGTCAAATCAAACTAAACAAAACGCAACTATCAGCTGTTAAAAGGGTTGTGAAATAAAGCAGTGTTGCCAACTCAAAGTTATGAACCTATAAAAAAACACCCTTTAAAAGCCATTCCACCACCGAGGTCAGATTTACCAGGAATTTTTCCTCTAATAAATATGGAATCATTAAGCTCTTTGGTTAGAATAAACCATTTGCAATTATGAAACCTGAAATGCAAACTTGACGGTGGTCTTAACACGGTGGTCATCTTTAATTCGCCTTTCCAGTCCCTTACAGGGCAAAGTATTAAGCCCAATTCAACTACCGTGCCGTGTTGTTCAAAAATGGTTTTGTACTGATCCAGGAGTATTATAGATTGTTTTGATTTCCATTTTTTTGAAAACCAGTTCAATTTGTTTTACACTGGATAGAGATGATAGAAAGCCAATATGCCAACATACCCATGATGCTATTTTTGTTTGGCCGCCGCAACCATCGGCAACCAACCAAATGTGTGTAATACTATTTCAGTAGCTGCTTTGGCCTTATGTTCTCGGTCCATGTATATAAATAGATAACTTTCGCCGCTTGATCTGGTATCATAAAAAGTACCATATTCTTCTCACAATCAAACGACATAGTCAGCATTTCAGGTTTCTCCTCTTTTAACATGCCTTGGCACGAAGTTTGTGTACCCGTTGGTTAGTCAGGTCAGAAGTAGGTCTTTTTGCTGGAATATTTTCCACTTTAATTTGTTCTTTAAAACTGAGGCATGTTGCGCACATTGCCTTCGATGGGGCTTTAAAACCAATATTTAATCTAGAATTAATCATATAACGGAAGTAATTTAATTTGACGTTGAGTTCTGGTTGATCTGTATTGACGGCTGTATACATGCGCCACATTTTATTTATTGAAAAATCTCTTGGTAAAAATATTGACGGTATTTTAGCTTGCTCCTGCAGTAATGTATTTCCAAAATTTTAAATTTTTGAATGCAGTTAATGACAGCGTGGCCCTGCATTATCAGTTTCTTGGATAACCTAGCACCTTGGAATTGCCTGTCTCCAAAACAGGACTTTGTCTCCAAAAATTATTTGCAAATCCTTTTAAGGCGATCATTTTGCTTTTCTTATGTAATACTTTATTGCTATTGACTTTCTTAGACCAAAAACTCAACGATCTTGGCGCTTTGGTTGATTTGAAACGGAGTATTTTTTAAAAAAAAATTAACTGACACAAAAAAGCATGGTAAAATAACACTGGAAAAGATGCAGTTTTGAAATTAAATTTCAAAAGAATTTGTAAATTACACTGGAAAAGATCTATTTATGAAATAATTAAGTTTTTAAAGTAAAATTCAATGCGAAAGGTACTTCTGATAAAGTTCTTTAGGAATTAACCAATAACTCATTTTTTTTGGTTTTTGGAGAAGATCAAGTTTTGATTATAGTCGACTCTTTGGTCTTTCACAATAATTATTATCAAGAGAAGGTTATTAAAATTTAAATTTGTTGAAAATTACAAAACACAAACAATTGACTACGGTTCTTAAAAATCGAATTATGTCATATAGTACTGGGATACCTAAAAGCGGATTCATGGTGCGTTCTGTTATTTTTTTTATCCAATCAAACTGACACAAACGAAAAATAAGGTAATTGGGATTGATGCACTTACTCGGGTGTGAGCCGCTTTTAAAAAAAAAAAAAATCATTCTACCGATGAACTGGAACGCAAAATGTGAACCTGTCTAAAAAGAAAGACAACTGCACGAAAAAATTCAAAAATAACCATAATGTGAACTGCTAATCGCTTTAAAGCTGCTATATTCGTTCCGAGTTCAAGGCGAACATCTGCAAAGAAACCGAGATTCATACGATTCGTAAACGATTCGTTTCCATCGCTTTTACCAATATATACATAATTTACATATACACAAGTATGTAAGTTAATAGAATTATATAGGAAATTTAAATATGATTATCGTCATACATTTGGTACATTCGATGCTCGTGAGTTATAAAATGTGGTACAGATTTACTGTGCCGTATTGTGATAGTGTGGTACGTTCGTTCAAAATGTGGTTCTTTAAAAAAAATGTGTTTTCTGGGTAATTGTAATTTCCAATGAATGAATCGAAAGTTTGAACAAATTTCAAATATATTGTATAATATCACTGCAATAGTACAATGGAAACCATTCTTATATTAATTATTATTTTCCATTTTATAATATTTAAACAATTACACGTTTCTAATAATAAGATTTAATATTTCAAAGGTTTCTTTACAATATTATTGTTTCAAGTTCAAGTTTTCTTGCTTCATTTAATAAACTAAATTTCTATTATTCAAGGAATTGAATTATTTACAAACTGTCAAAAACTCCTGTCACTAAATATGACATTGATTTACATTACGGTGGTGTGCGAGTATATGTATATAAATTTAATTAGAAACATTAACATAAATTTTTTCGTCTACATCATTTTTTAGAGGATTCCACCGAAATAAAACAAAATAACACAAGAACAAAAAAAATGGGGTTAACATTAAAACTATACAATACAAAAAGCATTTTCTTGTAACTTAATTTTATCTTGAGTTTACACAAAAAAAAAAAAAAAGATTTTTTTTTTTTGTTTGCCCTAATGTATTTTATTCAGCACTGTTCTTTTAATATTATTGTTGTAACATTTTTTTTTTGTTTTTTTTTGAAAAGACGGAATTTTTGTGTGTGCTTGTTGTTTTTGGAGTACACTTACAATTATCATAAATATTTTACTCGTACTATAATAGTATAAGAAATAAATTCGTTTTAGAAGTTAAAATAAAAACAACAAAAACGGTAAAACAATAACACCCAATGGGGCAATACAATAATCTTGTAACATGAAAAAGTTTTTCCTTATTTTGATGTTATTGCTGTTCTTCTTCAGTTTATTTTATACATAGTATGTAAGTTGTTTTGTCTGTATACGATTATTATAATGTTTCGGTTACGATGGATATGCGGGATAATTGCTGTGATCATAATCTTGATTAAAAACGAAAAAAAGGAACGTGTAAAAAAGAAGTATGTTATGTCTTATGTTGAACAGCTTAGTTTCTCATAAATATTGTTTATTTGTAAGACTATTCTCGTATAATCGCTTTAAAAGCAGTAGACTAAATAATATGCATAACCCTAATTTCGTACTGTGTCAAATATGAGTGAAGAATATTAAGTAACACGAAATAAAAGACTACATTTCGGTTTGTAGCAATGCATCGTGCCTCCATTTCTTATTTGCCATTCAAATCAACAAACTTTCTTCAAATTACCATGATAATTTTCTATTCGTGCTGTTAAAACAATCCAATTAATCAAATCAGAAGCAAAATAAATTCCAATTTATTTTTATTTTGTTTTTTTGAATTTCCTAACAACAATTTCCAACTCCATATAATTACAAGAAAATAAAACAAGAAAATGAATATCCTTAAACTAACTAAGCAATAAAAAAATATAGTCTTAATTTTAGGATATTACAGATTTTTATTTCTTTTTTTTTTTGGGAATAACAAGACGTACACACACACACACATGGAAACGTTGGTAAAATCCGAAAAAAAATCACGTACATTTTTGGACATTAGTAGACTTCATTTTTTTTTCTCCTATTTATACAACAAAAAAATAAAATCTAATCTTAATTTGAATGTTGGTCACGCAAAATTTTTTGAAGGCATTTCTTAAAGAGGGAAGAAAAACAAAAATAAAATTAAAGAAAACAATAATAATAAAAATAAAATGTTTGTTATTCTCAATTTTGTTGAGACGAAGATAAATGAATTTGTTGCATATAAAAATAATTAATTTATCAATATCAAAACAATGTGTGTTCAAGCTGTTTTAAGAAACTTTTAATCTACCAGTATGTATCATCGCGCTTGAGGTGTCCGATCCGTGTATGTAATTGGTTAAGCAATAAACCAAATCGATTGGTAAAAACAAAATTTTTCGTATTTTTCACATTCATTGTAAAACTCAATTTTTCATTTATTTCTGTGCTGAACAATAAATTCTAAGAACCACACCAAAAACAACAACAATAGAAATAAAATTAAATTTTTCTTGTGAAAATTGTGTATTTCCCGGTTTCCAATTTTCTTTTTAACTTTAATTAAATTTGCAGCAAACATGGAAATAAATTTCATTTCTTTTGATTTGTTATTTTGTTACACGATTTTATTTTATTTATTTTTTTTGGTTTTAAACAATGAAAAATGAATTAAGGCCAACGGTAATATTACATTCTAGTATATAGATTTTCCGTTTAGTGAGAATGAAACTTGGTATCAAGAGGAAAAAAATAAAACAAAACAAAATTAATATTTTTTAATAACAATTGATTCATTGATTACTGGAATTTATTTTGATTTGTCTGCAATTTTTGCCGTTTTCTTTTTCGTAATCAGATCCGTCTATTATATATGATATTATCGCGTATTTTGTCTATACCTATAAATTCCACTGCAATATGATATTCAGCGATAATCAAAATTTTTTAGAATTAGAATGTCTTTATACAAAAAGTGTATACAACTTAATTCAGAGGGTTTGAAAATGAGAAAGTGCCCAAACAGATTTGTTACAATATTTTAGAATTATTATTACTGTTGTTAATTTTTTATTTTTTTTTTCTTAATATTATGGTTGTGGTGGATTACCAAAGACGAGAAAAAAAACGTTGGTGGGAGGTTTTTGGATTAGAATAGAAAATAGAAATTAATGGGGACATAATAAATACAAACCAAATCTGTTTTTTTTTTGGTTTGCTTCTTTGTTGTTTTTTTTTTGTTTTTGTTTTTGGGGACACCAAAATTTTTTAGGGAAAAAATTAGAAATATGTTTACTTTATGTTATGATTATTATGAGAGTCTGGGTAATTAATAGCTCCCAAATGCAATAAGAAAGTATATTACAGTATTTCTAGCATGGGAAAAATTAATCATCTAATTTTTAATTGGGATTTTTATTTTATAAAACTAAAAAATGGGATTGTATCAAAAGTATTACTGGTGTTGTCACATAATATTAGATCATAATTTATACCCCTGGATTTTTTAGAAACATAGGTCGCTTACATGCCGGCTGGTTCAACTTCTAAAATGGAATGGCTTCTTACCTGAAATGAAAAAAATAAAAATAAATTATAAGACATGTCAAATGATTTGTGTCAAAAATAAATTATTAATGTCATAGTGAATAAAGAGACGTCCAAAACTATTTCCGCACAAAAAACATATGAGTAAAACATTAAAACAAATGTCACAATATATAAAACCAAAAAGACACTTTGGCCAATAAAATAAAAACTCATATCACAACAACGTTTCATCAAAATCATCATATTTAAGGTTTTCGAAAACATTTTCCATTTCCAATGAAACTCGTGACATGAATAAAATCTAACCAGGATTTTAATTACCAGTGGGATTGAGAGAAGTGTGTAGGGTTGAAGAAAAAATTTAAACAAATAGAATATTTTCACTTTTGGGAAATGCGGTGTACATCTAGCAAATAAATGGATAAAAAAATTTCATTTTGCTTTGACATTAGAGGTAAGGCTCTAAATATGGGATACCATCATATTCCCGAACGGAAAAATCCCCAAAAAATAACGAAAAATACAAAGTAAACTGCCCCATCGAAAGGGAAGACCCTAATAAATTTTTGATAACTAAAATATGAAAACAAAAGGAATCTACATAATTTCATGTCATCATTGCGCGGAAAAAATCAATGCTAAGCGGATTTGGGAATTCTCTATTTTAGTATGTGAATTATTATTAAACAATCCAAATTTTTCAAAAATGGTTCAATCACTATGAATATTAGAATTTCAAAAAATCGTCAGGGCGGGGGTTTGGGGGCGGCAGCCTCCATCCTCCAAGGTATAAAACGAATTAAAATAATATTTCAAAAATGTTATTTTTAAAAAACTTGGTTTTTGGGATTTTTGTTTTTTTTTTTGGGGATTTTTTTATTTTGGATAACGATACTAATCCTTTGGAAATTCCTCTTTAAAATGAGAAAACACGAAAAAAAAAATTCTAATTATTAAAATTTGTTTAAACAGGAATAGAGCTGTGTGATTGTGACGAAGAAAAATTTGTAAGGGAACTGGACTATATTAGTATAATTCGCTAATACAAACTGTACACAGCACATGCCATATACCTACGTCCCATTTTTACATTCAGTGTGATGCATCAAGTACAGGAGTAGGCAGGGTTTTTCAATGCAGCACAGCCGAATTATAGCACTTCGGAGGGAGAGGCATAAAATATCCATTAATAAAATACCCAAGCACAAAATCCCCAAGGTTTTGAGAAATCCCCAAATCCCCAAAATATTATTTGCATATGGGTCAATAATATTGATTTTATTTTGTTTTGGGGGGATTTTAAGCTCAACCCGTTAATAATAAAAGCATGTAAAATTGTGTTATCTTGCACAGTATTCCTATTTCCTACGCTGATCATCATAACGTAGAATTGTGTTTTTTTCAATTTTTTTGCGGTTTGATTATTTTTGATTTTGTTTAATCTTATTTTTATTGATTGTAAATCGTCGCTGTGTAAAATAAATAATTAGTATGGAATTAGTGCTTCAAAAATCGAATAAAGTGAACGAAAAATTATTTGTGGATGGATATGCTTATCGTTTGTATTCTAAAAATAAAAAAAATGATTATCGCTGTCTGAAAGCAACTGTTGTGCAAGAGTGTTGTGACTACAACAATAATTCATTACCGACATCACATTAAAAAGTCGCCGGTATGTCATAACCACGACCCAATAGCGCATTTGATGCCTTATCAAAATGTAATAACAGTCTCAAGGAAATGGAAAGCACATCGGGGCTTAAACCAACGCAAATCCATTATTGACTGCCAAACAGATTGCCGCGTGTATATTCCTTCAAAACGAGCCCAAAAGCTGAAAATTTCACAATTAAGGAAATCCAACGAGACCATAAATGAGCCGCAAAGTTTGTCAGACAATTATTCCGGAAATTTTAAAATATTTCGAAGGCGACCTTTTTGTCTTAAAAGAGACTACTTTCAACGACAATAAAAATATTATATTTGGGACTTTGGTCTCATTAGAAAATTGGGTAAGTGCAAGTGTGTGCAACCATTTTCCGACAACTATTTACTATTCAAGGCCTTATTGCTGGGCCATTTGTGCCATTGATTTTTTGCCTGAAGAGCAAAAAACAGTGGAGGCTTACAATGAATTTTTTTATTAATTTTTCCAATTGGCGCTCGAAAGTAATATAAATCTCAATCCCAGTAGGATTATCAGTGATTTTGAGAAAACCATTTCGACTGCCGCCAAACAATATTTTCCGAATGTAAATTACAAAGGATGCTTGGTCCATTTCGAATCGATTATTTGGCGGCGTGTGCAGAAGTAAGGTCTGGCCCAAAAATATGGCAATTGTGAACAGTTTAACATGCATGTCCGAATGCTTAACAGCTTAACATATTCTAATTTATTATAATGAGTTAACCACTAACTGCGGATGTAAAGATTTAAAAAAATTAAGCGTATGGTTTAAACAAAACTATATTTGTGTGAGAAGTCCAAAAAATGATCCTAAATATAAGTCGGAATTTTAGTTGGAAAAAAAATTGTGGCTTATTTGAAATCATTAAAGAACTTTCACATGAAATGATTGTTGTCCAGACTAATTTGCATAAAATCCAATCTGGTGAAACTATAACTCCTACGAATACCAGTCTGGGCCGGTATAAAAAGATAAGAAACGTGATCAACAACCGCGAAAATATGGGCAAAGTGGATTATTTGAAATCTATTGCATATAACATTACACTGTGTAATAAATGATACTATGTTTGTTTCAATTTACTTTTTAAATGTTAATTAACTCTTACTTATTTTATTTTGTATAATAAACGTTTGTGTATATTAATTATACCTGTTTTTTCAAAATTTTTAATAAATATAAATCAGTGCTAAAATTATTTTGCTAATTACTTACATATATATGTAGGTTGTTAAAAATTCCCAAAATTTCCCCAAATTTTATTAAATAAGCTTGGGTTTGATTAAAAATCGCGGCGATTGTTATTCTAACCCAAGCTTATTTAACAAAATTTGGGGACATTTTGGGGATTTTGTGTTTGGGGATTTTTTGCTTAGGGATTTTAAATTTGGGGGTTTTTAATTTGGTTTTTTTTAATTTGGGGCTTATGATTTGGGGATTATGTGCTTGGGGATTTCGTTTTTGGAGATATCAAGGCCAGCCCCACTAAGGAGCTTGAATGCTTCGCGACTGTATTGGGTCGCAAGAAATTTAGGCAATAAACTCGTGGACAACGTGGACAATTATACGCATACTTTTTTTTTTTGTAATGATCGGCTTTTGTTCCATTGCATATCAATTAGTGATTTTCCCAAATATAATTGCAACGCTTGCTGACTGGCAGCTAAAATATTTCGTATGTAGTTTTATATGGTCAAACATGTGTTTGAATTTTTCATTAAATTATTAATTTCGACTAAATTAATTTTAAAATTTGATATTTATTATTAATCGCAACATACTCATCTTTATTAAGCATAAAAAAAAAGTAGGGGGACATCCACTAATTTAGACAAGAAACTTGTATTTGTAAACATGATTTTACGTGTTTTTGCATGTAAAAAGAAAAAAAAGGTAGTCAGCGCTGCCCAAGCGTGGGGACAAATGAACTAAAATCGATATTGGGAAAGTCCCTCATTATTTGTAAATGCAGTACCACTAGTTCTTGTAAATGAAGATTATAAGAAAGAACCAGTCTTCGGTTTCACGAATACTTAAGTGATATCGTGAAACTTTAGAGTATAAAAGAAAGCCCGGACAAGGACGTAAAAGATGCACCTATCGGTCGGACGTCCGATTTTTAGAAATGAATTCATTACGAGATCGAAGGCATACTCCTACTCAACTCAAAAATGAGTTACTTAGTGCACCCCAAGTGGATATTAGTGCCAGAACAGTTAGACGAAGATTAAATGAAGTGAACCCAAAACTCCAAAATAGCCCACCACTAATCCAGCCGTTTCGAATTTGCTCATATTCATGCAAATTGGGATCAATGGGCCACTGTTCTCTTTTCAGATGAGATCGGAATCCAATTATGGAAACTAGATAGACGTAATCTTGTATGTAGAAGAGTTGGAGAACGCTACGCACCTTGAACCATGGTGCAAACTGTAAGCTTTGGTTGAGGTTCAATAATGACTTGGTGTGGAATCAGTTGGGTGGGCCGTACGGAGCTGGTGGAGATGCTTGAGAACGCACGCAGACTGGATGTTCAGAATATTCTTGGCGATCACGTTTTGCCATATGTGGGCTTCATATGTTATGACAGTTTTGTGTTACTGCATGATAACGCTCCAGTTAACGTAGCTGCAACGGTACGACAATACCTCCAAGATATCGGCGCTCGTGCACTTAAGTGGCCACCAATGAGTTCGGATCTTGATCCGATCCAACACGTAAGGGACATTCTAAAACGCCGTATTAGAGCTAAGAAATCCCACACAACTTTATAGGCCATAGTGCAAATTATGAGCTCTGACGAAATTTGAACTACCTAGGAGATATAAACGTAAAAATATCAAATTGTGATCACCAAGACAGTATATATAAGAACATTTTACACCATTTGCAGCAACCTCATGAGCGGAGGGCCCATCGATGCAATTTGAGAATCCGAGAGCATAGTTTGTAAAGGTAAGCTTTTGTTGGAGATAATTTGTTGTTGTTTTTTTGTTGTATTGATAATCCAAGCTTGGTCAGGAGGAAGAAAAATAACGAAACGGTAATACGATAAGAATTACAAAGAGTTAACATCTGCAAGTAAAATAAAAGTAAAGTGGCGTGGCCAAGTAAAATTAGGCACGCAGAAAATTAAATTAGGATTTCCGACGTACATATAGTTTCGATACTTTTGATAATTTTTCATAAAAAGTATTGCAAACCCATTAAAATAATTAATTAAATGTTATAATAAAAAAACTTTAAAGTTTTAATTAAAGCCTCGTGTTTTGGAGGTAGTGAAAGAAAAACACCGTATTAGAGCGGGTTTATTATTATTGTTTGGTGTTGTTTTTGTTTGTTTATCGGTCGAAAAAAAACTAAAACCGTTAAAATAATTTTGTGAAGCTCAGCGTGTTTAAAAATGGGTGGAAAACGAGAAGTAGCGCTAATGTAGTGAAATAATATACAATGAGCACTTTAGTAGTCTTAAATTTAAGTTTCTGTACGAAAGTCTCTTAGAATTAGTACATATTAAAAATTTAACTGATACTGTTATCAGAAACAGAAAGGACGAAAAATTATAACAGTTACCATATTAACATTAAGTTGAGAGAGATGAGTGTGTACTGTATGTAGGGTAAGGCGGGGCAAAATGATACAATTACTCGAAAACATTTTATTACTTTTAAAAATAATGTTTTTTACATGGCGGCACGCTATATGTGTCGTTCGGCTTGGGATGACGGTGTCCGCTCCTGGGGGTCTTGATCAGGTCTGTCTGGAGGGTGCCCTTCCATCTATTATTGGCGTCGGTCACCACCTCGACCGGGAAACGGCATCCCGGTAGGTGGCCCAACGATAAGGCGGCCCTTTAGGCAGACAGGGTGGAGATCGTCGGGGGTTGAGCTGTCATCCCGAGTCGAACACACCCGGTTTATTATTATTTTAGCCACTGTGGTCGTGGCAAAGGTAGTTTAATTCTCCTTGTCCCTTTTCTGTTTCTTTCATGCGGTTATTCTAGCACAGGTATAAGTCTGGACAACCCCATGCGGCACCTTGAGCTCTAGCCAGCTACTACACATCTTTAGGGATTTTGTTACAAATTGATAATAATATGGATGAAACCGGGACGCAAAATGTTCATAGATCTGCTAAAGTGCTCACCCTTTAGGGAAGACGATCAGTTTCTGCTATTACAAGCGAAGGAAGAGGCAAAACGGTAACAGCAGTTTGTTGTGCTAATGCCGCTGGCCAAATGGTTCCACCCTTCATGATATATCCTCGTAAAAATATAAAAGCCTCGCTTACGCGGACGATGCTTCTGCTGGAATACTACAGTGTGTATCCGATAACGGTTGGATTACCGATATCAACTTTCTAGAATTCCTTAAACATTTTGTTAAAAATGCCCGTTGTTCATTATGTTTTGTTAAAAATGTCCGTTGTGGGTTCATTACCGGGGTACAAACCAGCAATCGACTTCTCGAGGGTTTAAATGCAATAATTGCAAATAAAACAAGTGGTTTATTTTAAAAGTGGCCTAAGTCCATTTTTCAAAAAATCAAGTTAATGATAACAATAAATTAATAACAGTACAATCTTTCTAACGGTAAATAATTTATTGTCAAAATCAACAAAAATCAATCCCAAATACATACATGTGCAATAAATACGAAAATACAAAATCCCGTATATTTTTGCATTTATTGTTTTTTTATTCTTTCATTATCTCGTTTCAACAAAATATGGACTTACGCCACTTTCAAAATAAACGGCTCATATTGCCCCATTGCTTGTATCATTTTGCCCCAGCACTGAGGCAAAATGATACAGAGGTAATACTTTTTATTTTTCATTATATTTTATTAATTTATTTAAAGTACAGCGTTGCTTGAATTTGAATTAAAAAGAAAAACAATTGAATTATGTAAAAACTTATTTTGTATTTCCTTTATTTTACTAATAAAGAGTACTGGAGAAAAACTAGTTTTTTTGTATCATTTTGCCCCGCTCTAACCTACAATATTTAGAATGTAAAGCAGTCAAGTCACCTTCCGGACATCCATTTTGGTCGCAAAATGAGGATTAAGTAAATTAAGGATCTCCATTTTTAAAATATAAATGGAGTTTTCCAATCTAATTTAAAAAAAAGATTTTTAATTCGCCAAATAGGTCTTAAATATTCTTTTACACATTAATTTTTAAAATCTCTAATGAATTGAATCAATAATAGTTAAATTTAGGGGTTATATCAATATTATACTAATCGTAATGTAAGTGAGATTTTATCATTGGGTAAAAATATTGCGATCATGACAATGTAAAAAAAGCCAAAACATTTACTAAATGTCTCATAATGAGATAGATTGGAAAATAAAGCAAAACAAAAAAAAATTTAATTTAAAAATTTAAATTTTTTTTTTAAATTTAATTGTTGGAATACTCCATAAGCTAGAATATTTGGATGGAAATCCGGAAATTTTGGAAAAAGGAGATTTAATTTTAAAATATTCTAATATGAACTTAAATCTCTTTCAAAATTCTCTATCTAATTTCTATTCTAATTTTAAAATGTTCTGGCAAATAGAGTATCCAACAATTAAATTTAAAAAAGAAAAAAAAAATGTATTTTAAATTAGATTGGAAATCTACATTTTCCAGAATATTTTAAAATTAGAATGGAAATTTAGAAATTCTGCAAAAGGAAGATTTAATTTTAAGATATTCTGAATCGAACTGAAACCATAATTTCCAGAATATTTTAAAATTAGAATGGAAATCTAGAAATTCTGAAAAAGGGAGAATTCCAATTTTAAAATTACAGAGGAAACTCCCTTTTCCAAAATATTTGAGAATTAGGATAAGTCCAGAAATTCTAGAAAATAAAGCTTTAATTTTGAAAAGTCTGGAAAATGGATTTTTCTAATCTAATTTTAAACTAGATTGAAAATCACCATTTTCCAGAATATATTAAAATTAGAATGGAAATCGAGAAATTCTGGAACAGTAAGATTTACAGATTCACAAAGCAAACACTTTTTACCTTTTACTTACACGTTTGTATGAATTTCCAACATAACAAATAAAAATTGTTGCTCGTTCTGTTGGAAATTCATACAAACTTGTAAGTCAAAAGTAAAAACTTTTTAAAAGTAAGGAGGGGAAATTCTGAATTTTGTTTTGAAGATGTCACTCGAAATAAAAAAACCTTCATGAAATTTTAGTCGGTTAAATACACATTTAAAAAGAAATTGCTTGTCAAAGAAGCTGTTAAAGGCCCTTTCTCCTGCTAAATGACGAATGAGCTAAAGCTGCAAACCATAAATTAACTTCGGTCCGCAAGAAGTGTAGTTATTGAAATCCTGCCAAAATTGGCAAAAAATTTTTTGCCTAAAACCACTTTCTGAGAGGAATGAAGGTCCCAGAAATATATTTATCCGGCTGGATATATTGTCGGATTTGTTTTTTTTTTTTTTTGATCGGGTACTCGTCATAGGAATTGACCCCAAACCGCGTTGATCAATTTTTTTTTTGTGCTGATTTGAGGTTTGAATTTGGGTTTCAGTGAGGGTTCAGTTAGAGTTGAGTTGGGATTAGGTTAATTGGGGGTGTACTTGCGGAGTGTACTGATGTTTGAGTTGTTACTATTAGCTTGAGATGAGCTCATGTAGTTTTTCAGACCATGTTGATTTAGGAGTTGAGTTGGGAGTCGAGCTGGAGTTGAGTTAGGGATGAGTTAGGGTTGAGTTGTGGGTGAGTTAGGGTTGAGATGGGTGTTAAATTTGGAGTTTAGTTGAGAGTTGGGGTCGATTTGGAGGTTGAGTTAGGATTGAGTTGCGTTTGAATTGGTGATTTATTTGAGGATGGAGTAGGAGATCATTTAGAAATTGCGTTTGGGATATCGTTGAGATTGATGTGAGATTTTGCTTGACAAAGAATTTTTAATATTTACGAGTACATTCACAAAATTTAAAATTTTGTTGTACGGTTTTTAATCGACTTTAGCTACCAAAATCATTTGATTTTATTCTCTTCCAAGCAAAATTTATGTAGTGGATGAAGGTACCTATTATTTAAAATATACAACCAGTAATTTCGACGTGTTAGTTGGTTATGATAATGCTAAGTTATTCTCTTGCGATTCTCCTTACTCTTTCTATAAATTATACTATCACACATTTCATAAATAGGAGATTTACAAGTTTCTAACAAATCTTTGAGTTTCATAATCGCGGGATCACCGTGCTGCTTAAGTCATAATTGAAAATCAATATCGGAAGTATCAATGAAAGCAACTATAGGAGTCCAACTGAGGGCATCCGCATGACTCATCTGAGTGCCATGACGATGTTTGATCTTGTAATTATAATTTTCCAAATACCACACCCATCTAGCAATTCTACAATTCACATCTCTTTTATTAAACGTAAGCAATAAAGAGTTACAATCGGTTACAATAGTAAATGGGATTCCCTCAAGGTAAACCCGGAACTGGAGTAGGGCATAAATAATACCCAATGTTTCTAATTCGTAACTATGTAATTAATTTCATGTTTACTAATAGTATTATAGAAGTAGGCAAATGGGTGGAATTTCGAATCACCTTGTTTTTGCATAAGAGCAGCACCAAAACCGATTTTACTTGCAATTGTATGAAGCTCAGTCTCCCGAGTGGATCATACATAGACAACACTGGGGCCGAAGTAAGAGATCGCTTGAGATTTTCAAATGCCTGAAAACAATCGTCGTTAAAGTTAAACACAATATTTTTCTGAAGGAGGCCATATAATGGGGCTGCAATGCGAGCAAATCCGGATATGAACCGACGGAATGAATATAATTCATGGGCATTGGTAGGTACTTGACAATTGGTGGGTATTGACGAACTGACACAGTCGACACCCAAATATTTTGTATTAATGCACTACCTCAAAACATAATCATATTAAGTCCTAGCTCTTGATCTATATTATACTGAATATCAGGAGCATTATTTACTGAAGCGGCAAGTAGACGAAACTCAGAGTCAAGATCAGAACGAGAACAAGCCATGGGCGCAAATGCGATGAATCATCCTTCACCAACTCAGATCGAAATAATGTAGCCAAACAGGTATTCAGAGCACAATCACCATCACAAACGTCAAAAACAGAAGCAAATGCATCAACCGTATCAGATGCCAATGTATTAAAGCCCTGGTTTAATGGTAATGAATTCACTTTATTTAATCTTTCAAAGAACAATTTATTAAAAATCTGAAGTATGTCTTGGCCCACAAGCAAATCAACCGGAAGTATATGATCTGGAACAATGCGAACGGAAACCAATTTAATCTGTTGACGAATGCGCAAATAACACTGAACCTTGGGGTTGGGGGCCAACAGATTTATATGCCATATAAATATTTAGAATGTATAAAGCAGTTCAGTCACCATGGCCTGATGAGAATAGCAACCCTGGACATCCAATTTGGTCATAAAATGAGGATTGAGTAAATTAAATTTTCCTTTTCCATAATTTCTGGATTTCCATTCAAATTTTAAAATCTGTGCTCTAGAATTAAAAGGGCGTAAGTCGATTTATGTTTTAAAAAATTCTTGCGCGTTTTTGTTTAATTTTCTATGAATATGTCTTCATTCCAATTTTTAAGGTAATATCAAATAGAATAAGATATTCTTCTTTCTTTGATAGAACCTTAAAAATTGGAAAAATGAAAATGTACTAATAGAAAATTAAACAGAAAATGTGCAAAGATGATTAGGGCTCAACTCAATTTACGCCCTTCTAATTCTTGACCAAAGAAATATAAATGGAGTTTTCCCTAATCTAATTTAAAATAAAAAACTTACATTTTAATTCTTTTATTTTTTATTTTTTCCTTCAGCGAATTTCTTTTTCTGGCTTCAATCGACTCATGGCGCATTCCCCGGAGTGGATATTTGAGTTTCGGAAACATGAAAAAGTCACAGGAAGCCAAATCTGGCGAGTACAGTGGCTGAGCGATGACTTTTATTTCGTGTTTGGCCAAAAATTCAGTCACAATCAGGCTGGAATGTGACGGCGAATTATCATGGTAAAATAAATCCATGAATTGTTTGCCCACAAATCCGGCTGTTTACGACGAATTGCTTTACGTAGAGGCCTCAAAACGGCTAAGTAATATGCATCGATCATTTTTTCGATGTTATCGTCGTTAACAGAGGTGGATGAACGACTCGCATGAGGCAAGTTTTCTAGGACCTCACAACCCTCACTGATTGCTTTATGCCACTCAAATACTTGCGTTCTCGATCGAGTAGACTCCCAAAAACACTTCTGCAATATTTTCAATGATTCTATAGCCAATCCTTCCAATTTCATTGGAAACACAAAATTTCAAGGAAACTCGTTGTTCAATTTATTTTTTTCCATAGTAAAAATCGCCAGACCAACTTTTCGCGACGTAAACAAAATAATGGCTGCTAAACTCACAATAATGGACGTATTCTACTCAAACGCCACACGAATGTCATAGTTGGTTGTACCAACCTAGAAAAAAAAATTTAACGATTCTATTTATGCTCGTGGTTTAAATGGACCAGTCCGGGTCAAATTTAATCTGATGGTACTCCATTTGCTAAAATATTTTAAAATTAGGATGGAAATCCAGAAATGCTGGAAAATTGAGATTTCTATTCTAATTTTAAAATATTCTGGCAAATGGAATATCCAACAATTAAATTTAAAACAAAAAAAAAAAAATATTATTTTTTATTATAAATTAGATTGGAAATCTCCATTTCCCAGAATATTTTAAAATTAGAATGGAAATTTAGAAATTCTGCAAAAGGAAGATTTAATTTTAAGATATTCTGAATCGTACTGAAACCATCATTTCCAGAATATTTTTAAATTAAAATAGAAATCTCCATTTTTCAAAATGTTTTAAAATTAGAACGGAAATCCAGAAATTCTGGAAAAGGAAGATTTAATTTTAAAATATTCTGGAAAATAGAAATTTCTATTCTAATTTTAAAATTTCCTGGAAAACGGAAACTTCCAATTTTAAAATTAGAGAAGACACTTCCTTTTGCAAAATATATGAAAATTAGGAAGTTCAGAAATTCTGGAAAAGAAAGCTCTAATTTTGAAAAAATCTGGAAAATGGGTTTTTCCAATCTAATCTTAAATTAGATTGAAAATCACCATTTTCCAGAATATATTAAAATTAGAATGGAAATCGAGAAATTCTGGCAAAGAAAGATTTAATTTTATTAATTTAATTTAATCAATTTATTTTTAAAGTATTCTGAAAAATGGACGTGTTTTCCAATGTAATTTTATTAGAATGAAAATCTCCAATTTCAAGAATATTTTAGAATTAGGGCCAAAATCCCAGATTTCTATAAAGGTAAGATTTAAATTTAAAATATTTAAACTGAAACTAAATTCTCTAGTTCCAAAAATTTATTGGAGATCCGGGTAATAAATTAAAAATGAAGTTAAATCCCATTTCAACAATACCCTAAAAATGAAAAAAATCCCCATATTTTGGGATCTTAAAATATCCCACCCTATTCGCATTTTTGGGACACTTTTTTCGTTTTTCGTTAGTATGTAGTAAAATACAATTTAAGAGTTGCGATTTTCATAAGCGTACTAGATTTGTAACAGTCAATTTTATTCTTGTTTGGTTTTATTTTAATTCTCTTGTGCATCTATTTAATACGTGAGGGTTGCTTTCCCGACTGTTTTTATAATCCCGGGAGTCGGGAGCGTTAAACCAGAACATCCCGGGATCCCGGGAAATTAACTAAAAATGCTGGAAATCAATATAATATATAGAAACATCATTTTTCAAATATATTTTTACCTTCTTTCGGAAATTAAAAATCGTTTTTCAAAAATATTGAAAGTGTGAAATTTCAGCAAAATTTTCACATTGTGAATCCGTAGAAAAAGGAAAGACGCAAGAAATATCTTTTCAGGAGAAATCAGAAAGGCCTTAAAATTAATATAAGGCTTAATAGTTTACCAATTCCGTTGACCAGCGAGGCATTTTTTACTAAACGCAAAGTGAATGCGCGTCCTTCACGGATTGGTTTGAAAAATCTCAGAAAACGTATCCACTGCAATCGAACGAAGACTGAGGACACTGAGAAAAACTTTTAATCTCATTATCTCAGTCGAAAAGAAATTGTTGGACGCTTCTTCCCAGAAAAACACCCAACAGCAAATATGGTTCCAACTACTTGGCTCTTTCATTAGTAGCACCTTTGTACCAATGGAACAATCTAGAGAATGTAGCCAATATGCTAATTCCACCAACGCCAGCCTCCGTTCGACTGCTCCAACTTCTTATCAAATTTTAAGTTTTTTACAATATACCGAGTACAGCTTTCCATGAGGAAAGTTCCATCTTGCCGAATTTAGTAATATTATTAGATAGCCTTTAAATGAGGTCTGTATCCTCTATGGATGTATTTGGAAATTGTATGAGCCCCATTAGAAAAAAAATATTCTCCGTAGCCTTTAAATTTTGTACAAAACAACATCCTTATTGCGTTTTAGACTTTGATAGAAAAAAGAAGGATGCGTTTTGAATGGTACGTAGCTTTTTATTTGGCAAAGATGAATTTTCAGATTAAGGTTCATTACAAAAAATTTAAAATTATTTACTTATTGCAAAAAAATTAATCAAATAGAATAAAAAAATTTCAAAATTCACTGAAAAAATTGAAAAAATTTTAAGAAAAATATTAATTAAAAATTTCCGGGATTTATGATAAATGTCCCGGGAAACTTGTCCCGGGAACAACCCTCTAAGTACGTAGATGGAAATCGCAACTCACAAGTCTCCTTTTACGACCAAAGTCCACATACGCAAATTTAGGATTAGTGATGACTGATGACATTTAAATTAATAAAAAATTGGGCTTCTATCAATATGTAAAAAACTGAACTAGAAAATTTTCCATTACTCCGTCCTTTAAGGGATGTTATTGACCAAGTTTTAACACCAGATGAAAGGATGGTGAGCATATATTTAAGACCGCTACAACAAAATCCAAAATCACGGATTCTCGAATAGTACTAAGAAACTGAATAAGCGAAAAACCTCAGCGACCTTATTGCTGCGTCAGTCCCGAAAGTATTCGTGATGTAAAACTGATCTTTACTAATCCCACTAAATCAAACAAATGATTAGCGAAGTATTTCCCTCCTTGATACACTAGATCGTACTGTCTACTCTTGTTGATTTATGAAACGCGTTCAATGGAATACATTTTATGCAGTCTTTTAATACCAAACTACGAATGCATAACTCATGGAAGAAACCGATACTGCTTTATGGATATGAGCAAGCAAGCATTTACGGAATGTTACACAGTCATCGGACTGGAAACAAGGGAAAAGCTTTGTTGCTAGTAGAAGCATAACAGCACGGGAAACCACGGGTGCGGAAATAAAAAGAAAAGCCCAATGGGGTTAAACGGCCCAGACCAATACCGTCTGTGCCCCAAGCAAATTTTAATATTTTGCTCGTCGGAAGGTGCAATAAATCCACTAGAATTATTTTTCCCCATATATGTATGTACTTACTGTGGTGGCCATATTATTAAGGACACATCAATTCTGTTGGGGAAATGTTTGCTTTTGGCGACTTATGTATTTTACTAAACATTTTTATAGCCTAGCCATACGAAACTATTATTTGTCAAGGTGCATTCAAAATGCAAAGTTTTACTTTGTACTAAATAATATTTGTACTAAAAGTAGAAATACATTTTTTTAACTAAATTAGAAATATCTTAAAAAACACATTTCTAGCTGAGCTACCTCAAAATATTGAGTGAATGCACGTTCAGCATTATTGGCTCTACATTTCTTTCATTTGGAGTTTTGTGCTATCTAGGCTAGAAACAGCTTTCAGGGCATTAAATAAATTTAGATTAATATGAATAAAATTAGTACTAATTACAAGAAGTAATTTTAGCCTTTATGATTTTTAATACACAAATAAAAATTACATTTTAAGTACAGTTAATGAATTTTCCACTTAAAAATATAACTTTTGCTCGTCTACTAAATACGATAAGTACTATTTAATACATATACCAACAAGTACTAATTTTATTCATATTAATCTAAATTTATTTAATGCCATGAGAGTTGTTTCTAGCCTAGATAGCACAAAACTCCAAATGAAAGAAATGTAGAGTCAATAATGCTGAACGTGCATTTACTCAATATTTTGAGGTAGCTCAGCTAGAAATGTGTTTTTTAAGATATTTCTAATTTAGTTAAAAAAATGTATTTCTACTTTTAGTACAAATATTATTTAGTACAAAGTAAAACTTTGCATTTTGAATGCACCTTAACAAATAATAGTTTCGTATGGCTAGGCTATAAAAATGTTTAGTAAAATACATAAGACGCCAAAAGCAAACATTTCCCCAACAAAATTGATGTGTCCTTAATAATATGGCCACCACTGTATATGAAAATTCCCGAAGTCGGAAAATGTTGTGCCTTTTGGTTAGGGGGGGGGGGGGGCGAACCTTTTGAATTTTGTTCTGAAGATGGTCACTTGAAATTTTAAAAAATACATGAAATTTGAGTCGGTTAAAACAAATTTAAAAAGAAATTCCTTTGCCAAAGAAGCTGTTAAAGGCCATTTACTCCTGCTAAATGACGAATGAGCTAAAGTTACAAAATATAAATTAATTTCGGTCTGCAAGAAGTGTAGTTATTCAAATCCTGCCAACAATGACAAAAACATGTTTGTCTAACACCACTTTCCTTGACGTTTGAAGGTCCCAGAAATATGTTTATCCGAATCCGGCTGTCTGGATGTCTGCAATCATGATATCTCGAGATTGACTTGTCGGATTTGTTTTTTTGTTTTTTTTGATCGAGTAGCTACTCGTCATAGGAATTGACCCCAAACCGCGTTGATCAATTTTTTTTATGCTTTGAGTTACGAGTTGAGATGGGCGTTGAATTTAAAGTAAGTTCAGTTGAGAGTAGAGTTGGCGTCGATTTGGAGGTTGAGTTAGAATTGAGTTGCAGTTGAATTGGTGGTTTATTTGATTGTTGAGTGGGAGATTATTTAGAGTTTGTGTTTGGGATATCGTTAATATTGATAACCTTGTGAAATTTTGCTTGACAAAGAATTTTTGATATTTACGAGTACATTCGTCAATTTACAATTTTGTTGTACGGTTTCTAATCGACTTTATCTACCAAAATCATGTGATTTTAGGTTCTAGGCTGATTCTTCTCGAACAATTCATCTTGCAAAATCATTCTCGCACAATTGATCTCAAACAATTTTTCCCACACAATTCTTCTCAGGCAATTCTTCTCACACAATTCTTCTCGGACAATTATTCTCAAACATTTTGGCTCAAGATTATAGTGGATGTTCACAAAACACCGGCGCACGCCGGTGTTTTGTGAACATCCACTATAATCTTGAGCCAAAATGTTTGAGAATAATTAGACTAATTAACTCCTATAATATTAAAATTTATAATAAGCAGTTTTTGGTTTTTCTACACATTTTGACCAATTTTGAAAATTAGTAATTTCTATTGAAGGTATATTCAACAATTGGATATTGAACAATTTTCCATGCTAAAATGATAATTAGTTTTTAGTGTAAGTCCACGAAATATTTTCACTTGGTGAATATACACTTATTTGCCACGAAAATGAATTTATATTTTCCAAATTTCCATAGGAATGGACAGTTTCCTGGATAAAATTTAAATTGAAAATGGTCGCTAGTTATTATGCTAAAAGTTTAATCAAATAATTCTATGAAAAATACTTATAGGCTAAAATCCCAGAATTAACTTCATTTTGCTTTTTCTCAATACGCAAAAATTGTCGCACAACCAAGTAAGCACTTGACAACATGCCACTTCACAGTCTTAGTAAAATTTAAATAATAAAAAAATAAAAGAACTATAATTGTGAATAGAAATAAAATAATTGAACCATAATTGTGCAAGAAGAATTGTTCGAGAAGAATCAGCCTAGAACCTTAAAAAAAAAAGAATTGTACTATCATCAAGCGGGTCCAGAAAACAAGTTACAAGAATGAATTCATTATTAAGATACAGTCGGACCGAAAAGGATAAAGAGTGCCTTGTTTATGAAGGGTTTGTGTTTTATCTACATAAAGCTTGTGATGCCAAAAAAATTTGGAAATGCGCTCATTTTTTGAAAACGCACTGCAAGGCAAGAATACATGTTAGTGAAAACGTCATTATTAAACATTTTCCACAACCATTTTTGCATACACAGGCAGGCGAAGCAGCCGAACTGGAAGTGCGCGATCATATGGCAAATATGGTAGAAAAAGCCAATTCGTCAACGGTTGGAATGACGCAGCAAATAGTAGCACAAGAATCTTTAAAAATTTCCACCCCAGCAGCAGCAAGAATGCCTTTGGAACGTTCTATTCGACGCACCATCCGAAGACACCAACAATCCAGTTCATCCACATTACCACTTCCTTCCAAAAAATCGGAATTTTTAATTCCTGAAACTATGAGAATGACTTCAAAAAATTGCCAATTTCTCTTTTATGATTCCATTGAAGATGAAAACTTTTATAATGGGCCAAATTGTGAAAATAGATTCATAGTGTTTGCCACTCAAGAATTTCTTCGAATCCTAGTTGGGAGTCAACAGTGGTACGCTGATGGAACATTTGAGGTATGTCCCCAAATTTTTTATCAGGTTTTCACAATTCATGCACTGTACTGTGATATAAATATACCTGTAGTGTACGCTTTGCTGCCTAATAAAAAACAAGTAACATACATGAATTTGTTAAAAATATTAAAAGAGAAATTGCCGCTATTAAACCCACATACTATTATGATGGATTTTGAAATTGGTGAAATTAACGCATTTCAAATTATGTTTCCGACATGTAAAATTAAATGTTGCTATTTTCATTATAAGCAGAGTCTATACCGTAACCACAGATAAGAATAGACAGATATACATCTTGTATGGGCCAAATTTACATTAGAAATTTCAATACCAAATTCTAATCTAATCCTTTTAGAGCAGGACGTATATATTGTAAAATACAATTTTGTTTGAAGTTGGTTTATGTTTGCTTTGATATAATCAAAATACCATGCCATGTTTGCTTTGATATTATAATCAAAATAGCCATACGTAAAAAAAGATAAAAAGAGACAGAAATGTACGTCCTGCTCTAAAAGGATTGGATTGGAATTATTGTATTGAAATTTCTAATGTAAATTTGGCCCATACAAGATGTACATCTGTCTATTCTTATCTGTGCCGTAACTTACAACGTCTTGGTTAAAAAACACATTATGACACAGATTCAAAATTTGCAATAAGTGCAAATATGGTAGCAGCGCTTGCATTTGTTCCTGTCGAGAAAGTTGATGAATACTTCAAAGCTCTTGTAAATACAAATTTACTGGCCGAAATGAGTGACTTTGTGGATTATTTCGAGGATAATTACATAGGACGGCTCACTTTAAATACTCAGAGAAGAGCACCCCGATTTAAACACCAACTATGGAACGTATATGACTCCACAAACCAGCATCAGGCAAGAACCAACAACGCAACTGAAGGGTGGCATTTGGGCTTTAAAATGCTTGTGTGTACTTCTCATCCAAGCCCTTGGGTCTTTATTGATAAATTAAAAGAAGAGCAAGCACGAATAGAACTCATTTATGAGCAAACGATTGCAGGAGGATCTATTGCTCCAAAAAAAAAGTGTTATAAGGATTTGGAGATGAAGTTAGAAAAAGTGGTAAAGAAAATAAATGAGATGGAACCTGTGGACTATTTGCGTACCATTGCACATAATATTAAGGTGCAAATTATTTAATAAATAGTAAGTATTGTCATTGTGTTACAATTTTATCATCGTTTTAGAGATAATGGGTCAGATACACGATACTCTAGCAATTCGCAAATCGATAAATATGGCGGATTTGCTAATCGAAAATTTGCTTGCGTAAGCTACTCGATTATTTTAGCAAAGTAAAATATATTTTTGTATTCAGCCCAAACGATAAAGTGCGTTAAAGTATCTCATTTTCTGTAATTCAAAAACAAATTGGGTTGCTAAATTATAGTGTATAACATTTCTAGCAAATTCGCAAAAAATAACTGCTTATCTGCTTATCTGAGTATCGAGTATCTAGCCCAATAAGAAGTTATTTCTAGTATAAAAAACGATATCTCTGTTCATCCTTAACACTTTTTCGAAAATTGAACTTGTGTTTTTTTTTTCAGGTTATCATCCTTCTGTTTTTTATCAAATTATTTAACATGAACTAATAAAAGCAAACTTTTAAAATATCTAAAATTATGGTTTTAATTGCTTCAGTTTTTACTAGTTTGAAATTTTAGGAAAATAAAATCTTGAGAAGAATTTCCTGGGAAGAACGTGAGAAGAATTGCTCGAGAAAAATTTGTTTGAGAAGAATTGCCTGAGAAGTCTTGTGTTAGAAAAATTGTTTGAGATCAATTGTGCGAGAATAATTTTGCAAGAAGAGTTGTTCGAGAAGAATCAGCCGGGAGCGGTGATTTTATTCTCTTACAAGCGATATTTATATAGTGGGTGAAGGTAGGTAAAATTTAGAATATACAACGAGTATTTCCGACGTGTTAGTTGGTTTGGAAATGCTAAGTTGGTTATGGATATAAATGAACGAAGTTTATTTAGAACCTGGGACACATACCTTCAGATTTAAACTGTTAAAGAATAAACCCACAAGTTAAAACAAAGTTCACAGCATACAATTGTTGAAGCATCACAAAAAGAGGTTATTAGTTAGAACAACGACCTATTATCCAAATTCTGATAGAGTTCTCTAAATTAAAATGGTAACTTGATCAACTAATCCTCTTCTTTTAACAAACCTTGTTACTTGGTTAGTAAACTTGAGATAATGCTATGTAAAATTCTAAATTTGAGGGTATAACACGATTTTATGTTTTTTAGCATATATGGATTTTATTAAACGTGTATCAGATAGGGAGGGAAAACATCGCTTAGCTCTCCATTTCGAACTTTATTGTATCAGAGAATGAAAAGTAGGATATAATACAGATATTTATTATCGTTTGATGTATAAGCTCGTATAAATTAGAATGCGTTTGCAAAAAAAAAATGCTATTTTAATATAAAATGCCTGAACACAGGAGTAAAATAAAAAAAAAGTGCATTGAACAAAATGAAAAATCAAATCACTGTCATTGAAAATTCAATAGGGATTTCTCTGAATTTTTATTTTTCTATATTATAATGTATTTATTCAATTTCTGTATGTATGTGTGTGTTTACTTATATTATATTGCAGTATTTTTGTATTGGTTGAAATCCCAAATGTGCAAAGCAACCATGCATAACAGATATAGGAAAAATGCAAATCGAGAAATAGAAAATTTAATTAACTTTGGTATTATGGGACAATTTTGTCTGTGTCATTGATAGACATTTCCATTTAGGCGCGAACATATTTATTTCAATATAAAAATATAGAGATAAAATTAGTTTAATGTTTTATCAAAAGGTATGTTCTCATGTTTTTTTTTTTTTGCTGTTGAATAATTTACTAAATACGAGTATATAAAACGGTAACTTCAAAATATATTCTATACCGACTAGCTAAATCCGACTTCATTATTTTCAGTAAAAAAATTTATTCATCTTCCACAAAAAAAAAAAAAAATTATGAAAAATCGTGGAATATTAATGTTCCAATTCCAGTAATCCAATCATTTTTATCCAGCTTTTGTATCTTGTTTTTTATGTACAGTAAATGATGCTATTTGGTTTGTTGACATTATTTGTTTGTTTCGCATGACGCGAATTTATTTTACTCACAGTGATTGCAGATAAAACATGTCTGAAATATATTATAGTGATTTTGTATATTACATATTCTCAATGTGATTCATTTGATTGCATTAAGATGATGGATTTGAGATTTAATAAGGGTAATAAGTCATTGAATATATGTATGTAGGGTGCAACTAAGCTTCAAAAAGTCTGTAAATTGTTTTACTCAAACAACTGGCAAAATAGGAAATTCTTTTAACACCTTAATTTGATTGTATCCACTATATAATCAAATGTCCGTACTAAATACTGTTATTAAAATTGGTTGGGTAAAAACGCGATAGATTTGAATGCCCATAAATCATAACATATAAATATTTATTGTTTGATCAATTTACCAATTTTTGTTTGGTAAGCACCAAAAATATGTGTGCGTGTCATTTAAGAATTATTCAAATAATATTTGACATTTATACAGGTTTTTAGCATGTGTAATTAATTAAATAATTGTAAATACGAATTTGTTTAGTACATGCATATTGTATATATAGGCTAGTAGGTGGGTTGTTATTTTGATTGCCTTAATCGTTAGCTCTTTTATGCTACACATTAATATTATATATAGGACTGAGTGTCATTTAGGTTAATACACCTTTGATTTCCCTTTATACCCCAAAATTTTAGTGTCATTATTTTAATTTATACTCATTTATATTGAGTTCAAATTTAAATTGAAAATCAAAATTTTTATATTTTTTAGGGGTGAAAAGGTAATTACAAAATATTAATATCGTATCCTGCCGTGTGCTTTTGAGCTTCCAATAAATAAATAAAATCATAACAATAAATTTAGGCGGCTAAAGTTTAGGTTACCCCAAACCATTATCAAAAATAACAAAAAAAAAAATTGGATTTATTTTGAAAAACGACAAAGTCCTTTGATTTTATTTTTATTGGAAATTTATTGCTATATATGTACACAAAAATTTCCCTATAAACAAAAAAGACTGGATTTTTCATCTTTTAAAGTCACAATAAAAGTCATAAAGTTATTCTTTTATGAGTAAAGAGGAACACCATTCTAATAAAAATTAATAAGGAGGGAGATTTTTGGGTGAGACCAAGGGTTATAAAAATTCATTAATTTTATTACAATTTGCAATTTATGTTTGTTCCTATTGTTTTGAAATGCATTTTGATATTTTCATCCCCCTTTGTTTTTTGATGCAATATCCATTTATAATAAATAATACTTCACGCCTATATAAATATTTTCTACTTCACTCAATCAAAATTCAATAGCTAAGAGTTTTCTCCCTACATACAAAATTTTAATTATATTGACTTTAGCATCTAATACACATTTTAATATTATGAAACCTAAAACTATTTACAAAACTTTATAGTGCTGTATAAAAATATCATATTGTTTCATTTAATTATTTCAGAAGACTGCTCAAAAATTTGTTTGGCTTTCTTTTGATTCCTTATCAATTTTTGACAATCACATTCGATTGCGAAACTGCATGATGCACAACAATATGAATGCAATTAAATTATCGCTTGTAAAATAAAAATATTCAACAAACCATAAAAATGTGAAATTTATCATTTTTATCTTAATTTAATCTCGATAAATTTTTTCCATTTCTATTTATTCTGGAAACTGGAATCACAATAAAAATAAATAAATGTACGTTACACGTACATGGAGGAATATGGATATCAAATTTATCTCGCAATTTATTTATGTTCATATATTTTTGACTATTTGTTCATATCACAGCCAAACAACTAAATCAGTACAATATGAGTTTGTTTGTTGAATACTTAAAATGTTACAATTTGAGTGACTATATTATGAGAGTTAAGTTTAATTTTTGGGGTGAAACACTACATTTTAGATATAGGCGACCAATAGTTATATTTAGTCATTCTGAACTCGCAGCATATTTAGAAACGTTTCTTATTTGCATAAATCTATAAAAATTCGCCCTACACGAAATGACAGATCATATAAGTAAAATAGTATGTCAAGCTAAAATTTGCCATTTTGTATTAATAGTTGCATTTCTATTTTCGCTAAGTGGTGTTCATTTCAACAGCGAAAAACCTAAGCTTATATTAATACAACAGAGATGGTGCGAACAAACTGTCCAAATTATTTTCACTCGGAAAGTATTCACCGGAAGGTAGCTAAATTTTCGGGTATGCTGCTCTGCGCGAAAAAAAAAAATTGCTGCGGTTATTTACACTAGATAACCTGCCAACTATCAGAAATATGGTGAAAGTCTATTGTAAGACACAATTTTTGATCGCTGTCAAATCTTATTTAAAATAAAAATATAAAAATATATAATTTTTATTAAAGAATATTTTCTTCAAACTTGATGACAATTGCACTGAAGAATTAGCTGTCACATTTTGTCGTATAAAACACTTTTGAAAATATAATCAGAGATGGCATTGAAATCACTTTACCCCAGTTTCAATTGTAATCTAGACGCCTCTACTATAAAGCCTATGCTGATTTCGCAGCAAATTTTAATGTATGAACCATTAATTGTATACTATATTTGTCATTTCTGATTTGAAACCAATCCGGTGCGCCGAGCATTTTTTTTTTTTAATAAAGTAAGACGCAGACTATTTATTTAGATGAGAATTATTACTGTCAAAATAATATCAAATTGTTAGACAATATGTCAAAATTTATCTCTACCTTATCTGTAATTTTTCGTAGATTGTGTTACATAATGTAGTTCAGCTCGAGCAGCACGCTACATAAAAGTGTAGTGAAAAATGTGTAGAGTACTGTACTCGGGAAGAAGAATTTCAAGTCAATTGTTGTAAATATGAGAGAAGTAAGTAAAAGTACTGGGTGAAATTTAGTCGATGAATTTTAATTTTGGTTTTCACATAGGTTTCTCAATAACAAAGAGTTTCTTGTGAGTACATTCCTGGATATTTCGCGACTTGCTACAAAAATGTATCCAAATCCCACTTACTCAATTCAATTCATAGCAGATTGTGCAAGAAAAGGAATGTAGGTATAGGTGTAACAGCCCCGACCCTATAACTCAGCCAGTAAAGAGCCTGATTTCTCTAAATATTTGATTTTTGGGTTGATGGACATTTACGGCATTATTTCCTGCAAATCAACATCACATTCTTTTCTACGAGTTTTGATTCTTTCCAAACGACACAACAGTGATCCACGGTTGAAGCATGTCCCCATTTTGCGCGGCAGTATCTTGTGGTTCTAACATCATATCTTAAAGACGAAATTTTGAAAAAACTTGAATAAATTACAAAAAAAAAAAAATTCAGAAGAAAATTTTAAAAACATACGTCTGGCTAATTTGAAATCCAAAGCACACTTCGGGAGCTTTTGATGCTACTTTATTTGTCACGATTACTAAAGCATAATACCAATATTGGTATTGATCGCACTATTGTCTTACGGATTGAATCTATGCCAGACTTAAGTCTGGCATTGTTGAGACTGAGCTGGATGGCTTATTCGTTTCTATCAATGTTGCTAAAGTCTGTCTACACGGTGGAGTGGTCTCTCCTTTGCTTTGGATTTTGGTCATTGCCGTACTACTTGTTAGGCTTAATTGTTCAAAGTTATACTGATGATCTTGTTGTTAACAGTTTCAGGCAAATACCTGAATGTCTTTTTCGACTTAATGCAACAAAGCACTAAACCGTGCCGTAATATTTTTTTCTAATTAGAACATAATCAATATACATATGTAATTCTAACATAAAATCGACAAAATCTCAGATGCTCTAAGAAACCTCGAGAAATGTCGAAAATTATTTTCGATCGTGAATGCTCTACTACGCTGCTGTAACTGAGCTACTCTGGATTATTATTGAAAATTTTAAAACAACTCAAATTTTATGCAATCCAATCATTAATATTAATATCAATAACGTTGGAAACCTCGAATAAAATGAAATATCATACAATCAAAACGCTAATAAAATTTCTAAACAACTCGAAAAAATATCACAGACTTCGATATGCAAAATTTCAATAATTTCGAAATAATCTCAAAAATATTGATTAAGCATTTTCGAATAATTTCGAGACACCTAGAAAAATAACGATTAAACTCTTATTATCAAAAATTTGGAAAATCATAGAGAAGTCCCCAAATTTACTAATCCGCCAATTATGAATAATCTCGAAAATTTCGAAAAACCTAAGAAATGTTGACTCGAATAATCTCGATCCCGTTACCCCAGGAAAACTCAAATAATTTCTGCATGAAACTTGATCTCCAACAGATTCAATAATATTGAAATATACGAAAAGATCAGTGAAAATCGGTTAAGGCAAAACTCAACAAAGAATATTGTAACTCTCAAACCGAACGAATAATTGCGAAAATGTTAAGAAATCATAAAAAATGATCAAAACATCAAATCCGGGACAACAAGGCCTGAAAACGGGTTTACCTGTACGTTTAGTTGTTTTAACTACCCTTTAACGGTTATCAAACAAATCCAGTAAATCAGGAACTGTATACGTTAAACCTAATTAGTAATTACATATTTCAATTTAGGATTTTGTTTTCTACATGTTGAGAAAAATGTGAAATCATTCTTGGGTTGATCGTTCATCGATTAGAGACTCCTGCGGAAATACAACGAAAACCAATCTTATTGTTAGTTCTTGTGACTTATGGTAATCAACCATTTTGAGAAAATGTGCCGTTTGTGACATACCGCCTCAATCTATTATTTTGGCACAGATAAGAATAGACAGATGTGCATCTTGTATGGGCTAAATTTACATTAGAAATTTCAATACAATAATTCCAATCCAATCCTTTTAGAGCAGGACGTACATTTCTGTCTCTTTTTATCTTTTTTAACTTATGGCTATTTTGATTATATCAAAGCAAACATAAACCAACTTCAAACAAAATTGTATTTTACAATATATACGTCCTGCTCTAAAAGGATTAGATTAGAATTTGGTATTGAAATTTCGAATGTAAATTTGGCCCATACAAGATGTACATCTGTCTATTCTTATCTGTGATTTTGGTAGATGAAATTTTCTGTGTCGCTGTTTTTTGTGATGGAGCAAACGGAACGAAGGAAACATAATCAGACGTAAGTTACCTTTGTGAAGAAAATCTTCAACGTATCAAACGCGTTAAGTTCCTCAAAATATAATTTGAGTCATGACCATCAGACAATATAGTTTCCTGAAGCGACAACCTCATATCCATAAATTGATGTGTTTTTTGTTTACCAGATTCCTTCCCCAAAAATGCGTAAAGACAATAAGGCATACGGGCATTACAAATCGTTAAAGGCAATTTTTGCCAAAATTGCTTCATGTGCAACATCAGTATGATTACAAAAATAGTTCCAATCTATAAAGTTCACCTTATTCTTAGAAAATTTCATTAAAATTGATTGAATTTAATTCAAAAACGCCCAATTTTATATTTCGATTGACAGATTTTTGCTTGATGGCCAGCAAAATATAAAATTGGAGTTTTTGAATTAAATGCAATCAATTTTAATGAAATTTTCTAAGAATAAGGTGAAACTTATAGATTTGTTAATAACTTTCATATTGCAAAGTGAAGTAACTTATCCAAAAATTAGATTTTACGGTTTCAAATACCGGTTTTGCAATGCCTGAACTCTTGTAGTAAATCCAATCGGATACATACAACTTGCTGTTTTAAATCCATTTAACGTTACATTCTACGTCTTGGTTTATTCAATGGAGGGCTTCAATTCATTCATGCCATCTATTCATTATAAGTGTTAAACGATAAACGCAACAGAAGTGCGAGTTTGTAAAACAAAAAACAAAAATTTTGTTGGAATTGCGAAAAATTTGAATACAAACAGAACCTGTGCGTAAATTTCAGTTATGTGTATAACAAAAATAATCGTGTCGCATGTTTGAAAATGATAAGTATTTGCGTTAACGCTAAAAGCTCAACCGAAACCAATAATAACCAAAATTGATCCGGACGGTTGGGTATTCCTCAACGAAACCAAAACAATCCATAGAGTGCTCTAAATTTAACCATACATCAAAATATCCATTTGGGGCAAATAGTAATACATAGTTCTAAGTACGTATGCTATTCTATAATTTTTTGAAATAATTTTTGAAAATTCTAATTATAAAATTTTATAAAAGATTTAAAAATTTCTACATTTCAAAATTTCAAACCAAACTTCAATTCTACGATGTTTCTACAATTAACTTTAACACACAATCAAAATAAAATTTTAGATTTTCTAATAGATTCTGGTAACCATCCGCACCGACTAATTAAAATGGAAAATGTAGATCCAAATTCTCTTTACTACCCGGAGTCTAAATGCGCATTAAAAGGAATTTCGAATGAAACATTTGACACTATGGAATTGTTTAATATCAATTTATATTTTTCTGATTTTATGCCATTTGAACTGAATGTACAGATTATTCCAAATAATTTCCCCTTTCGGATTTTAAATTAAAGACTATTCAGTTATATATGACAATTCATTGATCAAAAATAAAAATTCCAGCTCGTAGTACAGAGTCTTATGCCAAAATTTAATCTACATTGCCTAATTCAGAAAATATTTGTATTTCACAAGAAATTATTCGTAGAGTATTTATTGCTAATTCTGTAATAAAAGTGGAAAATGGATTCCAATAGCTCTCATATCCAAAACCGGTTAGCATTTTTGGAACCAAAAATTAACCTCAATCATTTAAGTATTGAAAAGAATACGAATCCATTTTATAAATTTCATTTCATTTTTATTTCTTCTTGATGGTGACAAATTATCTGTCACTGATACAACAACTCACCAATTTTTGTAAACCCTATCGATTATTAGAAGCTGTAAAAAAATCAGGTGTATAAACAGACATCAGACATGAAAGCAGACGATATTATAGAAGATTCTAAATCTCCATAACATTTTACATTACTCTGCATAACAAAAAAATCAACAACTAACCAGAAAAAGTGGCGCATTGTAATAGATTACCGAAAATTAAACGACATCACCGTTACTGACATATATTTTCTTTACCGGATAGACTTGGCCGGTCCCATTATTTTTCTACCTTGCACATGGTTATTCCCAGGTCCACATTGCTCCGGAAGATCGTGAAAATACTGCATTTAGTACCGTCACCGGGCATTACCAGTTTACTAGTATGAGTATGGGCATCGTAATGCGCCGAGTGATATAAAAACCTATTTGATTATTCACAAATCTTAGAAATTATAATTTAAAAGTTAATCCCGAAAAGTGTCAATTTTTATGCCAAGAGATTTACTACCTAGGTCATTTAATATCTGAATCAGGCATTAAGCCGGATCCTATAAAGCTTGATGCAGTGAAATATTATCCAACGCCGAAAACAGCTCGTGAAGTGAAATCGTTTCTTCAACTTATAGGCTATTACAAAAAAGTTTGCCCTGATTTCTCTAAAATCAGTAAACCGTTAACTGATCTTCTTAAAAAAAATTCTGTTTTGGTATGAGATGCTTTCTGTGTTGAGCCATTTACAAAACTAAAAAATTTCTATTCAACCTCCCAGTATTACAATTTCCCGGCTTCATTCATCAAAGTGGTTACAGGAAGTTTAAGAGGTCTTGTAATTTTTACTATTTCCCAAAAATGTTTGGAAGGATAGATAATTATGTCAGAAACTGCTCATCTTGTGAAAAGAACAAAAATTTTCCAAATAAAAATATCCTTTAAAAATTCATCGCAGGAATCTTTTGAAACAAATTTCTTAGACATCGTAGGTCCGTTACCTTCTTCGCATGCAGTGCGACTTTATTCGCCTTTCCTTGACCTAACTAGGAAGCCGAAACTGTTGCTACAGTATTGTGTTCAAAATTTTATTTGTGTATTCGGTTCTCCTATATACCATTTTAACGGACCAGTGATCAATTTTTATGGGCAATTTTTTCAAGCAAATTTGCAAAATGTTAAAAATACAAAAGTTAAATACTAGTGGTTACCATCCGCAATGTAACGGAGCACTTAATATCCATAAAACCTTAATCGAATACATGCGAAATTATGTGTGGATTTTACTTTCGCTTGAAAATTATCGACCATGAAATTTTTGTGGGGCCTTTGATTTCGAAAAATTGGGTTTCGAAGAGGTGTCTGCCGATCTGTCTGTACTCTCTCAACATCCCAAGTAATCGAACTGAAATTTCATAATTAAGCTTTTTTCTTAAGTTGGGAGGTCCAGTAAATTTTAGTAAGAACCGGCCAACCGGAAGTGGAAGCTACCGAGGAAACTAAAATGAATTTTGTAAGAATTTCAAAAATTATAAAATTTACAGAAAAACTATTAACTACAAAATTTAAAAAAAGTCAAAAATGTTCTTTAAATAACCGAACACGGTCAACTCGGCGAAATCAACTCGGCGACGGTCAACTCGGCGACGACCAACTCGGCGACGGTAAACTCGGCGACGACCAACTCGACGACGGTCAACTCGGCGACGACCAACTCGGCGACAGTTAACTCGGCGACGACCAACTCGGCGAATAAAAATCCGGATTTTCAGAAAATCTCGGTTTTTATTTTTATTTTACTTTAAGTTAAAATTCTACTTCACCAGAAAGGTCGGCTCAAATTAAAAAAAAATACGTCTTTTAAAATCAAGATTTTGAAAAGCAGGAGTTTGAAAAGCAAGATTTCAAAAAATATCATTTTTATATCATTTTTATTGCTTACTGCTGAGCTGACCGTTGCAGAGTTGTCCGTCACCGAGGTGGTCGTCGACTGGTTGATCGTCGTCTAATTTCTTGTCACCTAGTTTACCGTCGCCGAGTTGTCCGTCGCCGAGTTAGTCGTCGCCGAGTTGTCCGTCGCCGAGTTGACCGTCGCCGAGTTGCTTTCGCCGAGTTGTCGCGTACCGTCAAATAACTTCATCAAAATTCGCCGTTCTTAAAAGAAAGTCGTTTATTTGCCCACATCTCAATTTGGATCTCAATAAGTTAAATTGTTTTGGAAAGCTCAACCCTTCCACTTTATGAAAATGTGGACTCGCACTGGGTTCAAACTAGTTATTTACACTTTTTCAATACACTTACACTTTTCGTTAACTTGATTAGCTACAAATTAGAGATTGCGATCGGGAAATCCTGCCTCGAGAATTCTCGAGACTTTATAAGAATTTTTAAATGGTGTTTCTCGAGAAATTTAATTTCACTATATTTCGGGAATTCTTGTTTCTTGAGAAACAGTGTGTTTATCTCGGGAATTTCAAAAACACTAATTTTATTTGAATTACAATAAAATATTTTTCTAGAAAAATAAATTGAAATACAAATTTTATACGGGATGTCCGGCACTGAACGTATCGTGTTGAAGTTGTGACAGAGAACATTTTAGGGCGAAATCGAATATTTATCGTCAAACCGTCAATGCCGTTTAACCGGTAAATTACCGTCAAAACTTATTCATTTGACATAAAGCTGAAACTGGTGGCATAACTAAATTGATGAGTCTCTCAACTAAATAATAAACTGATTCTATTTAATGCAATTTTATATTATAGAAACTAAAATTCCACCCACCTTCACTTTTCAACCTTAAATAATTGTAAAGCCTGCAAGAATTCAAAATTAGCATTTCATTTGGATTTTTTTTTCTTATGTGTTTGGATGAATAAAAACATTTTATTCGTAATTTGGTGCCCGGATTCTAAAAGAATTTAGAATTCTATATTTATCAGCCGACTCCTTATTCGTTATTAAAGTAAACAAATAATATTACTTTAAAAGAATATGTATCAGCATCTAATTAAAAAATGGTATTTACAACAAACTGCTTCAGTATCTGAATTATCTGAATAGGAACCGCTGTGTGAAGTTTTTAACGTATTTTTTTGACACATTTTGCTTAACACAAATATCAACGCATTTTATTCGAGTGTACATTTGTTTAGCATTCTAATTCAATAATTATAAGCTAAATAACACGTATGTCAGAGATTGGCTTGCATAGCCACTATATATTGTAGAATGTGTCTTAATTTTAGCTTGGGCTATCATCAGAACCCAACACTAAATTATCGAATATCGCGTGTATTTTTTACATTCTAAGGATTAAGAAACATGTTTTCTTTCAAATTCATGTTTGGTTGATACTAAGTCTGACCGATATACCTAAAATTATTCATCAAATTCGAAATAATGAAAAAATCATGTGGATCATTATTTATCTCATAAACAACGTCGCTTATAGTTGTTGATTTTTCACTATTCTTATATAGAGAGTACAGGGCTGACCTTCTTCATCAACAGACCTCAGTGCAATAATTTTTGTTGGCTAGAAATCAATGACAAAATGAATTGACTCATTCATTTTGAAACCAATTATGAAGACATCACAGTTATTTAACAAAGCCGTGATATTTAATCGCAGTTATTTCACAGTTCTAAAACCGCTTCTTTGTTTAAATGGGAGTTACTGTACTGCTAGACATTGGGCTTTCCATTTGTTTTCCAATTTACCTACGTAGGGCCGCCAGGAAGCAATAATAAACAAAAGTTTCTATTTTCCACGATTTTTCTTGATTTGTTACATTACACGAGACCCCACTAATTATAACCATGCGTGTGTATACTGGGTCTTTGAAGGAACAGTCGAAATTTGAAACTTAAATTTTCCTCTCATGAATAGAGCTTTGGCTACCCCGCCTAAAAAATAGTAGTATGGGCTAAAGGCCCAATGGATGCCAGCCAGTGCAAGTCATGCCCGTTCTCTAAAAGGGTCAGTGTGCACACATCCTCGGCACTTTCGAAGGTAAATGCATGCAGTTTGTTTTGCTTTTCTCGCAGTTTTTCAATTTTTTCATGTCTAAAATAAATGTTTTATATAATTTCATGGTGTTTCGGCTATTTTTTTACGGATTTGTAAAATGCACCGCCGCTATACAATCACCACTACCAATGCAACCGGCATACCAGAAATCCTGACTTTTTACAACGCCACAAAAGGTGGAATAGACACGCTTGACGAACTCTGTAAGAATTATATAACAAGCCGAATCACCAAGCGATGGGCTATGCGTGTTCCTTTTGAAATGCTGGATCAGGCAGGAGTGGACAGCGATATTTTATATAATTTGAGAGAAGCCAACTTTGATGAAGCCGCATATAGAAGATCGTCTGCGAAAAACCACCTTACGCAGAAGCATCGGAACCTTGATTGGCGAAATTCTGGAGGTGAACGAACGTGGCCCCATCACAACGGGTAAACTAACATCTCGAAAACGGTGTTCTGTTTGCAATTAGAAGGAAAACAAAAAACAATTATTCTTGTGCATCGTGCGATACGCCGGTTTGCGATGATGATCGAACGCACTTTTGCCTCCATTATCCACTGTAAATTCCTTTTTGTTACGAATTATTATTAATATTTTATAATTTTTGTACTTGCAACAATAAAAACCCATAAAAACCCACTTTCAGGTACTTAATTAATTCAACTTTTTGGAGCCCACGCCAGAGACACTTTATTCTTTAGAAAGCTCATAGTCTAAGCTACAAAAACCTAAAATCGTTTTTATTAACCCTTAACGAACGAAAGGCCTCGCTGAGAGGACAAAACAATTATGCCTAGAAATCGAAAGGCCTCTATAAGAGGACATGTGAAATTGGGTAAGGAGATAACCGGTTTCCGAACAAAAAGGACATGCAATTTTACATGCGTCTTGGAAAAGGGATCCTTTAATGATTCTTGGGTGAATTTTTGGAATATGGCCAATTAAGATGGAACTTGGCTATTCCTCAACGGTTAGTTGACGAAGAAATTTAACATGTGCATTGGAAATGGAATTCTAAAATGATTTTTGTATGAAGTTCTGAAATATGGCGAAGTAGGATCGAACTTGGCTCTCCCTTAACCGATTTTAGTGAAATTTGGCGTGCGCGTTGGAAATAGAATTCTAGAATATGGCCCATTATTATGGAATTTGGCTATTTCTTAACAATTTTAGTGAAATATGGCAAGCATGATGGAAATGGGATTCTAAATTGATTTTTAGATGAAGTTCTGGAATATGGCCAACTGGGATGGAACTTGGTTATTTCTCAACCTACTTCCCAACCTAAAATGATTTTTGGATACATTTCTGAAATACGACTAGGATGGAACTTGGCTATTTCTTAACTGATTGTGATGCAATTCGACATGTGCGTTGGAATTGGGGTTCTACAATAATTTTAATCTGAGGTTCTGGAATATGGCCAAGTATGATGGAACTTGGCTATTTCTTAACCGATTTTAGTGAAATTTGACATTTCAAAATGGTTTTTGCTTGAAGTTCGTGAATTTAACCGACTAGGATAGAACTAGGTTACTCCTTAACTGATTATGATGAAATTCGACATGCTTTATATATTTCAGAACTTTATCCAAAAATCATTTTAAAATCCCATTTCCATCGCGCATGTCAAATTATACTAAAATCGCTTAAGGAATAGCCAAGTTTCATCCTAGTTGGCCATATACCCGAACTTCATCTAAAATCATTTTATAATCCCATTTCCATCTCGAATGTCCAATTTCACCGAAATTGGTTGAGGAATAGCCATGTTCCAACCTAGTCCGCCATATTCCAGAACCTCAGATAAAAATCATTTTATAATCCCATTTCCATCTCGCTTGCCCAATTTCACTAAACTTGGTTGGAAAATAACCAAATTTCACCCCAGTTGGCCATATTCCAGAAGTTCGTCTAAAAATCATTTTATAATCCCATTTCAGGGCAGTTACTTTGACTTTCACTTCAATTGAATGTTTTTCTTATAAAAAAAATTATTTTTAATTGTTTAACAACAATAATTTACAAGTAAATTGTGCACCAAATGCCTTAAAGCTATGCTGCTGCACAATCAAACATCATCTAAAAAAATAGTTCTCAAAGCAAAAGTAGATGAAAAGGCATCAGAAAATATATTTTTGGGAAATGTTATAAACCGTGATGGTTCGACCAATAATGATCGAGTGAAGCAAATGGAAATCCAGATGAATGAAAACCGGCCGACGTTTTTAATTGAACCAACAATCTCTTTTGTCACACTCTGTTGAGAATGAGCTTATGCTCAAAATGGAGGGTGCCAGAAGTTTAGTAAATTTATATGTAATTAAATAAATAAACATTTCCATCGGGCATACCAAATTTCACTAAAATTGGTTGAGGAATAGCAAATTTCCATCCTAAATGGCCATATTCCAGAACTTCATCTAAAAATCTTTTTGGAATCAAGTTTTTAATGCACAAGTTAAATTTCATCATAATCGATTAAGACCGGTGTGCTTTCTATTTAATAGAAGTCGCTTATTAAACCTATTTTCAAATCCGGGATTCGTGGTAACATTGAGAACTATAGAGGTATTTGTATAATTTCAGTCTTACCCAAGTTGCTTGAGAAACTTGTTAAAGATCAATTATTTTTTCACGTGAAAACTTTTATCTCTCCAAAACAGCATGGTTTCTTTCCAGGCAGATCAACTGTTACTAACTTACTCTTGCTTACAAATTGCGTCTCTAATATAGGGGGAAAATTGTGCAGGTTGTGTTCACTGATTTCTGTAAGGCCTTTGATAAGATTAATCATAACTTGCTGTTGAGGAAACTTGATTCCTTGCAGTGTAGTTTTATCCCACTGGGCTGGATCAGATCTTATCTTGATTCCAGAACTCAGATAGTAAAGATTAATGGTTTCGCATCCACAGTTATTAATGTCACCTCGGGAGTGCCTCAAGGTAGTCATTTGGGTCCTATGCTTTTCATACTATTCATCAATGAGGTAGTGGATTGTTTGAGTTATTCCGACATCCTCATCTATGCGGACGACATTAAAATTTTTAAAACCATCTCATGCATCAATTACGCAAGAGATTTCCAATCCGACTTAAATAATTTTAGTATGTGGTGCACAGCTCAGAATTTGACCCTAAACATTTCCAAATGTAAAACAATACGTTTTACCCGTGCAATCGCGCCCGCTAGTTTTGATTTTTTCCTGGATGGCTGTATTATTGATAATGTTGATACGTTTGTGGGTCTAGGTATAACATTTACGTCGAACTTATCGTTCAATAAGCACATTGATATTTGCATTTCTAAAGGGAATTCCATGCTTGGGTTTATTAAACGGTTTTCGAGGGATTTTCAAGATCCTTATTGTATTAAAATATTATATATCTCGTTTGTGCGTTCCTTGTTGGAATATGGTACAGCAATTTCGAATCCGTTTTATGGTAACTGTTCAGACCGAATTGAAAGTGTTCAAAAGCGCTTTTTAAGGTTTGCTCTGCGAAGGTTGAGCAGAGATGAAAACCTACCCGCTTTTATACTTCCACCGTATCGACGTAGATGTAAATTAATAAATATTGAGCCGCTCTTTATCCGCAGAATCGAAATTGGCGCGTTATTGGTTAGAGACTTGTTGGTGTCTAAAATTGACTGTCCTGAGATTTTGGTGTTGTACGATGTACACTGCAGTTCACTTGAATAGGAACGACCGTTTTTTTGCAATATTTTAAAATTGGTTCAACTTTTCCAAGATTGTGATTTACAGGATTAGCACTTGTTCAAAATGACAAAATTTTTAAATAAAAATAAATTTGCAGGGCAGAAGAATTTTAATTTATTTTGTTTTTTCTTAAAAAGTGTGATTTTTGTTTGTTTCACTTGGATAGAAACGACCATAATTATAAATAAATTTGAAGTGTTAGCAACTTAAATTTAAATTAAATTAATTTTTTTAAAAAAGGTTACCAATTTAACATAAAAAAATTAAAAAATGGGTCAACGAAAAAAACTTAGTAAGGAAGAAATAGCTCAAATTCAAGTACTACACAGCGAAAAATTTTGTCTACAGGCAATTGCAGATAAAATAGGAAGAAGTAAGACTGTAATCTAAAATTTTACAAAAAATCCAAGTGAATATGTCTCAAACAACAAAAGCCAAACTGTTGAGGCCCCATCTGCAGCCGACAAGCGGGCCATACTAAGGACAGCATCTAAACGCGCACTATCTTGTGCAAAAATTAAAGCTATAGTTGGTGTGGAAGCGAGCCGAATAACAGTATGGAGAGAGATAATAAAATCAGAACACCTTATTCGAAGAAATCTTCAACAGAAATCACCTCTAAATCAGGAGAGGATGAAGAAAATGTTAGATTTCTTGAGGCAACATATGACATGGGCTAAGAAACGGGAACTTGTCGTTTTTTCTGATGAGAAGAAATTTAACCTCGATGGTCCCGATGAGTTTAATTATTATTTTCACGACCTTCGGAAAGAGGAAAAGTTCTTAGCAAAACACCATAGCTGGGAAGGAGGCTTTATGGTGTGGAGGCTGTATCATTTTATGGTCCGGGAGATTTATTATTTCCAACCGGGAAAATGACCGTAGCGACTTACAAGGACATCCTTGAAAAAGCATTTCCCTCTTCCATGATACTTTTGGACCATTGCCATCAATGTATCAGCAAGATAATGCCCCTAGCCATACAGCTAATATAGGTACTCAAATCATGGATATGCAGCAAAACGTACAGCTTTTGCCGTGGCCACCGTATTCTCCCGATCTCAATATCAAGGAAAACGTGTGGGGTGGGCTGTCTCGGAAAGTTTTCGAAGGTGGTCGCCAATTCGACAGCAAAGAAAGCCTTATTAAGGCGATAAATGAAGCCTGGAAGGAGATTTCTTTAGATTATTTAAAATCTTTGTATGACTCCATCTCCAGCAGGTTGTATGAAGTTATTTTTAATAAGGGAAGTAGTACGCATTACTAAAATCATGAGTTTACATTAATAAATCGAATTCAATTGTATTTTTAGTCAAAAAAATAACTTTTTATTAAGATTAGTTAATCGT
The DNA here is from genome assembly GCA_963556165.1 of Tipula helvola. NCBI lineage: Eukaryota > Metazoa > Arthropoda > Insecta > Diptera > Tipulidae > Tipula > Tipula helvola. Next base: position 300,818,259 of record OY744481.1, on the reverse strand, counting down.
TCTTATTCAAGTGAACATCCAAATTTACCATTTTTTTTAGAAAAAAACAACAAAATGAAAATAATCATGAACAAATACATTTTTTTTTCTTTAGTATTTACTGCTTAATCAAAACTTATAAATCTGTAAAAAAAATTATTGAAAAAGTTGGATCGATTGCGAAATATTTCAAAAAAACGGTCGTTCCTATTCAAGTGAACTACAGTGTATATTCTCCGCTACGGACCCTTCGCGTTAGAGATTTCCAAATTAAGCTTCCTTATAATATTAGGCATAACTACGGTAAATGTGAACCTGTTTATCAATCTACTGTTTCTTTTAATAAAGTTCGATCGGCTTTAATCTGTCAAGGGATGCATTTAAGAATTTGATGTCTAATGTTCTTTTGATTTATTGGTAATTTTTCATGTTTGTTTAATTTTACGTTTAGTATATATTATTGTATTATTGAAATTGTAACTAGATTGTATATGTATAAAGTTGGTAAATAAATAAATGAATAGCCAAGTTCCATCCTAGTTGGCCATATTCCAGAACTTCCCCCAAAAATCATGTTAGAATCCCATTTCCATTGCGCAAATCAAATTTCACTAAAATGGTTAAGAAATAGCGAAGTTCGTTTATAATGGGCCATATCCTAGAATTCCATTTCATTGCGCATGCCAGATTTCGCTTAAATCGGTTAAGGGATATCCCATAACTTTATCCAAAAATCATTTTAGAATCCCATTTCCATTGTACAAGTCGAATTTCACCAAAATCGGATCAGAACTAATCGAGTTCCTTCCTGACTGGCTATATTTGAGAATTTTATCTAAACATCTTTTTAGAATCCCATTTCCATTGGTCATATTGTATCAAAATCGCTTAAGGAATAACCAAGTTCCATGGTAGTTGCCCATATTATAAAACCTCATCTAATCCAGTATTTCATCTAATTTTCTGTCGACCTATAGGCGAGTATTACAAAAAAGCTCTCGTGCGTTAATATTAATTTGTTTAATGTAGTTACGAATTTTGAAACAAAATTCCGTTTTTTCCGATATTCTCTAATTTTTATTAACAACAGGTTTAAACTTTTGACTTTGGCAACTTCAAGGCCATGCAGTAAACACTTCAAGAAGTAACCCAAAACTTTTCAGATTTTTTGAAAGCCAAGAAAACTTTGAAAACCCGTCTGTTCCCTAAAAGACCCAGTGTACACACCGTGCCTCAAAAAATATTGTGTACAGACGCAGGGACAAGGATGCTCACGTAGGTTTTGCACCCGTCACTCTGTACTATTTCTCTGTAATATTTCAGCTTAAAATGAAAGAAATGTTTCTTCGTCAGGAAACTTCAAATAAATCAATGTAATAAAAGTATTTTTTGATAAAATTTTAGTAACTTAAAAAATTAAAAATTTTTCGAGATAGTCGGGAAAAAATTTGAAAACTCTCAAATTCTCGACAACGGAAATTTGTCGGGTAAGAAATTTCTCGAATTCTCGAGAAATAAAATTTCTCGGGAAATCGCAATGTCTAGCTACAATTTGCGTGAAACACACGACTTAATTTGGTGCATTATGCTTTAAGCTCGGTATCAAAAAATTAAAAGTTGTCGTACAGCAGTATCGAGTACAATTCCGATTTACATTTAAATCTTAATGTTTTTTCAAGGCAAAGAAACAAATGTCAATTATCAAGTAAAGAGCATCGACTCCAATAATATTTATCATCTTTAAATGACACAAAAATTTACAAAAAAACATTGTAACAGTACGAACATAAATACAACTAAGTCATTTTAAACGAATCCATCCACCCCTTCGAAACAAAGCATACACCACCTCACAAAAAATAAAACAGAAAATGGGGGAATAATTTTCAAATTTTTCATTTTTATTTCAGTTGTAAAATTTCCACCTATACCTATAAAATACATTATACGAGTATTCAGAGTTCAATAATAATTCTTAATCAAAAAAGTTTATCGTAACACCAAACTTTCTTATTAGTACGGTTGTAACGAAGAACACCAAAAAAAAAAAAAAAAATTTTGTCGTTACGATTAATCGAGGACAATTTGTCAATTTACGAATTTTTCTTTTTTTTTTTTGTTTGCTGGTTCGTTTTAACTTTTCTTGTTTTCACTGAAAAGCCATGTTTTGGTACATACGAGTATGTAATATGACTGGATCACGTAAAGTAGGAACGAATAAATGTGTATAAAAGTTTAAATCGTTTATTTTGTAAAGCAGGAATATATTTTTGAGAGCGTGGGTGCAAAGAGGTGATATGCCAGATTTATATATAAAAAATATCAACAGGATATTGACATTTCTTTTATCATATTTCGATATTTCTTTTTTATATGTATGTATGTATATATGTGTATGTATAATCTTTCATATTTGATTTATATCTTTTGTTGTCTTCTTCTTAATCCTCAAAGGAGAAAGTTATGTAAGACAGTGTTCTTTGTTGTTTTTTGTTTCAATGAAAGCAAAAAAGCAAATCGTACTGTATTATATTATGTTTGTTTTGATTTTTTTTTAGTGTCTTGTCGTATGATAAAAGTTCTTTATGGTTAGTTAAATCTTAGCATTAAGGATTATCGTTTTCTTAAGCAACTTAACGGTACACAAAAAATAAAATATTTAAAATATAACAAATTAGGCATTCTATTATTTAACAAAGTCGTTTACGTGGTTTTGGATTTATGTTGTATACGTGGATTAGGGAAATTCTTTTCTCCATGCATAAATTATGTTTTATTATGAGTTACAATAAACTGTAGATCACAATTTATATTACTAATCGTCTCTTGTCAAAAATAATTAACTTTTACACGTTCGACATCCACCTTTTATTTACTTGCACCCCCCTTTTTTACGTTTTATTTTCGTAAATTAATAAAAATAATAAATTCGTGTTATGTGTGTGTTTTCTCGGAAAATTGAAAACAATATAAAATTTGTGTTACTACATATAAAATAATTATATAAGAATAATAAAATTGAGAATAAAAGGGATAATGACGAAGATGATTCATTCAGTCTTTAAGCAACTATACATAGTATAAATTTATAGGGAGGATGGATTAATTAAACAAATTCATCAATCAACTTTAAAATGAGGCAATAAGTAAAATTTGGGTGGTCTGCCAATTTATTAAGAGGACATTCGGAGAATCGGGTCATAAACATTTATAAATTAAATTATTTTCTTGCCATTTAAAAATAAATCATTTATATCCGGATACAAAATTTGTGTGTATAATAAAATAAATTTTGAATATTAAATCATTTTTCAATTTAAAAATTAATCTAATAAATAGAAGAAGAAAAAAATTATTAACTAAGAATGTAAAAAAGAAAATAACATCTGTGAATTCAATTCAAATTTCTATCATCTTGTATTATAAATTATTTTTTTTGTTTCTTGTTTAATTTAATTCTAGTACAATTGTATACATTGTTTATTTAAGAAGCTAATAAAAAAAACTAAGACGGATACTTATTACATTGAAAAATTATAATACATATAAGTATCGAAGCGCCCAAAAATAATCAGTGGTTATGTCGCGCCACCATGACTGGTTTACTTTTGTTTATCTAAAAAATATCGTTTATAAAAAATCCCAAAATATTTTATTTTTTAGGTTCGACTGTATCCACAACTATTTTCATATGTACATACATATTTTCTCACTTAGTAAAACAAGTAAAAATATTTGACACATTACATAATTTGTAATCAATCGAATTCTTTATTTTAGGTCGGCAAAAAATAGGTTTATTTGTATTTCAAGTCTATAACGCTCTATATATTAGACAAAGTGTCAAAATTATTAAATTGAATGCGACAGTTCGTTTTAGATGTGTATTCTGTAAACCCTTTGTATTATTATTTATAGAATGATGAATTTGATATTTTGTCATATGCGCGCTCTATCTACTGACTGTCGTTTGATGTGATGATATTCACACAAGTGCTTAATCATTTCAATCAACTCGACGTTATTATTACTGTAGATAATATACAATATATACATACATATGATATGAATGAAATAATATTATGTTTATTCGGATGAATGACTGATAAACACATGTTTTTGAAAAATCTATTTGGCCTTTGGTCATCGAGCAAGTGCCTTTTTTAAAAATACCACATCCTCTAATTAATTAACAATATTAAAAAAATTCTACAAATAGTTTTAAATGATATGCCCCCCTGATTGACAAGCCAACAATACGATATGGATATACCAAGCGAATTGTCTATTTAACCAAATTAAAATTCTTTGATTTCGATTATTATATGTGAAAACCGTATCACGCACATATGTTAACTTTAATTCATTGTGGCAACCACATGTTGAATCCATTCATTTTAACCCTTTATTTTTTTAATCTTTAGTCTAATTGATGTGAACTTGTACTCATTGAGTTATGGAATGAGAAACAGATTGGTTGCCACGACTAAACCTATATATGCAGTAAACACTTGCTCTATTGTTGGTGCCCATTGATCGCGAATGTGTTAATTCAGTACTTCTACAACGGAAAATATATACAATTTTTATTTTTTTTTTTTATCCACATTTTATAAAATGATGGATAATATTTCTCAGTGGATTATATTTCGTTAAAAAAAACTAGCGGTTTTATGATGACGCTAAAGATGATGAAAGGAAGATTTTATATTGTTATGAATATACAGATAATTTTGTATTGTTATAGCATAAAAGAATTTTAATTTTGAACATCCGGTTAAGAATGTGGATTAAAAAACTAAAAATAAATTAAGTACCATACACCTGTTTTGGAAGTGGGCTATAAATTGTATTTTTTGCATTTTAGGTTGCTTCTAATTTTAACGCTTAAATTTTAGCCAGAAGACTGATTCTGATGGAATTTTAATAAAGCTTCTTCGGATTGTTTGGTGCTGGTGCCCTAACTGCTATTCGTAGGTAAAATTTTTGAAGTTTCAAAATACATAGTAGGAAATCATCCTCCGAATTATCATATGCACACCTAAGTCATAACTAAATTCATATCTTATTAATTTCATCACGGCTGAATATTTTGTTTTCAAGACTGGACTAAAGAAGCCACCAATAATCCTATCTTAATGTAAAGAATTCAATTAAAAAAAGGAGCCAAACTTAAATCATTTGACTGGATCATACTACGATCGATAAAGGATAACATACTTCAGATAGTTTGCTATTTTTGTTTTCATTCCCATTTATGGAATTTACTTTGAAATGATAGAGGTAAAACTTCGACCAATATTAGGGAAATTAATTGAGAATGGGAGGATCAAAACTACTCCAAAATACTAGACCATTAAAATGTTATGTTAAATTATGCGAAGGAAAAATAGATGAGGTTAAAACTGTAAAATCTTAGAATACAAAATATAGTGACGATCGTGCAGTTGAAAACTTCATATTTCAAATATAATATTTGGCAAATACTTTTAGAGTACCTCAACGAAGACTCGTCCAGGAATTAGCATTCTTAATGTTCAGCAAAGCCGGGGAAGTATTGGACATTTGTGAGGAAAATGTATCCTACGAAATAACATGGAATCAGTTAAAAGTGAAGTGCAGAAATACTTTGCTGATTTTAGAACCTATGACATCATAAAATCTTATTTGGATAACCGAAAGAAGAAATACAAAGACGGGCATTATTTCATTTCTTTCTATCGAGCAATGTACATGATGTCGCAATTTTGATTAAAAATATGCTGAAAAACGATTGATTTCTTAACCGATGCAAAAAACTCGAAGATACATTGGTAGAAGAATGTTACAATCCGTAATTTGGTTGTCAGAAACCAACTTCATGATACGATATTAGCGAAATCACACAATACCGTGACAATCCTACTCAAAAATCTGTAACGCGTACTGGACCACTTTTTGAATCATCTAATGCCTTGGAGAATTTACAACCACTATTTGCTCACGAGATAGGTACAAGCCCGAGAAGATCCGTCAAGAACCAATACAATTGCACGGTACCATCAGTCAAGATGATTGCGAGGTTGAGGCATTCTATCGTACTAATCCAAACCGGTCAAATCAAACAATTGATTTAAAACAAACTAGTTATGTTGCTAAATCTACTTGCTAGTATTGTGCCCGTATAATGACCTACATACATTTTGCAAGAAGTATGGTTTGCCAAATGAGATGCAACTCCCGTTCGGGAAACTTGGCAACCGGCGGGAAACTACCTGGGATGGCTTACTCTCCCGAGAATGATTACAAATTACCAAATAACTATTTCCGAGATCACGGCTTCCAACATTTGGCCCGACATTTGCACCAAACATTAACACCTATACCAACCAAAATTTGACTACCATTTACCTGTATTCCGTTTCAAAACCATTTCTGGGTTTCGTCTCTAACAAAGGAAGACATTTTTACTCTCTTTCACTCATTTTCTCGCTCTCACCTTAATTCTGCGCAAAAGACCTACAGCATTACCGAGCTTAAATGCTACGCGGCAGTTCATGGGGTTACAGCTTATCGGTCTTATGTGGAAATCTATCGGTTCATGATCATCACCGATCAGGCCAGCTCTCGTGTGCTAACGTAAATGAAATTGTATAGGTAAACCAAATAATAGTGCTGAATAGTGCTTTATTGTTAGTTCTAGTACGTGTAATGTATACTCATGCAGTGGTGGCATTTAATTGATTTAGTTTTATTTCAAGTTGCAAGTTCAATTACCTGGTTATATTTCAACCATCTATAAAGTGCTTTGCTTTCTATTACTCACCCCCTCCGCCGACTTTAGCTAGCAGTTCAATACTGGATTTATACACTCAGGAATTTTCTGTTAACATAATCTGCCTAAGGTAAATTGCGGTACATGGTAACTGTTTTATTATTAAATCCAGTTGGCTTGCTTTTAGTATAATTCCAAAAGATAGTTATGTCTTAAGGCAGTGAACTAAGTCTATTTTGGATTTTAAATAAAGAATTTTCGATTCGACCGAATAGATAGGTAGAATTACAATTTTAACTTTCATAAAAAAATTAAGTTTGACACAAATTTAAAAAAATAATCTTAGTCAAGTTCGCAGGAGTTTTGAGCTCCATAGGAGCCGAAATATAGAAGCGGAAAATTTGCATAGAATTTGGTAATATCTTTTACATCTTTAGATCGAATTTTCGAATTTCTGGATCACTTGAAGTAACAGTTTAGAATCTATTTTTTATTTTTTTGATGTATTTAACCAAAATTACCAAATTATCGTACTGCAATTCGCGTAATTAGAGCTAGAACCACCCACATGAGTAGGGAATTTCTGCAAAAGTAGAGTTTCTAATTCAAGAGAAATTTAGATTTCCAAAATTTTTATTTTTCAACTTTTATTTTTTCATATTCTATTTGTCTTAATGTGAACCCTTCGAAATTATAATACCTATATTTTGAATTTCCTAAATTTCTTGAACATTTTATTCATCAATTCCCAATAGCCTCATAAGAAAGTAGATAAGATTCTTTTTAAATATTCCGCCATTTATATTTTTTGTACCAGAGTACCATATTTTATTTGACAGATGACAAGTACAAATATTCCGGTTAGTTAAAATGGATCGCTACACGAGTGAACAACGTATTTTCATTATTAAAATTTATTTTAAATATGGTGAAAGTTATTCAGAAGCTGGAAGAAAATTTCGTTCAAAATAAGGTAGAGAAAATGTTCCGACAAACAGTGCTATTAAACTTATCATTGATTAATTTGAAGAAACTGGTTCAGTTCAAAATCAGAGAAGCAGAATTTATTATCGTAAGTAGTGGTCGTTCAAGTGAAAATATTGCAGCTGTTAGAACAAGTGTTGCTGAAGAGCCAAGGATATCAATTCGTCGTCGTTCACAGAAATTAAATCTCAAACCAGTAACGTCAATTGGTAGATACTGATGTGCAGAATATGTGGTTTTAACAGGATGGTGCAACATGCGACACAGCAACGGAATCAATCGATCTTTTGAAAGAGAAATTTAATAATTGAATAATTTCTCGAAGAACAGACGTGAATTGGCCATCAATCAAGATCATGCGATCTACCGCTATTGGACTTCATATGGGGTTTCTTTAAGAGTAAAGTTTATGCGGATATCCTCAAACTGCTCAACACCTCAAAGACAACATCATCGAACAAATATCATTAATTGAACCATCATTATGCGAAAAAGTTATTCAAAACTTTGGTAAAGATTGACAGCCGCCGAACTAGCAGAGGAGGTCACATGAACGAGATTCTTTTTCATTATTAACCGGAATCAATGAACTTTAATTTCCAATTAAAATAAATAAAGAGTTCACACAATTTATGTATTTTATTTAAAAAGATACCTTAAATTTGAACACCCTTTATTATAGACAATATTCTAAAAAATGTTGAGAGTTATGAAAACAAAATCGAGCAGAGAGGTTACAACAACAGCAGACAAGCGCGCAGCCCTCAGCGCAGCTCTAGTTCAGTAACTGAAATGAATCATAAACACGGAGTAAATAGGTACTATCAGCAGTATGATTTGTGATATAACAACCGATTTAAACTTAAAGAAAACACGATGTAAGAGAAATGGATCAAATTTGCTAAAGGGTATGTAATCAGACAGTAGACAAAGAGTTGATTTGCTAATGAATAATAGTTTTGCTTAGTGTCCTTTTGGCAAAATCAACCATTTCATGATTTAAGGAAAGACGAGGTGTTTTTGGGTAGACATCTTAGCCGATAACGTATCAGTCTTTAGTGTTACTACTAGGGTATCCAATACCGTTTATCGAGTACCCGTGTACTCCGATATGTTGTTCCTTTTCCGAATAATCGACTACCAAGTAATTTAATCGATTACTCAGGTAATTTGATTCAGGAGCTCGAAATAACTCTGCGGGAAGACGTCTTTCTCACTTTTTTAAAATGAAATAATTTCTCGCGGATTTAATTCAATTTTAAAAGTTAAATGTCTCGGATTTAACTCATATTGAATTTATTTCGTATTAAATTAACGTGGAATAAATTCAAATTTATCGACGAAATTAATTAGTTTCCAAATTAATTTAACTCCGCCGATAAATATGCATTTGTTCCGTCAAATATAAATATTCTAGACCTCGCAATAAGAAAATACCTAAATTAATTTCATCAGATCATTTAAGGTTGGATTTCGATCCAAACCCTTTTTGTCCATCTAATAGAGTCAATTATAATTGAATTGAATGTAATTGCAAATAATTGGGCCTGATTATCGAGAGATTTATGGAAAGGAAAAGCGTTTGAAGCCATTAAAACTGATTGAAATGTTTTTTGTGTTTAATTTCCTCTACATCACTCTTTGTTAATTAGTCAATTTGAATTAATTTTATAAAGGGAAGCTACTAATGCTTCGAAAATCTATAAAGCTTTAAATTTTGTTTACAAAAAATGAGATGTGACCACTGTGACAACTTTCTTTTCCAAACGGAGAATATATTTTTTGAAATCCGTATTTACAAAATAAACTTTCTGGTTTACGGAAACTGCCACTTCCATTTAAAATTTTGTGATTGGTAATAATTTCTGCCATTTTTGATAATTTCTAAACATCATTTGTTACTCTAAACAAATTTACAGTTTCGAATTTAAATGAAAAATTTTAAAAAATCTCAAAGGAGGAAAATTATCAAAAATAACGGCAGCAACGGGAAAGTAAAATAAGAAATAAATTTATTGAGGGGAAATTGTTTTAACCAAGTCATTTCTTGAAGTTTCGAAAATTTAACGAAATCCTTTCAATTTGTTAGTTTTCTCAAACATTTGAAACTTAAAAATACTTAAAATTCTTGGCTAAAAATGGTTCATATAAATTGATTAATTTGTAAAGCTCTGGAAAATTATGGAATTCAAATTTTCCCAAGATTTGTTTAAAATAATTTGATTTCTTATATTTCTTGAATTTGTTAAATTTGCTTTAGTTAGAACTAACTTAATTCATATACATATGTATAATGAATGTGTATTACATATTGACAACACAGGGAGACCAGAGAGATCAGGGTGTAGATAATTTATCTGATACATCTGATAAATTTTTAATCTGAAAGATCTTTTTTCAGCTTTTTGTAACTCACAGTCATCAAGAAAATTAATTACCATAGCGTTTAATCGGAACCATCCGAGAGAATAAAAAGAACGCAAAACGTTTGTTTTATCTCTCTGATCTCTTCGATGTATTAAAAAAAGGGTAATACCTCGGGCCCGAAAGGGCTTATGATGAAACCTTTTTTAACAGGTTTTGATAAAACCTTTTGTGATCGGGTTTAAATGGAATTTAAAACAAAATACCATCAGAAAATGTATTTTTTTGTATAATTATAGATAATGGATGGCCAACAAGACCGCTATTCTGTAATATTGTGCTGTAAAATGGTGTTTCCAATATGGCTGCATTAAAGTAATAAATTCTAGACTTAATATAACTTTTTGAAATGTTGAGGTTAATTGAATTCAAATAAACATTTTGGCCATAAATTTGTAATCAACGACTCCAAAAATTCCTGCCCATGAACTTCGAAGCAAAATTTCAATTTAGGTTAGGAAATCTGGCTGCTGTGAAATCCAAGGAAGTGAGTAATTCTTGAAGTATTTAAACATGTTGAATCAAATTTTATAAATAGTCGTTTTATGAGACGCTAATTACGAAAGTATGGTAAACATTTATTAAATCACAATGGTGGATTCAATATGGCCGCTATAAATGTCTAAAAAAAAGATATGTCTTGTAATTTTTTAAAAAAAAGGTTTTTGGTGTCGTCGATTATTAAATTTATGTTCAAAATGCAAGCTCATTTATGTTCAAAATGCATTTATGTTCAAATATAATTATTTTTAAAATTTTAAAAAATTGTGATAAATCAGCTATTTATTACCTTAAAGTAGCCATATTAAGTCCGCCATTTTGAATTAAATTTTTTTGGCCTCAAATTCGTAATCAATGGCCCAAAAAATATTCTTTATATCGTTTTGTAAATTTTTTGAATAATTATGAAACAGTTCTAAATGAAAGTTATCGCAGCCATGCGATGTAGTTTTTGATTTGCTTAAAAAGATTTGATTGAATAAATAAAGGCTTAAATAATTTATTTGCTCAGCGAAATTTGTTTTAAAGCCCCACCAGACAAACATTTTTGCACCTGTCAGTGTTTGAAGTGAGTAAACGTGTTTTCGTGTTTTATTCTGCTTTTTCGTTTAATTAATGTTCTCTTGGCCGCCCCGGTGGCACAGTTGTTAGCATGCTTGCTTTAAGCTCCGGATGTACCGGGTTCGATTCCCGGCGGGTGATGAAAAAATCACGGCTGATTAATGTAAGGATCAATGAATTAATCGCTCATTATCCGTTAAAAAATATGATTACGGAACTTCACAATGAAGCGGCCAAATCTCTCTATGGGATGTAGCGCCAGCGAAAAAAAAAAAAAAATATTCTCTTGTTTTAGGTGCGATTTGGTTTTAAAAAGAAAATAGGTTGAATGATTACTTTTGTGCTCAATTAAGGAAAAATGTAATCTTCGGCTATTTGTTTGGCCGTTTTGTAATAAATTAATTTTTCCTATCCTAATCTATAACGTAAGACATAAACGACAAAAATGGAGGTGGAGGTCAATTTTGTAGAGAAAGTAAAGTTGTGATCCAAAATGTGTTTTGCACATAAAGAAATCGTTATGGTCGGTTTTTTGTGGTTTAATTGAAGCTCACTTTGTTGGGGTTCGATTGTTTAAAATAACGAGGCGATTGAGAAGAATGTATAATAGTTAATCAAAAAATAAAGCGAAAACGATTTTTCAAAGAAGTCAGGCCTGACTGAGAGGCATACTTTGTATTTTTAGTTGCATTTTAGGTCACATAAGTGTAGTGCCTATCATTTGTGTGACGGCGCAGCTAAATATTTTATATAGAGGAATATTTTCGAGTGGGGTCCAGGATTTAAGATTACCTATCCTTCGCACGATGTTGCTAAGGGTACAGACGAGTGAAAGTAATAGCTAGCATAAATTTTTCTCAAAGTCGATTGTATTTTCGGCATTGAATTTAACGGAAAGGGACATATTCCTTATTACGAATGTCAAGACAGTTGTTAAGAAAAATTTATTTTGAGAATTTGCGACTTAAATCTGGTAAATTAAAAATAGTGACTATTATGAAAATATCATTGAATTTTTAGATGATAAACCAAATTTGTTTGCAAGAAAATTCTGCGGGGAACACATTAGTAACAACAATGTTTTTCATTATATTAGTAACATATTATTATATTTTAGGGGTCCTAAGTTAGAGGCTCTGGGCCGAAATCCATAATTATTTCTGGCCTAAGCACATGAGTTCGAATGAAGTTGCTATTTAATTTAAATTTCTTTTATCATGATTAAATAAAATATGTTTGAGAACTTCAGGCTATCCAACTTTGTTTTCAATTTTCTACAGTTTCCAAAAGCTAGGGAAATTCAAATCAATAGTAAATAATAGTAAAATACTTATTTTTATTTACACAAATAAACAGATTTTATATTGACATTATAAATAAGCAAATGTTGCAGATAAATAAATATCAACAGTATTTTAACACTCAAAAGTAAAAACCAGAGTCTCTAGATTACATATATACCAATAGCTAAGGCTAAGTTTTATGAATCGGATACTTTCAAATGAGCTACCGCGCCGTTTATTAAGTATTCGTAAAATTTGAAATATTTCTAGAGTATTCGCATTAGCAGAACAAAAGAATATGGTTTAGTATAGTTTTGGCAGCGCAAACATCAGACGGTTTTGAGCAAATATGAAAATCTCGTGTAAACATTTTCGCTCCATGATTTTTTACTACTTTAAATCTAATTTGACAGCTCAAAAGAGCTGTTATCAGCTTCAATCAGCTTTTGGCATAAAATCATCATTTCAGTTCCAAGCGATAATTTGAAACTGTTTTGAAACGATACCTGCTATGTGGAAACATGTTTCAATGTTTCGTTTATTCGTACACTTACGAAGAATACTTTAAAAAATACAGTAAGTCCTCGACTTACGTGTTTATTTCGTTCCGAAGGGTTTCGCGTAAATCGAACAAACCTCAAAACTCATTTTTTTAAAAAGCACGTAAGTACGAATTCACGTAAGTCAAATTCGCGTAAGTCGAGGTCTTACAAGTTAAATTTTGCTTAAAAATAAGTTGTTTTATTAAACGTACTTAAACCTTTTAGTGTGATCCTCGTACAATAAATTTTGAACAATTTTTATTCATAGGGAATTATGGCGTACATTGTGAAAAAATTTGTCACGATTAAATGCTGTAACCTTAAGATGATTTGTGAAGGTCAAGATGTAGTTTCCAATTATTTACTTATAATAGATTTTTGGATTCGCCTTTAGAAATTTCCTCTGAGTGTTCAATATTTCCGGCCTCCAAAATACACAAAACCAAAAAATCCAACTGAATGGGACTGGTGAGTATAGTGGCTACTGCTGTATTCAACTATTCAAAAATTAAGTTTCACGGGCTTTATGGAATGCTGCCGAGTCTTGCTGGATCGTGTATTAGAATTGTTAAATGGTTTATCTGTCCAAGAGTTATAATCCATTTTAGAGATTAAAAGCTGGTGTTTACTTTATGAATGGAACCCTTTGATCCAGTTTATCATTAAAGTGAGTACTGTATAATTTTGAATATGTTCTCATCCGAAAAAATGTATTTAGCAAAACTTGCTTCGTCACTTCGAATGCACTTCAGTTTTAAATATTAGACAAATACTCCAGTCACACTCCTTCTAATCTGTTACAAACTTTTTTGCGTTTTTCGGAGATAAATAAAGAAGTTGAAAACAGTTGGTCCCTCACACCCTGTATATTTCACTGAGATAGCAGCTCGCATATCACTTTCAAAATATTTTCAAACGAATTCTTTTAAACTATATAAATTCCAACCAATGTATTTGAAACGTTTTCATAACTATATTTTAATAAAAATGTTCGGGTTGCATCTTAAAAATTAGACATTTAGAGACAGTTGAGATACATCAGACTGTATCAGAAAAGGATTGTATTAGTTCTCTTGGTGGCACATTCTACATCCAACGATTTCATTTCGATCAATATTCTAAACATCAAGCAAAGAAGATTTGTCAACAATGAAGCGTGAACAAAATGAAATTAAAAAAATCTGGGATTTTAAAACCCAGAAATTGGCAACCAGAGTTTTTATTGTTCACAGTTAACAATTTCAATTTCGATAGTTTTGTTAAAGGTAACTACAACATTCCTATGAACTCTTACATTTTAAATAGACGTAAAGATAAAGTCGTAAAAAATGAAGCACAGTTTTTTGAAAAGCCACATATACGTGCGCATATTGCATTGATTATAAACCCGATCGAATCATAATCTTACCGTATAATCATCGGAAAGTCCGTCATTTAAACTTCTTAATTATTTAAATCATTGAAATTAAGCAATCCAACTGTGTTAATTTTGCTGTAAATCAACTTTTTTATTAAATATTTTTGTTTTGCAGTTGGGGTTAAATAAGATTCAACTAATTAAGAAAGATCTTGGCGAAAGAAAAAAAAAATTATTTGATACAATTGAATAATTAATTATGTAAAAAACCGTGCAGCTGATATCATCTTAATGTGTAATGGCATTAGCTCATTTATTTATTTCCAACTACATTAACGAGTAACAATATTTTGATAAAAACAAAGCGTTTTAAAGGCAACCAGGCCTGACTGCCGTACCAATAAAGTTAATAAAATGTAGGAGATGTATTTATTATCAAATATAACATTAAGCCTTTAACTCGCTTAAAACCACAATAATCCAGTTCATGTTCGCAATATTCATGAATACCGTTTCTGTTTTGTAGCAAAAGCGGAAAATCAAATCACAAACAATATTTCGTACACCCACACACATATTTTCATCTCTCAATAAAAACCATAAATTTCCTTTAAGCTATATATGTATATACGGAAAAAGAGATATTTATGGAAAATATGAAAAATACGTGTAGAACCATATCCTCAACCTTCTTCTCTATATAAATAAATAAAATAATTTGCCCAATACTGTATGCGAATATTGTGGGGTAGGTATCTATCCTCCTATCTAACTAAAAGCGAACTAGAAACGTTGAGACGCGATGTGGATAGCAAAATAAAAAATAAAAACGAAACAAACGCGTTAAGAAAATATAAAAGAAAATTTATTTTGGCAGTCGAAAAACTAATAACGATTGTATTGAATGAGGCGAGAAAAATTTTATTACATTTTTTGTATTTTGGGTTTTTTTCTGTATACGTATGGAAAATGGTAAAAACTAGGTACATGAAATTTCTAAAATACATTTAAATTTGTTCCTTTATAACAAAATGATTGTAATCAAATTTCATCTGACAGACTGTGTATAGATATGAATGTGTATTATCATTATAATATTCTTTGTATGGCCTTATGTGTTTGAGGTTTTTTTCTTACAGTAATCATAAAAAAAAAAAAAAAAAAAAAAAAACGGGGCAAAATGCTACATGGCATGTGAGTAAAACGCACGTTTTTTTTTTTTTTTTTTTTTGATTGCGATAACATAAATTTAATATAGATTTGGTGTGAAACAGACACTTGTTTATTGTGTTGCTGCCTAAATATTGCGCCGATAAAATTTATTTAGTTGAGTCGATTTTATACGCAAGACACTTCCCCCTTGGGAGATTCTATTTTATTGAATTTTGATGTCCTTTCGGCATGTATGGCTCGAGCGATGCATGATAGGGAATTGAATGTAAAATTTTTTTGCTTTTGTTTTGTGTGACTGATAATTGAATATTGAAGTTTTATTAAAAGATAAATTATTAATGTTTTCGAATGTGTTGTGTACGTACAATAATATTATATTTAAGATTATACATTTCGTGACTCAATGGTCTCAATACGGACGTAGAACTGCGTGTTGCAGATCATAAAATATAATTGCATGTGCTGTACAACAAAACAGTATATTAATAATAGTTGCTAGAAATCTTACACAAAAACAAAATTTAATCATCTAATTTAAATTTCTATCAAACTAAACTAGAGGGGAAAAAACCACCAAGTGTCAACCCGAAATTTATTTAACAAAACATAATTCAAGTACGACTTGACATACCGATAAATAAATTACAAACAAAACGTAAATATAAAAATCTGAACAACAAAATCTCGGATATACAAAACAATTTCACCCTTCTGACCCTATATATTGCTTTTTGTTATGTACATAACTATTTATTATGTAGTTTATTTATGGAAATTTTATTTAAAAATTCAAAATAAAACTTTCTTAAAACCGATTTTAAGTTTTTTCCAATAATCGTTTTTTATTTTTTTTTGTTGTAGGCCAAACAAGGGATGATAGAATGACGAGAATGTTTTTTTAGAAATACATACAGAGCTTTAATTCAAATTTCAAAATTTATTGGCCATTAAGGTTAACAACAATTTATTTTGTTTAGTAAGGGTTTGTGTTTAAGTGTTTTTGTTTGGACAAGCTGAATTATGATTTGTTTTGTTTTTGCATTTTAGCATATTGTTTCATGTAAAAAGGGCAATGAAATGTTTATTGAAAAAATAACGTTGAGATATAAAATATAAGTGATTTTTTAATTTTAAAGAACAATTTAAATCTACAACTCTCGCCAATAATTATCTGCTCATACATATGCACAAGAAAGTATCTCAAAGAAAACAATAAAAACACAATAACTACTTAGGATGTGGTCCATCCGCCATTGTTGGTGTATCTTTCGCTTAGTTTGGCCACTTATTATGGAGTAAAGTCTTTCACAATGATCGGATTGTCATCCAAACACTGTGACATACAATGTTTGAATGGAATCCAATTCAATGTTTGTTAACTAAATATTAGGGAGACAAGGGCTCAGTGTCTTAATATGTCCCTGCATATGTACATAATATTTAATGTCCAGCAAAAAAAGGATAATGTTCACTGAGAAACGAGCGACTAATTTGGTTATAGGTTTTGCACTCCAAATTCAACCTCTACCAAATCATATTCATCCCAGATACAAAATAACAAGTAAATATAATAAAATAAATAAACCTTTACTATAATTGGGCATACGATTCACCTTAAAATTCGCCCTATAATTATTATAAACTTCATCTCAGATGTCATCCAAAAATTCACTGTAGAATTTATCTGAATTCAACTTAAAATTCATTCCCAAATTTACCATATAATGTCTTCCTAACTAAAAATTCACTTTAAAACGCACATTAAGCTTCACTGTACAACAAAGCCTTAAAAAAGTTCATCCTAAAATTCACCCCAAAATCAATCCAAATTCTCCATCAAATTCATCATAAAATTACCCCAAATTTACTTTAAAATTACTTCCTAAAATTACGACAAACTAATTCTAAAATTCACTAAACCTTCCCTAAAACTAACCCTGAACTTCACTCTACAATCACTCTTAAACGTCAGAAATTTAGAAAGCGAAAACTCTTAAAAGAATTTTA
This sequence comes from Tipula helvola, assembly GCA_963556165.1. Lineage (NCBI taxonomy): Eukaryota > Metazoa > Arthropoda > Insecta > Diptera > Tipulidae > Tipula > Tipula helvola. Next base: position 300,800,694 of record OY744481.1, on the reverse strand, counting down.
TCAAATTTAAGAATTCTGGTGTTTGGAAATTTTAATAGTTTAAAAATTTATTTAGGATTTTACAAATTTTATAAAATCGTTAAATTCAAATTCATCATTTATTTTGAATTTGGAGTTAATTTTAGAAATTACCGAATTTTGTAACGTAGTTTGGAAAGAAAAGAAATTAGGAAATTTAGAAAAATTTAGAATTATTGCGAATTTGGGAAGGTAAAAATGGAAAATGGGAGTTTAAAGATCAAAATCTTTAAAGTTAGTATAAAATTAGAAATTAGTCGAATTTAAGAATTCTGTTATTTAGAGAATGTTTGCAACATATTTGAAATTTTGAATTTATCTCAAGAATTAGTTAATTTTGAAATTTAGAGCCTGTCCGAATTCATTCTTAATCGACTAAACTAAAAGTATTCGTGAAGTTCTACTAAAATAATCATAGATGGCACCAAATTAAGAATTTGGAGCGTCTGAATTCATTATATTCTAATTTCTAAATAATCTGTCAAATTAATTTGGTATTTTGTTTTTGATTAAACAAATTTGAATAAAAACACTATTTCGACAAATGAGTTTAAATATTGGAAATGAGGGTGCCATTGGCACTGATGAAGAATTCGTTGTATATTGTATCGTATGTTAGTGAAATAATATGCAGCTACGTATTATCACTAACAATAATTAATGAAAACGTTTCACCCACATCAAATAAAAGGGTATAATAAATAAAATGATTTTATTACAACATAACCTTTCATTTTGTTTACATTAAATTTATTATTATTATTTATTATTTCAAAAAAAAATATTCAATATATAAAAAGGCTACCATACAAAATGAAATCAAAGTTGAGAATGATTTAGTCTAGTCGAATACTAGACTTTTGCCCAATATTACCGCCTCTCGCGGAAAAATAGTGGTACACGGAAAAAACTAGAGTTGTTACCACAAAGAAAACGGATTTTTAATTGAAGAAAATGTACTTTTTCTCCATTTAAAAGCTAATTTTCTTATTTCTTTCGAATTTTTCTTCATGTAAATTTCTGTTTCTTGAAATGATAAAAAAATTCTTGAGTTAAAATTTGCTGCTTAATTGTAATCTGAGATTTAGTTTCTCGCATCTATAACTGCTCAAAATTCTTGATTGAAGAAAAAAAAAATAACGAAAGGAGAAAAATACGATTGTTTTGTTTTCATTTTTTCTTGCAACTAGAAATTGACTGTTTTCTCAAACTATATTGTCCAATTTTCTTGGAATTGGTTATTTTAAACACAAAAAAAATTTCTTGGTCAACACAAATGCATTTTCTTGATTCAAGAAACTATTGAAATGTTAATGATAAGATTGAATTTTTCTTAAATCTAGAAATAGAACCTTTTGTCAAAATATAGGTATTATCCAATTTTATTGAAATCATCCATTTTAAAAATTTAATACATAATTGAAATAAATAAATGAATTTCATAAAAGCATTTTTATGTTTTAATTCAAATTTAATTATTTATGGTTTGCAAACATTTGTGGAGAGTAATGTATGCAATGAGAGATTAAGGCGTTTTGTACACATTTTGCTAACTTTGTTCTTTTTTATAGCTGAAATAATTGGGTTACAATACACAACTAAGTTGGGTGTCTAGAAATTTGATTAGCCGGTATACTAGTATGGTTCAGAATATGGAATAATTTGGAAAATATAGTACAGCATTCCGAATAATTTAGATTATTTTTAATTAGGTGGCACAACAATGAGAAAATTATTCTAACTTCAAAACAACTAATTTTTCTATGTTATTCTTGAACTGAGAAAGCATCTTCAATTGAAGAAACTATTCTCTAATAAATTCTATTAACAAGAAAACTATGATTTTACGTCTCTCAGGACAAGAAAACATTTTCTTCTCTTAAACGATCTTATTTAAAAATCGCATTTTTCATTTGAACAAACATTTCTTAATCTGAGAAAATATTTTTAATACAAGAAATTATTTCATAATATGAAAAGCTTGTTTCTCAGAACAATAGAATAAAGTATTTCAACTAAGTAAGCCTTTCTTGAGACGAGAAAATTATTGTTAAATTGTTATAATTGTATGTATATACCATTATATAATGGATGTTCGTACCAAAAAAAGCATTCTATCGCGAACCTTAAACAGTGAAAATCGAATAACTTTTTTGTGATTTTGAAAGTGGGATTTTGTGAAAATTTTCTTTTATTAAAAAAGAACAAACTTAGATTTTTTAAACGGTGGTGTTTCCATTTCAAACTGGTGTAAAGTGAAAACAGAAAAAGGATTTCTGTAAACATTTAAAAATGTTTTTAATATTTTCTCCCGCCTTGCTCGATACTCAAATGTCTCAGATGTTCAAAACATATGTAGGTAAGTATTTCTGTTATAAAATATAAGAGAATTACTTTAGAAAAATCCTATTTCCTGTTTTACAGAAAATGTTGGCGCAGAAGAAGGCAAAATATAAATTTATTACATGTAAGGAAAACAAAGCTAACACATTTAAATCATTTGATTTACACTTCCAAATGGAATTAAAATATTTAAACCAAATTTATTATCTACTTAAAATCTACAAAATTTTTTGATATAGTGATACTTTTTGTAATAATGTTTGATAATTAAATTCTTAGTTAAAAAACAAAAATTGAAAGTCTGAACTTAACATTATATTACAACGATTATAAGCTTAGTTCTAAGTGAAAATTATTTATAAAATTATAATTATTTATATTTAAATCTAATGAAACAAGTAATCATCGAAATTATTAAATTTGTATTTAAATATTTTCTGTATCTGATAGTGGAGTAAAAAAACACAAAAATAAATTTTCATTGTTTGTATTATTTTAAACAACCATTTCACAAATCGAAGAAATATTTCTGAAATGAAGAAATATTGCGTAACCTCACCTGAAGAAATATTGCATTGTCACAAGAAAAGTGTTTCTCTAGTGAAGAATATTCAAGTTCCCTGGAACAAGAAAACCGATGCATACAATAAATCACAAACAATAGATTGGTAAATTTTTACTCTACTCAAGAAAATATGTGTTTTCCAGCAAGAAAATATCTGTTTATTTACAGAAAATGCTACTTAAATAAAGAAACGAGATTTATCACCATAAAAATTTCTAGTTTTCAATCAAAAGAATCGGTTTCAACAAACAAACCGATTTTGTTAAACTTAAGAAATAAGAATTAACCATGAAGAAAACCATATTCTCTGTGTAATTACGTTTTCTTGTATCAAGAATTTAGTTTTCTCATATCAAACAATTAAAGATTATTTTAATATTTTAGAAGAATTTTAAATTGAGAAACGTAAAGTTTGTGGTGAGAAAAATATCGTTTAGCTGAAAAATGATGTACAAATTTTCTTGAACTAATCCGTTTTTTCTTCATATTAGAAATTATTTTCTTCCGTGTACCTATTTAGTTTAGCCGATTAAGAATGAATTCGGACACGCTCTACATACTAAATACAATATATTAAATTAAGGATTTTGGAAATTTAGAAAATTAAAAAATATGGAAATTGTAAATTTTAGGAATATGGAAATTTAAATAATTTAGAAATATAAAAATAAATAAGATGAATTTCATTTGCAAATTGATGAACTTGAATTGTAAAAGGTTGAATTTGGGGTGCAAAACCTATATATTAAAAGAGACTACCCATAAACGAAAGACTGAAAATAGGGAACATACAGATTTAATTTTGAAATATTCTGAAGAAGGAAGATTTAATTTTAAAATTAAAATAGAAATGTCTATTTTTCGGAATAATTTTTTTTTTTTTTAAATATTAACGAGACGGTTAAGTGAGTACCTCGGTGCCAAGTCATAGAAACATGTTTTAGTCTGTGAGTTACATAAACTGAGTTTGGATATCACACAAAATGCTTACGATTTTTTTTGAAAACGAAAAACATTCGACTATGTTCCAAGATCACATGCGCCTTCGTAGGTTTTATTATCCCCAACACCACAATAAATTTCGAATGCCTATGAATCACAAGGCGAGAAGAGTTTGAAACCTTACTTGTACCTGTCACATTAATTCCTCACATTTGCCTATCTAGGCATTATTTTTTACACTAAGGCATTATTTGACGGATCAACACGGTGTTTTGCGACAGCGATAAAACGACGTAAAGACCAACTTGTCGATTTAAATTTTTTGAATGACATTTTTGATACTCATTGTACTTGGTGATCATCATCGACCAAATTACAGTCATCCTTATTACCAATAGTTGCTTTGTCTGGTGGTCGAACTGAAGAGTTTTCATTTTAGTAGTAGCCTTTAATTAAGAAATGTCAGAAACAAAATCATAACAAATTCTGACTTGAAAAATAATTGCAAATGAATTCGTTTACACTTAATAGAAATAATTAAATTGGAATTTGTTGGGTCCATTTAAAACTATTTCTGAATAAGATACGAATTCGAAAGTAGAAAATTCGCATTTGATTTAAATAAGAAACGAGCAAATCTGATTCAAATCAAATAAAAACCTTGCACTTTCGAATTCGTATCGTATTTATAATAAGAATTATGATGAAAATAAAAATTGAACCCAAAATTTTAAAATGAGCTAACCAAATATTTGTTAATGTCTTATAAATACCTAGATTGCTCTTTTTCAGTTTTTCGGTATTTCCGATTCCGAGCTGCATATTTACGTAATTTAGGACTCGGTATGGTCGGTCGTCATGGTCGGGTTTCGAGCAATATGACACGCGATTCTTCTTCCATACTAATTCGATAGCATCTAGCTTCCTTTCTCAAACATGAAAACGAGTCTAATCAATTCTCTTTCAAGCTTCAGTTTGTCGGAGTTTTTTGCAAAACATTTATATCTAGACTTTAGCTGGTGACGTAGAGGATCACAACAAGTTAATTGTTATCCCCATCTAAACTATCATCAGAATGATTCCGAATATCTGAACAGCTTCTCAAATACGTAGCTATAGATAAGATATTATATTTTGAACTCATAGGACAGTTCCATGAATTTTGCGATTTTTCGATAAGAAAATCGGTTCGATAAGAACATTGAAATCCTATCGAAATAAATTTTAGCGAAAAACTCGAAAACTCCAAATTAAATCTTCTTAATTTCTTGCAGATAAATAGATGTAGTATCCATAATACCACGTGGCTGAAAAAATCATACCGGAAAATAGCCTAAACGGAGAGTTTTGTATGACCCTTCCAAATCAAGATATGTAGCGTTTCGTCAACTAATTTTTCAACGTAAACTTAAGCACAAAAAATAATAATTCACGTTTATAGAGCCAAGTTACATTTTGTGAGAACCATTTTAGTATTCTGCTCGGGAATTTTACAGTTGCAGAGCAAAATTACATTTTGAATCAGCACATAAATCTTTCTTTTCTAGAATACTTAAATATGAGTAAAATGTAAACTTTGGAAATTTTATTTTCAATTGTCAGGAGACAAAATTCACACTGGCTTTGTCACACTTTTATTGGATATTTTCCCAAAAACATTGCCTTTTAAAAGAGACATAACCGCCAGAAAAATGAAGACAATGTTCATAATGCTCTTATAACGAAAATATTGTCTTTTTTTGAGGTATAATGCCACCAAATAAAATTAATCCATTAATCAATTAAATTCGTTCAAAATTAAATTTTCCCTTTTTCCAGAATTTGCCTACACCCCTACTACATATGTAGACTCGACTCTTAGCACTTACAATATAATATAAGTTTGTATTCTATTTTAATTAATCAAATTTATCGATTTAATACAAATTATTAAATTTGTTATCAAATTTTAATTAATTTAATGAATATAATGAAATTTACTATAAACTAATAATAATTATCCATTTCGGACGTACCAAAGGACAAAGAATTTCGGTCAAAAGGAATTTCAGTGTCAAAAATCCAAGAATCATCCCAATTAAAAAAGTTTTGACTTGAGTATCTTTTTAGTTTTTTGATTGAAAAACTTTCTGAAAAGGCAGTTCAGGCTAAAAATATGTTAACTTAGTTACTACTAATATAAAGGTTTTTCCAAAGCAAGGGAAGCAGGTAGTTAAATTGCACGTTTTTGAATTTAGTCGTTGGTATGGATGTTTTCCTGCTTAAAATGCGGAAAACAATTTTGAATTAGTCTAGGGGAATAGATAGTTAGTTAGGATTGCACATTTTTGAATTCAACAGTATTTCAGTAGCACAGTAGTGTCGTTACAATTTTCCCTTAGAGTAAGTTTCCATGGGAGTAACGCGTTTCTAGGTACAGCAGGGTATGTTTGGAAAATCGAAATACTCGTACCTCAATATTGCATAAGATAAGAATTGCACTAATATATTCGTGTCTTGAGTTTTTGATTTAGTGAATATAATTCGCTAGGTTAATACATTCTTGCCTCATACTTAATGTATGAAATTAGAATTGTATTTTATAGTTTGGTCGTAGCTACCTGAAGAGTAAACCGAGCTTCTCAGTACGAAACCAAACTACCACATCGAAAACTCAAGGAAGGTTTTCATATTTTGGGGTTGAAACGCTTTGTATGACTCTTGGGTTACAGTACGGGGTGGATTTTGATATTTCTACTTTTTGGTAGATATATTATAAATTATTGGATTCTTCATTTTTTTTTTTTTTATTAACAAGTCGAAAGATGTTGTGCAGGCCATTATTGTTAATATATTTTGTCTATAAAAAGCCGAAAGAATCCTATTGATTTTAAAACAGACAAAATTCTCTTTCGAGAAAACTGCAGCGTAGTGTGAGTAACGTCAATATAGTTGTAGAATTAAACGAACAATGCTTATAGCCTTCCTCGGCCATTGATCGTCGATTTGCTGAGGGGTAAAGTTATGTAAACAAAATTAATGAAGTAAAATAAAATTTAATTTAAATTGGAAACAAAACAAAAATACAAGCGACATGCCTAATTATAGTTTTAAAATATTTTAATGATTCAATCAACCTGTGATAAGTTCACTTGAAACTAGTTATGTAACTGGTCGTGATATAAACTCAAATTTCTTGTTATCAATGCACTATAAAAGTCAATCGAGATTATACGAAAGTTGAATGTATCCCCTGTGGCAATGTATTTCAAAACGTGTGTGTACTCACATAGTGTGTACAGTGACAAATTAAACGCATGAACACTATTAAACAAAATTTACTTGAATTACAAGAGTTCAGGAGAAGCCGTCCTGTCGATAATAGCAAACTCACGAAAAAACACTTAGTCTATAAGTTGCGGTTGATAAAATAGAAAACTCAACAACTGAAAATATTTAGTTATCAAACAAGTTGAATTCATTGGAGAACAATGTGAATGTATTTGAACAAATTACGCAACAAAATGCACTTGAATTCATGGAATACATGTTGTAACATATGAAAAGATTGGTTTGGACCGCTCCAATTATGTAACCAAACTTTAAATTAAGAACTGATTGACCAACACATAACTTCGGTCAAATTTATTGTTTACAACGTTATTAGGTACCCTACTGGAAGTACGGAAAAAGTATTGACTTCTCTAAAGTTGAGCCGTGTTTGATGTTGGAAATTTGAAATAATGTTTGTAAGCGAATTCATCGACATCTTCCGACGTTTCTGCTATAAATATATATTCTGATAGTTGTACAGTATTGTTGAAGAAAATCAAACATAAACATTTTCTATTGTAGCTACGATATTGTCATTTTAGCGAAAATCATGTTGGACCGAACAACGAATTTTCTCCGAGGGAAGCACGAAACGAGATTGGAATGGAATGTGCAAAGACAACGGAAAGTGGAAAGTTAAAAAACCAAAAACGTAGCCCTAGATGTCCCAGACTAGAAGCTCCTAAATTGGAAACAAATTACCACACTATTCCCCATAATCGTAACCTTCGCCTCTCGTCTCAATATAACAGGCATATTTCAATTTTACTATATATTCCTGATATTAGAAGAACATTATCATGAAATTCAATTAAATTGAATCTTTCTTTAAGAAACTGATTCAGTGGAAGGTCTTAGACCGTATCAACATGTTCATCCAATCCAGTCCGTTCTCCTGATGCAGTGGCAACTGTTAGTGAAAGGGTTCGTAATGAGCCAATCACATCAATCAGGCAAATCAGGCATCGATCACAAGAACTAAACATTTCACGAACCATATTACGACCCATTTTGCATGTTGATTCCATTTGCATCCATACAAAATTCAACTAACTCAAAAATTGAGGCCACTAGACCATTTAAATCGTCGTCGTTTTGTTAATTGGATGCTTGCACGATGAAGGTTGTTCATCAAAAATCATTTTTAGCAATGAAGCACATTTGGTGGGGTTATTTGAAAGGTAAGATCTATGCTAATCATCCACAAACAATTCAACAACTTAAAAACAACATTCGAACTGAAATTGAGGTCATTGATCCGCTTTTATTGGAAAAAGTTATCAAAAATGTTGATGTTGGAATGCAGGCCTGTAGACGAAGCCGTAGTTTGCATATGAACGATATTGTTTTTCATACATAAATGGCATAGAAGCACCTTTCATTATCAATAAAAGATTTTAACTTTTCATCCCAAAATGTGTGTTTTATTTAGAAATAGAAAAAGGACTAAGAGATGGCCCACCCTAAATTATAAAAACTAAAGAATTACCTATTATCCAAAATTAAAGTCGAAAGCAATAGTAAGGTCCCAATTTCTCAAGCAGGTACAGCCCATAAAACACATTTCACAGAAATATGACTTTACAAGCTTGTGTTCAATCACCGCCCTTTAATTATTTAAAATTAAACCCTAATTGAAAAAACCATCCATATTTCATGCCCCTATTTAGGTTTCCAAGCGATCCGATTCCAGCAAGATTGTTCCGATTACAAAAGAGTTTTCTTAATAAAACTTATATTTTATAAAAATAAGAAGTGTTTGAAAAACTGTTTGTTTATCATGAGGCACGTTGACAAATATGTAGCATTAAGTGTTTCGCGTTTATTTTCGAATATCGCTTAGCGTTAGCTGCTTCAATATTTTTTTTTTATTCTTGATTGATTTTCGATATTCTCAATATTTCGGAAATTTTCAATTTTTTCCGAAATCGGATAATTTTCAGAATATTGAGATTTTCTATATTATTATAAAGTTTAGATTGTGTTGAGAAAAATATAAAGTTGAGTTGTTTAGCACCAAGTTATCTTGTTAAAGAGAAGAAATTTTTGAAAATTGTCAATTTTCTCGATATTCGAGATTATTTGAGATTTTTGAGACTAAATAGATTTGCGAGTTTCAATATTGTTGAGTTAGCTTTCGTTTTCAATAATATTGAGGTGCCTTTATGATGGTACAGATTATTCGAGACACTCAACACTTTGGAAAGGAATAATGCACAATAAGACCAATTTTTCTAAATTCTCTAAAATTGTATTACTGAAAGTACGTTTTTGGATGAATCGAAAATAACTGAAAACAAAAACATCTTAATAATTAGGTTTGCGGACCCGTCCACTCTTGTCCCGAATAACTTGCAGACGGATGATCAAATTCAATTAATTCCTACACTAAATGTTTCAGCAATCCAAGGGAAAGAACCCTATGGATTTGCACGTTATCCTGTTGATGATAAGAAGGATTTTGTTGAAAAACCTCTCTAAAACTGATAGAACAAAACAAAATTTATTGAAGAGAACATTTTTCAATGGAAACAGGATTCTAACTAAAATGATATTTAAGTGAAATTCTGGAATAAGACCAATTAGGATGAAATTTCAGTAATTCTTCATTGATTTTGGTGAAATTCAACATGTGCGATGGGTATGTGATTCTATAACTTCATTTAGAAGAAATTTTAGAACATGCCCAATTAGGAATAAATTTTGCTATTCGTTAACCCATTTTTATTCGTTTTATAATATTTATAATAGGACCTTTTACATTCCCAGGAAACGGGATTGTGATTTTCTGATTCCCGGAAATTCTAGGACTCGGGGCAAGACAGTTTTTTTATCCAATACCTAACACAATTATTAAAATTCAAACAATTTTAAATTTGAGGTCGAGAAACGGAAAGGAAAACAAGCTAAGTAAGATTTAAAATAATTTAAAAAAATGTGATGTACTGATTTAATTACTCAATCGGTGGATTCCGTTCTCCCATCATGGGAAATCTACCGGCATAAAACTTAAACTAGCAGCGTTAACACTTTAGTTATGGAAACTACGGCGGCTTTACACTACAAGAATTTGTAAACTATCAGCATTGATTTTACTCAACATATTGCTAACAGCTGGCTGAATGCGCAAAATGAAGATATAATTTTTGATAGAAATCCACCCGTCGTAGTTTTTTAATTTGATTGTTTTTCCTTTTTCTGCTTAAACTTAGCACATAAATTTTAATTGTTCCAGGGTTTTTGGTACAAACGCAGTGCGATAGTTCAGTTTAATTCTGCAGATAGACGATAGACCATGTAAGTCCAGCTCTTATTTTGACAAAATTCTATTTCTTTGTTTGCTTCCAATGGTCCTACCACATATAGGTCATTTTCAATTATGGGCCCATCCCAAATGCATCATCCATAATTTAATTTGTCCCCAACTCTCGATCTTGGACGATTTTTATTAACGAGGATACATCTTTGTTTTTCCTAATGGCTAATTTTTCTTTTGGAGGTTTTAACGTCTACGGTCAATAATAGGGCCTGTTCTTTTAAATTTGCTAACAATAATGCTGAAGTCGCTACAGCCTTATCTATCTGAAGGCATGTGAATATTTATTCAGCAGTTTAAAACCATTTTATCGTCCAGCTACGGCATTGCTCAATATTAATTCGTTCATCCCACTCAGGCGCAGATACAAGCGGGGGGGGGGGGGGGGGGGGGAGGGGGGTAGAGGGGGAATTACCCCTCCAAAAATGAAATAAAAACCTCTAAAAATATACATTTATATCTTTAAAATCAACGCAAATAATTTAACTATGTACTGTACATCCTAACTGACTAAGTGTATATATGCACTTGTTAAGTTCAGCGAGGTTAAAACTCGATAACTCGATATTTTACAGAAATAATGCTAAAAAAATTGATTAAATAATGTACTAATGAAAAAAAATCTTGATCATTTACCAGTTAATTGAAAATAAAATGTAAACAAAAAATTTAGTATTTACGCATATCTCATATCTTAATTGAAAGCAGCAAACTGCTAACACTAATCCTCAGTCCATGAAGGTATTTTAAGCACCTTAATTTCATGAATCATCAACTCCGTGCGACCAAGTCCTTCCTAAATACAATATATTTTATAAATAATTAAAAACGGGTTTTGTAAAAAGGATATTTCTGTTTATGTATATAATAGTCACACATTAGTTAAAAATACCCCCCTCCCCCCCCCCCCCAACTTAAAAGCTAGATCCGCCCATGATCCCACTTTACGTAAATTTTCGGTTTCCGATAATATTCAATGCTCTACACACTCTCTATAAGGTTTCTTTATTTTTTATAGCGTTGCACCCATCACCGGCGACTTACTGATTAATTCCATGAAGTTAAAAAATGACGTGAAGGAGTCTTACAATTGGATGTTGTATCCCCGGGAAATATTCACAACATTCCCGGGAAACGGAAATACTTTTAATTTCTTAAATTCCCGAGAATTCCCGGGATGCATTTATAAGGATCCATCATATACGAGTCACTTTAAGCATGTTTTCCTTTCAAATATTATTCTTGTTGGTGATTTCAATCACAATTTTTTATCTGATTATTTGGAAACATGTTTATTTCACAACTTCAAGTTACATTTGATTTTAAATTTTGAATCAACCCTGATGATGCGTGGTGACGTGTATTAATGCAAAACTAGAAACTAAATTTTGGTTATGATTTTTTTCTAAACCATTCTTTGTATTCTTACCATAAACGGTTACCTTTAAGAAATAATTGTATCAACTAATAAATAAAATGTATAAATATACAAACAAATTAAAACTTTTAATTGGCATTAAGATTATTTTATTTCTCTTAGTAGCATCTCCACATACATAGTTCTGTAGTCAACAAAAATGTTTATAGAGTTCGAGTCCGAACCTTTATTAACCCTTAACAGGCGAAAGACCTCGCTGAGAGGACATAAGAGGAGCTTAATATTCGAGAAAAAAATTGCCAGTGTTTGTCATTTTTATTGTGTTGAATATTTATCGGATTCATTTTTTTTTAATTTTGGCTAATTTTTTTGTAAAAGGAACAGACATTGGAAATTTACAAAATAAATTAATCTTAAACAATTAATTAAAGAATTAAGCAAAAATAATCATAAATTTGTAAGTTTTTTGTATGAAGGTGGATTTACCAACACTGGTGTAATCGTGTTATTAACCAATCACTCACTACACATTTGTTTACTCTATCTAGTACAACGTTTGATTCGTGTCTGGAAAGTTGGCACATTAGTCTATTTAATTTAAACCAAATGTGTAGCCAGTTTCTTCATATTGTCTTTTAAATTTTTCTAATTTTTCATTATTGTTGAAAATATGATAAAAAAATTGATATTTTTTTTAATTTGTAAGAGAATTTTGCTGTATTAGTAAAATTCGCTAATACAACCTGCACATTACATTCTGTATATGGGGAATTCTAGATTAGAGATCGGGACATTTCAAAACATTTACAATTTTTATCTTATTAGTTTAACTTAACCCATAAAAAAATTTTTTTTTGAAAAGTGCCTAGCCAGTAAGTAAGGTTGATACCTGTTACATTATTTAGAAATATTTCAACTTACAATAATCGATACTTTCAAAATAAATGGCAATTTATGTTGTATAAAAAGTCGTTAGTCATCGGGACCGTACAGTCTTTAATAAATAAAATTAATAAAAACAACAACCACTAAATTAACATCCACTTATATTTCATCAGTTTTGTGCGACTTCATTTAAAATAAAAATAAAGTTAACTATTAAGTTGGATATGTGCTTACTAATAAATCAATTACTGACAAGTTTTAGAGTACTTTGCTGAAATTTTATTTAGTACGTCAACAAATATGTATGTTAGGCATCGGGACAAAAAAAAGTTAGTTACTCGTCTGTTACACGTTAGTTACATGTAAGTTACACATCAGTTACACGTAGAAATTCTTTACGAAAACAAATCAATAAACTTTAAATACATTATGTACAGTCGATCCTCGAGTTACGTCGTTTTGATTTACGTCATTTTCGAGTTACGTCGTTTATAAATTACTCCCTTGATTTGAGTTACGTCGTTTTTTGCTTTGAGTTACGTCGTAAAAAAAAAAGATTATCTGAGGATTTTTGAATATTTTTATGGGCGCATATTATTTTCCATTGTTTTGTGATAAAGGAAGAAAAAAGAAAACAATAGTAAATTTCTAATATTATTTTCTCTTCCTTCCTTTAACTTCTAACACAAAACAGTAACCATCAAAAATAATAATATGTATGTATGTAATTGGAAAAGAACCGGTTTTATTTTTTTTTGTTTTTTTTATGGTATTTGTGATATAAGCGATCAAAGGACCTTACATACATTTTTGTTAGTATACACATAGTATGTATGTACTATGTATGTATATAATAAATTTCTTTATTTTTAGTTAGTGTACATTATTTTCGGTATTGCTTTTATTTATTTCTCAATTTGTTTCGACTTACGTCGTTTTGACTTACGTCGCGTTTTCAAGAACGTATCTACGACGTATCTCAAGGATGACCTGTACTTCAAGGTGTTTAATTACAAAATTAGTTAACTTCAGGCACATTTTTTGTTTAAATATTTTCCCCATTTTTGATAAATAAATTACAAAGGTTAATAAGAATATTAAATTAAAGTATTGCAACTGGAATTTGTTTTAATTTTGCCGTAAAAGCCACCGAAATCTCCATTTCATTTTGATTATTAAAAATCGTCATTTGGGAAATCTGTGAAGATTGGTCCATCTACCTTCCAAATAAACTTTATTGTGCATAATTTCTATTAAGAAATGATTTAGAATGTCAAGGAGTCGAAAAATGGTAGCTTTTAGAATTTAAAGCTGTTTCTGTAAATATTGTTTGGGTTTTATTTTACATGGAATTTCCCGTATATAGAATGTAAAATTGTGGTACAATCAGTCTAGTCGCCGCGGCCTGATGAGAAGATTGATTTTTTATAATCATAAGCTCATCAGTTCGAAACTGGACTAATTTCTCTTACAATCTTAGGAACATATTAAAAACATATATGTACATTAAAGTTTAAAATTTAAGTTATGATCACTTGGATTCTCGAACACTATAAAATAATAAGAAATTCCATTATGGCTATCGATTATAGAAATTCAGTTTCCTGTTCTAGAAAAACTTGATAGCATTTTTAATTTGCATTTTATCGTTCTTAGACACTCTCATTTAATGGTTTGCGAGGTTGGTGAGTCAAAGTACAAATCTAATTTTTTAGGAAGCTGGACACTTAATTAGAGCAATTATCTATTCGTTGTATACTCTATTCGCTAATATTTGGTGTGAAGCACTAATGGAAAAATTGGTTTTTTGAAAGTTATAATAAATGTCCTGTTTCATAGAAATTAAATCCGTGGGAATGGGACAATTAAAAGTTGTTGCAAGTTGTTCCAGTCTATGGGACCAAATCGAAATTAGTTATCTCGAAAACTTTTAGAATAGAACAATTCTGATTGTACATCAAAGTACATCAAAAAATCATTTTTAGGGAAGGTAATCTCTAGGACGCATAAATACTCGCCCATATGTATTTCGAAGCTTTCGAAATTATTCGAATATGTTTCAAATTTTTCAGAGCTTGGCGTAGAGCTGCTTCATTTATTTTAGAGAGGCCTAACTATGCAATTCGACGGCTATCCTTTTGTGTTATAAAATACAGAAATAAAAAGAAAAATATTATTTTCTTTTTTCATCCTACACACCTTCGAATACAAACCGATAGACGCCGAAAATAGTCGTCCCAGATTATTATAGACGATTTTATCGCTCTCTTATGTGAAAAGGCGAACAAATTTCTTTCTTAGCAGTTTATCAGTTGTAGAATTGTAGAAAACCAAAACTACGAACAAGCGTAGCCTCGAAAGGTCTTTCCTTCAGTAGCAGTAGAAATTAATTTGGGCACCTGAAAAATTCAATCAAATTGGGTGATTAACAAATCATTTTTATTTGTGTGCTAAATATTTTAAGTGCTAAATTTAACATGTACTAATTTGTACTAATTTTTTTTCATCTTTGTAACGCCCTGAGAGCGTTTCTAGCCTAGTACCTCAGAACACCAAATCTACCACCTAGCTCCGCTAGAAATTCAGTTTTATCTGAAAATGTAAGCAATAAGATATATAAGCGGCTCACTCATTCATTTATATAAATTAATTATTTATTTATATAAATTGATACTCGCTCACCACCACAATGTAGGGTTACCACACAAAATATATTTTGTGTTGTCTACTGTCATCTAGCGAAAGTATTCTGGACAACAAAAAATATAATTGGACGCTAAATTGTATTTTACTGATGGACCACATCATCACATTGTCACAGCACGACATCTCCCTGTGAATTACGGATTTGAAGGCCATCTGCGTTCCCTGGGTCTTGTCCTTTATGTGGGGATTATAGATGATTGAACACGGTGACAGCACCTGATCGTTATCCTATGCCCTACATTCAAAAATGTCTCCATGCACTTACATGGATGCAAAATATTCGATCGTCAGAGCGTATCATTTGATTCCAGTTCCGCCTGAAGACCTTTTCAAACCGACAATAATGACCTCCTTTGGCCTCTTCGAATTCACCCGAATGCCATTCGGTCCACCCAAAGCCGCCCAAACGTTTTATGAACGAAGTAGTTCGAAACTTAGTTAGTCTACAATGACGATATTCTTGTGGCACCGCAAACTGAGGAACCGCATAAACTCCACCTGGAACAACTCTTCCACAGGTTAACTGAGTTTGATGTTCATTTCAATAGTTCAAAATGCGCCTGTGGCGCATCCACCCATGATTTTCTTAGCCACAAAATAACCCCTAATGGTATTTTGCTGTTTGAAGAACGAATTAAGGCCATTAGGGAATTCCCAGCTCCAAGCTCAATTAAGCACATTCAGTAGTTCATCGGTATGGTAAAGTACTATCACCGATTTACACCAAAGCTCGTTGGTTCGTACTAGGGCTTGCGTCCCGGGAATTCGCAAAATGGAATTTCCCGGCAATTTAAGAAATAAAAAGTATTTCCGTTTCCCCGGAATGTTGTAAATATTTCCGAGGAATGCAAAATCAAATTTCAAGACTGCTCATTAAACTGCATAGTCGTGTTTCGAGGCATAGTCGTATCCCAAATCCCGGGAATTTCCCGGGAATGGGCAAGCCCTAGTTCGTACCAGTTCACAGCCATCTGGTCCTACTTCTACCTAAGCACAAAACACCTAAGAATTTCTCTTAGACCGGCGAATATCAAGAAGTATTCACGTCGTTTCAGCCTGAACTTGAGAAAACAACATTACTTTCACATAAACTGAGCTATTCAAAGCTTAGTTTAACTAATGACGCATCAAACACTGCCGTTGGGCCGTATGTACTGCAGCAGTATAAAAACGAGTGTTGGTGTTGGGAGCCATTAGGATTTTTCTCAAAGAAACTTTCGGATGCAGAAAATAAATACTCCGCATTCGATCGGGAATTATTCACAATATATCTGGCAGTGAAACACTTTAGATATTTTGCCGAATGTCGGGGCTTCACTATTTATACCAACCATAAACCTCTGACTAAACCAATTCAGTCTAAAACTGGACGTGGTCCGAGACAATCTCGCCATTTGGATTATATTAGCCAATTCATCACGGACATCCAGCATGTTCACGAACACGACAACGTTGTTACAGATACGCTCTCTTGCACAACGGACAACGAAACGCCTACAGTCGAGACATAATTCAACTTAAACAAAATTGCAATTACACAAAAAGTTGACCTAGAACTTCAGAATTTATTTTTTGGTTCTGAATGTCGCTCTGGTTCATCAAAGAATCTGACGCTTTTCCGGGTACAACCTCCCATTCTTTGTAGAAGCACCGCGCCGAACCATCTTCGACACTTTACATAAAATTTCGCATCCTGGTTTCCGTGCTACTCGTAAGTTGATTACTGCTCGATATTTCTGGCTTAGTATAAACAAAGACGTAAGCCAGTGAGCTCAGTGAGTCCTGTTTATCCTGCCAACGTGTTAAAGTCTAACGGCATACCAAATCATCGCATGGACAATTCAAAATTCCCTCTGGTCGTTTTAAACATATCCATACAGATATAGAAGGATCATTTCCACCATCCAATGGATATTACTTACTTACTCACTTGTGTCGATCGAGTTACTTGGTGACTCGAAGCTTACTGCATGGCCAATGTACCAGCTGTAACCATTGCCTTGATGTTTGTCAACAATTAAGTTTCACGATTTATCGTGCCGCTTAATATCACTACCGATCAAGGAACGCAGTTTGAGTCTAAGCTTTTTAGCGAGTTAACAAAACTGCTTGGCTCATATCGTATTTGCACAACGGCTTATCACGAAATCAACTCGGTAAGCCAAACAAGCCGACGTTTTTGTTCAAAAGTCACTTGCCAACTGTGATTTTGTGTTCGTAAGAACAGACAAGGTTCGCACAGGCTTACGTTTTCCCTATGAAGGCCTATTTAAAGTCATTCAACACCTTCGGAAACAATTCACCGTGTCAATTAATGGAAAAAACCAAACCATTTCAATTGATCGGCTTACGGCATACTGTGTTCTACTGATACAAAATCAGTTCATCGTCCATATAAAACTATTCGTATTTCAGCCTAACAAACATTTTCCTTAGGGAGGGGGAATCACTTACGGCAAAGTCCTGTAGCGGATCACTCATTCACTTATTTAAATTAATTATTTATTTATATAAATTGATACTCGCTCACCACCACAATGTAGAGTTATCGCACAAAATATCTTTTGTGTTGTCTACTGTCATCTAGCGAATGTATTCTGGGCAACAACAAATATAATTGAACGCTAAATTGTATTTTGCTGTTTTCCTCCAGTTCGCTTTCAACATTTTTCTCAATTCAACTTCGAATTGATATTTATCTGTGTTACTCCATCTCTCATTTAATAGAACAACCAATGTTGGTATGCGATTCGTCTTATATGTCAACACCAAAAATACAAAAAGATACTAATGCAACGAAACGAAATAACTTTATTGGTAACGAATAACTATTTTGGTGTTCGTTTCAATTCGATGGTGTTTTTCATACAAGACAAGGCATCGTTTTAAATTTTGGCTAGTAGCTAGCTATACGCGCGTGTGTTCAACAACCAAAATTAATAAAAATAATTATATTTCGAAACAATACAAAAAGTGTCCGTGCATTTATTTTATTTTAACGCTGGGTGTTACGCGTTATAAAATATAATACTTCCACTTTTAGTACACATGTTCTGAATTACTAACTTTATATGTACTAAGTTTAGTAAACAAATAATTATCATTAAATATTTAAAACAATAATTAGTAAATGTGTATAATATTTTGGACATTATCCATACCGCCTTAATAATTTGATCAACTAAGGCTGGTTTTAATTATAGGTTTCTAGAATTTTACAATTGAGACTAACCAAATTTTCTAACTAATATTCGACAACTCCTTGTTTTAATTAAATTTGAGTATTGGTTTAAGAATTCCTGAATAGTAGATACGAAAATTCAGTTGCACTGACTTGGATACGCATACAAGTTACCATGTTTAACAATCTCATATACAAATAATCCGACTGTAGCATTCCTAATGATATCAAACTATAAATATAATTAAACATGATCCTTATGTTTAATTAAGATAAATATTATCTAAACCCTAAAGACTGCGTAACAGACTATAATTAATTCGACTTCCGGTTTTCGCATGTCCAAGTTTCGATTGTATTACAAGTGAATTACAAATTTTAAAAACTTCTTGTATTTTATACAGCTGAGAGATAACTAATTATACAATCAAATTAAAGCAAATGACAAAATATTAATGCTTCAATAATAAATTGCATCCGGTCAAAAAGATTGTCCTATCAGCTTAAATACCTTTTAATTAGACTTTTAACTAATTATATAAATATTAATTAGTTTTACATACAATTTATATTCCACCAGTCTAACAAATAAATCACCTAAACTTTGGCTTATGACACAACATAATTTAAAAACTATTCATGCAGCGGCCCTAATAATAAATTATATTTGAGTTTTGTCTGCTTTTAAAATTACAATGCAACAGTAATAATATATCCAAAAACAATAAAAAAGTCATTAAAGTGTATTTTTTCAATTTCCTAGCAAATATTAAAAAAAAAAAAAAAAGTTAATCCCATCATAAATGAGACAAACACAGACTAACTTTTAATCCACACCACCAACCATTATACAAAATTTGTCCATTGTTATTATCATGTGCCAGTCCAAATAGTTTATTGTTATTATGTCCACCAACATAAATATTTCGTATGTTGTACAGACTTGGTTCATTGGTTGGTGGATAATCTTAATTACAACTAAAGACAATGAATGTGAAAATATAAAGAAAAAATTTCCATTGTTACAGTTTTATGATGCGATAGTCTGGCACAAAATAAGTATATGAACTGGAGGGAAAACACATTTATTATACCAATGTTTATTTATTTACTTTGCTTCATCGATATACGAGTAGATATAAAACGGGGATGACTGTATACAAAACAATGATTTTATTGGATTTATTTAAAATTATTTTTGTATATACCAGCTTCTTCTAGTCTTTCCGCGAACACATGTTGTCACACTTTAATTACGTACCTGTAAAGAAACAAAAAAAAAATAACAAAATTAGAAAAGAATTAGTTACATGGTAATGATAATGTGTTGAAATATTTTTGGTGTTCTCATGAAAATTTGTATGTTTACTTCTGTATCTCTAAGTATATTATGTATGGTACCTAAGACACTACCTCCTTTAATAGATTTTGTAACAGGTGCTTAATGGGATTTTTTCGTATTTCTTTTAACCGTCTTTGGCATATAATATATAATTTATAAGTTTAGTTTAAAGGTTCAAACTGTTAAGAACAATTTCGAGGTATAAAATAAGATTCACGTTGTATAATAAACAAAATTTATGAGATGAATACACGAAACCTTAGCCTAATTTTCAGTTTGCCAGATGTCATTTGTTTTATGTGACGATTTGATTATTATCAACACTCTTGCTTATGTAATTTAGGTAAAATATTTATGTAACAAACCCATTAATATATGGTGACCAGATGCATGAATGTCATGATTTTAAATGTTGCAGCTAAACAAATACATTCAAACCTAAATTTATCACAATTATCTGTGAACCGGCTTCGTAAAGTATTCCATTCCTTTCGATATTTATAACATTCACTTTCTGTTAAGGTTAAGTCAAAACCCACCATAGGTGACACACTTAATAATAAAAAATGCGAAACCAAAACCACATAATTTTAAAATGATGCTAGAAAATACATAATCTATTGTTGCCTTTTAACCACTACAAACACAAAAAAAAAGTGTCACAGAACATTAGAAAAGGTATAAATTGATTGCACGAACATTGTAATGTGAATACGAAAGTATAAAGCATAATCAAATATTTAAGGGTGGTAAAATTATTTTTTTTTACTTTATATAAAAAAAAAACTAAATGTGATTAGGGTTGAAAACACAAAACATTGATATGAATAAATTAAGATAAAGTTATCAATTTGATTTAAAGAAACTTCGTACATACAATTTATCTTGCGGAGATCCAAAATTTGACCGATATTATACTAAAATCTTACTGTTTGTTTAATCGTCCATGAAACCTACAATTAACCTAAACAAACAACCTAAAATTTACCCTAACTTAAAACTCAAAAGACTCGAAATTTCTACAAAATCGTTTTGTATTTCTATTTAGTCATTTTATTTACCTGAAAAATTGAAATTTTTCCACATTTACAAATTTGTTCCATTGAAGGCAAATCAAGTGCGACATAATGCTTAGAAGAGAAAAAACTAAGCTAAACCTCAAATCAATTAAATACACATTTTTTGATTTTTTAACTTTAGAAGTAAAGCAAAAAAAAAAAAAATCCCAACAGTATTTGAGATTTACATTTTCAAGATGATTATTTAATTTTTTTTTGTATTTCACTTGAATTGAAAATGATTACGATAAGATGAAAAAGAAAACGTTTTTTTTTTGCTTTTTTTGCTTTCTTCTTCAAAATGATTATAGAGATTATATTTTATTTGATTAGAACCAAATTATAAATAAAATATTTATAACTAATTGGAAATAAACAAATTTGTTGATGTTTTGCTTTCTTTTACTTAAGCAGCAGCAATCATGAAAATAGTCGAATTTGAGATTTTTGTGGATTTTCACGATTTGGTGTCGATCTGAATCAGAAAAAGTGATGCCTTCTGTTAAGTACAGCCTAAACCGATTTATTGATAGTTGCCTGAAAATATATATTTAAGCTTTTTATAAAAATTGGGAGGACTCGGTGTATTTGCTAACGTTTATTTCAATATTGCAAGGAGCAATATGTCAATGAGAAGTGTGTATAGGAACTTTTTAATTTCTACCGACATGATATGTTGCATACTTCTCAAAAAATTTCAAACCAAACAAGGAAAATGTCAAAACAAAACCTAACAGAACAAAAAAACTTCTTGGTGCGTCAAAAGTGGCCGATGCCTTTGCACCTAAACATTCCAAAATAAATAAATTAAAATTAAGACGAATTGAATTTATTGTATAGATTCCGTTCGTAAAATAAATTCGTGTGACAGTTCACCTCAATTTTTTATTTTTTGCTTTACGTATCACAGTAGCACTTAAGTTAATCGTTTTGCTAGAGAGAGCTTGAACTGATTTGCTTGCTTTGAATAGCTAAATCGAAAAGTAGGTAATGCCAATTATTAGAATTTAATCTTGGGATGCACGCGAATTCTTGGAAAAATCATTTACTACGGTTAAATATCGACTTTTAGTGTTGCTTTTTCACTGAATTGCGCAATTGTCTCAATTTTTGAATGTACATATTATGTATGTACCTTACAGCGGATTTTCGTGAGAATTCGGCCACAAACCTAATAACGAAATTACATATTTCATCCTAAAAGATGGCAATAAGTAAACTACAATACGTCGGATTGTCGTTGTTTTGCAAATATAGAGAATTTTGTTGTTGTTCTGAAACATTTCCTTATTCGATAAGGACGTCTCCACCAGCGAAACTGGCAATTGATAATGAGAATGATAAGGGTTGCCTTCCCAACACTCATATACCTTCATCTAAGAAAAAACAATTTAATTTCCTATTAGAGTACGTCGTGTCTATCACCGCCTTAAACAAAGCAACCTGTTCATTGTGTAATCCGTTAAACAAATTTTTGGTAATGACTTGTGATACTTAATTTGCAAGCTGCTTTATACTATGCAGAAAGAGAAATAATGCGAAAAACTAGGTTGGCACACTACACAAACTCAATAGAATTATTATACAGCTTTTGTGGCTCAAAGTGAGTTAAATAAGCACTAGAATATGAGGGTTTGAGAGATACACCGAATGTTCAGCCATCAATAATGCCTAGCAAATTTGCAATGACATCTTTTAATTTAAATGCTACTTTTTGGTGGTGTGCCATGCGGCGAAAATTTGCGGGTTGGCTGTGCCACAGTGACTATTGTTAGTTATTATTTTAAAAGCCGTCTACAATGTTTTAATTGTTTAGAGTTCGGAAATATATTCGACCGTTGTCCTGAAAAATCAAAGGCGAAAAGTGCTACATTTATAAGAATTTTGGACATAATTCTAAGACATGTAATAAAATTGATATGAACAAGTCGAATGCATGCGTAACCTGCCCAGGAAGGAATACCGTATTGAAAAAAAATGTGAAACAAATAAAAATTAGTGATAATATAATGTTCGCTATAATAGTTGATAGCGGAAGTGACTTGAACTTTATGTCACAAAGCCGATTTAATTCGCTTGGATCACCTAACTTCAATGGTACGCAGTGGGTTAATTTCAAACCCAAATTACTATAGAAGACGACAATTATGCTACGAATTTTCACATAGTGCTAGACGGTATTCTGCCGTGTGATATTCTATTAGGCCAAGAGTTAATAGACCAAACAATCACGACTATTACGCCTGATTGTATTTCGATGAAGAAATTTGTGCCTGCGAATTGTGTGTTAGCTGTTAGCCGTGGTGACGAACCGGTAATCCTTAATCACATTGACGAGGAAGCCTACAGAGATGAGGTCAGAAGCTTGATTATTGATTACAATCCGGGAAAGTCGGTAATTAGCGTCGAAACTAAAATGGAAATTGTTTTGACTGACGAGAAGCCAATAGTGCAGAAGCCTAGACGATTATCATCCTGAGAAATAAAACTCGTAAGAGAACAAGTTGTTGAGTGGATCGAAGATGGAATTGTTCGTCCAAGTAAATCTTGTTTTGCGAGCCTGGTTGTTTTAGCAAATAAGAAAGGTGGATCCAAAAGGTTGTGTGTCGACTATAGGAAGTTAAATGATGTGGTTGTTAAAGATCGTTATACACTTCTCCTTATTGATGACCAAATGGACAAGCTGCAAGGAGCAAAATATTTTTCTACCCTCGACCTGAAAAATGGATTTTTCCATATTCCTGTAGAAGACAACTCCACCCCATTTGGCTTATTTGAGTTCTGCAAGCACCTTTCGTCCTTTACAATTCACCAGCTGTTTTCCAGCGATTCATTAATAATATTTTCAATCCGTTATGTGTCAAGTATATAATGTGTGTATATTTAGATGATTTAATCGTTCCAGGAAGTTCCAAGAGGACGTAAAAAGTTAGCTATCTCAAAATTCCCTGAACCACGCAATACAAAACAGATTCGACGATTCCTGCGATTGGCCGGCTATTTCCGAACATTTATTAAAGATTATGACTGCTTGCTAAACCTTTATCGGATCTTTTACGGAATCATACTGTTTTTAAAATGGATATTGACCAAAAAGCGTTTGAGGTGCTGAAGAAAAAATTGATCAGCAAGCCAGTCTTAAAAATCTATTCTATGTGTGCAGAGATGGAGCTACACACTGACGCGTGTAAGATTGGATTGGGAGCTATTTTACTTCAAAAAGATAAAGAGGATCAGTGTTTTCATCCCGTGCGAGGAACGTTATAGTAACTATGAGTTGGAGGTAATAAGTATATTTTCTGTGTTGTTGATGGATTTTCGAAGTTCGTTTGGATATACTTATGCAAAGCCCTAACGAGTAGCGAAGTTATTCAAAAATTAAACTTGCAAAAATCAACTTTTGGTAATCCGAAATACATCATGTCGGATAAAGGTACCGAGTTTACATCGACCGAATTGCCATATTGAAGGCATTGAACATCTCTCAACGAAAACTGGCGTTCCGACGGGAAATGGACAAGTTGAACGCATCAATTGGATAATAATACCAGCTTTGGCTAAATTATCGCTTGAAAAGCCTGAACTGTGGTACAAACATACCGATAAACTTAAGCGATTTTTAAATAATAAGTTCCAGAGGAGCATTAGCACGACACCGTTCGAGATACTTTTTGGCACGAAGATCAGATGTCCGGAAGACCTCGATTGGCGAGAAGTAATTGAAAGGGAAGTAGCTAATTTATTTAATGAAAATCGACGACGAATACGAGAAACTGCACGTGACCAAATTCTCAAAGTGCAGGATGAGAATCGTAAAAATTACAATCGGAAGAGACGACCAGCACCCGTGTATAATATTGGAGGTTGGGTTGTGATTCGACGAACCCAATTTGGTGGCGGACTACATCCAAAGTTGTTGGGTCCATATAAGGTGACGAAAGTGAAAAGACAGAAGGCCCATATAAAACGTCAACATCAGCCGAAAATATGAAACTTTACTACCATGGAATCTCCAACGAGGAAGATGATGTTGATTCTGAAGACGTACGATTATCCGGGACGGATGATTATGCAGGAGGGCCGAGTGGATAATGAAAAAGTAGCCTTTGCGTGTGCACACAATCCGGGTTTTGATTTTGGTTTTTTGTCTTTTTTGTTTTTTTTTGCGGAATAAAGAATAATCCTTGAAATTATATCAATTTTGTCATTATAATTTCCACATACATATACATATGTATGTATATTTTTCTGGTTTTTATAAACCATGTGTTCCGAAAGAGAAAGCACGATCACTGAAAAAGTACAGAGTTTTCTATGATAGAGGCAGCACGATCGAAAAAGTAGTACAGAACGTTTACCACTAGATGTCACTACATAATTAAAAAAAATATTACTGACGTTTTTCAAAAAGGGACAGCCAAAATCAATTTATTTATCACGTACTAATTAACTATTAAATTTTATGACACGAAAATATTTTTGTTTATATTTACAAATTGTATACATAAAAATGTCATACAATTTTTGACAGCAAATATTTAGTGACACCTAGTGGCATTATGTAAAAGTTGCTTTCGGAGTTTTCCGAAAAATGGTAGCTCTGGCGGCTATAGAAAATTTTACAAAATTTATAAAATAAATGTAACAACTAAGAGGAATCGGCAAAAAATCCGCTGAAAAACACGAAAAAATACACTTGGCTACCCGGGTGGGTCGGGTGTGTACTAGCGTAAAATGTTTTGGGTGTACACACAAGGGTTAAATGGATTACAAATTTTAGAACGAAAATGTAAACCCCTTCCAGTCTGTAGGAAAAAAATGCAATAGTCGGGTTTCATGGGATGAGCAAAACCGAATATTCAGGCATTGGCCAATATTCATTGGGCATCTACGATCTCAGAGCAGCTTACATTCATTAGCTCCTTAATTGACGTATACAATAAAAAATCGATGAAAATCTCTAATTCTCCACGTAAAAAAACGTCAAGCAAATATTTTCTACCTCTCAACAATACTAAAATAGAAACTTGTAAGGAAAGTTTCAAAAAAACATTCGGCGGAACAGTTAAGTTTTTAACTACAATTGCAAATAAAAAGTTTAACCAGCCAGAGTTCGTTTCAAAGGATCTGAGGGAGAAACACTATGCGACCACAAACATGATACCAGAACATGTAATAAAATCTATTGAAGATCACATAAATTCGTTTCCAGCGTATCAGTCTCACTTTTCAAGACGAGATACAGACAAAAGATATTTCCATTGCTGATTTAAATTTATCGCTGATGTACAAACTATATACCGAAAATAAAACCAACCCAGTTTTCATGTAGACTTACAGGTGAATATTTAAGACCATGAATATAAAGTTCAAAAAATCCAATATCGACGTATGTAACAAATGTGACGTTCTCAATTGCAAAATTTAAGCTACAGAAGGTGTTGAACAAACAATTTTGCTAGAAGAGCAACGTCCACATCACCAACAAAGTGATTTGGCATATGTGAAGAAACGAGTTGATAAAGCTGCAAAAGCGGTACCATTTTGGAAAGGTATTAATTTATCCTAAATTATATCATAATTTATTTTTGAAAAGTACCGTTATCTAAGGAGTTATGAGCAGATAAATCTGTGTTTGTATTTTTGCCGCTACATCTACCAAAATATCGACAAACGTAATATAGCATTTGATAGATAATAGTTCTACCCAAACTGACGAACTAAATTTATTTGAACTTTGAAGCAATTTAAGAGTCAAACTATTGCTTTTAAATAGTAGTTGTGTATTAAAATCTTGACTAAAAATAGCATTACTGTGATATATTTTCTCTTTTGTTTACCAAAAAATAATGTGTTATTCCAAATTTCAATCCACCTAGTGGTCTAAATATGAATTCAACATTTAAGCTGCTATACTATCTGGAGACTTCAGATCATTATCTATTAAAGGCAGTCAGCAATTTTTCGTCATAGCTTCTAAACACTCGTAAATATTATTAATTTATTTTAAATCTAAAGCCATCTAACGGAAGAATAAGGCCTATATTTGCAGTATTCCCACTAGAGATATGTCGTCTGTCTTCAGAACTGAAAATTCCACTGGTAGCGTTATATACTCATTTAATACAAATTGTAATGTAAAAAAAAATGATCAAAATTACATTTTTTCAACTTTGGAGTTACTTAGCGGCTAAACCACTTCTTCCACCAAAAACGATTCTGTACCCTCTAGCGGCAAAAATATAAACACAGATTTATCTGCTCATAACTCCTTAGATAACGGTACTTCTCAAAAATAAATTAAGATAGAATTTAGGATAAATTAATACCTTTCCAAAATGGTATCGCTTTTGAAAATACTCCTCATAGAACCGAAGACACAACCATTTATGTATAAGAGAAAGTTTGAGAACTGTCAAAATGTCAAAATTAAAAAATCAAATATCGGGATCGAAGATAATCGCTGATTGGGAAGAAGCTGTCGAAAAAGAACAAATGTCCAAATTTATGTGGAGTTCCGAAGCCGATCAAATAGTACAATTACCACCACAAACGAACATAATCAGCAAAGCCATTACACTCAGCACAATTAATTTTAATGATTTGATGAATTCAGTTTTAAAACTTCTACAGACCCAAATTTTGACTTTATCTGGAATTCGAAATTGGACTGTTATTTTAAAATTATACATTTACATAAACCATTTGCCATTTTCGTTATTTCGCAGCTATTGTGTTTTCTCCGTTCATGGAAGAAAATAGCAATTTACCAGACAACACAGGCCAGAATTTGCCATTGATCTCTTCTTCAGGTAAATATTTAATTTGACTTTTTCATTATTTCATAGCAAATAGCTTATTCCTTTTAGTTTATTTTAAAGATGTCTATTTTACATAACAAAATGTAATGGTTTTTCCTATATCCAGTTGCATTATAATAGCTAACCACCAGTTAAATAATATTTCCTCTCGTCGAGAGTTAAAGTTGCAGAATAACTGGGCATTTACGGTTGCAGAAACGTATCCTGGAAGGTATAGCTACGTTGATACAACTAATTAGCAACCTCTTGATTACGACAACTATAGTTGCGAAACGGTTTCTCAACGATTAAGAAACTATTAAATGTTACTTGAGTATAAAATGATACTGTAAATAACTAATTACTTCAATAAATACATTTCACGTTGATTATTTTAAATAAACCTCAAGAATTAACCCAGAATTCATTACACTCAATTCCATCTCACGAAACCAAACAGGGATATCAGTTTGAAAGGAAACGAGTTAAAATCGCAGTAGTGTCAGGATGTAAAAGAGCCTAGAGGTCGAGGTACAGAAGAAATTACAAAAACTTCAACAAATTGGATTATAAATTCAATTATGTTGCATTGCTTCCTAAAAATATGACTTTCGATTAGCAAATTGAACTACATAATTATAAAGTGTCTTTGTTAAATTTTAAGACAAACATTATAAAATATGTATGTTGAAGTTCGATGATTATATCAAAATTTTAAACTACAGTTAACAAAAATAAAAAAATTCTTTTAAAAATTAAGATTTTTAAAAATTCTATAAAATTTGTCACAAACTATCAAAATTTTGATATGTCTAAAACAAAAATTGGTTCTAAATTTTCTAATTTCAAATTCCAAAATGCCAAATTGACGTCGATATCTGATCAAAATCCGCGGAAATTTAGAAGCTAAATTTCAACTGAATGTTTTGGATTATGGAATATTTATAAAATTTAATATTGAAAATTTAGGTATTGTATTTTGTAATTTTGAGTTCTTCAGTTTAAAATTTGAAATTAAAACCAAATTCTTAAATTTAAATTTTGTTGAAAAACGAAAAGAAAATCGGATTTAGTTTTTTCGATAAGAATTATATCGAAAAAACTAAATCCGATTTTTATTTTCGTTTTTCAGTGGGTAAAGCGCTTTAGAGTTGAATATTCCAAACCGAAAATTCTAAAATTCTAAATAACATTTCAAATTTTAAATAAAAAATTTGTAAGCGACAAAATTATCATATCTAAATAAAAAAAATCGATAATTCTGAATTTTGTAAGAAAAGTCCAATCTTTCAAATATTTCAAAGTTTTAATATTTCGATAATCAGAATAAATAAATTAACTATAAATTTAATTTCAAATTCATTTCCAAGAAGAGGGGTTTCAGCAAAGAATTGTGCAAACAGATTTAGATCCTTCAAAATCGTGCCACGGTGTACCTGTAATTAATTAGAAAACTAACACACCGAGCTGCTAGAAGATATTTCTATTGATCTAAAAAGGATTGGAAATCAATGTTATTCAAACGTGGTATCGGGAGAATTGTTGTGGTTTGGCTAAATGAAACTTTCAGTAGAATATAGCTGTTTTCTCTATAAAATTACCTGGCTTAAGCCATCTGTAGATTTATATCTAAGGCGACAGTGCACAAGTGCAGTGGAAATTGATACTTCATTGATTTTGAAAGGAACCGACCTTGAACCAGCTCTGGTTTGGAAATATTTAAATTTGAACCTGAACCATGTCAAAATTCAGGTCCGAATATTTTGGAGTTCTGGGACTGCTATGACTGCAACATAAATCGCTAAAATAAAAAGTTGAAAAGTTATAAATTTGTTTAACCCGAACTCAAACCTGAACTCTAACCCAATAATTTTGTACAACTAGACCTGAACCCATACACGAAATTGTCTGGGTTCGAGACCATGATTAAAAATGATCGGGACTTTATATCGGCCATGCTTTTTGTTAATTAAATTAAATTTAAAGCAACTAAGATCGTTGAAAAAAAAAATTAAAATTGAACCTAAGAAATAGTTAAGTAGAAAATTTTCTAAATTTCGAGTTAATCTTTAAAAATTAATCAATCTTGTAAAAGTCGTTAAATAATTCTTAATTTTTCAAGAATTGTAATATTCAAAATAAAAAACTTTCAAATCCCATCTAGCCTAAGATCTAGCCTAAATAAAACTAAGCCAAGAAAAAGCCCCAAAATTATGATTTGGCATTTTTTTTTGTTGAGATTAATTGAAGAGCCGCTCTCAGTACATATAAATAAAATTAGGTAGAGTAGAAATCTGTAATTAAAAAATTATGTTAGTTCGAAACTGGGTTCTAATTAAGTTGAAATTAAGGTTAAACATGACACATTAAGTTAAAACTAAAGTTATCTCGAAACTTAGAGTTATCATGGTGATTATTGTTTTCTTTAAATCGTTGCAAAGTACATAATACAATGGGAACAATAGTTTCTTGTTAATCCACTCCAAATTTAAATTTCCGGTATTTGTCTAGGTGGTCTTGATTTTGAAGAAAATATGGCTAACGGCCTTTTTAAATCATTAGAACTTCTAGATATTAAGAACAATTAAAACTGTCTCGCCGTCATCGTTTCGAAGTGAAAAGAAGAAAAGAGACTATTTTGTGTACCCAAATGAGCAAGATTGGTCGCATTATAAAGCCGCTGCGACTCCTTCTATATTCAGGTAATAGATGGACGGTCGAACCTTCGACGTAAAAATCATTATTTGGCTGTAGTTCTTAGGCCACTCGGATCTTGTAAAGATGTAAACTTACGAGATTAAATTGCCGACAATCTCGTTAACAGTGTAAAAATATGTTCTTCTCTTCGTGACTTTCTTAGCCTTACTGGCACTGTTGTCATGTAGAAAATAAGTGTTTCTTAATCTGTTGACAATTCGTTGAATTGTTTGTCCGAACAAAAAAATTGACAAAGTGCTCGATCAGTTTGAATTACTGAACTGCTCGAATTTTGATAATACTCGTAAATTTGAGGCATTGGTTTTGACCTCTGTTATGAATATTTTTGTACGAAGTTCAATAGTATTGAATAAACCTAAACCGTAAAGTATTTTGAAAGACCTTGTAAAATGTTAATAAGATAACGTAATTACAACATAATTACTTAATAAATCTGGACGTCTGCATTATATATAGACAAACACTGTTAGGGCATTTTATTTGTTTCATTCTTATTTTTATTGAGTATTTATTTCCGGTATTTTATGCTTATCATCTTATTTTAAATTGGGAAAAAACAACAAGACGACATAAAAACAGTTTTCTTCATGAAAATAAATTGCATTCGGCTGCATTCTTTTCTTGACTACGAACAACATAAGATGTAGAAATTAAATTATAATATATGATGTTATTAACATTTTGCCGGTTGATGTTTTATTTTTCTTGCGGAAGTTTATTAAAGGTTAATAATGTAAAATAAGTATAAAGAAATGGTAAGATAGAAAAAATAAATGTCTGTTCCCTTATAACATGTTTAAATAATAAATTATAAACGTCCATCGGCTATTAACCGATTTCCTCCATCCATGTTCAGCAAAACAGTTTTGTTTTTGGTTTGAATCAATATCTCATCAATTTGGATTTCCATTTTTTTGCACGCACAACAGTGTTACTAGTTGCGCGCGTTAAAACATAGAATCCAGCAACCCTACAAATAAAAATGAAATGGGCTGGTGTCGTAAAGTAGTCGTATATATACTTAACAAATTTATTGAAGGGGTTGAAATTGATTTCATATAGAAAAGAAATTACAATAAGGACACTTCTTCATTATATGAATAAATGTTTCCTCGTCCCTAAGAACATTTCAATTTGTATGCTACAAAAACAATATTTTTGATGTGTGCGTATTATATTCTATAACAAAATACAGAATAAAAAGGGTTATATCTGATATATTTCGTGATTATATTATATATCAATTTAAGTTCCATGTAGCTACACTTCACACTACTCCTTTTTTACCAACATGAGGGAATCGCCTATAAAAAGTCTAATCCTTTTTTATAAATACGCTTACACGTACATATTGTTTTGTCACAAAACCCGTATTAATTTTTTGTATTTCGATAGCTATCTTGGTATGTATAATAATCATTGTTGATTAGAAAAAGGATCGATCAATGTCATTGAATTTTTTGCTAGTTTGAATCGATATCCTGTTTCGTAATCATTATCATGATACATTGGCTGATAATTAAAGCATACTTTAATATTAGATTCTAAGTATTATGTATACCCCTACACAACGCCGCCCCTCACCAATTTCTATATTTCCAATTTAGTTCATAAATTTATTGTTGACCGGAAATAATCACTTCGTCTGTAATTTTGATAAACCAATTTTCCGATTTTTTTTTTTTTTTAATAAAAATCTCCACCCACGCACAACATATTGATGGAAACTTTTTGTCGGAGTAAGACATATTTGTGATATTTATATAATTGGATTTTCTCCAATCTTGGCAATCTTTTTATATCCAGTGTCCCAATTTCTAACAAAATTTTTTTTTGGCAATCCATAAATTATTTATTTTTTTTTTTTCCAACAAATTTCCCAAAATAGGGAATTTGAAATGGGACAATTCTGTATATTTTCAACGAATCTCTTTTCGCTTTATAATTATTTTTAGATTTTTTTTTTTTAGCGTCAGGAAAATTCATTTTCCATTTTATTTTTAGATAAAAAAAAAAAAAAAATTTTGTTTATGATTAAATTCATCAATCATTTTAATTTGTCACATTTTTTTAATTATATAAGAGATATTATGTGCGTTGAAAGGTGTTTGTTGTGAAAATGGCGTTTAGCCTAACAATATTAAACGCACCCTATATACGAACTAGAATATAATGACATTTTTGATTAGTGATGACAGATGAATTGATTTTTAATTTGAAGCCATTTATTAACCTTACACCGAAAATGATTTTGCGCATAATAAAAGGTACACAACTTCCTGTGACACGTCAAAAAAATATTGATCACCACCATACAATTTTATGCCTACACATTTATTTTATCAAGATCAACCAAAAAATAAAATTTTCTCGTTCGAAATATTTTATGTTTACAACTATAATAACACAACGACTAATCAGCAGTTGGTGTTTGTAACATAATACATTATGTGCCTGGAAAAAGTTCATACATTTTTTTAACGATTTCCAGCTGAAATTTTTTTGTATTCAAACTTGATTTATTAAAATGAAAATATTTTCCCTCGGATTACAGCTTGAAAATATAATAAAATCGAATTATCGTAATCAAACGGTGGGGGAGTGTGTTTTCAAATCGAATAATATTGATATCCGATTATTAAACGGAAAATATGATCAGACAATGCTTTAATACTTTCCCGCAAAATTGATCTAGAGCACAGGAAACCGAAAATATATCGAGTTTGTAAATCAAGATAAATTGATTCATTTAATTTAAATTTAAAATAAAACAAAAACATTTATGATAAATTTTATTACAAAGTAGCGGAGGAAGAGAATGGATGGATTTGAATGGGGTGCGAAAATTAATCCTCACTTTTATTTTTATACCATAAACCTATTTTGTAATTATATTTGTTAAATAATATATTTTATTTTCCACACAACAACAAAATCGGTTGAGGACATTAAATTTACCTGTTTTGATTTTACGATAAAATTCGAATAAAACAAAAATAGAATCCCAATTTCGAAAAACATAAACATGAGATTTTGAGAGATAATTTTTCATTTAAATCAAAATAAATCCGGGTAGGGCTTAAAATTGCCACCTTTGTATATAATGTTCATACATACAGATAGGTTTTAGAAAATACAGATCATTAATTGTTAAAAATTTAATTTTTTTTTTTTTGTTGTGTTTTGTGGGAAAAGTTGATGGGAAATGAGTTGATTTATATTTACTGAAAAAAAAAAAAAAAAGATTTTGTGGTTTTCAAATATTTTTAGATCTTTATGATAAAGTGTTAAAATTTATTTGGTCTTGTTTATGGTGAAATTAATTTAATGTTTTTTTATGCATATTGAAAAAATCTAAATTGAAAAGGTAAAATTTGTATCTGAGACTTTTAATGAACGTAATTCGACTGAAAAAAAAAAATTGATTGACAAACTTTGTCGTTCTGAATTTTAAAAGTTTACACAAATAATAAAATTTGTCTCCAGCTGACTTTATCCAAAGCAAAATGAAAGCTTAATTAAATCAGTTTTCATTTTTTCTGCATACCAAAAAAAAATTTAATTTATTTTTTTAACGAGTTAAAAATATTTAATTTTATAATAAAATAATATTTTAATTATTTCTAGTAAAAAGATTAAATATTTTTTCAAAAAGTTTTTCTTTTGTTGTTTTTGTTTGAGGAGTTTAAAAAAACTGTGTTTCCGTTTTGTGTGGGCAAAGCAAACCGAAAAAAAAAATGAAAATTCGTCAAACTTTTCTCTTTTGATGTTGCTCTTATTGCTTTGAGTAATGGCCTTAAGCCACGACATAGTTTTGGAAAAATAAACAAGTTTTTCATTTAACCTAGAAAGTTATTTTTGTTTATACAAAGGAACATTAGCCGGTCTTTGTGTAACCATCGAAAACGGAGATATATTGTAGAATATTTTAAATTGCGTTGTACAAATTTTTAATTCAATCAAAATTATAAAATTTGGTTAAGAAAATTCAAAATATCGAAAATTTTAAAATTCCAGAATTCTAATCGAAGCTTAAGAAGTTTCAACTTTGGTAATTTTCAAGAGAAGTAATTCAAGATTTAATTACCTAACATTTGAATATCTAGTTCAAAATTCAATAATTTTCATTCTTCGAGAATGAGGAAATTGGAAATATAAAATTCAAAATTCGATAAAATTTGCACCAAACCTTTAAACCAAAAAAATCTGACAATATTTTAAAACCATAAAAATTCGTAATTAAGAAAATATTAAAATTTGACATTTCCCAAAAATTTTAGAAATATCACAATTTGAATTAACATTTTGAATTCTGAACGAATCAATGAAATATGTATTGTACTTGAAACCAAATAAATTGGTTCACTAAATCCAATGTTCGATCAGTAACAATTTAATTATTGAAATTTCGGCACTTTCCAATTTATTTCGATTCGAATTCTGAATTTTTAAAAGAAATTCGGTGAACTTTGTAAGCGGAAATCTGAAAGATGTAGAATTTTATGATAGTACATAGTTAGAAAATGTAATAATCGAAACTGAAAAAAATTCGACATTGATACGTAGCTTTAAGCTAAAATAGTTTTCAAAAAATTAAAATACAAAAAATTACCAAAATTATAATAAAAACTTTAAATACTGAAATGTATGTCTAAAATTTGTCAAAACTTCATAACATTTTCAAGATTCACGTATCAGATCAAATATCACACAGATCGAAATTTAAGTTTAAAATTGATAGAGGCCAACATTCAAAATAACATTTGAAAATCTAAATCAAAATTCGATAAATTTCGTACCAGACTTTCAAATTTGCAAAGGATCAAGAAAACTATTTTAAACATTCCACGTTATTCCATATTTCTAACAAAATAAGTAAAATGTAAATTTTGATGCAAACTCCTAAAATTTTGAAAATTTTAGAATTATAAAAATGCGAATTTCAAACGTTTTAACGAATACAAAATGATCCCTGGCCGTTTCTTTAAGTTATTTCTAAAGATTTTAATACATTCCAAAGTCAAAAAGTATCAAAACTACTAAATGTTACATAAATCAGAGTCATATTAAATAAGAATCAAATAAACAATGTCGAATCAAATGTTTGCGTGATTTTTTATTAAATTAAAATTAAATAGAACTAAATAAAAAAAGTTTAACAGAATAAAATACTCTTTAGTTAACTATACTGCCATCTATATTATACTATCAAAATATCGGGTTCACACCGGATTGCAAAAGAGCATTAAGCTATTTTTAAAAGTCATTTTTAAAGTTTGCCGATTCGATAGATGGAAGATGCCTAGAGGACGTCCTGAAAAACGCACAGGTGACAATTTGAATATGGGAACGATACAGTTAGAAGACAAACATGCCAAGAAAGTAAATATAAATCAGTCAGGAACTTCAACAATTGGCGTTTTTTGTCATCCAATTTCAGCTTCGAAACGGATTACCTTCCATTGGATGAACAATGTCTGCAAGACTAATACGGGCCGCTAAGGTAAAATGTACGGAGAAAATCTCCAAAATTCTAGCGGCTGGAATCGCCAAAGAAAACACTCAGTGACTGAAACACATGCGACGACGTGCATCTGAACGGTAAGCCTACGAAACGTGAGCAGCACAATGAAGAACAACGACGCCGTAATGTTAGATACCAAAGAGCCCTGCACCAAAACAATTGCAGACCTACAAGCACTTAATGCCCACGCCACTTACCAAAGCTTGGGACCTTTCAATGTCGCGTGTATTCACTGTGGAGTTATTTATTTTCCCGAAGAACGTGTATTCAATCAAACTAACCGCAACTCTTTTAGCGATTGCTGTTTGCACGGCTAAATCAAACTGGACACATCTATGTTTTCTAATGAACTAATGCACCTCTGTTTATGACGTCATCAACATACGGAGGAATCCCACCAAAGGATCCCAAATTTAACGCTTGCGTCAATCGCACCATTAACAATCATGGTGTCTATAGTTTTTTCGTAAGCGGACAAGTTTATCATAAAATGAATATGGCATTTCAACCGATACAAAATGCCCAAGATGAATTGAAGCGACCACAATACGGCCAAATGTATTTCTTAGACCCCGATCCAGCTCGCCAAGCGACTTGGACACCGCTTATCCATGGAATCAGTGAAGCTCTAATTGAATTGCTGGAGCAGATCATTATATCTCAAAACAGTTTCGTGCAAAATTTTAAGATGGTGCGAAAAGTAGAACAAGAAGTTTACCAGCTTGCCAATAATACCGGAATTTCACCTCCACATGTTCGGCTCCTGTTTTCATTACCAGAAGTGCCGATTATAGAAAATTTAACGTTCCTGCATCAAATGAAGTATATGCCATTCTCACACTAAACGCCGATCAACGTTTTCCAGTGAACGAAATGGTAGTTCATCCACTTGGTAAAACCCTTATGACTTTTATTTACAATCGTGTAGAGCCTTTCACTTATCCGTTGTTTTACCCGTAAGTAACGTACGGATTTTTACAAACATCAAACTACATAAACCTTATGTCAGCCATAAATATCTTCTGCATCATGAATTGGCACTATGCCGTATTGTTTTTTGGCCGGAATTCATCAAGTTCCTTCCACCGGAAACAGATATATTGGGCCCTGATCTACGTGAAGTCAGGTTCTACTCTTTACATGTTGCTGGACGACTTTTCCAATAATACCTCGTCGATACGTATATTAGAGTGGAACGTGACCGCATTCAGTGGATCAAGTTCAATTAAAAAAGCTTTTCGGCGACAATCACGACGGAGCTAACCGCTTTATCGACACGCAGTAAAAAATACTAACCCGCGCAAAGTGTTTCTTTATTGGTGGACCTGGTGGGACAGGCAAGACTTGTATCTATGTATAACACTTTCTACTACATCCTGCAGGGTCAAAATTGTATCGTCAAGTGTATGGTCTTCACAGGAATTGCGTCGAAACTGCACATAAGCCCTTTGGACTCAAAGTTCCATTGACATCTGAATCGATCTCAATCATGAAACCGAGATCGGTTAATGCAGCCGAACTTGCCAAAGTTCACGATTTTTAATGGATTCTAATTTGTCATTTGGAGGAAAAATTATGGTCTTAGGGGTCCCGTTCAGCCACGAGTCAACCATAGTGTGCTGCTGGATCTATCAATTAAACGAAGTAACCTCTGGAGACACTTCACTTCATTTTCACTGATGGATAATATTCGTGTCGATGCCGAACAGATAGAATTCGCAAATTATTTGTTACATTTGAGAGACGGACAACTTCTGATGAACCATTTTGATGAAATAAAATTACCGGAGGATCTCCTGTCTAATGGCAATCTAATTAACGAAGTCTTCGGAAATTGCCTCGCCAATCACAACTATGAAGGAATGAAGAATCGAACTATACTAGCGCCACTGAATAAGGACGTAGGTAAGATCAATGCCGAAATTATCGATCAACTGACTGAAGATTCCAACGTATAGAAAAGATTTGATTCAGTCAGAGATCAGGCAGAAGGGGCGCTCCAATTCACGTCTGAATTTTTTAACTCCATCGAAATTGCCATTACAAGCCTTTTTAAATTGATAAGTTCATTTCTAGAACGAGTTTCGTGCCTATCTGTGACGAACTGAGTTACTTCCAATTATTAGAATCAAATCAGATCTTCACACTGAAAACAAATTTTAATCATAGAAACAAAACAAAATAAGCCAGTTTCCAGAACTTTATTTGGAACTTATATTGGAATTTCATTTATATTATACAAATGCAAGCTTCATCCCAATCAGTTGAGAAATGCAAAGTCGCATACAAATTTGTAATTTTTCAAAACAACATCAGGACCTTATGTTAGAATCTTATTTCCATCAAACCCACCGTGTTTCATCTTAATCGAATAAAAAATAGCTTAATTCCATTCAAACTGGAAATTTTCTAGAGCCACACTCGGAACTCATTTTGCCATCTCATTTTCATCATACAAACCGAGTCTGATCGAAATCGGTTCAAAAATAGCTAAGTTCCATTCAAACTGGCCATTTTCCAGATCCCATTAGGCTCGATATTTTGCAGAAATCCCATTGATAACAAAAATCACAAAACAAGAAAGAAAGAAAAACAGCGCTACCACAATAATTGAATTTTGTTTAAAGAAAAATGAACCATGAGCTCCACTGGAGATCAAATCAAGACTAGTCGCAATCGCTTCCTGGCACTCGAACCCCCCCCCCCCCCCACCCTCCCCCTTCTCACCAATTTTTATCAAAACCGATCGTGCCGTTTCCGAAACCCATGATACAAACAAACATATAAACAATTTTATGGCGTTTAAATATAGTAGATTCAAATTTGAATTAGTTTTCGAATGTTTAGGTGAAAATTAAAGAGCAAAATTAAAATTTAATAATCTACATGCAACCAAACAAATTGGTTCACTAAATTCGATTCGATCAAAATATAAAAGATTAAAAAAGCAACCATTTGAAACTCCGAAATTTGAATTTCCAAATCATTCAAATTACCTTACTTTTCAATTAGCCAAGATTCGCAATTCAACTGATTCGAATTTTGAGTTTTTGACAGAGATTCTGAAGAGGAATTCAGTGAATGGCTTTAAGCCAAAAACTGTACATAGAATTTTAGTAGTAGTTAGAAAAGATGTACATAGAATATTAATAGTTAGAAAATTTATAAATCGAAACTATTGAAAATTCGATGTTAAATCGGATTTTTAAAATAAACTAGTTTTAAAAAAATTAAAATGCAACAAATTACTAAAATTTTAATTAACACTTCTAATTCCGAAATGTATAAAATCTGACCAAAATCATCAAATTTGAACAAATTTCATAAAATTGTATCACCGAAATTCAAATTTAAACTAGATAGAGACCAAAATTACATATTTAGTTATTCAAAATTTTAAAATCCAGATTAAAATTCCATATTCCAATTGATAAATCTAACGATTTGGATAGAATCGATTATTGAATCCATAATCTGAACTTATGTTCGGTTATCGAGCAACAAACAGTACAATTTAATCGCAAACACATTTTAAGCGAGTGTACATTTATTTAGCAGCGTAATTCAAGAAAAAAAAATGTACGAGGAAAATGCTAAATAACCCGAATCTTAGAGATTGGATCGCATCGATAGTATATATAGGATGGTCAAAGGACACATCAGGCTTTCTAAATTAGCAGGTCTGTGTAATCAGGCTTTGCAATCTGTGCGTGTTATTCAATAATTTAGGGTTGGGCTCTGATGATAAATTAGTATAGAATAATATTGGGCTAGATACTCGATACTCAGATAAGCAGTTATTTTTTGCGAATTTGCTAGAAATGTTATACACGATAATTTAGCAACCCAATTTGTTTCTGAATTTTAGAAAATAGGATACTTTAACGCACTTTAACGTTTGTGCTGAATACACAAATATATTTTACTTTGCAAATCCGCCATATTTACCGAGTTGCGAATTGCTAGAGTATCGAATATTTAGCCCATTGTCCACTACATATTTCAAAATTTTGGTTATTTTTGAAAATGTATCTGATTTGCTTAGTTTCAGTCCTGTGCATATTCGTCATTTAGTATAGTGTAGAATTATGCATACACTTATACGATAATTCGAAGCCGAACATTAAATTACGGAATAACATCTACAGATTTGGAAGCCTGATGTGTTCTTTAATTAACCATTCCAAATAGTGTTTGAGCAAGCCCAACCTCTGCTATTCGTGTTATTTAGCACTGTGCAGAATCATGTTTCCCGCATATACCGGGTGTTTCTTTTAAACTGAGACGATCAAATATCTCGAAAAATAGCCACTCTGTAACGGGTGCTTGTCATCCCCGTCACAAAATAATCTTATCCATCAAATTCGCGTATAAAACTGTACCCCACATTTGAAGATTTTTTTTTCTTCTAATAAATACCAATTTACATGACTAAATCCGGGTACAGTTCACTTTACATTTACAATAATTGTGTTGGAACAATCTTGTCTGTACATATTAAAACATGCACATAAGCAAGATTCATAACCAACAACTAAATTAATGTAAAATCCAAATATCTCCAATGGCACGTTCCCATATGACTTGTGTTTTCATTTATGTTTATTTGCGGAAGCTCAAGTTTCGGTAAACAAACATAAAAACATTTCTTTATTATCAGTGTGGAGATAAATTTGTTTTAGATGAGTCTCAGTTTTCGTTCCGTTTATCTAATTGGGTCATTGTCGATGAAATTGAATTACTCAAGGTAGATAAGCGTGAAAATATAGTTGTTTTTTTTTTTTTGCAACTTGGGCAGTTCATGTGGTTACACATGCAGCAAAACGTGCCTCATGTTTTCAGTTCGTTTCATATTGTCCGGAAATTCGGATAAAATGTCAGTGGGGTGATTATGGAATTTTTCAAGTTTATGGGAAGAGAAAAAGAAAAAGAAAATATGTGTTTTTTTTTTTTTTTTCTCTCGATCAGCAGAAAAATTGTATAAAAACTCCACAAAAATTTTATTCGTGGCTTTTTGTTTGATTTTTGCTAACCGTCAGGTTAGAAGTTTTCTATGTAAAAAAAAAAAAAAATTTTTTTTTTTGGAAAATAAATATTTTTTTCTTCAATTTATAAATTACATTTTTTTTGTGTTTTTTTTTTTTTTGCGGTCTAAATCAAGGAAGACAAAAGGTAAATATAAAAAAAAAAAAAAACAATATAACTAACAAAAAATAGGTCCAGTCAGTATAGTAGGGAGTCAATAGCCTCATTAGAGGCAGGTGAATGTACAGCTTCAACCGCGTCATTTACCCTTTCTTTTGACTACCTACTTACTGACCAAGTTACTTACTAATTAAACCCTCATCCAGGGACTTGTTAATTGTTTTTTTTGTTTGTGTATTTCAAATAATGTGTGGCTAAGGCCAAAAACTGTCCATTCATGCTGGACAAATAACTTAGGTTTCTGTTGGTCGCTGTAGACAGGTCCAACGTTTCTAATCCCCAATCCTTTTGTGATCTCAATGATCACCCAATATTTTCATCCAACCGCGGTATAACTAGGTTTCTCAACTGTGTCACCCCAACCCCACGACTAATTTTACCTCTACCGGCCTTGAGCACAGTTAAATGCCGCAGGGGTGACAACAGCGGTCGAGAAACAATTTCTTAGTAATGTTGAGCTGAGGTAACTCAGTTACTTCTTCTTGTTTTAACATTACAAGTGGCGCCCAACGGAGGCCAAACATCCGTCTCCAAATTAATCATAAGTTTGTGCGCCAGTCGTAACATTACAAGTGGCACCCAATAAGGGGCCAAATAGGCCCGAATTATCTGGTAAATCTGTGTTACCAAAAATATTCAATCGAAATAAATCCCAGTGAGGCTGAGCCTTAAATAAATCTAATATATTTACCCCATTACAATCAAATAATTATCTGATCAAAATTCAGATTCAAAATTGAAAAGTTCGTTTCGTATAAATTTTTATAGTTAGGTTCGCGTCATATTTTCACTTCAGTATAAAGTCGTAATTTTTCATCCTTCGGGATGGGGTCGTCGGTTCGCACATTTAGTATTAAGTTTAGGTTATCGTCCAGGGTATATTTCTAACTACTTATCACGCCTTTGATCTGCCATGGACGGGTATGGAATTCAGGTGTGGTAGTACGGGTAGTCAGTGGATATACTACAAAAACACGAAACGGAACACAACAGCGGGCTAGCTGTTGTCCCGTGTGAAACTGCTCAAGACATTTCTGCCAGAGGCATGGAAATTTGTTCAAGACCAATCCATCAAGTTAACTTTCTACACACGCGGTCTAGCTCTTCTCAATGGGAATGGATGCGGATTGCGAGGAGTTGTAGTTTTGTGCTTGATGGAGCGCACGGGTAAAACCAAATAGGCTGTGTGGTCTGTATTCGCCATAGCAGTGAGACTCACTCGTGTAGAGTTGGAATTCCACTGCGCGATTGGGAATACAGCCAACAGTTCTAACTATTAGAAAATACAATCCTTGATTCCTTTCCTTTTTGACCTGTCTCGGTGATACGACATCACTATTCCAGCATGAATGGAACGTATTTCATATTTTAGGTTAGTTTAGTTAGTTCAAAGTTCTATTTTTTTTAGTTTAAGTTTTTATGATTTAATAATGGAAGTAGAGTTACTGAGCGAAGATGAGCTCAGGGTGGAGCTGGAAGTGCGGGGACTGATCGATTCCTCATATTCACGAGATATCACCAACTTTCTCAAGACGACCTTAGCTGAGAGGCTAAGGGCTGAACGAAAGTTTCCTTCCGTGGCACCCCTAGACAAACATAAAGATGCAGCAAAGGATCCTTCGGAAGAGGCAGCGACGTGTCAAGAGAAGCTGGAAGAGGTACAACGGGACCTGTGGGAAGAGATCAGGATGGGAAGTACACTGAATGAGATGTTACCTCCAGTTTACACCAAGCTGTTGCATATTGCAGGAAGAGTGAATCGCTCGATGGATTGTGATATCTTTTCAGATAGGACTTGCGAGATGTACACGGCTCTGAAGGTACTATGGTCGGTGGCGGAACGGTTGGACAGGGGTTTGATTTCGCTGTATAACGCCGAGAGAATGCTAATGAGACTGAATTTTAAAATTTACAAGCCCAGCGCCGAAACGGAGCAGGGGGAACCAGCACTAATTCAAGAAATTCAGGCAGAAGGGTATAATGAAATTCAGGTAGAAGAGCCCGTGAACAAAAGAGCACAAGAGCAAGAGGCGAAGGTACAATATCACGAATGAGATACTGAATATGAAGCGCAAGTCCAAATGCATATAGCCCAAGCTCTTCTATTCAAACAAAAACTAGAGGAAGCAAATGCAGAAATAGTTGAAGTAAACGAGGAAGTTTTTTGTATCCGAGTCGAGCCCGTGTACATAGATGAAAAAGAGGTTCAGGAGGAAGATCTGACACAGGAGGTGAAAGAAATTCAGTTAGAGGAGCAAATTTTTACCGATACCCAAGAGGAATTCACTGAAATAGAGCCCATGAGGGTTTCCATTTCATTGCCAAGTACTAACAAAGCTTCTGTGACTCAAGTGGGTCATTTGGTATCTGAGCTATCAGGGTGTACATGCTTCTCTGCTGAAGAAAACCGCGTTGTGTTGTACAAATTGCATATAGAGATCAGAGGTAAGCCCAGAACTAAAACCCGAGGCAAATTCAGGGGAGTGTCAGGTAGGCGCACGCGCAAACTACGGCTGCAGCGCAACCCGAAGGTGCGACGCTGGTTGAGGAAGCGTTGCAGCACCATTTGCATAATGGTGTACTTTCGAAGATGGGTTCAGGTGTGTGCAACACGAAGCAAAACACCGGTAGATCATCTACCGGGTGTTTTGGATTTACGGTTAGAGTATGAGGTGTTGGCCAGGTCTAATCGGCGACTGGTTTCAGAAAAAATATAATTTCTCCGCAGTTACCAGTTTACCTTTACAACACCTACGATTTTGTAAACAGGTGGTGTAAAAGTAAAGTGAAGGCTCGGTTGTTTCTGGTTTATCGCCATAAACCCAGAAACACCAGTATTTAGTGTTAAGAATTTGTTAGGTTTAGCAATTAGTAGGGGTTAGATAGGGAGTAGATCAAAATAACATAAAATAGAAAATAGAGTAGGGATACTAATCTAGGTAATAAGTTAGTTTGTCGTTTTGAAAGTCAAGAAGCGGTAGGGTAGGGATAATATCTTTGTGGTGCTGTAGATGAGGTATCAGCAGATTGAACAACTACAAACAAAATCTCTACATATGAACCTGCTCAGATGACAATCAACCTATGTTTTAGAGATAATCACCAACTCGGTCTGGAAGCAACCATAGCGTAAACAATAACTAGCAGTGCTTCAAGTCCAAGCAACGAATAAGATCACGGAATAATCACACCGAATTCACGGTC
The DNA here is from genome assembly GCA_963556165.1 of Tipula helvola. Classification (NCBI taxonomy): domain Eukaryota; kingdom Metazoa; phylum Arthropoda; class Insecta; order Diptera; family Tipulidae; genus Tipula; species Tipula helvola. The sequence goes on along the minus strand of OY744481.1, from coordinate 300,756,197 downwards.
AAGGAACTTCTACCAACCTTTTATATCACGATGTCCAAAGAAATACGCGAGGCAAATATCGACGTAATGGTAGACATATGGTAGTAGGGACAACACGAAAGTTGGTAATTCCAAGTCACTCACAACGAACGCAAGTATGAGCACAATTAATGGGCACTACGAATGAGTACAACTAGTTCAAATCCTGCAGGCGGGACGCTTCTAGTAAACAACTACGTAAGCTTCGAGTTAAATATGCCATTGGTGACAGCCATATGTATAAAAAAACATCCCATCCGAACAATACTCCAGGATGAAATGCTACATACGTACAACTACTTCAGAATTAATACAAGTATATTTCAAACGAATACGGTATGACGAGGAGAAAGCTACGCGATTGCCGGAAAGAAGATCAGAACCAGTCCACAGAAGAGAGCTTTACACCTTACGCGAGAAGATATACAACGATGTAAGGTGCAACCTTTACAACCTGAGGAGCACGCGATGATCAGTGCCGAATACGACTCACAATAGCATAAACCAATCAGTCGAACACATTATTATATCCGTCGGCCAAGCAAAAAAGACATAAAGCAGATCCAGGGCGTCATCGGCAACAATATGCTACAACACCTCACTTTACCGGAAAGTGTGTTGTTGAACTTATAATCGGCATGCATGTCTTAAAAAAAAAATAATAAGAAATGCAGTCTCCAAAATACCAACAACAATACATCATAAGCGGCCGTTCCATCAATTTAAACGGAGCAGTCTGCTGTACGAGAGCTAGAGGTGCGCACAATGATCGAAGTAGTTTAACCGCACTAATATAACCTGTCTGAACATCCACGACAGGTCGTCAATGCGTTTTATCCAGCAGCTTCACCACTCCAGTAGTGATCTTACTCGTTGTTTGGTAGAGGTATTGTAGCAACAGCTGCAGTAGAATCTTAACAAAAGCAGAGATGCCAGTCTCGCCATCATTCAGCAACCACGAAGATCCTACCGCAGAAATTCGAATGTTTAAAAATTAGAAAAAAAAAATGTAAAAAAGTAACGATCAAATGATAAATTCGATTAAAAATATTTCTGTTTGAAAAATTCAAAGGGAATGAGGTTGATTCAAACCTTACATTTGTAAGACAAGTTTGAGTTGGCGCCACCCCAAAAATAATAATCATTTTTGACAGTAAGGTACCAATCTATAAGGTATTAAGTAATAGTTAGATAGAGCAGAATAATAATAAGTTAGGTTTAAAAAGGCAACAGTGAAATAGAAATTAAAATCACAATCAACTGATTATATTTTTTAAACTTAACGTAAAATAATAATGATAACAATAATATATTTCTCCTTGCAATTTGTCATATTATAAAACAATTAATTAATTAGAATACAATTCCGTTTCATAAAATCACAATAATTGTCAGGAAAGAAAACTGTTTGCCTTAGGTTAATTACATTATAGTTAACTTATAACACTAGAATAGCTCAAAGTCGAGGCTGTCTCAAATTTAAACTATTCTTAGCAAACAACCTATTTTTTGTAAGCACCGATACAAGAAACAATTAACACTCACAAGAAGCAGGTTAAAGTTGAGACAGCGCCGTTCTTATTTACTAATATAGCGTTAAGTAGGATATATAGTTAGATTAGAAAATAAATTGTTTTGTTTTTATGTAAATAATGAGCGTTAAATTTTCATTAAAAATAAAGGTATATACTATTTAAAAAAAAAAAAAAAAAAAAAAAAAAAAAAAAAAAAAATATAATTTTTTCGCTCAATTATAATTTTTTTATTATCAACAGTAGTATATTTTAAAAAAATATCTTATATAAAAATATAAAAAAAAAAAAAAAAAAAAAAAAAAAATAATAATAATAATAATAATGAGAAAAAAGAAATATATTATATTAGGAAATTAGTATTAAGAAATTTATATAATTCCAAAATTTGTAAATCTATTGTTGGCCCGGCTTGAGACTATCTCAGGTTGTGGGGCGTCCCCACGTTGGGTTGATACAAATTGAAAAAAAACCTGACGGAAGCATCCTATCCCCGCCAAACAGAGCATGAGATCTCTTTTCATCTCAGGGATTGGGTTTTCCCCACGCTGTAACGGGTGCTTGTCATCCCCGTCACAAAATAATCTTATCCATCAAATTCGCGTATAAAACTGTACCCCACATTTGAAGATTTTTTTTTTCTTCTAATAAATACCAATTTACATGACTAAATCCGGGTACAGTTCACTTTACATTTACAATAATTGTGTTGGAACAATCTTGTCTGTACATATTAAAACATGCACATAAGCAAGATTCATAACCAACAACTAAATTAATGTAAAATCCAAATATCTCCAATGGCACGTTCCCATATGACTTGTGTTTTCATTTATGTTTATTTGCGGAAGCTCAAGTTTCGGTAAACAAACATAAAAACATTTCTTTATTATCAGTGTGGAGATAAATTTGTTTTAGATGAGTCTCAGTTTTCGTTCCGTTTATCTAATTGGGTCATTGTCGATGAAATTGAATTACTCAAGGTAGATAAGCGTGAAAATATAGTTGTTTTTTTTTTTTGCAACTTGGGCAGTTCATGTGGTTACACATGCAGCAAAACGTGCCTCATGTTTTCAGTTCGTTTCATATTGTCCGGAAATTCGGATAAAATGTCAGTGGGGTGATTATGGAATTTTTCAAGTTTATGGGAAGAGAAAAAGAAAAAGAAAATATGTGTTTTTTTTTTTTTTTTTTCTCTCGATCAGCAGAAAAATTGTATAAAAACTCCACAAAAATTTTATTCGTGGCTTTTTGTTTGATTTTTGCTAACCGTCAGGTTAGAAGTTTTCTATGTAAAAAAAAAAAAAAATTTTTTTTTTTGGAAAAAAAAATTTTTTTCTTCAATTTATAAATTAAATTTTTTTTGTGTTTTTTTTTTTTTTGCGGTCTAAATCAAGGAAGACAAAAGGTAAATATAAAAAAAAAAAAAAAACAATATAACTAACAAAAAATAGGTCCAGTCAGTATAGTAGGGAGTCAATAGCCTCATTAGAGGCAGGTGAATGTACAGCTTCAACCGCGTCATTTACCCTTTCTTTTGACTACCTACTTACTGACCAAGTTACTTACTAATTAAACCCTCATCCAGGGACTTGTTAATTGTTTTTTTTGTTTGTGTATTTCAAATAATGTGTGGCTAAGGCCAAAAACTGTCCATTCATGCTGGACAAATAACTTAGGTTTCTGTTGGTCGCTGTAGACAGGTCCAACGTTTCTAATCCCCAATCCTTTTGTGATCTCAATGATCACCCAATATTTTCATCCAACCGCGGTATAACTAGGTTTCTCAACTGTGTCACCCCAACCCCACGACTAATTTTACCTCTACCGGCCTTGAGCACAGGTAAATGCCGCAGGGGTGACAACAGCGGTCGAGAAACAATTTCTTAGTAATGTTGAGCTGAGGTAACTCAGTTACTTCTTCTTGTTTTAACATTACAACTCTACGGAAAAATTAGTACCCTCACCCCCTCCTTGTAGGTGGGGGTACTAATTTTAACACTAATGTATTTCCAGCGCCATCTATCGTGAATCGATAAAAATGTTTCAGTCAAATCCTACGTATTTTTAGCCGTAGAATCCGAATCTGCAATAAAAAATAGGGGTTCCTATCTTAGTTTCAAAGTTACCCCCCGCCCCACCTACATGGAGGGGTGAGGTCTACTAATTTTAACACTAATGTATTTCCCCCGCGGAATAATTCAATTTTGATCTCTATCATTTTTTTCGTAGAGTGCTTATTTTCCGAGATATTTAATCCGATATAAAAATTGAATATCGTCAATTACAGCGCCATCTAACATGAATCGAAAAAAATGTTTCAGTCAAATCCTACGTATTTTTAGCCGTAGAATCCGAATCTGGAATAAAAAATATGGCTTCCTATCTTAGTTTCAAAGTTACCCCGTGCCCCACCTACAAAGCGGGGGTGGGGGACTATTTTTTTGCACTAATGTATTTCCCCCGCGGTATGATTAAATTTTGATTATGGACATTTTTTCCGTAGAGTGGCTATTTTTCGAGATATTTGATCGTCTCAGTTTAAAAGAAACACCCGGTATACGAGGGGAATTTTTGTTTTAAAATTCCCTTGCAATAGCAGAAAGAATAATTAAGAGATCGCCTTGAAATTATCCCATATATGAGCAAAAACAAACCCATCCCAGACTTGTTTTTACTATCCCATTTAAAAGTACGAGCATTAAAATCCATCCCAGACTTTTTACACAAGCGAACAGAAACAGACCCATCCCTCAACAGACCGACCCCAGTCGGTGGTCAATTCTGAACCCGGTTTACTTGTTATAATTTTCGCTACATCAATAAATGTTTTGCCTTCTCATAGATAAAAATGAATATAAAAAATTAAACAATTTCTGCTAGTACAGGATTACGGTGGCCCTCGAAATTTGTTCTTTCCCGTCATTTAAAATGAATAAAAAAATTCTGATGGCCTGGATTATGGTGGCCCTGGAAATATATTACTTCGGTCGAGTAATGGGCCCTATTGTCTACCTCTGGGCCGGTTGTGAACTCGGTTTACTAGTTCGAATTTTCACTGTATCTATGGCTTCCCATATAGCTGAAAATGAATAAAACAAAAATTCAAAAAATTCGTCTGCTCACAATTATGGTGGCGCTGGAAATTTGTTATGTCATTATAGTAAGGAGTCCCGTTGTCCCGGTTTGCTTCCCTTTGTAGTCTTCCCGTAGTTAAAAATAAAACAAACAAAAATACAAAAATTCATCTGGTCAACATTATGGTGGGATTGGGGATTTTACGCTCATGTTGTCGGAAATAGTTTCAAATTTTCCTGGGATGAAAGTCTGGGGTAACTTCAAGGCGGTAATGAGTCATTTTCAAAAATGAATGCAACTCGTGCAGTTACTAATTTCCTCAAGAAACAAGGAAAATGTGTGGAATAAATTTTAATTGGAATGGGTTTATGGTGTCAATTGCCCTGGAAAACAATGATTTTAAGTGGCAACGGTTTTTAAACAAGTTAGGGAGACTCTCTTAGAAGATGACGAATGCCCTGGATGGCCAAGTGATGCCACGTCACAACACATGAAATGTGATGATGCAGTCAGGGAAAATGGTCGAATAAAATTACAAGAAATTTCTACTGGATCAAAAAAAAATCCGTGTTCATTGTTGTAGGGAGTTTTTGGAGCTGTGTGTTACTGGAAATGAAACTTCGAAAAGGCCGTTTATTCCCTAAAAAGTTCAAAGTCGTACCTTCTACTGGAAATTTGACAAAAGAGGTTCATGGAAAGCGTTTTGATAACGATCAATCACTGCAAGCAATGGTAAATGAATATTTTGCATCTTTGTCAAGTCGATAGTGAATTTGAGTTTTACTACCTAAATGAAGGCGTTCCTTTAATTTACCACCGATATCTATTACTGCTGTTCGATTTGTGGCGTCGCCGATCCATACACAGATCCTCACCTTCATTACGATTATTTACAACAGCACCGCAAACTTTCATCGGTTTGGAAGATTAACTCCAAAGTGCAGACAAATAGAAAGGCGTGTTAATTCTTTGTATTTTTGACTGATGTCGTTTTTAAACCACCCGCTACGAATCAATACGAGAATTTAAAAAAAGCGGTACTCACAGCTTATGCATAGTCTTCACAACAACGTTTCCAAAAGCTTGTGTCCGGAATCCAGTTAGGGGATCGTCGTCCAAGCCACCTTTTAAATGAGCTTCGTCACGTGAGTGACACAACGGATGAAAAATTGCTGCACATTTTTTGGTTAAGTCGTTTACCGGTACAAGCGAAAACAATAGTGAGTGCTAAGAGTGGTGATTTAATGGAACTGGCGACAGTGGCAAATGCAGTCATGGACGCCATGAACTTATCAGTGAATCTGGTAAACCAAGCATCATTTAGTCTACCATCTCAAAAAATACAGATTAAAACTCCAGTTGCCAATGTCTATGTCAATTAGAAGAGTTAACCCGTCAGTGTAACAGTTTTCTGCTGCGTATTCGTCGCCTTACCTAAATCGTTCAAGATCAAAATCACAGGACCGTCACCAATTTTATAAGCGACACAGATCGCACTCAAATCGACCAACGACATGCTGGTATCATCGGGAATTTGGGATGCAAAACAAAAAAATGAATTAACCAATCACATCAAGCATCATGTTACCAACCAACAACAAAATCATTGGTAACACTTATAATTCAAAAACGTTGAAATCATCAGGGATTAACAACAGTGTATAATTCAATCAGCATCACCAATACAATTGCGAAACATAGTTAATGTCAATCAGCTTTGCGTTCACGATAACGCGAGCAAAACCAATTTTTTGATCGACACCGGAGCAGATATTTCAGTGCTTCCACGACATTACGCGTTACGTTCGTACACACCAAATCAAGACAACAGGTCATCCAATCAGTTCAAAGCCGAGATGCCTTTCTCTGGAAAAATTTAAAGCAGCTAGATCCGAATTCGAAGAATTAATGCGCCAAGGAATTTGCAAACCGTCGAAGAACAATTGGTCCTCACCGCTCCACATGGTTTTAAAGAAAGACGGTTATTGGAGGCCATGCGGAGCCTTTAGGACATTGCGTGCCATTACAAGGCCGGAAAAGTATCCGTTACCTTAGATTAACGATTGTGGCATATCCTACACGAAACATTTTTGTTTTAAAAAATCGCTCTACAAAAGGCTTTCCATTAAGTCCCCATCGATCCAGTGGATGTGCATAAGACGGCCATCATAACACTGTTCGGGTTATTTGAATTCCTGTACATGACATTTGGCCTATACAGTGCGGCCCAGACATTCCAAAGATTAATCGCTGAAGTTCTACGTGGTTTGGACTTTGTTTTTTTTACATTGACGATAGCCTAGTTGCATCATCCGATGTTTATTATATTTATCAGCGTGAAGTATTTCAACGTCTGCGGAAGTTTAGTTTGTGCATCAATCCATCGAAGTGTGAGTTCGGGAAGTCGATAATAAATTTCCTAGGCCATCGAATTTCATCAGCTGGTATCCAACCATTACCAGAAAAGGTTGAACCTATTCGGCAGTTTAAGCTTCCAACAATTATTGCCAAAAAACTTAAACAATTTTTGGCAATGATGAATTTCTACAGAAAATGTATTCCACATGCCGTCAATCGTCAAATAATACTGCAGAAAATGATCAAGGGGAATATAAAAAACGACAGAACACCGCTCATCTGGGATGACATCACTATTTCGGCATTTAACCGACTCAATTTCAGCCTTCTCAAGCAGCCAAATATCAGCCAACAGTTAACCAGCCATACCCTACAAGGTCTGGCAGAATCGTCAAGCCTAATGTCAGGTTTGCATAGAAACATCAAATTCAGTACTCTACGCCACTTCATCAATTTAATTATTTCCTTTTGAATCGTATAATATTTTTTAATTAAATCGACTTTCAGTCTAGTGGCGGAGTACTGTGGGGAAATATACTTATTCCATATTGGTGTTTGTGTAATTATGCAACATTCTTTACCTGGTGGAACTGTATACAGTTCCAGAAAAAAATTAAACATTCTCGTGCCAACCTTTGTTTAGTCAACCCGTAAGTAATAATTACAATAAGCTTAACGGAATAATAGTTGTAGAATTAATCAAAACGTGTTAAATGTTTATTCAGTGTGAAGTGACGTAAATATCATAATTAATAAAAAGATTTACTATAGCTCCTTTATCAAAGAATTTCATTCAACTAATTTTTTAAAACCCGACACTTTTTGTTGTTCAACATACTAATGAATTAATACAATTTTGCGTTAATTATAGATTAAATTAGCTTTCACAGAAATAGGGCTATGTGAATGTCGTGAAAAAGAAAAATTGTAAGAGAATTTGACTGTATTAGTAAAATTCGCTAATACAACCTGCACAGTACTTTCTGTATAGGTATATAGAATGTAAAATTGTGGTACAATCAGTCCAGTCGCCGCGATCTAGATGATCGATCGATGAATAATCGAAATTGTGAGATCTATTATCTTCCTCGCCATGGAGTTTTGAAGGAGAACAGCAGTGACTCAGTGAAACTCAGCAGTGACATCTTCCGGAATGTCACTAAATGGCAAATTACTAGTGGGACCTACCCTGCAGGATACTCTTTGGACAATTTTATTGCGGTTTCGATCATTTAAAGTAGCCATTTGTGCCGACATTGAAAAAATCTATCGGCAAATTGTAGTTGATCCCAACCAAACTCCACTGCAAAGAATTTTATGGCGCGACTCTCCCACTGAACCAATAAGCCAATATGAGCTACTAACAGTAACGTACGAAACGTCGTCTGCACCCTTTTTAGCAATACGTATCTTGATGACTTATTAACAGGTGCCAATGACGAATACCAAGCTGCACAACTGAAACAAAAATTATCAGAGCTTCTAGCTCAACGGGGATTTCGGTTGAGGAAATGGCGATCAAACATAGAAACTCCGAACGATGTGAACGATTTGGCACAACTCATCGTAGAAGGAAACGTGTCCCAAATGATAGGCCTCTATTGGAAACAAACCAGTGACGATTTGATGATCATAGTGTTAGAGATGCCGCTCCATCCATGCACTAAACGTAATGTGTTATAAATTGCATCTAGAATTTTCGATCCTTTGGGATTATTGCTTCTGTTTACTATTAAAATAAAAATATTTATGCAGAGTTTGTGGCTACGAAATGTGACTTAGGATGAGCCTCTGGATGCAGATCTATGTGAGACATGGAACAGGATATACAATCAATTTAAGTTCCTGGGTAACGTGAGGGTACCTCGGTTTAGCGGCAGTGTTTCAAATGCATGAGTTCAGTGACTCAAGTGAAGTCGCATATTTCGCCGCAATATATGTTAGAGTGAAAGAAAATGACAAATGGATAGTTAATTTACATACAGCAAAGGGCAAGTTAGTTTGCCGAGTAACGAGTTGGAGTTATGATATGTGGCGCGCATCTGTTAGTGAAATTATTGTCAAAGGTGCTAAATACATTTCAGCTTACTAATGTACCTGTTTGGGCATGGACCGGCTCCATGGTCGTACTGTCATGGTTATCAAATCATCCGAGAAAGTGGAAACCATTTGCCGCTAATCGAGAGGCTGCGATTCACCAACTACTTCCACAAACCGTTTGGTATCACGTGAAAGGAAAGGAAAATCCGGCTGACTTAGTAACGCGGGGATTAATGGCAGACAAACTAGCAAGTAACGAAATTTGGTTTAAGGGACCTTTCTGGTTGTCATTACCAGAAGAAAGGTGGCCAACAAAATCAACTATAGTGCAAACTTTACAGGAGAGTCGTTTGAAAAAGGTAGAATTGCTACATTCACAAGTCATAGTTGAGAAACTCATCCAATATCCAGGTTGCTAGCAAGAATTTCGAATTGGGATCATTTAATTCGGTCAATGGCATTTGTCCTAAGATTCATGAATAACACAAAAGGTACGGAGAAGCTAAAGAGAAGCCTACATACATCAGAGATAGAAGCTGCTGAACTAAAGATCATCAAATATGTCCAGAATATTGAATTCGATAATGAGAAAAAATTGTTAGTGAAACAGAAAAGGTTATCGTCAAATTCCAGATTAATTTCATTGACACCATTTGTAGATTTTAATAACATTTTATGAGTTGGTGGCCGGTTGCAAAACCCGGGATGTTCATATGACATGAAACACCCAATAATTTTATCCAAGAACCATCAAATTACAAATATGATTCTACAACATTTACACAAGAAATATCTTCATCCAGGTCCCTCACTATTGACAGCATTGTCACGTCACAAATTCTGGATTTTAGGAGTAAGTGAGAAATGTCGGAAAATATGTCATAGTTACGTGAAATGTTTCAGACATTCAACATTACGATCAACTCAACAAATGGGCAGTCTACTAGAAGCACGAGTCACACCGAGTAGGCCATTTGCCGTAGTTGGAATTGATTATGTAGGGCCAATTTTATTGTCAACGAAAAAGGGGAGAGGCGCCAAACTCATTAAAGGATTCTTAGTAATATTCGTATGTTTTACAACCAAAGTGATTCATATAGAAGTCACGTCAGACCTCACCACTGACGCGTTCTTAGCAACTTTAGACCGTTTTGATTCATGTAGGGGAGCACCAACTCTAATTTATAGCGACAATGGTTCAAATTTTCTGGGTGCGGAACGAAAATTGCACGAACATTACAACATGCTAGCCTCAAGGGAATACCAGGATAAAGTGAACGAATACGAATTACATAGACGTATTGAATGGCATCTAATTCCGCCCATTTTGACTCACTTTGGAGGGATATGTGGATGTGCTGTTAAGTCCGTTAAGTCACACTTGATTAAAACTGTCGGCAATGTTCATATGACTTACGAAACAATGAAAACTATTACAACTCAAATCGAAGGGATTCTCAATTCAAGACCCTTATGTGCGATTAAGAACGAAGATGTTTGCATATTGACACTTTAACACCTGCACATTTTTTAACGCTGGATCAGTTATATCTTTACCACACAGTAATCCAGAAGAAATTAATATGCCCCGTTTAACTCGCTGGGAACAAGTACAAAGGCTCGTACAGAATTTTTGGCATAAGTATTCAATCACCTATTTGAATACCTTACAACAGAGGACTAAGTGGAAGCAGAAGGGTAGACATTTACAAATTAATGATGTGGCGCTGATTCATGACAATAATTCACCACCAAGTGTCATTGATCTGCATTTAGGAGCAGATGGGCTTGTACGTGTGGCAACTATTCAATCAAAATCATCTATTGTACATATAAAAGGCCAATAGCGAAATTATATCGACTTCCAATAGACGATTGAAAAAATAAAATAAAATATATATCAACATAATATATTTGGAGGGAAGTATGTTTGGTAGCAGTAGCAGTATACAAAAAATTCAAACACTTTAAAACTTTTAGGCACACATAAATAAATTGGTGAATTGATTGGTTCGCGTGTTGCACAATCATATATGTACATTACAATTAAATACCAATGGGATAAAAACTATCGAATCCTGCCTATCAGTCGGTTTCGTTGAATAATTGTTCATAAATACTAATATACTTCTACGTGTTAATTTGTAAAACACATTAAAAATGATCTAAGGACCGGTTGCGTATTACAGATTACAAGAATTAATTAATTAACATTCAAAATTAAAAGTTAAAATTTTAGTTTATTTATTTTTAGTCTTATTTTTGTGAAATAATATTCGTTGTCGCCAAAAGTTTGCTAAATAATTAAACAATTATTATTGTTTATTTATTATGTTGCTTCGAAATATGATTAAACTATTAGGCTGTGTAACCAATTATGCTCGCGAATTTATAAATCAAAATTAATTGACCGAAATAATAATAATCTCCCAAAACAAATATAAAATACTTAATGGACCATAATTTTAAGAAGACAATTAGATTGACAAAATAAACTTATTATAAACAATTTAATCTTAGATTAATTTTTCCACCCGCTACAATATTTTGAAGTTATTTTATAACAAAAAAAAAATTTTAACACAGCTTATCACAGTTGTTTTCCTTTTCAAATATCATAGAAAAATACATCGAACTTAGAGAAAACACCCTCGCTCTTTCTCGAATTATTTCACATTTTGAGTTATATCATCTGTAGATATCTATATACATAGCGATACACGTTTTTCCTCACTTTTTTATCCATAAATTAATTCCCCTTCATAAACTTAAATTAGAAAATTTAAAATTTACATGAACACAAAAAAAAATACCTTTAACACAGGAAAAACATTTTATTTTGTGTTATTCACGAATATTTCACTTTCTTGCCTATTTTAATTTTATTTTCAACATGGATCGCTTTTTGGGGGTGGAAGGGGAGTTCAAAAATAAAAAAGGATAAAATGTTTTTTTTTTGTAATTCTGGATTAAAGTATTGTGAAATGATAAAAACAGGAAAATATTTTAAAAGGGTTTTCCGCTATTGAATTCAGAGAAATACGTTTCAATGGACCTTCTCTGTTGTTCAGGGTCTGATCCTTTTTTACTATAGTGCGCTTCTGAACGCATCTCTTATCAACAACTATGATAATAATTACATGAGGTTTTAGTAAATTACAATTTACCACACAGAAAAAGATGCTCTTGTTTTAATTTGATCTGATTTATCACAATCTATTTTAATACACCCCTATTTCATATACCAAATTACAACCGTATACTTTTTTTTTTACAAAAGACTACCCTTGTTATGCACAGTACCTGTAAATAAATTTTAATTTTCCAAAATTTGAATACAAAACGCGTGAAAAACATTCTTTAGATAACACAACGGAACAGTAAACGGGTTTTACATAAATAAAAACATGTAATGGAAAACTACAAGATATGGAAAATGAATGTGTATAATGTAATGACACCATCGGGAATAATCAAGGACGAGTTTTTGTCTCGATAATAGAAAAGTTTACTCAGTTTTAACATATATAATATGTTGCCGAACCTTGTTCCCGTGTTCCCTTATTATCAATTTTAACGATTACTTACTGCAAAAACATACGATAGTAAGTTGAAAATGTCAACTTTCGAAATTATAATGTCTAAACTAAATATATAAAACAACATTTAAATAAATGTGGCGCTACAATTGAACAAATCGTTGTGTTAACAAATTTATTTTCGTGACACGTTGACCTGTCATTTACTGCCAAAAAATTAGTAAATCTTCAACCAATTAACCCAAAATACCAGAACGATATAATCCAATGCAGATAATAAACAAAAACACAATTGAAAAGTGATAAATGTACTCTTTTTATGGGCCGCTCAATAAAAAATACTTGTGGCTGAGTGCTGCCTATTGGAATACCATAGCGAAATGCGAAATATAAATTTAAAAACTCATTAGATAATAAAATAAAATAAAAAAAAGGCAAATTGCCAACCACAACAACAAATTTTTATATCGTTGAAAATATTTGGCAATTCGAATACAATTTCATTAGTTTTTGTGTCATTTTTTGTTTCTTTTCCTTATTTACAATTTTCCCAGAATTACATAAGTAATATACAGAAAAAGGTTAATATCTCCTTTTTGGCAAAGCCTAAAAAATCTATGCGAAATAACATTTTATTTAAGTTCATTGAACCATTTTTATTTTTTTATGTAACGAAATACTAAAACGAAACAAAACAATGTCACAAAAATTTATTTTCGTTAAGAAACGATATCTCCATGCGTAAAATTACTTAGACTTTTGTAGCAAAAAAAAACACAAAATAAATAGGGAATTAGGAAAAAATGGATCGAGTAACAACAACATTGGTAATGGAGAACTAAAAATAATTTAAAAACAATAAGGATGAAAGAAAATAGGAAAATTAATTGAATATTTTTTATTTTTTTTTGTACTGTGTGTGGTTAGGACTTTTGCTGTCGAGGTTGGTTTATCGGGATTAACAAGAAGTGTGTCACAATATTACGACTTCCTTAACTTTTTCCAGTTTTGAGAAGTTTTAAAATTTAGTTTTCAAATATTAACAAAATTAAAATGTTTATTTCGAGAATTCAGTTAACCAACCATATTCGCCTGAATGTTGAATATAGTCGCCTGAATGTTGAATATAGCATAGTCTTTGGCTTTCCAATTTAAAATCAAATAAAATTATGAAACGCCAGATTCACCTTGGAAAATCAACGATCTGTCATTACCAAGGTCATGTCGAATGACCACCTTGTCATTTTGCTTAAGAAAATTTTTCTAAGGTAGCGTGATACAGAAATTACCTCGGTCTGTAAAAAGTCTAAAGTATTGAAATCCTGTCAAAAATGGCCATAAATTTGGCTGTTCCAGAAACATTTTGCTCGACGTTTTAAAAGTCCCTGAGTCTGAAAAAGCAAAAAAAAAGATAAAGAAAATCTGTCTGTCCGTCTGACTGTACCCATTATTATTACTTGAGGGCCATGTGGGGGCTCAAGCCACCCCGCACTGCGACCTAAAAGATCTTTTGTGCATTATTATGACTGTACCCATAGTATCTCGAGAACAATTTATCCGATTTGGAATTTTTGATCGTCTGTTTCTATGGTCAAGGCGGAGATTCGAAAAGATTTTGGAACCTGTCGTACACCTGGTTATATAAATACTGACCAAATTTTTACATATGCTGGTTTGAATATTGAGTTGGGCCAATAGTTTGGAGTTCAGTCGAAGGTTAAGTTAGGGCCAATATGCGGGTTGAGTTGAAGTTGAGTTGGAGTAGGGTCGGATTAGGTTCTAGTGAGCAGTTAACCAATTTTTATATATGCTGGTTTGATGATTGAGTTTGGCGTAGAGTTTGAGGTTGAGGTTGAGTTGAAGGTTGAATGGGGTTTTGTTTGCGGATTGAATGGGGTTTGAGTTGGGGTTGGATTAGAATTTAGTGAGTAGTTGAGCAATCTATATGATATAAAAGTGTTTGTGTGTATGTACAGAATATGTGTATAATATTTAAACAAATCTGTGGCCTTGACCGATTTGAACCAAACTTTACACAATTATTGTTTAAGACTTAAGAAAGGTCACTGTTCATATACATATCTCAAACCTCTATCTCCTGCTTGAGGAATGATAATCAGGTCGAAAGTTACTACGGAGGAATTTCTAAAACTTCACCAATGGTTGATTTTTGATGGTAATGGTAATAGTAACGGTGATTTTGATAGTGATAATGGTATGATGGGATGATAGTACGACGGTACGATGGTTTATATTGAACACGGTCAACTCGGCGAAACCAACTCAGCGACGGTCAACTCGGCGACGACCAACTCGGCGACGATCAACTCGGCGACGGTCAACTCGGCGACGACCAACTCGGCGACGGTCAACTCGGCGACGACGAACTCGCGAATAAAAATCCCGATTTTCAGAAAATCCCGGTTTTTATTTTTTACTTTAAATTAAAATTCTCCTTCACCAGAAAGGGCAGCTCGAATTAAGAAAAATACGTCTTTCAAAACCAAGATTTTGAAAAGTGGGATTTTGAAAAATATCATTTTTATACAGTGTTTAAATTCAAATTTCGTTCCTTGCTTTATTCTCTTTTTGCGAAAGGAGAGTAAAAATATTTTGTTCTGTTTCTTTCCTTTGGAACGAAATTCAACAAATTAAAATATCTCTTTTCTCCTATACTTTGTGTTTTATATGAGGAGAGATATTTTACGATTTTCGATTTCGTTTTCGGGGAAAGAAACAACAAAAATATTTTTTGTTTCCTTTCACAAAGAGAGAAATAAAAGATAAAAGAAGGGAACGAAACAATGAATTTAAACACTGTTTTTATATCATTTTTTATTGCTTACTGCTGAGCTGACCATTGCCGAGTTGGTCGTTGCTGAGTTGTCCGTCACCGAGGTGGTCATCGACTGGTTGTTCGTCGTCCAATTTGTTGTCGCCTAGTTTACCGTCGCCGAGTTTACCGTCGCCGAGTTGACCGTCGCCGAGTTGGTCGTCGCTGAGTTGACCGTCGCCGAGTTGGTCGTCGCCGAGTTGACCGTCGCCGAGTTGGTCGTTGCCGAGTTGACTGTCGCCGAGTTGGTCGTTGCCGAGTTTACCGTCGCCGAGTTGACCGTCGCCGAGTTGACCATCGCCGAGTTGGTTTCGCCGAGTTGTCGCGTACCGGTTTATATGATGCTATGATGGTGTGATGTTATCATTGTATAGTAGTATGATGAAAAAGTATAATGATAGTATGATGGTAGGACGACGTTTGGATGGTACGATGATATCATGGCCTGGTATGACGGTGGTCCTATGTTACGATGATATGATGGTATGATGGTACGAAGGTATGGTGGATTGATGGTAAGATATACCATCTATACCGTGGTATGATGGTGTAATGGTTCGACATTACTATGGTACGATGGTAAGATTGTATGATGGATTAATGATACAATGTCATGACGGTTTGATGGTATAAGGGAATAATGGTGTGATGGAATTAGGGCATCCAATTCCGGAATTCGGAATTCCGGTATTCCGGAATATCGGCCCATATTTTAGATTTGATTATTCCGGAATTGAAAACATTAATTCCGGAATTATCGAATTTCTATTTCTCACATTATTTTAAGTAGTTTCAACTTAATTTTATGTAATTATAGTATTTGTTGTACTAGAAAATACTACATACAGTGAAACTTCTGTAAAGTGACCACTCAAGAGTAGAAGAAATTTTGGTCACTTTATGGAGGTGGTCAGTTTAAGGAATAAAGCAGTCCAATAATTTGAAAATTAAAAGTCTAGGCTGACAGAAACATTTTTTTTAATTGTAACAAATTATTTTGCAACAAATGTTATAGATAATATTCCAGGGACTGACAAATGTGATCAATTTAGAGAGCTGTTCAAAATTGGTCACTTTTGAAAGTGTTACTGTGTTTCATTAAAAATTGCCTTTTGTATTTACCTATTTCATTTTATCCATCTCTTTGTCAGAAATGTAAGTGTTGTATAGCTTCTGTATTGTTTTCAAAACCGCCAAAATCTCAGTATGCACCAGCAACGCCGTATATAGCCCGGTTAAAAACAATGTATTTAATGGTAAAGGCGTTCATTCCAAATCAAACTCAAACAAAGAAATCCAGAAAGTTTCTCGTCGTTACAATTCCGGTATAAATTTGATGAGCATAATTCAAGCTCCGATGGGGATGAGATAACTTAATTATTCTATAATTTTGAATCTTGGTCCAGAATGCTGATTGCAGGAACATTGTTTCAACACAAAATATATGATTTGATCAGATCTTCCAAAACGCAAAAAAAATAAACATATCGCAAAACTGTATCTACAAAATTCCTTATCGCTGAAAATAAAATTGATTTACCGCTAGTAAAATTAGTGTTTGATAGTCTTTTGAATTAAATTTGTAGTAGCAAAGGTTTAAAAGTGAAAAAATATTCAATTTTGTTAGTTCATTTTAGTGTTTCTACTATAACAAATTCGCTCGTTTTTCAGGTTTCCTTATAAATACTGAAAACGTGTAAGTATAACTAGCCATATGTAACAACTTTAATTCTGGGGCGATTGAGGTGCCCTCGAGGCCTTATTCATCAGAATGTTTATGAAAATTTACCATCAATCAGTATCGAGCCTTATAGAGCGCATTTAGCAGCAGGAAAATCGCCACTAAAATTTTAGACTGCCTAAATGACACAAACCTT
The DNA here is from genome assembly GCA_963556165.1 of Tipula helvola. Classification (NCBI taxonomy): domain Eukaryota; kingdom Metazoa; phylum Arthropoda; class Insecta; order Diptera; family Tipulidae; genus Tipula; species Tipula helvola. Next base: position 300,738,922 of record OY744481.1, on the reverse strand, counting down.
GGTGCGTTAGGTTTAATGAGAAAAAGAATAAAACAGGAAAAATTTGGTTTTTTAATCAATTAATTATTAAATAATGAAATAGAAGAAATCGGTTGTTTTTAGTAAAATTTTGATTTTTAATTTTTAATCAAAGATTATTTAAAAAAAATCAATTCCGGAATTAATACCGGAATTCCGGAATCGAGTACATTCAAATCCGAAAATTCCGGAATCACATTTTTGCCAAAAATTTGATGCCCTAGATGGAATGATTGTTTAAGGTTATGGTGGTACGACGGTACGTATGTTGGTATGATTGTACGTTGTAATTATGGTGTGATGGTAAATAAGGTTTGAGTTGAAATTGAGTTAGATTTGAGTGAGAAGTTCGGTTAGGGATTAACTTGGGGCCTAGTTTAGGGTTTAGTGGGAGGTTACATTGAGTTGAATTCGTACACGCATGTACATATACATATATTTGGTATAGTTATGGTAACATTTATACCGCAAAAACCTCACAAATTCTAACCGCTGGATGTATCTGTGTTTGGCTCGGTCAAGAAATATAACACCATTAGCATATACGATATTACTCTTCTTACAAAAAATCCATTTCTGAAAGTTTTTTCTCCGGAAAACATAGTAAACAGCTTCAATGCAACGGTAATCTTTCCTATTAACAATATGGCAATTACAGACGTCGATTTTATCGCAGATGAAGTCAGTAACGTAAAATCAACTTCATTAACTAGTTGAATTCGTATCTGACAGCAGCTCAATGGAAATTTTGTCTAATAACACAACCTAAGAAATTCCCTACGAGACTATTGGTGAAAATTTTATGAAAACTAAAATTTATAAGCATACCACAAATAAGATTTTGACTCCAGCAAAAATACGTACTATTCCACGTATTTTTAAGAAGCGAAATCCAACAATTATTATTGCGATAACCATGCCAATAAGTCGTCATACACAGTATAGATTCACATCGGCTAGCTATTATATTATGTAGTAATCGTAGATTGGGGCCTAAAATGGTGGAAAAATCCAAATTTTTAGATCAACACCAGAGAAAAATAGACTAGAAGAATTAAAATAAAATGGACATAAGTTAAGTGCGGGAATTTTTAAAAATCATGGCGGTAAAAGAAGAAAATATTAAAAAAAGGAAGTTAAAAAAGTCGTGACATTCTCTTCTACCGAGGCAGAATACGTCTTACGAAGAATCCGGTCAATCTTTTACTTTGTCTTTAGATGAAGAAACTTTTTAAAAAACAAAGTTTCAGTAGTTATTTTTATGAACCTGAACAAAAGGATGCTTCATTTTATGAAATGACATATTCCCAGTCATGAAATTGCCAATTCCTAAGTATCCTACAAGTACATCGCATTCTGCCACCAAATTTGATTTCCAAATTAATTTGGCGAAATACAATTTGAGATAATTTTAATTAATTTTGACAAATTTTCAATTTTTGTTATGTTATTTTTTAAATGTGAATTATTTATTTATTTTGTTGTTAAAATTAGATGAGACGACTGAGTTTCGCATATTTATAATTTTTAGGCTGAAATTAAGCAATACTTCAAAAAACCAAAATTCCTGGTGCACGGAGAAAAAAAATTACTAATTTATTTTCTTTGCATAAGTATTCTCTGAAACATATTCATGTTATTTTCATTTCATGAATATAATTCGCTAAGTCAGTGCGTTTTGCTTGATACTTAAGGTATTAAGCGAGAATCGTATTTTTGTAGTTTGGTCTTAGCTACCCGATAAGTAGACCGAACTTTTCAGTACGAAACCACACTACCACATAGAGAACCCGAGGAGGGTAATGATATTTGACTAATGATATTTCTACACTACTTTTTTCCAGTAGATATATTATGATAAAGTGATTGGTATTTTTATGATTTACCAAATCGAAAATACTATGAATATCATTACTACTAATATATTGTCTATAATAAAGCCGAAAAATCAATTTGTTATTTTTAACTAAATTTCCTATGATCTGCACCAATAAACATTCCAATCGCTACAAAAATATACTGGGGAAAATATCAATTTTATGGCAATAAATACTAACTTGAAATGCATATTTTCCTTTACTAAATAGCAAGCGCTTATTATTAAAATAGTTTTCGGTTTCTATAAACAATAGTACATTTTAATATTTTTATGTTAACAATTTGTATTCGCATCTCTTCAAATTAACTATGCATTTGTGCTTTCCTATATTAGACCACAATCCTGTGGGCTCCTATAAATTATTGAAATGCCTCCTATATTTTTTCTCCGTGTGTTTTTATTAATTTTAGAAATATTTAAAGCACAAATGTATCCCATCGAGTGACTAATTTACCCCATGCCGGAGAACATTCGTAATCAATTCCTTTAGCAAACTTACTATGTGTGATGGTGCCGTCTTATTTTTTATATATGAGCCGTTTATTTTGAAAGTGGAATAAGTCAAATTTTTAAAAAATTGAGTTAATGTTATACAACATGTAAAAGTATAGTGCACTTTCATATTTTGATACAGTCTTGGGCTTAACTGTAACATAATTTCTAGAGCGTTTAAAGAATGGGTACTAAACGATATCAACGTTTTGTTTATTATGACAGTGGAATAAGTCGCATTACATGCTTATTCATTCGTGTAATGTCATAAAAACTAATAGTATGTTGAGTATATTATAAATCTAGAAGACATTGAAAGCAAAAAATATAACAATAACAACAATTTAAATTTAAGATTTTTAAGATTTTAGATTTATAAGAGATTCTCCTTATAAAATGTACTAGAAAACATCCTTGACTAGTGATGCAGAGTTTTATATTTTGGACTTAGCACTAAAATGGGATGATCAAAAAATTTTGGTTCTATAGAGTTACTCCCGTCAAGTGGGCGACCGGCAAGGCAGAGCAGTAACGAATTACATTTATTTGAATTAGATAATAAAAATACAATTACAATTTGTAATTTGTATTTTAATTACTCGTTTTCCAAGTAACTATATCTTGTATTTTAATTTTTGTAATTTATTGTTTACATTTTTACAAGGTTCATTAAGATTTGGTTCTAGAGCCATCAGTTTAAAACCGTATGTTAATGATCGTTATTTTAATTTTAATTTTTCAATTTACAAATGTAAAGTAATTGTAATTTGTATTTTAATTACTGAGTTTGCTGTAATTTGTAAAAGTATTTTAATTACTCAGTGTAATGTAACTGCCCATATATTCCACCTGTTCATCATGGATATTTTCAAAACTTAAAAAAGTCGGATCAACTTGTTGAGAAGTAAAATTAAATCCAAACCTACCAAATTCATTATAACTTTCTCTTTGTAATAACTGGATGTTATTTATAATGTATTGTAAAATTCTATTTAATGAATTAAATCAATATGAAATGATGGTATCAGTCATTTTTATTAAAAAAAAATATTTTGAAAGTGGAATAAATCATTTCCAGTACAAAAAACTCGTATCTTATCAAGCCTTATTATGAAATTTATCACTTTAGCTAAAAGTAGTAAGTGTAGTAATATGAAAGTATAGTAAAAGTTGTATTGATTTTTTCATAACATCAAAACACATATGTTTAATTATCTCCATATTAAGAAAACATGACTTATTCCACTTTCAAAATAAACGGATCATATAAGAAGTACGGTTGAGCAGCAAAACGTGGACAATAAAATTTCTAGCGAAATTAGGTATCAAAACGAACAAAATTTATCGTATGTAAATACCTTTTCTTTCTCCACCATAGTATGTAATTTAGGGTAGCTTAACCCGATAAATCGGACAATGAAAATAGATATTCAGGCAGCAATTATCTTCGGCAAATTTTGTTAGAGTATTACCTAAATTTTGTATGCATAGTTAAACGTATCAAAATTGAAATCGTCGAAACCATCTGTTTAACATTATGTTATGTATTTTCCCGAAACAAACGTTTCATTACCTGTAACAGAAAATAATAAAAAATTAATAATTATGTATTGTAAATGAAATATTAAAAATAAATTTTAAATAATATACGGTGCGTGTATACGGTTCAAATATCCTAAGTTAAGCTTTTTGAAAAAACATGGTTCAATAATCATAAACAAATCATTCTGGCGACGTATATCAAATGAGCAAATGCCCCAACGATGCTTAATTAAAAACAACATGTATGCTCAAAGTCGATTTCTACCTAAATTTTGCCAAAAAACTGATTTTTTCGCGGTTAACAGCTGTTGTTCGTTTTTTTTGTAAATACACTAGTTTTACGGCAGCAATTGATTTACCCGAGAGTTTATCTGCAGCCTTATTGCTAAAGTTGAATAAGACTGTTCATATGTACACTGTTGGACAAAACAATGATTAATACATTCAGTTACAACAAGAGATTTTGGGCTCCGGGAATACCAGTCAAAAACAGTAAGGTGGAACTCCTTAAAAGTAACAAATTAAAAGGTTCGACTATAATGTCAACACATCTGTTTATACGTGTAAATAAAAATAATTATTTCAATACTAAAAATTAAAATCAATAAGATTCTTTCGATTTTTTATAGACAAAATATATTAACAATAATGGCGTCATTCACAACATTTTTCGACTTGTTAATCAGAAAAAATGAAGAGGACAATCATTTATATTATATCTACCAAAAAAGTAGAAATATCGAAATTAATATCAAGATATTTTACTTTGCCACGTCCTACTTGCAGGTAAACTGCCCATGATTGCTGCGTTATTTTATGTTTCAATTAGAAACAAGGATAATGCATTTAAGAATAACATAACATGCGAAGCCTTTTCTTTACAGGCCAAAACTTTTGACGAGTTAATGACGGTGTTGTTTGAATTCCACTAAGAAGGTATTTTTTTAATAGGCTCATGTGAAATGATGCTTAGGTAGTAAATATTGATATTTTTGATTAAACGACAGGGTACTATTTTGAATATGACCGCCGACTCTGAAAGACCTGCATTATCTAGAAAAGGCGACAAGTTTTTAATACGTTCGCTAATCAACGTCACATATATGTGACATGCTAGTTTAAAAAAATCTCATGTCACAAATATGTGACGCAAAATTAAGAAAATAATAATTTTGTACTAATTTTTGCTGCAAAGCATATTTGTATTATATGCATCTATAATAAACGCAAGTTTCATAAGCTGCATTTGATGCGTCTGAAAATCCATGTATTTCTATTTGGTTTATATTTTCATGAAAAATACATCTATCTAACTTTATCTTATTGGCACACTAACCAAATTATTTCAATTTTAATTTTTGCCAGCCAAATCTGCTGAATTAGTATTATTGCAGTAAAAATTACAGAAGCAAGTAGTCCTCCTAATGGATCAAATAATTTTGAAATGTCGCTAGAAACCGATCGTTTTGTAATTAACAAACTATGATGTAATTGATCATTGTGAACCATAAATTGATTGATTCCCATATTAATCCTAACGTTTCAATGATATTTCTCGAGTTTTCAAAGTTAATTTCGGTGTCTTCTTTACAGATATTTTCGAAAAGCTTTAAGTTGTTAGCCATCCATTTAGGAAGTTTCATCCCAGTAGCTTCACATTGAATTTCTAAAACTTGCTTTATATCACTACTATCCGGAAGACGTCATCTACATACAAATCATCAGAATGTGTCAGAACTTGTGCGGCCAAATATGGAGCAACAGATGTCCTATAAGTGACAGTTTTCAACTAAATTCTCGAATAGGATCTAATATACTTTTGCGCCATAATATTTTTTGAAATTTAGAAGACTCGTAAAGAATTTTCTTTAAAAAATATTTACGAATTTAAAGGACTATAGCAAAGAGTTCCTGTTAAATGACAGCCTCAACCAAAAGGACGTTGTTCATCGTAAACAACCCGTAACTTAGTAGTTGTAATAATATAGGTTTGAGAACCACATGGTGGGGAAGGAAATATTGCAAAGATGTCTTACTACTTCTAATTTCCGTATTACCCAAACTTCTATATTCCCTCATAAAATCTATATAAGCCCATTTTAATGCAACGTTTTACAATTGTCTTCAAAAATTGTCTCACATAGTTATTCCTCCATTGACAATTTGGGTTTGTTGTCAACCAATTAGTATTTCAAAAACTTGCACAGTTGTTGACCCAAAGTATTAGCTTCATATTACAATTATTGATTCGAAAGAAAGAGTTATGTGACGATTCTTCCACCTTGCCACTCACAACAATCCATCCGAAAACTGTTTGTTGGAGAATTGATAAATTTGGAGAATTGGCTTGTCAATTAAAATTTTAAAGAAAATTTTCGAACCTAACAAAATGTCTATTTGATTTGGAATAATAAATGTGGGATCAACCAACTTTATTTTAGGAGGTATAATGACCATCTCGAAATATTTATAGACTGACTTGGTGATTGATTTGTTATTTGTGGGACCACAAGAAAGCAAAGGATGTGAAATTAATTTGATTTAATAAACGTAGAAATCCTTTGATTTATATTTGTTTTTAATTGGTTAGGACCCGAAACAAGACCTAACGTTTTGTTAACTGAATAGTGTCTAACAACCTTTTAAAATCAAGTTGGACTATGATGCAGAATCAAAAGCTCTGCAACTAAAAATCTACCTTTTGAATCGGAGATGAAAACCAATGCAGTAAATAAAATTACCTCACTATTTGCAACTACTTTTAACGAACTAGAACTAATCAAAGTGTTTAAATCTTCTGTAGGTTATTTGTTTCGAATTTGGTTCGCTAGATTTATTGAAACTTATTGATGAAGTAGAGTTATCGACGGTTACCGTTTTATTTTGGGTATGGAATTGTCTGTTAGATCTTTGATATTTATTTGAATTATTTCTGTGCAACAGTGAATGATGTTTCAAACCATAATGACGACATAACGGTACTGTGCAAAATTGAATTCTAAATTCTATAAGCCGGAAAAATTTCTTATGAAATATACAACAAAGTCAAAATACGAAATTTTTTTCTAAATTGCTTAAACACTTTAAAAAAATTAGCGTATTTTGAAGTTGTAATACATTTCATGAGAAATTTTTCGTTAATACCAAGAATTTATGGCGGAATGTTTATCATTAGGTCACATCGTTTTAATTTCTGATTCCAATATTAGCAGTCGTCTTGACCATAACACTACTATTTACCTCATCACTACGTCATTAAGAAACGCAATTTCAAAACCCCAGTTCAGTACTTGGTCTGTCTTGGAACATATCGTCTGATTAGTTCGAGATGAATTTTTCTAAGTTCTCATTAGAAACTATTTTATCAGAGATTTGCCAATTGTGTGGCCCTTTTTAGGATTATGTTCACCAATGATATTGGTTGCTAACATCATTATGCAAATAATTTGGGCTCTTCATAACATAGACTGTGATGATATAATTACTCATCAAGTTTACGCGATCAATGGATGAATTCTAAAAGACAGCTGCTTTGTGATAATGTATTGTAGCTCCTCAATTTAAGCGGCCACAAATTACTGTTCCTAATCTAGAGTTGCCCCTCCTAAGAGGTAAACAATTCGTCGGCTGGAACTTTGTGCAGCCTTGCTGCACGCACAAACTTTAAATAAAGTAATTGAAAGTTTAGATATGCAATTTTGTCACATTTAACTTTGGTCGGATTCTTAGATTACGTGGCAAAAACCATCAAATGATATGTACTTATAAAATAGGTTCATTAGTTATTTTGCCTGATGACAATATCCCTCCTATTAATTGGCCACTATGGTAGAATTATAGACAAACATCCTGTTCTCGATAATCGTGTTCGTGTGGTAACTATAAAAACATCGAAATCTGTATTTAAAAATCGGTCACTAGAATCAGTATTCTTCCACTCGAGTCTTCGAGTTAAGATTTATGCAAGTTAATTTAAAATTTATTAATGGTGATCGCAAATTTTTAAATTCTTCAACTAGCATCATCAACAGTAAAAAAAAAGAAGAAATTTAGGCCAGAAACCAATTTGACTGAAATTCCCTTTGTGTATTTGAACTGAACAGCCTTCCTACCTTTTTGAAAAGTATTGTAGTCACTAATTTTTAGACTGGAATACCTCTTAGTTGGCCCCGGGGCCCCAGCCAAAAGCAGCTCAGTCAAAAACAGATAGGAATTTCGGTCAAAATTTAGAAAGTAAGGTAACTAGGTTTAACTTTGGACGTGCAATTATTAACAAAGATTTCAACTACAAAGTGATAGTTTAAATGTCATTTTTTCAATTATTAGAATTCCGCTGACAACATGTTGGAAAACCTGAAGCACCCATTGTGTATGCCACATAATGGGTAAAGAAACTACTACATATATAATTTATTTAAAATCGATAGAACAATACAAAACGAAATTTTTTATGCAATAGCAGAAAATCGAATAAATGGTTTTGCATTATTAATCAAATTACATAACTTCCAACTTTTCCCAAATTCATTCCACTTGTATTAAACTATGCTATAAATCCATATAAAAAAAAATCCATTTTGTTTCTATCTATAATTTATATTATGAGGTTAACCCTTAAAAAACCCCTTTAATGTGGTCAATAAAATAAAATCTTAATTCAAGTTATAGATTGATCCATCAAAGGGTTAAAATTTTACAAATTTCCACATGACAGCGTACTAAGAAGCCAACCAACAAACCAAATTTTAACAGTGTACATTATGTAGTACAATACATAAGTCAAATTCACTTTGTTTCGAAATTCTAATCATGAAAATATATTTCAGTCTATATACATCTTTAGTCGTCCTCCCTAACTTCTTACAACAATGAAATTTAATTTTATTCCATAAGGTTTTTATGAATCTGAAAAAGCTTTCATTTTTAGGTATACGTACAGTTTATTTACAGAGGAGATTTAATTCAATTATTTGTGTTGTATTTTTTGGTTCATCTTCTGTTTGGAAAATCAACACACAAAAATAAAATGTGATAAAAAAACATTTTTTTTTTAAGTGTTATACGTGATTTTTATATAAGTTTAATTATGTAAAATAGATAAGGAAACAAAAAAATAAACTTTTACCCAATAAAAGCGGAAAGTCGAAAAAAAATTAATTTTCTTTAGAATTTTATAGCCTCCGCGCTACAATACAATACAAAATATATATAAACGAATTATTTTACCATAATGGAATTATTTCAATGGAAATTCGAAAATATGTACCTGTTTAATTTTATGAACGTAAATGAGACAAAGGGAGTGTGCGGCAAAACTGAGCTTTGATTTTTGTTTAAAAGCTGTAGCAAATGCCCGTTAGCATTTTTTTTAACACAAAACTGAACTATGTTCGAGTAAAAAAAATTGTTAAAAACTATTCAAATAAGATTCTTAAATGTTTTTTATTTATAATAAACTTTCCTCTTACTTTGATTAAACAAATAAAGCCAAAAGAATTTTCAACAACAATAATAACAAAAAATAAAAATAAATAAATTCACAGTATAATTTTATTATTATTATTTTTATAAACTTTTCCATCCTTATACATTTATTTTCCATTGGTCGGAAACCAAATGAAAATATGATAAAATATTTTCCAGAAAAGCTTTTATTTTTGGTTGTTGTTGTGTGTGTGTGTGTTTGCTGGAAATTGTACTGAAATATGCCCATTTGAAACAAAACCAAATTCTCTTTGAAATTTGTTTCCAAAATAAAAATAAAAAGGAAATTGATTTTTTTTTTGTTGCTTTTAATTTTCTATTTGAATACAAATTTATTGATAAAATTTACTTTTATTAATAATGGTGATCCGGCTTTACAGTATGTCTCTTTGGCATTTACCTGACATTTTTTTTGTTATGTTTTCGAGAATTTGGGGTGAAATAGAATTTTAAATTGAATAGAATATTATTAGCAAATACAAGATTACATATTTCATAAAGACGATCAAAAGATGCTGTTTGTTTGTTCAATCAGATTCATTTGAAGAACAAAAATGTCAAATAATTTGCGTCATGAAATTGGTCAATTTTAAAAAAATTTTGTGATGATTTTATTTTCTAATGTTTCGATATTGATTAGTAAACAAGACAAGGCTTGGCATCATAGGTATATTATGTGAATTTACTTTTTTTATTTTGTGAAGCCGTGAGGAACAAGAAATATGTGTTTAAGCATTTCTAACAGAAATCTGATTCTGATTTAATGATATAGGACATAATTTATTGCACTCAACTCATAGGTCGGCCAAAATTATAGGTTTTTGAAAGGAATAATTCAACAAGATGGAAGGAGAAACAGGCCAACATGGACAAAAGGCCGACTAAAGGCAGGCAAGGATAAAAGACTAACATACACAAAAGGCAGTCATGGACAAAACAATTAATTGTTCCTTTTAAAGAATTTCTAGAAATATCGCATAGAACTCTTGCATTTTGCCAGAATATTTTAATTTTTTTTTTCATGTCGGTCTTTTGCCTATGTCGGCCTTTTGTACATAAGCTTTTCGTCCGTGTCGGATTTTCGGTCGTGTCGACGTTTTGTTTGTCTTGGCTGTTTGTCCAGGCCTTTTTTTCGTGTTTTTTCCTTTTGTCCAAGACAGCCTTTTGCCCAAACCGGGTTTTTTTCCTTTGTAGGCTTTTTTTCCGCCGGCCTGTTCTTCAGTTACAGACCAATGGTATGTCCGGTATCGACCGTTTCGAAACTTACGAAGCCTAACTATACAATTAGACGACTATTTTCGACGGTTATCGTCGAATTTCATAGTTAGATCCTTGTATCGATATGTGTTAGAATAAAACGGTAGTTTTCATTAGTTTAGTCAATTTCACAAAACTGTAAAGTGCGCGTATATTTTCGAGCCTGGGCTAAAAATACTAACAACAGCTAGAGGAAAGAAACCACATGTTTTCGAATTTAAATATTCATTCGAACTGTTGCACATAACAAAGTTTTCACACCCATTACATGTAACATATAAGGAAGGATAGGAAAGGAATTATTAGTTAGGAATCGACCCGGTTACAGAGACCTTTGTAGTCGATATCTAACTAGGTTAGTACAATTTAACTGCGACAGCACAACTTAACTACGTACAATTTCTTATGCTTTAGAACTTCTTTTGCTCATTCTCTGCACATCTCGGTCCTTAATTCTCTGAAAATCTAAATCCTTATTTCTAAGCAGATTTTCCTCTTTATACCACGAAATTTCGGTTCGACCAGAAATCTTCCCCACTTCCACGCTATGATTTATTCTCAATCTAACTTGTGTGAGGAATTTGTAATTTTTAGGATACTGAATATTTGAATATTTGTACTTATCACATATCGTACAATTTCTGTTTTCTAAGTCATTGCCGATACCTGCTAGAACTGAACTAGGGGTGGGGTTGAATGTGCAGTGGGGGTCTCTGATGAGTACTGTACATTTTTGTGGATTAATTTCTAATCCGGAAATTTTTAGGTTCTCCATTAGTTCCTGTAGAATGGGTTCGATATTATTGATGTTACGTGCTATGAGGGCGATGTCGCACAGTGTTGCAAAACGGTGTTTTTTTGGACAAAGGGTTGCACAGCCTTCAATTTCATCGCGAAAAATTTGAAAAAAATATAGTAGATGCCTTATTAAATCCCAAAGAGAATCAAAACAAAAAAAAAATATACACGGAAAAAAACTGAGAAAAAAAAACAAAAAACGAAAAAATTTTTGTTTTTTCATTTTTTTTGGATTTTTTCATTTACCCATTTAATTTATCGGACAAAACAAACCATATGACATGACGACAAAAAACAAGTTAATAACAACAAATGTGTGAAAACCCCGAAAATATGGATTTTTTTTTAATTTATAAAGAAATTTTATTTGCAAGCTTTAATTTTATCACAAAATACCTATAAAAAATATGGCAGACAACTTCACTAAATCCCTAAGAGAAACCAAAACAAAAAGAAAGGAAACACTGAAAAAAAAACTAAAACAAAAAAAACTAAAAACTTAAAAAAATAAAACTTCATTAATAGATTTTTGGTTTACTCATTAAGTCTATCAAACAAAACAATAAATCACAAAAAAAAAAAAAAACACTGAAAAAACTAAGATTTTTTTTAAGAACATTAAATGTACATACGTACTTAAAAAAAATCTAAGTTTTTTAGCTTTTCTTTTTCGAACTAATTTTGATTATTAACAACACATTTAAAAAAAAAAAAATAATTAAAAATATTTAGTCAGAATCTTCATCTTCGGAATCTAAACCTTGGTGTTCTAATAATTTTGCAGCTTCTGGTGATAGTACTGAATCCTTCTTGGGTCGCATTATTCTTAATTTTGTAATTTCTGGATCAGAGGACACAAGTAAATGATGCATGATGTCTGTACAATTTTCAATTCGTGATGTTTTCCTTGTATTGAATTGTCTGATTCTTTTAAAATCTTTATTTCCTGCTTCTAGGGCTTCCTCAGAAAGCTGTCCAATCGGAACCATTGCTGCACGTATTACGCTAGCTCCATGTGTTAAAACTTTATGTACACTCGCTGGCATATAATACCAATTATAAAGCTCAACATAAAGCTTGGCAGTTTCTTTAGTGTACTCTTCAAAACGATCACAATTAATTTCTCTTCCGCATGCCATCACTTGCAGGATATTGGAAAACCTTCTTATCAATCTTTCATCAATACCCGTTGCTATGCTCGTTATTTCTGGGAATTTAAAAAATTTTCTTGCTGTGTTTCCATCGTTGGAAGTTCCGGAACCTTGTCTGACAACATCTACGATTATTTGCAGTTCTCTTTTTAAATTATGTTGAATTTCCTGTTTCCGCTTCTGTTTAATTTCTTTATCTTCTTTAGTTACACGGCTTTTTTTTAACGGAAGATTGTATGCAATATGGAGAATACACTCCATAAATCGAATCCAACAATGTAAAGTTGACAATCCAAATTTATATGCATCTTCATTGCATTCTTTAAAATCGAGAGCCTCTAAGTTATTCATAGTCCTCGGTGTTGCTTTACAAATGTTACAAGTAGCTGCCGATTTATTTCCTGTTAATGCATTACAAACTTTTCCATCAATCATTGTTAATTGTAGCTTGTGTTTAATATTAAAAGATAAGTTGCCAATTGACACCACAGTGACTTCTAAGTCCTTTATCTGGCTGGTAATGCTATCTGCTTCTGAAACTGTTTCTTCCGAAGTTTCAGATTTGAACTCAAATTTTATTGGTCTACAATATCGAGTTGATGATGGTCTTGCATTTTGCCACAATTTATTTGTATCTGAGCAAATGTTGATTGGAACCATCGATATCATAAACAAGCTAGCATCTGTACCATTGTCTGTAAATGTTTGTTTGTATTGGCTTTGTCCGGAAGAGCCATCCATTCCCCATTTGCTATGTAAAATTAACTGCTTTCCTTCGTATTGTTGAAGCTTATCTAATGATTCTGTTGAAATAATTTTAGTGGCCGTATGATCCAACAGTGACTGCAGTTTCACACAAGCACCTTTTTCTGAAATAGTGATGTTTTGAGGGTAGCATCTCTGTTTTTCTTGCAGTAAATTTCTATATGCTGGAAATAACTTATTGGCTAATTTATTGCTTAACTGCTGTACATGTTTTCTTAAAATTCCATATTTTTCCACTGTTAATTTCAAATCGATAAATAAAGCCAAAGCTTTTTTAACATCTAAATCAGTTTCATCAAGGCTGCTGTAATCCGATCCGTGAGACATTCCAGATGAGGTTCGTTTTCGTTTTTTCATTGACCGCGCTGCTGCATGTTCAATTTGATCCGCCTCATATATCTTTAAAAGTTCATCACTTCTTCTAGTTTTGGTTTTCTCAGAACTTTCTGCGAATTTCTTCTTATTAGATGTGGTTGGATTAGACGTTGTTGCTGCATCTTTTTTTTCATACAAAACTACTTCCAAGCTCTGTAAGAGCCAATCAGCATTCAAGGTATTAAAACGAGTCTTAATTCTGTGTGATTTCGCCCACTTTTTGTAATATAGACTCAAAAATGAATTTTTAATTTTTGTATGAATCTGTTGTAGCTGCTCCTCGTTGAAATCAGGCTTATTTTTAGCTATTTCGGTCATTATAACTGATAAATTGGATTCAGAAGAACTTGTATTATTCCATAGAATATTACATAAGTCACTGTTTGAAATATTAAATTTTGCCATCTTGAAATACTAATGAATAATAACTTATTCAATTACTTTAGAATAATGACCAATTTGAATGCAACTGTTGTATTTAATTTATACCTCCCTGAATTAATAATTACAGATATTTTGTTTCTGTTTCGGCTTTTATTAGTGATGCTTATCGCAAGTACTACTTAGTTTCGGCCCAAAAGTTTTTAATAAATACTGTTTCATATTTTAATAAATACCTGTTTTCTGTAAAAGTGCAAATGCTAAGCAAAATCTAAATAAAACAAAAATAAAAAATCTTACTGATTTAAATTTTTTTATTTTTAATGGACTAGCTGCACTAAAAACGCTCTTGTGCACAAAGGAGCACAAAGGAGCAGCTGAAATTTTGAGGGTTGTTTTTAAAGGTATCAAGCTACAAAAATTTATTAATTTCAAGTTGTCCCCAGGTGTCCCCAGGTCCTAAAAGTTTAAGAGAAGTTAAAATTTAAAAAAAAAATATCCTTTTGCGAAATTTGGTCTGTAAACCGCTAAAAATTAATTTTTTGTGTTTTGTTTTTGCACTTGTTTTTTAATAATAGATACAGAAATAATATTTGCAAGTTTAAAAGTAAAGATAAATTCATCCATTTTCAGTTTCTTTAATTTTAAATTATACTAAGGTTTTGTCCAATAATGGGAAAAAATTCAAAAGTTAACTTTGTCACAGTTTCTTCGGATTTTGTGGGTCGATTTTTTTAATTTTTTTTTTCGTTCCTGATTCTTTGTTATGTTCCTAACAAGATCCCATTAGCAAAAATACTAAATAAAATACTGTAAAAAACCTTGTTTGTCCACCTCCGCAACACTGTGTGTCGTCGGCATAAGCAAAAATTTGTGGTAATTAACTGTAGGTTCTCTGGTTGTTCCAATTTTAGTTCTGGAAACTGATCAGAAACCGTCATTAATACTTCGTTGAATATGAAATTGAATAACCGATGGGAGATTGAACACCCTTGCTTCACTCCTTTATTTTCTTGATTGTGTTTGTGGTTGCATTGAACCACTTAATTGCAGTACGCTTTCAGAAGCATGTTTTAATTATGCGGTTTATTGAGTAATGAGGTGCATATTGTTGTAAACATTCAGCAGTAGCATTAGGTTTACAGTATCGAATGCTTTTGCTAGGTCGAGGGACAGTACCCTCACTCTATGGCCAACCTACCATTCCTCGTCAAGTAATCGACGTATGGTAAACATGTGGTCTTCTGTGGATCGATTAACCATAAAAGCAGCTTGAAATGAGGGTGGTAATTTCAAGTGTTCGTTTAGTTTACTTAGTAATATTTTCGAATACAATTTGTACCCGACATTGCAAAGTGTGATCCTTCGGTAATCGGCAATCTTTCTGGGATTTTTTTTTGCTATTGGAATCTGAAGGGAGTAGATGGATACTCTGGAGGAGGCTTATTTCTTATCCAGGGGTTTTCCATTATTTTGTGTATTGATGAATTACTGTATCTGGCGCGATTTTTAGTACCTCAATTGGGAGCCTGTCTATGCCAGGAGCGGTCCCTGATCGAATTTGGTTAATGGTGAACTTGATGTCATCAATGGTGAGTGGAAGCCCAAGTGGGAAATAATCGTTTTCTTGGATTAGATGTGGCCAATTACCCTCAATTATTATGGTGGTTTGGCGTCTATTGGAAGGGGCTCCGTAAACTTGCAGTAGGTGCAAGTGTACGTACTGCCTCCTCGTGGCAACCACCGGTAACTGTTACCATTAAGCTGAATGTGGCCTTTGGTGACAGGCTAAAGTACGATGCTAAAGGAGAAAACCTTGACAAAAAATCCCTAATCTAAGGTGGAACAGCATATGGCGATGGATGAATGGCTGATAGGTTAATCAGTCTATATATGCGGACTCTGGATACCAGGCACCCTCCAGTTTTATTTAGCCTTCCTGTAGTAAACCTGGGTGACCTACAGGCGACTTTTTTTTTTATCCCAGCAACTCGCAAGAGTTAAATCAAAACGGTAGACGAGGCACGGGAAGGAATACACGGGAGTGGGTCTGCCCTCTCAAAGTTCTTGAGTCCCAATGCTACCGCTTTTCTAGCAGAAGTAAATGTTATTACATCTAGGAGGGAGAGCAATGAGCCCAGATAGTATGTAACGCGTGTAGAATACTTCCTACAGTAAACATTTAGGAGGGAGAGCAATGAGCCCAGATAATATGTATCGCGTGTAGAAGTACTTCCAACAGTAAACATCTAGGAGGGAGAGCAATGAGCCCAGATAGTATGTCCCAGCAACTCGCAAGAGTAAAATCAAAACGGTAGACGAGGCATGGATAGGAATATACGGGAGTGGGTCTGCCCTCTCGAAGTCCTTGAGTCCCAATGCTACCGCTCTTCTAGCAGAAGTAAATGTTATTACATCTAGGAGGGAGAGCAATGAGCCCAGATAGTATGTATCACACACCGGTCGGCAGTATTATCAGGTTCATTAAGAGCTTGAATATTGACTGGACGGATAATTAAGTAGGGCTTAATGCACAAAAGATCTTTTAGGTCGCAGTGCGGGGTGGCTTGAGCCCCCACATGGCCCTCAAGTAATAATAATAATAATAATAATACCCTCAATTACCCTGGTTTTGGCGTTAAAGGTTCTGGAAAAAGCTCTGGCATTCTTGAGCATTCAAGTTTGTTTGAGCGATCAGGTCTTTGGGATGGAATTTTTTTTGTAATGTTGGGCACTTTTGTACCTTGCCGACGCTTTGGGGTCAGGGGTGCTCTTGTTGTTAGAGCGTGGGCTGCAATTTTAATGCTTTCCACAATGCGTTGTCACTGGTTTGTGGTTTCGTCTTCAGTGTGAGCTTCCTCGTAGGTGTTTGTTAACAGTGCTTGATACTCATTTAGCATTTTCTCATCTTTTATTAGGGAAAGATTTAAGGAACTGTAGTTATAGGTTGCTAGCGATAATTTTGGATTGGATTGGGCTGTGGTTGAAGGCAAGGTGAGGCGAATTTATCCTTTACGTTTGGTGCAATCAATCCATAATAAACGGTGGTCACTTATTTCTTTATGGAACACGTCACCTTTTAAGGATTTGACATAGATTTGCTGGTTGTAGATCCGGGTTAGAATATGGTCCACTTGAGAGTAGGATTGGCCATTTGTTCAGGTGATCGCAGTCCTTCGGTGGCCGCTAATGGAATGAATATATAACTGTGCCAATTGGCTCTACAGCGATTCCATTCTCGTTTGAAGGGTCACGGATCAAATTGGAGCCAATGTTCCTGCAGAGTGTCTTTGGATTTGAAATCTCCGAGCAGAACTATATCGCCCGATTTAGGGTTGCGGTTAATTATGGAGTGTAATGTTGAAATAATTTTTGCAGCTAGCCGACGATTGTACTGTGTTGTTTGTAACGGTACATACACTGAGATGAAGTGGATCTCTCCGAGGGTTGGAATTTTCCTCGCGAGAGTTATGATGGCTCCAAAGAAATTTTAGATTTTTGTGACTTGTGTACTTTACCAGGTGTAATTTCCGGTTGAACCTGCTACTGTGTTCATGTTTGTTTCCTGAGCAGACCAAATATTAATTTAATTTTGATTTAGAATTTGGTCCATTGCCTCTCGTTTTAGTGTGTTGTTGATTTCACGTGCATTCCAGGGGCCAAAGCAAAAGGAAGAGGAAATCCTAAGAGGTGCAGGTTGAGTGGGAAGTGGTTCCTCCCTGAGGATAAATGGATTACTAGTAGGTATAATGGCAATCCTTCTTGATGTGGCATAAGGCTGTCATAGTGCGTCCGGGTGTATAGTAGATTTATCTCCTGGCGGAAATTTCCATTGTTCGGGAAGAAACTAGTACCATTCTGAGTGCCTTCGAAGTGTACAGTAATTTTGATATTTCTTAGGATGGATGCTGTGAATAAACATTCTGCGCCTCCCCAGAACCCATTTTGTTGTAAGTCGGATAGGTATCTTCATATTAATTGATATTTCGTTAGTTTTGACGTTATCTCTGAACTGTACACTTGGTGATACGAATCAATGATTGTCGGGATAAATGTATCCAAGTTAGAGCCATTTTGTATAAATTCGGCTATCTCAAGCCATAATTGTCCTATTGAACATGATTGTTGAGCATCCTTAAGATATAGTTGATGTAAAATAGCACTGAACAAACAGTTTCCATCACCTGGGATTGCGTACACTACCATTGAATTTTGGTTAAATCTCGTGGTGGGTTTATTTCCCAATTTTTTTGTTTTTTGTGTATACATATTTGTATCGATATGTATATATGCTGCTGTGGCCTGAATTGAGGTTAATTCATTTTGTATCGGAACTTGTAAATTAATTTCGAACTAGAGTTCGTCGAAATTGTGGTATGGCTACGGACCTTAGATATTTCGCTACCGACACTTCAATTCATCGCACCATTCACTCATTCAAAAGACACAGAATCCAGATGAACTTCATCGTAAATTTTCGAAAGCCGAGTCTCCATCTACAAATACGAAGGCCTCGAGTAATTTCGCCATTAAAAATTGTGAGCAACATATCTATAATACTGCCGTTTCCATATCATTATTGCTAGCTAAATTTATCTTTTTGGCTAATGCATTAGTTATGATTTATTTATTGGTTTACAACCATTTCTAATAAGAGACCAACTCCATACTGTCTGTCACAACCTATTTTGACCTCTATATTAATAGATTGTGCAAGATTAGGTTCTGCTTGATTAATACATAAATACATCTTTTGAAATAAAATTCACAGCCCTTAAAATCCATCCTGTAAAGCGTCGAATTTGTTCTTTGGATGTTTTTTTTCGAAACAACGTTCTTTGCATAATTTGTAGGAAGCCTATTATAAATCGTTTCACGGCTTTTGAATTAAACACAAAAAAAAACGAAAGTGGTTATGCTGTCTGGTTTGTACATAAATTTAATTGTGTCTGGAATAAGGGTGAAAATAAAAATAAAATAAAAATAAAATAAAATAAAAATAAAATAAAAATAAAATAAAAATAAAATAAAAATAAAATAAAAATAAAATAAAAATAAAATAAAAATAAAATAAAAATAAAATAAAAATAAAATAAAAATAAAATAAAAATAAAATAAAAATAAAATAAAAATAAAATAAAAATAAAATAAAAATAAAATAAAAATAAAATAAAAATAAAATAAAAATAAAATAAAAATAAAATAAAAATAAAATAAAAATAAAATAAAAATAAAATAAAAATAAAATAAAAATAAAATAAAAATAAAATAAAAATAAAATAAAAATAAAATAAAAATAAAATAAAAATAAAATAAAAATAAAATAAAAATAAAATAAAAATAAAATAAAAATAAAATAAAAATAAAATAAAAATAAAATAAAAATAAAATAAAAATAAAATCAAATAAAAATAAAATAAAATAAAATAAAATCAAAATAAAATAAAAATAAAATAAAAATAAAATTAAAATAAAATTAAAATAAAATAAAAATAAAATAAAAATAAAATAAAAATAAAATTAAAATAAAATAAAAATATTATAAAAATAAAATAAAAATAAAAATAAAATAAAAATAATATAAAAATAAAATAGAAATAAAATAATAATAAAATAAAAAAAAAATAAAAATAAAATTAAAATAAAATAAAAATAATATAAAAATAAAATAAAAATAAAATAAAAATAAAATTAAAATAAAATAAAAATAAAATACAAATAAAATAAAATAAAATAAAATATTATAAAACTAAAATAAAAATAAAATTAAAATAAAAATAAAATTAGAATAAAATCAAAATAAAATAAAAATAAAATTAAAATAAAATAGAAATATTATAAAAATAAAATAAAAATAATATAAAAATAAAATAAAAATAAAATAATAATAAAAATAAAATAAAAATAAAATAAAAATAAATTAAAATAAAATAAAAATAAAATTAAAATAAAATAAAATAAAAATAAAATTAAAATAAAATTAAAATAAAATAAAAATATTATAAAAATAAAATTAAAATAAAATAAAAATAAAATAAAAAAAATAAAAATAAAATAAAAATAATATAAAAATTAAATAAAAATTAAATAATAATAAAAATAAAATTAAAATAAAATAAAATTAAAATAAAATAAAAATAAAATTAAAATAAAATAAAATAAAATAAAAATAAAATAAAAATAAAATAAAAATATTATAAACATAAAATAAAAATAAAATAAAAATAATATGAAAATAAAATAAAAATAAAATAATAATAAAAATAAAATAAAAATAAATTAAAAATAAAATTTGTATTTGGCTTATTGGTTTTGGCGAAAAAACCTGAAAATTATATTTTTGAATCGTATCAATTGACTTATTTAAGTAGTTGACAGTCACATTAATCCCTTGTAGATTAAAAAAAAGTAAGTTATGTATAGTTGATATGTTATTGCCTTATTGGAGTGAAAAGGTGTTCAGTATCCTTCTTAAAGATACAGTGATTTTTTTAAATTTCTTTCAAACTCCAGTTCTGTAAACCAAATCAATTTTTTGGGTTATTCTAACCGCGTACACAATTCCATATTAATTTACCCATTCTGTTCTATATCTTTCTAGCCCCCTCGAGCTAAATAACAACTCAATTAATTCCCTATTCATTGTCAAATTAACAAAATTAACAGCAAAACGGAAAAGGAAAATTACATCGTAACAAATTGCATTAATGATACTATGTTCACCTTATATGTATGTATACTGTATACTATATAATCAATCGGTATTATCGTAGGAGATTCCTATCCTTTTTTAAATACATTTCAAAGAGATCAACAACCCATAATTTATATTTTAATCTAATTTATTTCCACACCACGTCGAAAAAGAAAAAAACTAAACATAAACAATTTTTCCACTATACCAAACACTATAAAGCAAAACCACCACGTTCTTTATTTTAAAGTAGACAAAAAAACAGCAATACCACAATATAATAATACGTTAAATGACATCAAACATAAAATTCTTGTATAAATAATATGAAGCAACACATCATCCCTTTTTTTTATTATTCCTTATATTTCTTTTTAACCCCGAAAAATTATTTTAATTTCTTCCCGTTCTTTTATTTGTTCGGATTATAATTCATGTACTTTATACAAAAAAAAAATGCTAAGAATATGTATTATTATACATGTACCTACTCTTGTTGCCACCCATCTCTTTTAAAATTTCCTCATCATAACACGAATGGATAACAAGTGCAGACAAACGAGAAGAAGTACGAGTATTTAGAAAAAGAATAATTTATGGTATTTTTATGTGTGGCGCCACGTGATCTTATACCATTCAACACTATACTCTTTCGTGCGCCTTTACAAACAAATATATACACAAAAAATTATTCGTCTTTTTATTACAATCCTTTTGTTTGTTATTTCTTTTTGATAGTCTTGTCATTTTCCACCATATCATTTCGCTGTTAATCCTTATACATCTCAATTTATATTCATTCGGAGCAGCATTCCCTCTCATCCTTTTATAATATGCAATGTGATTGCTGTACAGCTATTTGTAAATTCTCATATACATATTTATGTATTTCTTTATTCTAAGCATATTGAAGAACAAAGTACAAAACATAAATGTATTTATGAATTGCTTGATATCCTTTGGGACACTATATACAGCGAAAGGACTAAATCGTAACATATTTTGTTTTTGTAATGAAATTTTATTTCTATCCTCCATCCATTCAAAATCTCATCTTTGCATGTCATGATGACGGTCATGTGATGATACGCTTTATGGTATTTTTATTGTGCGACCCGGACATGCATACATAAAATGACATACTTATGTATATATGTATATATCTTGTAGTGTACTATATGTATTTCTACTCAATTATAAACGCGAAAAAATGTTTCATCGATATAATGAATTTTTAGATATTTAGGATACATGAGGAAGAATGTCGTATAAAACGTATTTAATATTCTTCAGATTGCTTTCTAGGATATTTTTATTTTATTTTATTGAAACATGAGGACATAAAACTATTGTGTTGATTTAATAACACGAAATGATAATTGATTGCTTTTTTTTAATAAGGAAATATTATTTTTATGGCGTCATGATATTGTTAATTTATTTTATGGTGATAAGATTAGTACTAATCTTTTAATGGGACAAGCTATTACACATATTGCTTTTTTTATTACTAATTAAAAGGAAAAGGCAATGTTGAATCATCAGCGTCTGACACTAATAGTCATATTCGGATGGATAGGGCCACTAAAACCTTGAGATGTTTCTTAATTGGCAATTTAACCTAATTAACTTTTTGAACTTGCATTGAAATTCTTCACAAGTTCCGCCTCATAATTTGAAAATCTTAAAGAAAGTTATTTTACCCGGAGTGATTTTACCCCAGCACACGATTTTCTTAAGATAAACGGTATTCCATTCACGAACAATTGTGCAAAGGCATAAACGGACTCCATTAATAAAATAAGCCTTGGGAAAAATAAAACATCTGGAGACAATTATTGGCTTACTGTGATATTAATAAAACTCCACGCAATAAACCACAATCGACATAGCATTTTTGTCTATTGCTACCTTTACTAAGGCCTTTAGGTAAGGAGAAATGTCAAGGAATATCTGGCCTTCCAACTTTTTTTATGTGGATTCTATTCTAGTTCTAATATCATATGATATTCTATTCCTAATAGCCAGGAGTGAGCGATAAGGGATCGTTCGGATCAGGTGATAGAACTGACAACGTTCGAGAATTTTAAATTCCCTCGATTTGCACGTATCCAAGTTTAGTTAGACAACTGGTCATTCAAATAAATCGAGATGCTTTCGAAGCGAAACAAAAAAACAAGCTGCAGCAAAGATCAGCGCAAAAGCCTACCCCAGTTTGGCTGAACAGTCGTGACGGTGTAGCCCTTTCTGGCTCTAATATATCGCTCATGATTTGCTAACCGAATGGTATTGCCTTACCTATCACACAAGTCCGAACAACTATAGTTCGATTTGCCAATAATAGAACAATTTCGTTATTTGGCCAAAACGATAAAAACTGTGTTTCAACGTTTCGACCTTGTTCATGCTCATACCGAAATATCAAATTTATGAAATTAGACTTATTTGGCAAAAGTATTTGAACACTAAGCACCCCCTCATACGTTGGATTACACAACTTCATTTAAAAAACAAAGTTCAACTCTAAATTAGTTTCAAGTCTCCCAATCGTTTGAAGGCAGTTCAGCGTTCTAGTGCGCTAGAGATTTCCTTAGTGATTGGTTTTGTAATGTTGCCGGAAAAATTATATTTCGAAAAGTGCCAAGGGATGGTAAAGTTTTGCAACTTTTTAATAGAATAATGCGTTTATTAGTATTTGATGGTTAATTGGAGGAAGAAAATCAAAAAGAATGCTCCCCTCGGTTTTCTAGAGGTTGGGTTTCTAAGGTTTCCCTGTAGTTTGCGATTATTCACACTCCATTTATGAAATTCGAAACCTCCCGTTCCCAACATCCCAATTAGCTCGTTTTGAATAAATAAAGCATCGTTTAATTTGTAAACCTGAAATAACGCCGACCACATTAAAGTTAATTTTGGTGAATTTTAATGCTCTCGGAAAACTGTCCTTTTCGCCCTCAGCCAATTACATCAAAATACGAGTGACTATAGATAGAGTACCGGCCTTATGCCGTTAGTGACAGTGAACAACTCAAACGTTTTTAATGGATTGGTAGTAATAGCAATCAAGCCAGAGTATCGCCTGCAGGCAGATTGAACTGGTTGCGTTTGACCTGCATCTGCCGATACATTTTTGAAAATGTTATTTAATGACAAAATGTTTTATGCCTCGCGGCAAGGACTACTATTAGTTTTTTACTGGAACTAGAGGGATTTAGAACTGTATTGGTTATTTGAATATCCATGTTTTAGATCAACATTAGCGTTAAATTGTTTATTTTTTTAAATGAAATCTTTTCAACTCGCTTGTTTTAGATTGTGTAACCAAACGTCTATTTCTAAGTGTGCTGGAATTGGGAAAGGATGGGGCTGGAGCCCCACAAGGTCCTGTGGCTATACTCTACAGTAGTCAGACACATTCTTCTGTATGGGGTAATAGCCTGGTGGCCTGCTCTGAATAAAACTGTCAACCAAAAGTTGTTGACAAAAGTTCAGAAAACAATCTCTCTGTGGATCAGTGGTGCACTGAGGAGCACATCCATTCAGGCACTAAAGACTCTGCTATTTCTGACTCCTCTAGATATCTTGGGAAAACTGTGGGAAGCTTGCACTGCAATACGACGGAAATCCACGTTAATGTGAACCTGCAACAATACAGGGCACTCATCTATACTTTGTAACAACTGGCTTCCCAAGACCACCGACTATACTGTCCCGTTCCCGTCACTATCTTTTGATAGAAAGTTCCGGACTATTATCCCATCCAGAGAGGACTGGATGATGGCTGCAGTTTTGGAACCAAGAGTTTTAAACTTTTTCACTGATGGTTCAAAACGGGATGGAAAAGTCGGGGCTGGGTTGTTCTGCGAGGAACTTATGTTAAACCTCTCCTTCTGTCTCCACGACTACTGTAGCATTTTTCAAGCTGAAGTAACTGTGATAAAGGAAGTCGTGGACTGGTTGAGGTATAATAAAATATCGACTTGTGATATTCGCTTATATACGGACAGTCAGGCTGCCATTAAAGCGCTTCAATCACACCTCCTTATGTCGAAAGTAGTCCAGAACTGTCTCACAACTCTTAACGAGATGACAGATCGGTTAAACATTCATATTATATGTGTGCTAGGACATTTCATTAGTACAGGGAATATAAAAACCGATAAACTGGCTCGACGTGGTACAACGGGCCACATCTCAAACAGCAAAAAGGATATTGAAATGCCTCTTGCAGTATGCAAACTGCTGCTTCAGGAGGAAGCTAGTAAGTTGATGAATGACAGATGATCAAATAGTACCTCATGCGTAATAACTCGGCAGGTCTGGCCAAAGTTGAACTCAGCGAGATCCAAACAGCTGATCACACTTCAGCGGAGTCAGATCAGTGTGGTCGTTGGAGTAATTACGGGGCATTGTCTCAAAGGCAGACATGCGAGTAGACTTGGTTTCTTCTCACGTGACTACTGTCGTAGTTGCGAGGACGAAGAGAAGGAAGAGACAGAACTTCATCGTATTTGCAACTGTCTTCGTCTGGCACGAAACAGGCTAAAGTTTCTAGGGGCACTCCTATTTAACGACTTGACGGAACTCAGCAGGATGGACGTCGGGAGTATCCAGCGCTTCGTAGCGAGCTCAAAGTGGTTTCAATGAGTTGGAGCAATAATTTTTAAGTTGTGGTACGGCTACGACCCTTTTTGTGTCTATGCCTGGTCCTAGTGGACCGCCACCTAAACCTAACCTAACCTAGTGTGCTGGACACTTCGCTCGCAGGAATAGTCTCAATTGGGCTCATGTATATAGGCGTCTCGGTAGCAGTCAATTTGTTCTCCCGTTCTTCACAGAACTAGAAACCCCAAGCCAACAATCTGTAGCCCGCAAGCTTCAAAAGACGATGTCTACGATTGCGACATGTGAACGAGAATATGTAAAGATCTTGTGCGCTATCATGTGGACATCAACAATGGCTCGTGGATTGTCGTATGTTTGAGTTAGATCAGCCTGAAGCACTATGATAACCAGAAGCAGTTAAAGTAATGTGCCTTAGTATGTCCAGAAAGCGATTTTCTGGTTATTATGAATAACCACAGCGTTTCGTATATTTAAATAAGCGATTGAGATGGATTGGCATTGAATTTCGGTAAATGTATTTGTGTTAGTTTAGTTGCCTCTGGTCTCATGGACCCTCACTAGTCTCTTATACCGACAATCAACTTATGATTCAATCGACTAAGAAAATACCAATTTATATTTGAAATGTCACAGCAATTGTCATTAGATGACTTTTTAGAGTCGCATGATTTTCGTAATACTAGTCCTATCAGGCCATACGATACAGCGTTGGAAAGGTCGAGAGAGGGTATTAAAAAATAAACAAACATTATGACATTTGGCAATTCAGTCGAAAGTAATTGCGATTTGAAAATGAGCCAAAATTCTGAAAAAATTCGGTACAATTTACAATATCACTTCGACCAAGGCGATAACGCTTCGCAGGCTTGTGTGGTGTTGTTTGGTGCTTACGGTGAAGATGATTTATCAAAATCAGCAGCACGGAAATGGTTTGTACGTTTCCGCTCTGAAAATTTCCATAATGCCACACACATCTTTATTGACTCGACAAAATTTAAGAGAGCTTGGCTGGGAAGGTTTGATGCACGCACCGTATAGCCCGGACCTATGAAAAAGTTATTTGTTGTGCAGATTTTAACTTTAATTTGTTAGATAGTAACAAACTACACATATAAGTGCTTGCTTAAGTTTACATAATTTATATTATTTACATTTCAAACCGATTAAATGGCAGTTTGTTGAATTTGATAATTTTGGTATGAGCCTGACAAACTTACTATTGTTTATTTTGGGCAGCTCACTGTTCCTGCTATTTCTGGTCATGAGTTGATTTTTTTCTAATCCCAGTTCTGTAGTTCCGGAGGTAAAATTTGTTATACTGGAGTTCCTCAGCAATCAATTCCGAGGATTTTATAAATTGTTTCTTCTCATTAGACTGGGTTAATCTTTATTTTTGCCCTAAGATAAAAGTTCAAATTTCTTACAGTTAGATATTAGGCGGAATATAAATGTTAAAAATCCGTTTTTAAAGTTTTTCATCCAGCTAAATATTTAGCTTAAGGCCAAATATTTCTATGTAAAAAAAATATAACCTATTTGCATTGCATTTGTATTGTGTAAGAAACGCAATTTTATAAAAGAGAGGAAATATTATTTAGCTGGTGATTGGCTATTTTTTTGTGAAACCGGCCATAAATCAAATATGTATAGTTCTTTGAAATATAAGTTAACTAAAAAAAGTACAAATTATTTAAAACTGTTTGTAAATTTTTTGTGTTTGAGAAAACTAATTAGATAATACTTGCGTATCTCGTATAGAGGTACACAAGTACATATTATCGCATGTTAGAAATTTAGATTATAAACAATATAAAAAGGTTTATATTAGAGCTCGATTTCGAATCATTTAAATATTTTAGAAATAAAACCAACAAACGTATCAATCAAGCTAAAAATGTATTCTATTTTGGGAATATGCACAATCCTAAAACCAAGTGGAACAATTTAAAAAAAAAACCTTGGTATTTGTGTACATCAGCTGAAGCAGTCATTGACTTAGCGAATCTTTAGGCGTTTTGACTTTACCCGATTTTGATTTTATTAGTTCTGATGGTTATGTTTGTTATTCGTTTATGTTTGTGATGAGCCTATAGCAGTGTTCGCAAGTAGTTGGTTATTGTCGTGCCAATACAATTATTTCTTTAAAAATTGTGTTTTTTTGCGTGCCAAACTAATTCCGTAAAATATTTTTTTTATATGTGAGTTAACCTTTTTGCTAATCGCATTTCATTCATTTTAGAGGAGTGACAATTACGGGTGGCCAGGCGTCCTGCGTTTTCTCCAAACATGTTCTGGTTTTTCAAACTTCTGCGGGCGTCCGGGAAAATGTCTTACATTGACCTGAAAACTCAGAGGAAGGACAGATAAATAATAATTACGAAACAATTTAAATATTTTAATTAAAAAATTAAACTGCAGCGCAAATGATATGGCCCAAAAAATTCTTTAAGACGTGATTTAATCTATATTAGATTTTGAACTATATGAGTAATATCTCATATAAAATTTCACAAAAGCACATCGATTGACAAATCTAATTTTTGATTTATGGTATCGACCGTAACACCATTAGTATGAGTTCCAAAATATTTTTTGCCGTTGGGCCATGTCTTAATTTATAAATTCTGATCTCAGCCCAACCTTAGGGCAGAAAAAATCCTTCAGGCTATGTAATAGTTGGTTTTATATGGAACTATTTTTAATAACAACAAAATATTTCAGACCTAAAACTTCACTAAAATCCGTCCACAAATGAGTTTGTTCCATTTGATGCTAAAGCTAAAAAGATAGTCTGGATTGGCTCAGAATGTAAAAATAAATTTGGCGAATATAAGTTTTAATTTAAAAGATCGACTAAAGCAAGAAGGAATTTTTCAGAACCGGAATTTTTTAAATTTTATATTAGGAACTACTTACCGAATCGGCTTAATAACGTAGATATAAAATTTCACTTAAATTTATTGACAAACGTGCGTATTCTATTTGGCGCTGGCTGGAAGTGACAGGCCTTATCTGTATTGACCATGTATTTAAAAAACAAGTTTCTCTTTAGCAATTTTTTGTTGTTTATGGCTTGTATTTATGTACCAAAGTATTATTAATAATGTGTTTGAATATTTGTTGAATTCTGGCCATGTTTCATTTAAGAAACTCCATTCCTGCCTCAAACGGAACTTTTGAAATTGTGCAGCAATTCCATTGCAATTTGGTATCTGACTTAACCAACAAATTTGATGATAAATGAATTGGTTTCAGCACATCCAAATGATGAATCAAGGTGGCAGCTTTGAAAACTTTTCTAGAAGAGATTTACAAATCTGTTTTCTGATCAGTGGATTGTTGTCGCCACCAAACCAATTTTTTCTTTTTTTTATCAAATACATACCAAAATTCGACACTTTAAAACTGTACTGATTTTTTTAAGTCGAAATTTTCGACTTTATCAAATATGTTCAAATTTCGTTCAAGTTTAGTTGCTTTTGGCCTGGTCATCTTAGTGATAACTTCCATTGGCTATCCTTTTCTTGTAACTAATACCAACGCATACCCTGAACTTAAGCTACATAAGTCAATGAAGAAAAGATTAATAAAAATGGCTGCACTTGGTTTGAAACATTTCGGTATCTATCAAAAATAATTTCAAATAGGTTTCAAGCATGACACGGTGTGACAGTAAAACTACCTCCAACATTGTGGAGTTTCGACCAAAAGCAGTGCCGACATGCAGAAGTTGTTGAATGAAGTCAACGAGATCCAGAACTGCTTAAACGGGTCATAACTAACGGGAGTTTATGAATATAATATTGAAAGTAAGAAAAAATATGTATTGAAAGTAAGGTTTAATCGTACCACTGAAAGCTTCCTAGAGACGCAAAATCTAAAAAAAGCTCGCCAAGTAGTGTAACATGAGTTCTTAGGTCTATCGGTTACTAAAGAGTACTTCAAGGAAATTATACGCTATTTGCGTAAAGCGATCCAAACGAAACATCTGGATTTGTGGGGAAACAACTCATGGTCATTGTACCACGATAATACACCTGCTCACACTAATCTGCTTGTTAGTAAATTTTTGGCCAAAATCGATACCGTTATGAATTTATGATATTGAGCACACCAAAACAGTGTAACCTTTTCGACAGCCAACAATAGACTAAGCATCCAATAAGGCTCAAAATGCTAAGAAACGTCAGGGAAAGTGTACCAACACAACCAAAAATCAATTGTGGCAATTGAATTTAAACAACCTGCGAAATTATAAAATTTGACGATTTTTTGATCAAGCCATGTTATCACAAAGTAATTTTCTTCTGGGCTTTCCGTGTTTGTCAAAAATATTTGATATTCATTCCAAAGGTGGTTATATGATCAAATTGCTTTCACGGATTCCATTTCCCAACATATAAATATGTATTTGGGCTTTATCAAAATTCTAAAAACTTTTCCATTTTTTGTAAGAATAACTGAATAACTGCAAAAAAGGGCCGATTTTTTAAAATTCAAAATTTTTTTGACGTGCCGGAAAAAAATTTAAACGTGCCAAGTTTGGCACGCGTGCCACGTATTTGCGATCACTATAGCCCGATGAGATGATTGAAAAATGATATATTTTTTACAATTTTCATCAGATCGAAACTGAATTGGAAAGCTTTTAACAATTTCTTCACTTCGTATAATTATTTATCTATCGGGCTAGTTAATTCCGGAATAACCTAATGATTCAAATACTTAAACGCATTCAATCTTAGTATGTCTATATGGCATAAGTTTCAGTAATTTACATTCTGTCGTGCAATGTGTATCAAATTTTTAAGAGATGGCTGTTTCAAAACAAAATCTATATTGATGATAATTCTATTGAACTGTTAGAAACTTGTTCACGTGGTGGAAATTTTAACATTGAAGATAATCCACATCCAGGTCCTAAAATACATTTTGAAGATGAAGAACCAAGCTTTACTAGATGAAAACTCAACAAGAACTTGGCAAACAGTTAGGAGTTACTTAAGTAGCAATTTCAAATCAATTGCATGCCATGGGAAAAATTCACAAGGAAGGAAAATGGATTCATTTGTTTGAATTTGCTTTCTCGCTACAAAAAAAAAGATTTTTGCACAAAATCATTACTGCAGATGAAAAATGGATTCTATACTATAGTACAGAGACGTCTTTTAACATTTGGCAGCACTATTTCAATTCTAATCAGTGCTAGGATGTTCACCCAAATTTTCATTTGTGATACTTTATCGATATCAAAAATTGAAATAGTGTACAATTTTACTCTTGAATAGAGAGACTTGAACATTAGAGTCTTGAACATTAGAGAAACCTCAACATTAGAGAATCCCGATTTCAGTTGGAACAGAAAAAAGAGGAAATCCCTGTAAAACTTGTACATTTGGTTATTGTTCGCAATATTTGAATTGAGAATATTTGAATTGCATTCGTAAAAAATTTGAAAAACAAATTGTTAGAATTTGCAGTGCAGATATGTAAGTTGCTAATTATTTTCATTGTTTAGTTTATTTATTCTAATTTATTTCTAATTCTAAAGATGTTTAGAATTTCAAGAACCAAGGAGGTATTGCAAGAAAGAAATAACATAAGTGAAGAAAGCTCTGAGACTGATAAACACTCACAATTTGAACGTGAAAATGAATTGAAGGAATTTTTCGAAAGTGACTCCAAAATCGATAGCGATTTTGAAAATTATTCGTCAAGCACTGTTAAAAAGAGGAAGATCGTTTGATTGCAAGTAGAGAACGAAAGTGAGTGGGATTGTTGACGGATTCTGAAGACGATAGTGATGAAAGCTATGTACGACGAAATACTCTAATTGGTATTGATGTAAGTCTAGAAAAAAATTGAACCCAGTTCCTCTCCTGGCAGACCAGCTCTTCAAATTATTTTTAAAGCTTTATCTGGTCCAATTGGTTATGCCAATCATTATGATGGATAAAGTAAGCACGGCATTTTATTTACTAGCTGACAATAATAATTTGGAACAAAGAATGGAGTTTACCTCGAGATAAATTAGAGGCATTTGAACAGAGAAATGAGTGCCTATGAACAGAGAAATATGAACTCATCGTTTTTATGGAATGAAAAATGGAGTCCATCATTCTTTCGAATCTCATGAACCGAAATTGCTTTATGGAAATCTTAAGATTTTTACGTTTTGTGAATAAAAACGAGCGAAGCCAACGTTCGATCACCTCCACAACTATATACATATAAAAGTAAACCGAATAAAAAAGTACTTCTACTAAGCTCAAGGCATAAATCTGTAACAGTGCAAAAAAAATAATAAACGTCTTCATGAAACAATTAAATTTTATACCATAAAATCTGGGGTTGATATGACTGACCAAATGTCGAGAAAATACAAATCTAAAATATAAATCGATTAGGCCGGAATAAATGCATGGATTCAACAGATACATAGAAGCAACTGGTGAAAATATTTTACGTAAATATTTTTTATTCCAGTTACGAGAAAAACTCAATATAAAGAACATCCAAAAGGAAATATTTTAGTTTATTAATGACACTGTAGGTAGCAACTCGAAGACTTTAGAAAAAATCTTTCAAAAGCGCCATCATAGTTACTGACTTCGGACGGCAAATATCCTCAGCGCAATGCTGGTCATTTATGTCTATCAAGAAAGGGTGGGGATTACTGCATCTTGCAATAAACCATAAACGACAGGTGTATTTCATGTTATGCTTTTACAAATCAGCACAAAAAAAATATTTGCCTTCTAAAATACGCCTTCTATCTGAAGTATTTATTTGAAGTCAGATTTTGTTGTAAATTTCTTAGGTTTACTACTTTGTACGCTCCGTGTAAACAAAAAAATTAAGGAAGATCGGCGTATGTACAATATACATACTTACGAGGAATTTGCACAGTTTTTATGATATAATCCTTTGAATTTTGGTCTGCTTACCCTTGATTTGTTTCAGTTGATTGAAACAATTATTTTATTTAATTAATGTATTATGTAATAAAGTTATAATTAATAAAGTAAAAAACTGAATAATTAAATTTATAAATTTCAGTTTTAATTAATAAAATTTAATAAAATTGTTGAAATTTCATTCAAACTATTTAAAATTCAGTATGTACACAGGACCATAAAGAAATACTTCATTTCCAAAACTTTATTACTAAAATCATAAAACTTTTTTGCTATGCACATACAAACAATATTTTTATAACAACAGACAAAAATTGGCGCCCAAAAAAATATAGTATCCAGCTAGACAACAAGCGACTCATTTTTGGTACAATGACCCAACATTTCCGATCAATGTTTTTTTTTACTACGATTCCGGAAAAAATTATTCCCCAATAGCTTATTTGCGACAACAAAAATGAATAGAGTTCCATTTTATATAGAATATTATAAAATATTCTACAGAATTTTCCATTTTATATTATTTTTTTAAGTTGTTTATTGCTTTATTTATCGCGTTATTATTAAAAATTATAGCTTTGTGTAGTAGTCTGAAAGAAAATTCAAAACGATATCGATCTGAGCATATCTCATATCTTAAAAGAACAAAAACTAATTAACATTTTTGTTATTTGCTTTTAAAATTCGTTGTAAGATTGTAAGACTTTGAAACAACATCAAAAAGTTTAATTTGAAGAAAATTAGGGTGAACAGATTTAATCCTTCCGTTATACTCGTATTATACAAAATTATAATTCAACAAGCAAAATAAAGCAAAGAGAATCAGGTAAATAAACTAAGAAAATAACTTAGCCAAACAAAAATCATTAAAACTTCGAAAGAAAATGAAAAATAGAAAAAAACTACTTTTGATAAATGATTCATTGGATATTATATGTATCTGGTTTGTTGTTTGATTAAGACTAGACGAGGCAGCGTGTGTAGGTAGAGTTTTTATATGTTGCTATTCTATAAATTTTATGTTTTATACTTTTCGAAAGGTTTTATTTTTTCAGAATTTTTATAGTCCCTGCGGTATTCTCAAGAAATAAAAGAAGCATCCTATATGAAATGTAAGAAATTTATCGTTTGTGACGACATAAACAGAAAGAGAAAGTGTAAAGATGATATTGATAGAATGTGAGTGAAATTTTTATTTTTAATGGTGTTGCTATATGTGAGCGAGCGTCGGTCAAATGTCTAGAGTAAATGATTTACGAAGTGTGAGATTTACTTGAATGGAATATTGATATTTTTCAAATAAATACAAATTTTGGATATTTGTTAGGGTATACACATAACAAATATCAAAATGTGAATATACGGCTCCACCAGTTCAAACAAATGAATTCAACACTAGATTACACACATTCAAATTAAGCCCATTTCAAATGATTTTTTTTTTTTAAATAAAACTTGATACCATAATAGAACTTCCCAACTGTCATTATTGTAATACCATTTTGCAAATTAGGGTAAATAAAAGCTCATTTTCACAGCATCATGTAAAAATTACAGTGATTCAATCACAATTTATAAAATTTCCATTGAATCCACCCTTCATGTATCTATACATTGTATAGAGACAAATTTATGTATTCATTATGATATCATCTCCGTGTACACAGTTCGAAACAAACGAGAAAATTATATAAAATTTTCCAATTCATAGAAAATATCTCTGGCGACTCATCCCGACAATTTTTATTTTTTTATTTTTTTACAATTCCATCAATCATACCAAAGATTTTCTAAAAGAAGCAAGTTTCTTTGTTACTTAAATGCAAATAAACAAACAAACAATAATTAAGAAAAAAAAATAATTTTCCTTATTTATTTATTTATATTAATCAATAAAATTAAATTCTAATTTTCCATTCAAAACAAAAAAAAAACCGACGGAGACAATTTTCCTTCAGCTCATCTATTCGGTAGACTTTTGGAGCCAACATAAAATAAACAAACAAACAAAAAATCCAACACATTTGTATAAACATAAAATTTGGGAGGATGGGATTTTTGTTCGAATACGTACTGAAAGTTCGAGGAAAGTTGAAAAAAAATAAACTAACACTACATGGACAGAATGCAAAAATAATATTATTGCATTTGGGATATAAACACATACAAATAAAATAAAGGAAAATATCAAGAAACAGTTAGGGGGGAATGAACATCTCTAAAAGTTATATTTTTGTCTTCCTATATATACTGAATTGTGGGGGCAGAGCATCCATACAATACGGTGTGGTTATTTTTTTTTTCCTTTAGGGATGGGTCGAATTACATTATACATCCATATAAATAGAAAATTTTAACACAGAACGATGAATCAAAAAGAGAAAAAATTGTATGTTTGTAAACGGGGAAAATTTTTGGGGTGAACATTTTTTATTTTTATTTTGATTCGAGTTGAAAAAGATGAAAATTAGATGTGATGGGATAATAAATAGTTGTTGGAGAATGGGAGGAAATGATAAAAAAAAAAATTGGGTGGCTTTGGTACTCAAATAGAATTTAAAATTATTTTGGTTTTTTCCCGTATACGTATAACACCCAGAAAAACTACTATGAGGCATAATAGTCATCAACATTTTCATGAAAAAATGTTTCATGAAGATCAAGATGAGTAACACAAAATTATTCTGCTTATACACATTTATTGTTAAAAATTTTATTTTATTCATTCATGGTTGTGATTTTAATTTAATTTTTTGTTTTTGTCTTCCATTTTATTGATTCAACGCTTGTGTTATTCAAATATGCACGGAAGTGTTTTTATTATTACATGCTGGAAATTTACGTGGTTAGATAATACTGTAGTCACGTAGAATGTTTACTGTATAATTTTGCGAAAGACACACATGAAGCATAAAAAAGACAGCCCATTAAACGTTATTCCACACATGATAGTTGTATCAAAATATTTTCAGCTTTAAAAAAAAGTATTTGCAGAAGATTGTTTTGTTTTTCTTAATATTCCTTCTCCTTTTGTTCAAAAACCATTATGAATTTTCATTTATTGTTAAAAGAAATAATCAATCCTTAGTTTCTTTATAATTTTTTCATCCTACAATTCTTCTTAAATTACAAATAATTTTCTTTTATCAATTTCCATTTTCCTACAAAGTTTCGTCTTCACTCCGGTTTTGGGTTGGGTGAATCCTTAAAGAAAGCTTTTGTTACTATTACTTATCCATTGTGCCTTTGTTGTTGATTTTTTATTTTTAGTTTTTTTTGATTAAATTTTTGTGATAAGAGAATTATAATGAAAATTTATTAACTAAAAAAAATGTCCAACTATGTTTAGCCTTTTTTTGATAAGTTTTCAGTTTATTGAAATATTTTAAATAATAAGATGAAGATTTACTGCTTGGATGAGTCAGAAAAGTTTTTGTTGGTTAAATATTAATGTCATATATACATATAGTTTATATATGGGTTGATAGTGAAACCAGTACATTATAATGCATAACCGTTTTTACGGACTCTGAACAAAGATTAATAAAAAAATTATTGAGTTGGTATTACATGAACTGTTAACCTCAGGCGATGCATGAATGTATATTTTAGGTATAAAATAGTGGGAGAAACTTTAATCAATATACCTATAATAAAGTCTACACTGTGGGAGTATACGCAACAATCAAGAACAATTGAAATTTCCATTTATGGAAAGTTGCATGTTACTATAATACATATATATAAACAACAGTGTTATTTTTTAATGTTCCCAGATTGTAAATCGATCAAGCATAAATGTAACAGTTTTGTCGCAAATACCATAAACATATTTAAAAACACAAACACAAAAGAAAGAAAGAAAGTAAACTAACTGTTGCTGTTATAAATAATCATTGTTATAGTTTCCTTTTCATGCAAAAAATAAAATAATTTGTTCATGCTACATCGGATATAATTATAAATTAACTATCTCACGATCAAAAGATCAATGATGATCGTATATAGAAATCATTCAGCCATGTAGCTGCGTTTCGCAAGTTTCACTATTATTTCCATGTGTATTTGTTTTGTATAAAGTAATTGTTTAATTAATAAAACGAGTAATATGCATATAAATTTCAAGTACAAATGAAATGAAATGCTTCCCACACAATTTAAATTTTCCCTTAAATGAATTTAATGTTTAGCCACACCACGTTTATTAAATTACAAAACCATCATAATAATATCAAGATGGTCATTAAACATATTTTAATTTTAAAGGGTTAAATAATTTAATTGTCATTTAAAACTCGGCTTAAACCCCAAAAATATGATACAAAAATAAATATAAGCGCACATGCCATGACTTGTTATTTATATAGGGTAAACAAAATTTACTCGGATCCCAAATTTCATCAAATCATATTCAATAGTTCTCAGTTATAGTTAGTTCAAAAAAATTAATTACCTAAATACAATTGTTTTACATTTAGTTTAACTCTTCTCTTTCATTCAATTACTTATTGCTTTAACACCCAAATTATTTATATAACCAGATTCTAAATATACTATGTATAACAGTTTTTTTAGTTAATGCTTAATTTTAAAATTTTTAAATGTTTAATTTTTGAAATACATAAAATTCTTAAATTTATTGGGTTAAACCTTCAAATTTTTGAAATTGCTATTTTAAATTTTTTTAGTTTCTAGATATTTTTAAAAATCTTAAAATTCTTTCAATTTCTTAAATTCATTAAATTTGTAAACAAACTTAGTTCTTCAAAGTATTTAAGTTCTTATGTAAATTCCGTAAATTTTTGAATTCGTATATTCTTTAAATTCTTCAAATTCATTAAATTCTTTAAATTTTTTAAACTCTTCGAACTCCATAAATTCTTTAAATTGATTAAAATGTTAAATTTCTTTAATTTTTGAAATCTTGAAACTCCATAAATTCTTTGAATTCTTAATTTTTTTAGATTCTTCAAAATTTCAATAAATTCTTTAAATTTTTTAAATTTCATAAATTTTTTAAATTTTTTATAATTACCCAAATTTAAACTCTTTGAATTTTCTAAACTATTCTATAATTCTTTATATTCATGAAACTCTTAAAAATGTCTAAACTCCTTCAAAATGTTAAATTTTTTGTTGTTTTGAAAATCTTTAAATTTTTAAATTTTCAAATATTTACTTAAATTTCTAAAACTTACTTATACAGTTAAATCCTTAAATTTTTAGAATTGTTATCTAGAGATTTTGAATTTTACTTTCCATTTGTTCAGATTTTTAAATTCCAAAATTTCTAAGATTTTCGTAAATTCTTTCAATTCTTTGAATTTTTTAAACGCTTCAAACTTCATAAATTCTTTAAATTGATTAAATTGCCAAATTTCTTTAATTTTTAAAATCTTGAAACTCCACAAATTCTTTGAATTCCGAAATTTTTTACGATTCTTTAAAAATTCACTAAACTCTTTAAATTTCATAAATTTTCTAAATTTTTCAAATTTTTTATAATTAGCCAAACTTAAACTCTTTAAATTTTTTAAACTATTCTATAATTCATAATATTTATGAAACTCTTAAAAATGTTTAAAAATTTTAAATTTTTTGTAATTTTGAAAATCTTTAAATTTTTAATTTTTCAAATAGGTATTTACTTAAATTTCTTTAACTTACTTATAGAGTTTTTTACTTTTAATTTCTTCAGATTTATTAAATTTCAAAAATTATAAGAGTTCCGTAAATTCTTGAAATTCATTGAGTTTTTTAACTCTTCAAACTCAATTAATTCTTTAAATTGATTGAACTGCCAAATTTCTTCAATTTTTAAAATCTTGAAACTCCAAAAATCCTTTCAATTCTTCAACATTTCAATAAACTTTTTAAATTTTTTAAATTCTAAATTTCCTAAATTTTCTAAATTCTTTATATTAGCCAAATTTAATCTCTTTAAATTTTCTAAACTATTCTATAATTCTTTATATTCATGAAACTCTTAAAAATGTTTGATTTCATTAAAAATGTTACATTTTTAGTTGTTTTCAAAATCTTTAAATTTTTAATTCTTTTAATATTTACTTAAATTTATTTAATTTATTTATAGACTTAAATCCTTAAATTTTTGAAATTGTTATCTTGAGATTTTTAATTAAATTTTAATTTCTTCCGATCTTTAAATTCCAAAAATTTTTAAAATTCTGTAAATCCTTTCAATTTTTCAAATTCATTAAATTCTTTAAAATTATTAATTCTTTAAATTCTCTAAATTTCTTTAATTTTTCAAATTTTTTAATTTCAATAAATTTTTCAAATTCATTAAAGTGTTTTAATTCTGTAAAATCTTGTAGTTTACATTTGAACTCTTATGCTGTAATTTTTTTGTTTATTGGTCGATTGTATTACAATTTGTTGGCAAGGATCATTAATAATACATAATTCTATAATTATTCGCACGTTATGTAACCGCCTTTTTTCAGCTCTAAACGTCTTTTAAGCGATAATCCCGATGATTGCACGATGTGTTGGTTTAAATGGCTCCATTCATGAGCCAAATCTTTTTTCAAAACGTCCAAATCAAATAATCCAACGGATTCAGATCTATTGAATAAATGTTAATTTTATCGTACTTTACGTGACGGTGCCAAGTCCTATTTTGAAATGAGAAAGGATGATTTTGGAAATATGTATTTCTAGTCCATTGTAATAAAGATTCATTTAAAAATCAAACTTTAATAAACAACTGCATTGATTTTTATGTGTGGTGGTTGAGAAATTAGCAGTGAACGACAACTTTCAGCGATAACTGCCGAAATCATCCCAGTAGTTGCTCTAACCTGCTCTGTTTGAGAAATTGCTCAATGCAGAATGTTTTCTCATCCGAAATCAACAAATTTGATAAATCTAAAGGAGCAAACAAACGATTAATGTGATCTTTTGATCTTTGGAATCGAATTTTTTAGGATAGTTCTTTGTTGACATTTTTGTTTTTTATGTATTATGGTATTATAACTTCCGAAAAATTGCAGCGTTTTAAAATCCGAGCACTTTAACTGCCCGTTCATGACTTTAACTGTTCATGAAACTCTTGGAAATCTTTAAATTTTTTATTTTGAAGATTTATTTACGTTAATTTTTGAAATTGCTTCTTAAAATTCTGAATTTAATTTTTTTTTAAATTTTTTTGATTTTGTAATTTTTCTTTAATTTTTCTTAAAATTTTGATTTTGTAATCATTAAATCATTAAAATCAATTAATTTTACATATTATTACATATTTTGAAATTATTAAGTTTTTTAAATTTCTTTACATTTTTTCTTAAAATTCTTTGAATTTTTTAAATTTACCAAATCCACAAACATTAAAAAAAAAAATTAAATGGTTTAAATTTTTAAATTCCAAAAATTATTATCTAATCTATTTTGGAATAAAATGAAAAAGTTTTGAGCAAAATCTATAGACGCAAATTTTTTCATTTAAAAATTAAAATTTTTAATTTTAAGTAAAATTTTTTTCAGTCTACGAAATTTTTTGAAATAACAAATGGAGGAATAACAAAATATAACAACAAAAATGCTCCAATCAAATTCGATTACTTATTGGACACGTTATGCAATTGATGAATTGGCCATTAACACCCAAACTATTTATATAATCAGATTTCGAATAGACCATAATTATTTTGTAACTCTTGAAGGTCGAGATAAAAAACAATTATAAAAATAAAATTTCACTCAATTCACATTTTTGAAAATAGTTAATTCGCAATTTTCTACAACAGATGCTTAATTTAAGTGTCATT
Source organism: Tipula helvola (assembly GCA_963556165.1). NCBI lineage: Eukaryota > Metazoa > Arthropoda > Insecta > Diptera > Tipulidae > Tipula > Tipula helvola. The sequence continues at coordinate 300,698,753 of OY744481.1, read as the reverse complement.
TATATAGTATTAAACGAATGGTATTGTACTAAGCGAGTTATTAATGCTTCTGATGCCACCACAAAGTGACCAAATGAAGGTCTCTTAATGGCTCAGATTTTTTTGTGAATATGAACCGTCAGTGTTTGATGATAGTTTCCTACCAAAGTTCAAGCTAAATCAAATTTTAAATTTTACTTTCTGGTAATTCTCACATTCTTAATAAGTTAAGTCTTTAATTTGGATAAAATAAAAAAAGCAATAAAATATTTTAACTCTTCTTTATGTCATTCAAACCATATATGAGATTCTTAAAGTTCATTAAATTCAAAAAAATAATTCTGTACTAAAAAGCAGAAATCGCTTATCTGCATTTTAGTAATTTTGAGAAAATGAAGGATAAAGTTTTAAAATCATATGGGGATACATTGAGATTATTATATGTACATATTACCTCATAACTTTTTTATTTTTTAAGCGATTTTCACCAAAATTTGATACAATCTAAATAGTGGGCAAATTTAATTATTTATGCAAAATTCATAAAAGTCGCTTAAAGTCACTTAGGCGACTTTTGCTTTTAAGTACAGAATTGATGACAGTATTATTTAAATATGTAAATCCTATAAATTTCTTAAACTCTTTAAATTAAAAATCTTTTTAAAAATTCTTCAAATTTAAAATTTTTAAATAATTCATTTTTGAAATACAGTACAACAAGTTCTTTGTAATTCATTGTGTTTAATCCCTTGCAATTTTGAAATTGTTTAATTGATATTTTTTTAAATCTTCAAAATTCTCTGAATTCCTTAAATCCTCCAAATTCACCTTTCAGTAAATTCGTAAACACATTAAATTCATTAAATTTCTTAAATTCTTAAAATTCTTTAAATTTTTTAAATTCTTCAAATTCCAAAGACTCTTTAAATTGATTAAATTCTCAAATTTCTTTAATTTTTTAAATCTTGAAACTCCATAAATTATTTGAATCCCGAAAATTTTTTCAATTCCTCAAAAATCTAATAAATTCATTAAATTTTTTAAATTGAATAAATTTTATTCTTCTTAATTAGCAAAATTTAAACCCTCTAAATTTTCTAAGCCCTTGAAATTCCTTAAATTTTTATTATTTATAGTCAAAATTCGTTAAGTTATAGAATTAAATTCTTAAATTTTTTAAAATGGTCTTCCTAATTTTTACAATCCTTAATAAATTTATAGAGTGAAATTCTTAAAATTTTGAAATTGTTATCTTCAAATTACCTAACCTAACCTAACCTATATTGATTTTCATTTTTTTAATTCTTTAGAGTTTTTAAATTCCATAAATTCGTAGAACTCGGTAAATCGTTTCAACCCTTCAAATCGATTCAATTCTTTATTATTTTTTTATTTCTTTAAAATTGCTAAACTCCAGGAATTCCTTGAATTCCGGAAAAAATTGTATTTCTTCAGATTCATTTAATTTTTTAAATTCATTAAATTCTTTAAGATTTATAAATTCTTTAAAATCTTTAAATTATGTAAATTCCTTCAATTCTTCAAATTCATTAAATTCTACAAATTCTATAACTTCTTCAAATTCTATAAATTGTTCACATTCATTAAAACCTTTTAATTCTTTAAAATCTTTAAGTTTAAATTTGATATCTTTAAATTCCTGAGATCATGAAAATCATAAAATTTTTAATTATTTATAATTAAATTTTGTTAATTTTTTTGATACTGTTTTCTTACAATTTCTTACAATTCTTCATTTTTGGAATTCTTAATACCGAGTCCAGCAATTGAACTGTCCTGATTTAAAACGCTGTAATTGTTTATTGGTTTTTATTAAAATTTGTTGGAAATGATAGTACATACTATGTATTATAATAGTTATTTTTAATTATTCGAACGGTATGTAACCTGGCTAATCACCAATTCAAATAACCTTTTAAGCGATATACACCATTCTTGTATACTGTTTTGGCTTAATGGTTCCATTCACGAGCCAAATTTTTTTCAACCCGTCCAAGGTTGTGTTCAATATAAACTGACGATTTTGGAAATGTTTTTTAGGCCCTTGTATTAATGCGTAGCATTCGAGTGACTATGAAACGGTCGGAATTGTCATCGAAACGTTTCTTTAATGACACACCATTATTTTGTTTGTCGAGAAATTCTTAATGCAGAATATTTTCTCATCCGAATATACCAAATTTGGTAAATCTCTACGAGCGAACAAACGAGTAATTCTTTTGATCTTTGGAATCGATTTTTGTTAGCATGATTAGTTCTTGACACTATTGTTTCTACAAAGGCTATTATAGGCTGTCATTTCCAACCAACTTTAATCAAATCGACCAATAAACAAAAAATTACAGCTTTTTTAATTCCAGACACTACAAGTGACAGACGGTAGTCTTTTAAACCTTTATGGCTGAGATAAACTCGACGCAAACGACGGGACTAACTAAAAAAAAATTGTTAAACTTTGAAATTTTCTAACTAAATAACAACCAAAAGTTAAAATTCAATCATATTTTTGTTAATCGCGTCTGAGTCGCATTAAGAATGATTGCTTTAGTATACATTTTCATAGTTTAAGGTTTTTTTTTTACTTAGTCACGTCGGTCGCGTCGAGTTTATCTCAGCCAAATTTTTACATTTTTAATTCTTCAAATATTTACTTAAAATTATTCAATTTCTGGAGTTACACCTTAAATTTTAGAAATTTCTTTAAATTCTTAAATTTCTCAACCTATTTAAATTTTTTTTAAATATTGACTTTCAAGTTTGTTCCATTTGTTAAATCCTTAAATTTTTCAAATTGGTACATATTTTGGAATTATGATTTTTAAAATCTTAAAATTTTTTGAATTCTTTAAATTCTTGAAATCAATCAAATTCACTAAATTCATTAAATTCATTAAAAATGTTTTAAATTTCTGAATTTTTTTTTTGAAATCATAAAATTTTTTTCATTTCGAAGGGAAAATTTTACATTTTTTAAGTTCTTTAAATTCTTTAAAACTTTTAAGTTTCTTCAATTCATCAATTATTTTAAATGTAAACTCTTTAAATTTACTAAGCGATGAAAATTTCTAAATTTTAAAATATTTTTTAAGTTTGTTAATTTATAGAATTAAATCGTTAAAATTTTGGAAATTAACGAAAGTCTTCCAAATCTTTAAATTCTTGTAGCTCATGAAAACCTTTTAAATTTTTAATACTTCAATATTATTACAATTCTTTTATTTATAGAGTTAAGCTTTAAATTTTTGAAATTGGCATTTGAAAATCTTAAATTTTTTAAATTTCTTTATTTTTTTTTCTTAAAATATTAAAATTTTTTGAATTCTGCAAATTCATTAAACGTTTAAATTCTCTGTCTAATTTATTAGATTTTGTTTATTTTATTTCTGTTAAATTTATTAAATTCTATAAACTCTTGAAAGAAAAAATTTTAATCTTCAAATACTTAACTCACTACTAATTTAAAAAATTAAATCTCTAAATCCTTCATATTTTTTAAAAATTTTAAATTCTTTGAATTCGTTAAATTCCTCAACTCATTCAATTCAGTAAATTCATTAATTCAGTTAAAAAAGTCATCAAATTGTTTAAATTCTTTAAAGTCTAAAAATTTCTCTAAATTCTCTAAACTCACTCAATTCTTTAAATTCAGTAAATTAGTTTATTTTTAAACTCTAGTTATCTTGAAATTTTAATAAAGAATTGAAACTCATGATATTCTTGAAATTAAAGTTTTTTTTATTTCTTTACATTTTTTAAATCTTTCAATTTTTTGTGCAGTAACTACAGGTAACTCCACATTCAATGTGTTGAGATAATCCGACATTTTAGGTATAATTGTTAGTGCAACAGTACGTCAGGAATGACTTTTAAATCCACAACTATGATATTTAATGACGATTTCCTGATTGCATTATCGGGAATCCTCGGCTGTTGATTCGGTGGAATATTAAAGTTGGATGCGTTTGGATGCATTGAGAAATTTTCTGTCATTCGAAAAAATACCTAACTCCCCAGACAGGTGCAACGAGTTTTAGCAAACTAAACTTTCCACCGAAACGGTGGCTTTTGTACATGCCTACATGAAAGCTGTAAGTCCAATAAGTATAGTAATACGTCGCCCTCGTAGATCATTACGTGATCTTTAACATTTAACTTTAACTTTTTAATTTTAAACTTTTTAGAACAAATAAAATTTGTGATGTTTGGGGAAACCGATGCTGGTATATTTTCCAACAACAAATACTTGCATGTGGTCTAAATTTATCATGTCCCAATTTAAAACAGTAACAATTTTCTATTTTATTTATGATTAGATGAATCTGGTTTAGTAAGATAAATATACTGAGCTACAGTATTCTGTAATTATTGCCTGAGATCATTGTACTAATAGAAATGCGGTAGGCAATTTCCCACACAAATTTTTAAATTGGTACATATTTCTTACGGTAATATTATCAGACCATTCACAAAAATACATCGAAATGAATTAATACAACCAATATGTCAAATTAATAGTTGTGTTTTTTGTTCGTATTGTTGTTTTGTATTTTAAAACGAATATAAAGAAAGAATAATATTCCAATAATCTAATTTGCTACTAGACAAACATAAAGATGTCACACCTCAATTCGCTATAATCAACCTCAAATGATTAGATTTGACTGGATAGATTACAATTCCACTACATACAAAACGTAATGAAAATGTAATTTTAATTCATGGGCGAATTTGATGCTTTTTTTTTTGTAATCGAATTAATAAAGTGATTTGCATTTACACACTTGATTAAATTAATTCATCCCGCACCACGCCTACACGGCACCATCTTAGAAAATACGAAAGACAACTATCTAAATCATCTAATTAAATTAACAACACTTTTTAAATTTTGTTTATTTGTTTTATTTTTTTTTTACATAGTTTGATCTATTTAGTATTTTTTTATTGCTTTAGTATTTTTAGTACCCACAATACATGCTAGCATAACCTTCATTTGTAATAAATGTAATTTATAGATGGAAACTATAAAAAAAAAAAACAGCAAATTGTCGGAAATTGAATGTACACAGAAACTAGTAACGACTATATATGTATATATGTAGGGAAATCTATACCATAGTGCGGTTGAAAGTTGTTATGTTAAGCTGTTATATGTATGTAATTAATTAGTTAGTTGCGTGCACCGACAATTTATGTAATATAAATTATAGTAACACTATATTCAAGTGTGGTACTAGACGATCAAATGATACAACATTAAAAACTATAACTTTCTTTTTCCTCCTAGACACCCACTTATAACGCACACATCCACTCGAAAACTGTATCTTCAAATATTCCGCCTAGTAAATAGTATACATATTTACTCGTTATTAGTATCTCAAAACATAATCACAATATGTAACATAAAAAATGGGTTAAGGTTTTGTGGTTGATCACATTCTAAATTTATTTTCCGAGTTTTACATTGGCGGTTAAAAAATTAGAATGTGATCAACGTCGGATTCGAATTTGAACTGTTTTGTGTTATGTTTTCGAAGCGACCCTTTGTATTGTACAATGCAATATGTATAAACGAGTCTATACAAAATAAGATGATGAATGTGAAAGATCAATTTGAAGATCATACAAAACAAAGAAGAATATTGTTGTTTTAATTTAAATGAGATGAGGGCGATATGATGACTTTTCAAAATTAAAATTTTTTGTTTTTTCCTTTCATAAAAAAAAAATAAAGAACCAAAATAGTTTTCAATATTTATTTATTTATTTAATTTTTGAAAAAAAAAAAATATTTCATTTAATTTTAGAAAATAAAAAATTGATTAATGATTATTTTTAGATTTATAACGAGTTTTCATAAATTACAACATTACGTATTTATTTATTTTTATTTAGTATTTTGTTTATTTAATTAAAATTTTATTATGCTGCTTTTATTTATTTAACTTGCTGAATGAGACCAAACCAAACAAAAAAATTTAATTAGGATTAATTGTAAAGTAATTAATTATTATTATTTAATAGTTCGATTGTTTTAGTTTAGATTATAAAAAAAAATTGTTTTTGATTTATTGGACATCGCACAGCACGAAGCTGTGCTAAGATTTATGGATAAATACAAAATTATTGTGGTGTGGAATTTGTTTCGGGCAATTGTTGGATAAGCGAGTTGGTAAGAATTCATTAATGATTTTTAAAATTTTCTTAACGTGATTGTTCATTTAAGAACTGATTTCTTTTTGCGCAAATTAATTTGAATAATAAAAATCTGTACAAGTTTATATTTATTGCGAATTTTCAAGGTGTTAAAATAGTTAAAAAGCATTCAAGTTGCAAAAAATTTCAAACACTTCGTAAACTCAACTTATACATTCTAACGAACACTATTTTACAAATCAAATTCATCCTCTAACGAATCACATTCAACCTTTGCAAAACAAATTCAACCTTTTCGTTTTGAAAAAGGTTGAATTTTGAAGTGCAAAAGACTAAATTTGGAGTACAAAACCTGTATTACAAATTTAATCAATTCAGCAAACACTAAAATCTTTATCGTTTGATGTCGAAAATATTGATTTTAATGAGCTTAGCGAATTTTCAGTAAATCAGAACCTAACGACATTTTTCACCTTATAAAATACCTAGGAGCCCTATAAAAATTTCCGAGACATTACTGGGCTTGTTTAAATCATTTTTCTATGATAAACAGATATAGGGGACCAAATTTTACAATCAGTATTACTGATAATGGATCGAAATTTTTTTTTTTTTAATTTTTATAACAAATTTAGATAAAATTTGAACCTAAAACCGGTATTACCGGTAACGGTCATTAATGGAGTGCAACAAATGTTAACCAAGCGTGATAATATTAATTGCGCTGTAAATTACTTATTCCAGAAATGTTATTCCCGCGGTCATTACGAGAGTATAAATTTTGTAATTTTCATATGTCTTCTTAAAAGCACCAAACAAAATGACAATAATTAAAGCAATATACATCACTCCTAGATGTAATTATTCTTCATATTGACTTAGGAACAACTGTGTCCAGTGCACGGATTTCATAAAATAATTTTTATAATGTGTCTTCCTAAACCTAACAAAAAAATTGCATGATTCTAATTCATGCTTAACCCTCTCAAACGCCTTGTACAATATATTGTACATCAACTTTCATCGCTTCTACCAACCGTAATGTTTAATTTGTGTCTCATTTCTCTTGTGGAATCGTTCTCTTATGTATTTATGTTCATACTTCAGTTTTATGAGCAATGCCATATCATAGCAGTGCATAGTTGTGCTACGTATTTTATTTTTGGGAAGTAGGTCAATTTTAAATGGCGTTTGAAAGGGTTAAGTAAACTCGAGATTTATTAAGCGCCAGGTTTAACCAATTTTAGATTTCTTAGATTTCATTAATAAATCTAAAATATGCTCGGTAGTCTATGGCCGAACTAAAAAAATGCCGGTAAAATACTAAAATTTAACGGCCCCTAGGTCGCATTGGAGGGCTGTTACAAGTGGTTTTTGAGAAAGATTCAATTAGTTCGCAAATTCGTGATTTCCTTTATTTCATTTTATCTTAACGCTTTGAGTTGATTCAAAATGCTTTTAAAATGGATTTAATAAAACAGTAAGGTAAATGAAAACAATTATTTTACCGGTTTTCATACACAAAAATATTGGTTAAGAACCCCCTTTAAATCCTTAAAAAAGGAACAAAAAGTTAAAATAATCCTGTATCAAGTTGAAGTTGAGTTAAATACATGCACGAAATAAATCTAAAATAGCGCTCTGGAGCGGGTTAATAATAGAATATGATCAGCTTTGCCAGAAAAAGTAAAGGATTGAAATTTTTTGAGGTTGAACTCCACCCTATTCTAATGACAACGTTCCGCGGTGAAGGTGGTAAACAGTAAGACGAGGAGAGTGACCTGTAATCAGCATAATAATGTACTGGATTGAGAGTTAGGGTTATTAAGGAGAAAAAGGGGTCCTTGAATAACATATTCGTACCTTTTACCACACACGATCATATAATTTGGGATTCACCAGATTGATGAATGCACGGTTTTCATTGCTCGCAGTAACGACCTTAATTAAGTCACGTGTTAAGCATCGTAAAGCATCTGATTTCTTTCCGTTTCTTAGTGCGGTATGTACGTTAGCAATTTTCTAGATGGAGAGGAAAATGCATTCCACGGTCGATAAAGTTTTTCTTGACCTTACAAACCAAATTCTCAAAAGATCTGATTTTTTTAGATTTAGCCACCGTTGACGTTACTAGGTTTCTCACCGGCTTAAATGCACCCAAGTTTTCAGTCGTTCGGGTAAGAGATATTTTCGGTGAGATGCTTCTTTAAAAGCGGTTGCTATTCTGCATTCATGGATGTGACAAGAAGTGCCCGATTTTGTAGGTTTAGAAAAACTGGAAGGTGTGAACTGTTCTATTCCCTTAAGAATGACAATTGAAACCAGCATAACTACATTGTCAATATTGTCGAAGGCAAAGCAAGCACGACATTCGATTTTTTTTAAAAGAATTCGGTTTTGTAGTGCCTTAACCGAAGAATGGCACATTCCCCAGCGTAGGATTTTTAGCTAATTTAGTTTAAATTTTAAATTATTTTTCTTCTTAAAAAGTAATTTATTAAATTAATGCTTTATGAAGAATTTTCTTATTTCGGGGCCTCTCGGTAAATTTACTCAAATAAGCATTTCTCAATTAAATAAGTGTGTTTTATAAAATGCTAAATCGATTCAAATTAGAAATAAGTTAATTACATAATTATGAATTAAGGCAATTTTATATAATTTGTACAACTTTGACTAGACAGTGGTTAATTGTTTTTAACATGACAACGCTATTTAGCATCATTATCGAGAATATAATTTTTAGTACTCTAATGATTGTTCATGTCAGTGAAATTAAAAGATTGTAATATTTGTATTGGATATGGGAACTAAAAATGATCATTAGATTTGGATAACTAGCACTTAGTTTGATATGACAACATATTGTATAATGGAACACTTCAAACTAGCTGTCATATTTTTGTGGTGTGCCTCAGGTCGATTATTTCATACTAGTCCATTAATAGGAGGCAATAGATGAATGTTTTTGTTGTTGGAATAAAATAACCAGCTGACTATACCATATACCAACAAAAAAATACTTTAAAACTTTGGCGTTGGGATGTAAGATACTGGATTCGAATCTCGATGAGGGTGGAATGCAAAAGGGTTTCCTGATCTTCTGAGTCTATATTTTGAAATTTTTCGATATTATTAGTAAAGAAAATGTTGGTACTTTACATTAACTCAAATAATATTGACGACCGGGAGGGAAACTACCTGATATGTGGTGTTTGAAGACAACGACTTTAACAATGAACGAAACATGAACTTTAACAGTAGTAAATACACAACTGGGAAGAAGTGGAGGGGAGAAGTGATTGAGTTTCATGCAAACACCAATAAGCTTTTGTTGCATTTAATGCTTGTACTCAATACTTATCAAGCGCATTCATTCAAATATGATGTTACAGTTGATGATTGATCAAGCACGCTATTTGACATATTTGGTTCTTACAGTTGGACGTGATGTGCGACGATGAGAGCACATGCGATTTCTATAAAATCGCGAAATCAGGAATATGATTCGAAATATGTAGTATCTGATACTAAAGGACCGCGAATAATCCGGCTTAGTTACTCGGTTCTCTGAGCTGATTTTCGGTAGGTATAGAGGTCGCCGTCGATGAAGGTGGTTCCTCATAAGGCAACCTAAAATTAGGTTGTCAGATTGTTTATTTGAGGGCCGCGAAATTTAAGAAATCAATAATTCTCAAATCAAAAATATTTTTGAAATGCTAGTCAAATTTAGAATCGATGAGGTCTGAAGCGAGAGCTGGTATACTTACACTATACTCACTATACCACCGTAGCACTCATGCATGGGATGAGTGTGTGATCTCTACCAGCTCTGGACAAAGTAAATTATAGAAATAAAATAGCGAAAGTGCAAAGAACGTGCTGTATGCTTGTAAGCGGTACATTGAAGTCAACAATAACACGTGCCTTGAGGTTATGTTGCACCTTCCTCGGGTCGACTTTTCTGGCAAACACATGGCAACAAATACGACTGTGAGACTTGCATCCGCCTCTCAGTGGAGTATCTTAATACAGGACACTCGACTATTGTTCGATGGCTGAAGAATAAGCTGGCGAATCTTGACTACATTATACTTACTAAGCTTCGAGAAGTGATTTCGGACCATGTTCCATTCAAAAGCTTTACAATTCTTCCCGAGCGGCTCCAAGCTAAACGGCAAAGTAGGACTCCATATTCTGTGATAAACTAAATGTGAACGTTTCTATTCTCCCTGATTACTGCAGCATAATGTGGTATCCTCAGCTGATATCGCAATATATGTAAATATATGCAGTCAGGCGACAATAAGCTCGTTGGTATCAGTCTCTTTGGCGTCACGGGTGGCGTTGAGTTATCACTCATCTGTTAATCAGATGATGAAGGAACACTTCATCACATTCAGTTAATCTGGGTTCCTGATCACTTGGGGAATTGCAGGGCGGATAAACTTGCTAGGCACGGTAAGTTCCTCAGCAGAGGAAATGTGGACTAACACCCTCACATGTAAAGCAAGACAAGTTTGGCCAAAACTAGACTTGGTGCGCACCAGAATATTAATATGCCTACATAGACGTGAATTAAGAACACTACTTTTTTGGAGGACATGCAAAAAGGCTGAATCTGGAGGCAAATGACTCTGAAGGATCTGTTTTGACGAGAAGGAGGAGAGAAGCTGGCTCACTTCCTTTGCTCATTTTCGTTATTAGCACTCAGATAGCACAAACACTTCAAGGGGTAACTTCAAGATGGACAACCTGTCGGATCTCGAAAATATAAGTAACTTAAAATGGTTCCAGCAAGCGTAAAGGGGATATATCCTGTGGTAACACAATGGATCATCACCGGCCTAAGTGTGCCTAAGCAGCCACTCCAGCCTAACCTAAATTAACCTAACCTAGTCAAATTTATAATTAATTTCTCGTTTAAACCAATTTTTATTGAATCGGGTGCATGCTCATATAAGTGTTTACATAAATGTTGTAACTTCTCTTGTCGTGATGATAGAGATAAATAAATTTCAGAAATTTAGAACATTGTGCCTTAATCCAGATTCAATATTTCCAACCCCCACTGGCTCTGCAGAAATTTGTAATATTGTTGGATGGTTGTGACAACTTCTGAATTATCACAATATCAAAATACTAATAAGTTGAAAATTTTTATTGAATATCGCCAACTTTTTTTATTTGTACATAGTTGGAAACGAATTATTGTGTGATTTAGAATATTTCAAATGATGTAACAAACTCCTTTAAAATTTTACTGTAAAATTTATAATTCTTTAATCTAACAAATTAAAAATAATCGGCAAAACTATTTTAAAATAAAAAGTTGATATAATTTGTTTGTTGTTTTTAAAAATATGTACATGTATTTTCCCATCCTGTCGGAGATAAAGGAATTCTGACAAGATATATCAAACTCTGACAGATATAACAAATTTTGACAGTATCTGGCGAATTTTGAAATGGTTTACCGAATTCTGACGTGATATTTCGAATTCCGACATAATAAATAGAATTCTGACATGATAGGTATACCAAATTCAAACAGATTTATCGAATTCTGACAGTTTATAGAGAATTTTGAGATGATATATCGAACTCTGACATGATGTTTCATATTCCTACATGATATATGTATATATAATTCCGATATTAAGACGAATTCTGAGACTACAAAACGAATTTTGACATAATTCTAGCGAATTATGAGATGATAAATCGAATTCTGATATCATATTTCGAATTCTTATACATGATATATAGAATTCTGATATGGTATGTCGAATTCTGAGATGATATATTCGAATTCTGACATGATATCCCGAATTCAGACATAATGCATATATCAAATTCTGACAAATGTATCGAATCCGACAGTATGTATCGAATTCTGAGATGATATATCGAACTCTGACATGAAACTTTAAATTCTTTCATGATATACTTAATTCGGATGTGAAATTTAGAAATTTGGATATGATAAGTTCAGAAAATATATAACGAATTCTGATATGGTATTTTAAATTATTAAATGATATATCGAACTCTGACGTGATATAACGAACTTTGCCATAAAAAGTATAAAGAACTCTTGTAACAGGATAAATTAAATTCTGAGATGATTCATGATGATATTCCGAATTCTGATATATTTCAACGATATATCAAATTTTGACAGATTTGTCGAATTCTGATAGGTACTATATAGCAAATTCTAAAATGATATATAAAATGCTGACATGATATTTCGAATTATTATATGATATACTTGTATAGAATTCGGATATGATATGTCCAATTCTGTGATGGTATAATGAATTCTGACATGAATGAGATATGAGAAATTTGGAAATGATATAACGAACTCTGAGATGTTAAATCGAATTTAAATATTCGAATTCTGAGATGATATCTCGAATTCAGACATAATATACATATATTAAATTCTGACAGATGTATCGAATCCGATAGTATGTATCGAATTCTGAGATGAAATTTCAAATTCTTACATGATATATATAATTCGAATGTGAAATATATATTTGAATATGATACATTCTGAAAATATGTAACGAATTCTGATATGGTATTTCAAATCCTTAGATAATATATCGAATTCTGAAGTGATATAACGACCTTTCACATAATAGGTAATTCTGACAGGATAAATCAACTTCTGAGATAATTTTAGATGATTTTTGATGATATATCAACGATATATCAAATTCTGACAGATATGTCGAATTCTAACACTATATAGAAAATTCAGAGATGATATATGAAATTCCCACATAATATTTCGAATTATTACATGATATACTCGTATAGAATTCGAATGTGATTTGTTAAGACAGGTATTGGTGTATACCAAATTCAAAAAAATTTATCGAATTCTGACAGTATATAGCGAAGTTTGAGATGATATATCGAACCTGATATGATGTTTTATATTCCTACATGATGTATATAATTTCGATATTAAAGCGAATTCTTAGACTACAAAATGAATTTTGACATCATGTGTCGAATTCGACATAATTCTAGCGAATTATTAGATGATATATCGATGTCTGACATTATATTTCGAATTCTTATACATGATACATAGATTTCTGATATAGTATGTTGAATTCTGAGATGATATATTCGAATTCTGGCATGATATCTCGAATTCAGACATAATGCATATACATATAAAATTCTGACATGATATGAGGAGTGTCTGATCAAAAGTAGCTATTTACATTTTCCAACATGTAATTATTTTTTTCTATAATTTTTTTTTCGGTATCATAATGGACCAAAAGTGGTTATTTCTCTATCAAAAATGTTCATAAATTCAGAAACAGTCGAAACATAGGCTATTTACTACAAAAAAGTAATCCTTAAATGTGCGTTTAAAACATTTAGATCAAAACAAAATATTTTCGAATAACGTAAATAGACACTTTTGATCAGACACTCCTCATATTTCAAATTCCGACAGATGCATCGAATCCGATAGTATGCATCGAATTTTGAGATGATATATCGAACTCTGACATGAAACTTCAAATTATTTCATGATATACCTACCTACATAATTCGGATGTGAAATTTAGAAATTTGAATTTGATTAGTTCTGAAAATATATAACAAATTCTGATATGGTATTTTAAATCCTTAGATGATATATCGAACTGTGACGTGATATAACGAACTTTGACATAATAAGTATAAAGAACTCTTGTAACAGGATAAATTAAATTCTAAGATGATTCATGATGATATTCCAAATTCTGATATATTTCAACGATATATCAAATTTTGACAGATATGTCGAATTCTGATAGGTACTACATAGCAAATTCTAAGATGATATATAAAATTCTCGTATAGAATTCGGAAATGATATGTCAAATTCTGTGATGATATAATGAATTCTGACATGAATAAGATATGAGAAATTTCGAAATGATATGTATAATGTACTCTGAGATGTTAAATCGAATTTAAATATTCGAATTCTGAGATGATATCTCGAATTCAGACATAATATACATATATAGAATTCTGACATAATATATCAAATTCTGACAGATGTATCGAATCCGATAGTATGTATCGAATTCTGAGATGAAATTTCAAATCCTTAGATAATATATCGAATTCTGACGTGATATAAAGATCTTTGACATAATAAGTATAAAAAATTCTGACAGGATAAATCAACTTCTGAAAAGATTTTTGATGATATTCTGACATATATCAATGATATATCAAATTCTGACAGATATGTCGAATTCTATTTAAGTCTAACGCGATATTTCGGATACCGACTAAATATATCGAATTCTGGCAGTATATTCCGAATTCTGTAATGATATATCGAATTCTGACATAATGAGTATACATAATTCTGGCAGGATATATAAAATTCTAAGATAATTTCTGATGATATTCCCAATTCTGTTATAACATCGATAAATCAAATTTTGACATGATTTGACGCATTTGTAATCCAGCCTTCTTACTAATGATAATATCAGCGTTTCAAAGTTACATTTAAACCAAGTACTACCTCAAACATAAAGATTCATTCGGTTATTTTTTAAAACAATTTAATCCGTTACTTAAGTGGATCTGCCCTTTATTGGATGGTATCCTAATACCCATGACACACTACGATTTAATAAAACGGATTTAGTGAATCAGCGAGTTCAGTACTAGTCCGTCAACCTCAGTTTTAGCTAATCGGATTTTTTTTTTTGCGAACTTGAACGAGGTTAGCTAAATCGGATTTACTAAACCGTTATCTGTCTTGGGTATTAAAGAGATAAACTCAGTTTTAAAATTATGGATGACTCGATTTATACGAAGATCTATCTAACTAAATTTCCGAAGGGATTATAAGCTACATCTTTGAGTCGAATCAACCTTGGAGTGGAAAACACCCATTTATACATAACTAGTTTGAAACGAATTATTATGTGATTTCATATGTGTATGATTAACAAATCATTTTAAATTTTACTGCAAAATGTGTATTTCCTCCTGCCCGAAGAATTATAATGTAACATGGAATCCCATAAGACCAATCAACATATAAGGATAACTCGTCACTTAATTTTCCTATTAAATCAATGGTCATATTTTAACAAAGATTTCGAAAATTTTGGATTTATTTCTCAATAACAATAACGTCATTTGTTAATCTTAATTATAAAAACAAGCTCGCTCTAAATTCCGGTCAAATCCAGCATCCGGCTAGATTCAATCAAACTGACCCTTAGAACTTAGGTGTTTTTGCATGATAACGTCTGTTGGAACAAAGAGAAATGTTAGACAGTAAGAGTTTGTTAAAATCAATTTATTTGCATGAAAATGTATGTGGAATTAATTATTTAGATTTAAAATAAATTAACCGCCACAGTTTCTTCACGCAAAATTGATACCAGAATTGCTCGCCGTAATTCCGCGCAATCATAGGGCATATATCGATTCTCTCACTTTCCGAACATGCGGGGCCGAGTTGAAAGACGTTCGGCATCTCGAAAGATTTTTAGTCTGTTAGCAGTTTAGTCGGTTGGGCAAAATGAAAAGTTATGATTTCACTCGTTGTAAAAACTGTCAGAATTTTATTTAAAAAAATTTGAAAAAATTCGATTTATTTTACAAATCGAATAGAACCTACAACTTCAAATTCCAGAATTCATTTGTTCATTATTAGAAAATTACTGGAAATCTTAGCGTACACTTAAATTTGTTCAAAGTTTATTAAGATTTGATCTATTTTAACGAAATTTTGATTGTGGTAAATTACTTTGTTTATTTTAACATTAATGATCGATCGAGTTGTTAAGAGAAAAACGACGGGCTCGTAAAACCTGGCAAATTAATCGAACACCGGAGACAAAAAAATTCGTAACAATTTATGAAACAGTTTCAAATCCCTTCTTAAAGAAGTTAAAAATGAATTAATCAACAGATATCTAGTTAGCCTAACTAATGAAAAAAATTCTGAGTACTCACTGTGGAAAGCGATGAAGGGACTCAAAAGACCCAAAATTCAAGTGCCTTCATTTTAAAAGGATAATGGAATCTGGGCAAGACGTCACAATAATGAATGAAAATATAATGTGAAATCACAAGCTGGATGAGTTTGACATAGTTACGGCCAGTAACTCTCAAAGAATTAAAAGAAGAAGTGAAAAGTAACATGAATATTAAAAATTCCCCAGGGTACGTATGACTTGATTATTTGCCAAATTATCAAAGCATTGAGACAAAATTCACCCATATTAACTTTATATATCAAAAGGCTTACACCAATCATAGAAATTAACTCGCGACACGTCCCTTATGCATATACAGCTAAATACATTGGCATGACTCTTGATTCCAAGCTCAATTGGAGAGATCATGTCAAAAAGAAGTACATACTTAACATAAAGTTCAGAAAAATGTATTGGCTCATAGGTAGAGGCTCTAAGCTTACAATTCACAATAACCTGCTGCTATATCGGCAAACTCTGAAGCCGATATGGACCTACGGTATACAACTCTGGGGATGTACCAAGCAAACAAACGCCAAAATGATACAGACGTTTCAAAACAAGGTTCTTCGTAGCATCGTTAATGATCCGTGGTACACAAGAAATAAAGAGCTTCACAAAGACCTTCGGATGGAATACATCAAAGATAAAATAAAAATGCATGCCGCAAAACACGAAATAAGGCTCCAGGAACATGGAAACCCATGTATTCACCATATATGTAATAGATAACCCTGTCTTTAAAAGAAGACTCCAAAGAACGAGGCTACTTGACCTATAGTGAACTTATTAAATTAAAATTAGTAAATAGGTTTAATTAATTATGGGACTAACCAGTAGGTTACACCCTAACAAAAGAGAATTTAACTAGAAATATAAAAATTTGTATCTGAAAGAAAAATTGCTAGATGAGCGCAGTCTCAGTCGTAATAAAAAAAAAATAAAAAAAAATGATCGATTCACTATAATTTTGACAATTTGCGATATTTTGTAGAATTGAAACAACTTGCTTAAGTACTTATTTAAATGTAATTTAATCGGAAAATCGTCCCTTATAGTAACAATAATTTTTAACAATATTCCACAAAAAATAATACTATTAGAGAAAGTTTTTTCATTTAATAAACAAGTTTCTAGATAAATTAAAACAATTAAATTAAATGCATAAACAACTTTAGCGATCTTTAATAAATTGTGATGTGATGACACCTCATTAAAGAATAATGAAAAGATTCTAGAAATACATAGTTCAAGTGGTACCTCCGTAACCAACACTATAACTAATTTTTTCAGACAGATGATTATTTTACCATTACCCTCTAAAATTCAAGTCATTGTAATCTCCCTAAATCAGTACCCTAAATCTAAATTAAGCCTTAAAATATAAACATGCACTTAAATTAATATCAAACAATTTGATCAAAACATTGAAATTCAATCAATAATTTCTATTTTAAATCCCCGATAATAAAGTAACACAATCTTTTTTTTTTTTAATATATAACTAATTCACATGCCTTTACAAAAATAATGATTTATTTAAGAATAGCTTTTAATTTTATTTTTATTTAAAATTTCTTCATCTAAAAATAAATCGAAATTTTCTTTTTCTTTTAGTTTCTTATTTTATTTAATTTTATTTTGGATAAAAATATACGATTTTCTTAGCTGAAATGTTTACTATTTGAATATCTACACTCTTCTCTAATACGAAACTAAAATAACATTGAAAAAAAAAAAAATCTACTATTAACTAAAAATAATTTAGAAAATGGCAATATAGTGTACGAAACAATTATAAATACTGCTGGTGCTTTAAAAATTGGATTCGTTTCCCGAACTATATACAGTTAAAATTAAAACTAAACCAAAAATAATAAAAAAAAACAGAATTTGTGTATGGAATATCTTCTAAGATGTTTTTAGAGTTTTGACACTAATTGTGTAAATTTAATCTTTGTGGTATTATATATATGTATGATTGTTATTACTGCGTTATTAATTTTATAATACACAGTCGAACGGATATTTACAATCTGTAGTAAAATAAATTATTAGATTTATTGACTAAGATGTTAATTTTTATAATCTGAACTATAAAAAAAAATTAAAAACAATTAATAAAAAATGGTGTCGACTTCTGTAAATTTTCTATACAACGAACACGTATAAAAATTTGATTTATCGTTGTGTTAATACTAATGTAATTGCTAACTCGTTATGTTTTTGAAAACTACAAAAGTTTAATACGATTTTTAACATACCGAAAAGTAGTTTGTGTAAATAATTGAGATGCATTTTTCGTTTTTTTTTTACACATTTCAAAACCAGAGACCATAGTTTTATATTTAGCTAAATGGGTTTTGTGTTGAGTTTTTAACTGTTTTAAATTGAGAATAAAATATGGCGATGAATAAGTTTGGCATGTTAACTGGTCGACGACAACAATAAATTCCAATATGATCAGACACAAATTGTTCAATCACATAAAAGTTATGTTTATGTTTTTGTCTTAATGCCAATATGGAAATGAACATTAAGTTAAGATTATTACTGTGCTATTGAAAAGCTAAAGGTTTTTAAAAAGTCATAAAACTTGTTTAAGCCTAATTAAAATATGATCACCAAGATATCCAAAAGAGGCTGCTATTTAATTTCATTGTGCTCAGCTTATTTGCAAGGTTAAACTAAACCCACATAAAGGAATGACTAAACTAAACACTAAACGTATAATTTAAATAAAGGGCAGTTTACCAAAGGTATTAGATTATGTACTTGACGAATCTGATCGGTACAGCTTTTTATTCGTTTGTCAAATATTTTTTCAATTATCATTAATAACACAGACATACAAACAAAACAAGTCGTGACCCAGAGGGAAGACCCCACTATTCCTACGTTTTCAAGGTCGCTGAAACCCAATATGATCATAAAAAATTATTCCAATTACCCATTTTCATGGTACCACCCCATTATTACCCCCATGGGGGTCGAAATTTCAATTTTCATGTGGTAAGTTTGAAACGGAAAAACTTCCATTTTCTCTTTGCAGGTTGAAAGTAGTAAAGGCAATACATGGGTACTAAGGATAAGTGGTAAAGGCAATACATGGGTGCCTACATGGGTACTGTAACAAATGCAGGATTATATTACATATATCGGAAATCGTCTGATTCAAGCGCTAAGAATTCCATGAAGTCTCCTGCTGTGTGGAAAGCGTCTGAAATTCAAGCAGATTGCTATATTTGCATGATTAAATTCAAACGTATGTTGATTCCCAATCATGTTATATATGCAATAGTTTCATCTTTTACTCCTCCAATTTATGTATAATGATGATGATGGTATTTCAGCCAGTAATGTTGAAATGGATTCCACTGGTGATACAGTTGAAGATGAAAGTCAAATGGATATTGATGAGCCAACTGAGAATTCAAACAGTTCTGAGGCTGGGAGTGAAATTGATTCAGATTCTGATAGCGATGAAGCGGATGGTCGCTCCAAATGTTATAGACGTATAAAGCCATGGGATCAGAAAAATTAAATGATATCGTGAGGGACTTGCAATTAGCGAAAGATGCTGCGGAATATCTTGCGTGAAACATGAATAAGGATGGACTTTTGACAAAAGGTACATGTGTTACAACTTTCCGAAATCGGGAGAAACTGTTCCTCTCATTTTCCATGAAAGAGGAATCTCTCTGCTACTGTACTGATATCCGAGGCCTCACGAATTATTTGAAACCAAACATTTACAGGAGTGAAGAATGGAGGCTCTTCATCGATTCTTCCACCCGTAGTCTGAAAGTATACACAATACCAATGAGTTAGCTTCGATACCGATAGCATATTCGGTAAATATGCCAGGAGAGTATAACTCACTGAAGCTTGTGCATGAAAAAATAAAATATACGGAACACAACTGGCAGGCCTGCTTCTCAACGATTCACTTGTACCTCCTGAAAAAGTTTTTCTTCCCCCACTACATATAAAGCTCGGGTTAATGAAGCAATTTGTGAAAGCATTAGACAAAGAGGGAGTCACTTTCATTTACATCCAGAGGATATTTCCGAATAAATCAGAAGCTAAGCTTAAAGAAGGAATTTTCGACGGGCCGGAAATTCGGAAGCTTCTGCTCGACTCCGAATTCATATAATCCATGGGTGTTAAAAAAAACGAAAAAAACGCTTGGTTCAGGTTTAAAAGTGTGGTAGAAAATTTCCGAGGCAATCAAAAGAGTCCGAACTACAACAGAGAAATAAAAAAACTGCTAACAAACTTTAAGAATCTTCGTTGCCTGAGAATTTAGGGGACTGTAGCAAGGAGTAAGGTGGAAGGTTTCACCAGGATCTTAAAGAAATGGAACGACGCTATCAAGGTAAATGGGATGACGGTATGTCGGCTGGCTGCTGCTGGAATTTGAAAAGGGACTTGCCAGAACAGAGAAGAGCCAACAAGAGGAAACCTCCCGAAATCGTGAGAGGCGAGGGACTCACGTTGAATAAGCACCCCGAATAATGAGAGGTAAGGAGACTCACTTCAAACAAGCACCCGGAATGGTGAGAGGCAACGGGACTCACTTTTTTTGTTTCTTTGAATGAATTATAAAATTCAAAATCAAAAACGCAATGTAACCTACTGTAGGTCAAGCACAGCGAGGAAAAACAAATTATTATGTATTGCGTTTGTGATTTTGAATTTTATAATTCATTCAAAGAAAGTTTTTTGATTTTTGAATCGTACAGTTAAAGGAAATATTTTATAAGCCTTGATAATGGTCAACAAGACCGAAATATTCGCAAAATAAAATTTTTAAAAAATAAAAAAGGAAACTTTTTCTTTAAAATTGGTCTATAAAAAAAGCTAACTAGTGAATAAAAAACAGAACTGTACATTCATCTCAATTTTGCATGGAAATTGAAATTTCGACTCCAGAGGGGTGGTAACAGGAAAATTAGCAATTGGAATTACTTTTTATGGTCACATTCGGTTTCAGCGACCTCGAAAACGTAGGAATAGTGGGATCTCCTCTCTTGGTCACGACTTTTATTGTTTTTGGGCCTGTGTAATCTATTCGTCAATTCATTCATAAGTAACAGAGTTTTAAGAAACTCGGTAAAATGATACAAAAAAACGGTTTGGGTAGGATATCCCGGTTTTCAAAATCCCGGATTTAAAATCTCGGATTCAAAATCCCGGTTTTCAAAATCCTGGTTTTCAAAATCTTGGTTTTGAAAGACAAATTTTTTTAATTCGGGCGGCCCCTTCTGGTGAAGGAAAATTTTAATTTTAAGTAAAATAAAAACCGGGATTTTCTAAAAACCGGGATATTTATTTATGCAGAACCGGGATTTTGAAAACCGGGATTTTGAAAATCAAGATTAACAAAAAAAACAGGATTTTGACAAACCGGGATTTTGAAAACCGGGCTTTCGTTACACACCCCAAAAAAACATTGATTTATGTTATCATTGTGCATAAAGTGCTTCCGTCAAATATACATGTGATTTATATGGTTTATTTTGAATGTAATAAAAAAATTGATTTCACAGTCTTATGTAAGAATAAAATTGAAATTTGGCTAAGAACGTAATTCGTGTAACTAAATTAATAAGATAATTATTTATTCATCTGCACCCTGATTCTCTAAAAAATAAGACAATGGATAAATGTGTAAACTCGTAAAAACCAAAGCTTACTTGTATTAGTTTGCATTTTTACGACTTTATTTGAAGTAGTAATCAGATCGAAAAATTGCGAATTCATTAAAGTAGGCTCCTGTTTTTGCAAGTTTACACGTTTATCCACTATCTTATTTTTTAGAAAATCAGGATGGTATCCTTTGAAGCATCTGCATAACCAAACTCAGCTTACACTCTTTCTGGTAAATTATTTGTCTATTTGTTGAAAATAAGGTGGTCCTGCACCCGAATTCCGGTTCTATGGCAAAGAAGAATTCCGATTCCTGTATTGCAGACGAGTTTCAATTATAGTAAAATATTATAGCATGCGTTATTTGGTTTACTGGATTATGTTTTGACATTATTTTTTTGTAAACATAAAATTTTCTATCAAAATATGTTTATTTTTTCAGACTGATGTTCTTATTGTGGTGCTTTTTATAGAATTAGGTGTACCAAAAATGTATGGAAAAATAATCAAATTAAGAAAACTATGTTCTAAATAGTTATTTATTGTTTTGTGTTTTTGTTTACAAAATTCATGCAATTGCTTCTCGCTACCCGTGTTCCATATTTGTGTGTGTTTAGTCTATCAACAGTGAGAATTTATTACGCGGTGCGGCGGCCCATATTTACATATATTAGGCCCATTTTTACCTACTCGTGTGAATAATGCAAATTCGGTGAAATTTGTTATCTTGTGTAATAAGTCTTGAAAAAATCATATAAAAAATTGCGTTCCTTTCAGCCCATATAATCTCTTTTTGATAAGTTTGACACACAACAATAATTTTAGGTTCCTACACTTTCTTTCTGGGTTCTAAATATTAAAAATTACGAACAATTTATTACTCATTGTCCATCAACTAATGTTATATATCATCTACATAAAACACTTCCATAGAAAAATATTTCCTGGGTTTTTTTAACATTCTTTATGGGTTTTATTTTCTCAGTCATCAAACCGGAATCGCATATTTCGTGAGTTTCTATACCTTTAGTTTTTTTATACGAAAAAAACCCATATGATAAATTTGTCATCGAACCGGAATTCATTTCAGCAAACATTTCAAAGCGATGACCAAAAAACCAAAAAATCTCGCACAAGCGATGGCAGCAAAAAATGATCAAATGATGTCCGAAACAAAGAGAAAGCATGTCATAAATCGAACGAAAGGAATCAAAAAGTTTACGATTTATTTTGCTGAGCTTTAACCGAGCGGGGTTCCATTAAAAGCATTGATAAAAAATTTGAAGGCTACTCGAGCAGGCCAACTGAATAATTTGTCTTAATTCTGTAGGTTTTAATTAATCTAAACTAATTAGTTAGTATTTTTATTATTCAATTCAAAATTGTTTGTACAAGCTAAATTTTAAAATAAATAATTTTAAATAAATTAAATTAATTTTAAGTTTTCTATGTCAATACAATTTTTTAAAAAAATTGTATCTCGGGTAAAATTACAGCTATGGTTGATACAAAATTGTTCGTGCGCATTAAATATTGAGGCAAAATAATTTTAAATTAATTCAAATTAATTTTTTTTTTACTAACTAGTGATTTAATCTCTTACGTTTTAAATCCTTGGTCAGTTTTTAGTAAGTCTCGCGGCATCTCGCAAGTGGTACAAAAATCAGTTGATAAAATCACCTATTGAATCTTAAACCCACACGGGTTTTTGGGAACCTCACAGGAAACTTTTGGGCGCAACTATATACCGCCTCCATTTAAACCACCGCAAGGTTAAATCAAAACTCTTCCTTGGCCGAGACAGCTAATTATATTCAATAATTTTGTTTCCAAATTTAACATGACCTTAAACCGCTTTGGTTTCTACAGCCGTTCAACCATTTATAACCGGGTAGCTGAGATTGTTTATTTTAATACCAGGACACGGTTATTAAAAAAATTACACATATGTTTGAAACCATCTAAATAATCTGTACTGTAAACACTGTATCGTACCTGTCAAAATTTAAAATCCCTCCTTATACGAGGGATTGGTTGATAGATTTGGGTGGTGAATTCATTTTAGAATACGGATTATCTATAGGTTACGTTATAGTTATTCAATCTGGAAAATTGGGGAATGCCTTATTATAAATAAGCGCGGTGTAGGAGAAATCTAAAGCACGAAATGGTCTTTATTCGTACTTTGTTAAAAAAATAAGAAAATGAATTTCCATTTTATTTACTTTTGTAAAAATTTTAAAAGTTTTAAACATCAGCTTTAACAAAAAAACAAAATAATTGATATTTAGCGTATGTTGTTGACCAAAATTGGACCCAAACTATTTTAGGATTATTTGTTTCCCAAGAAAATAGCCAATTTGATTTAATTGGCAAAAGCCAACTTTTCGAAATAAAATATAAATTTAATATGTAATATGACCTGGTGGCAGGTATCATAACCAAAAATTAGAATTGGGTTTAATTTAACCCAATATTTTTTTGGGTTAATGTTATTCTTGCGACGGTTTATCCTATGCAATTGTTGTTGTAAATTTTTCAAGGAAATACGCTTATTATCGTTCAATTAAAAAAAATCCAATCTTCAAAGCCTTCCTAAATTGGTTAAAATTTGCAGGAGTTATCTAAGTTAATTTTTAGAAGATCTGTGCTGAGATGTTCTAACATAACTTTTTTCGATGTTCGATAATATTCATGTCTCTCTTTTCAAGAATAAAATTGTTTTCGACTTTTTAATTAAGCTTTTTCTATTGCGATCTCAGCATGCTCGCATAAAACATCATTCTATTTCTACTTTCATTCATCACTCTTTAAAGAGTAAGTATAGGCTGAGATCGCATTAGAAAAATCGTAATGAAAAAAGGAAATAGAGTACAATTTTGTTCTTGTTACAAGAGACAAAATACTATCGAAAACGAATCGAAAGTGATGTTAGAACATCTCAGCACTGTAATTTAAAAAATTAATCTTCACAGCTCATCTTTGTAAACATAAAATGTCCAAGCTTCAGTTTTGGATATTTCTGAGATAAAGGGATAATTTAAGTCAATCAGTTGATTCAAGCGTCTTCGCGCATAGCGGGTTTTTCGTTTTCTCCCATATTTAATAGGTAATTTCCTCAGAACAGGAAGAACGATAACCGTTTATTATTCTTGACATAATGAAATGGTTGACTCCACATTTATTATCAATCAAATTTTACTGTTTCACCAGTTTAAAAATCGCAATTAGTATCTGCTTAAATTGGGTAGAGCATTTATCACTTGTGACATTGAAAATGAAACACTTGAAATAGCAATTAATTTATAAAATATTTATGCACCTGTGACAGTAATTTCATGAAAATCTTGGTTATACAAATTTTACCGGAACTTCTATTCATTCTTTTTAGTATATTTACTAACTTAACACACATATCTGACGATTGAAGCAAAACCCCATTTTGTAATGAAACCATTTTGAAGGACTTCACTTCATCTCCTGCCTATACTACTTATTTGTAAGAGAGACATTTTGGGATGGCATTGCATTTTTCCAAGCCTCCTGAATTTGGGCCCAAAAATATTCTTTGTTTGACGGTTTCCTTAGTGGGACTTTTCATTTAACATTTCCCCATAGATTCTCGGGTCTGTTTTGTCGTTTTAAATACGCTGTTTATACTAAGTAGAGTTTTTTTTTGGGGTGCTGATAACGCCATATAAATTCTGATGGAGAATTTCGATATATTTAAGAACATCCATAATTCCATAGATTTTTACAACAGGCCAACTCCCCAAGAAGTGAAGCATCCCCAAAGCATTACTGATGCATTGTTTTGTAATGCATCGTTATGCTCCTGGTTTGGGGTCGTCTTACGTATGGTCTCCCATCACCTCCAACTACGCTGGATTTATTCTCATCCCTCCAAATTATGAAATTACAAAATGCCCTAGGTTTTGCCAAATCTTCTTTACTAAAAGCAATTCTTTTGGCTACGTTTCGGTTGCTTAGTTTTGATTTCCTTTTCGCTTTATTGCTGTGTGGTTTAATTACATATAATACCACCACTGTACATGAGCGTCTTTTATGACAAGCAGAATTCTTTTTTGTGGCATTTATTATGAATGAAGGCAACCATAATGTCAAGTTAATTAACTACATATTTAAAATGTAGTAAAACCTGTATCTAAACATAAATCATAATTCAGTGAACCTGTGTACGATGAAAGAGTGAAAAGTCAGATATTATGAGATAGAGTTTTGATCGTAAAAATAATTGCAGTTCCAAATTTCAAACCGATTTTATAGTTAGTTTGGTTTTGAAAGCTATCGAAAGATAGCGAATTTCGTTGATTATATAAATATTAATACTTATACTTAATAAAAATATTTGTACGGAAGAAATATTGCACAAACCGAAGAAAAGTTAAAATTATGGCGACTCTGCTTCTTTACATATCACGATTCATAAGTGGTTTACTGAAATTCGATGAGGTCGAACCAGTATGAGTTACGTTCCGTAGTCGGGGCGCCCCGTTAAGGTCACTAGGTCACTACTGAGGAAATGGTGAAGAAAATCCAAGATATCATGTGGCCATCAAGTAAAATTTAGAGAGACTGTTAAAATGGTAAACAACCTCAAAGAACGCATACGAAACATCCCACTTGAACTTTGCGCATTAAAATGTGCTCTTCCAAGCCAATAATGCACCAGCTCACTCGTCCGCAGTCGCCACCGCCAAATTTGCCGAATTAAACTATGACCCTGGCACAATATCCATCAGATTTGGCTGGCCGACCTAAAATTGAATATCAGTCAGACTTAGGTTTCTTAGTAAATTTTGTTTTGTTAAATACAATTCCATAAAGAAACTTCCACATTTGTTTCGGCCTGCCTATATTCTTGCTTACAAAACCAAAGTTTTGTCTTCTTTTAGCTTTTCTGATTTTCGTAGCCAGCAATGAAATTACCATTTTGTAACGATTTCTAATGTAATCTTCAGAGAGATACGAACGTTCCAAAATTAGGTTGATTGTACTTTGCTTGTCGTTTCTTAATTGTATTTTGTTATTGATGATCAATTATTTAAGATTATCCAAAAGTCATTAATTTGACATTTTTATCCAGTTTGGATCTTTATAAGTAGTTTATTGTCAACGACCGTCATTAAATCATCGTCTCGTCGGAAATTTCCCTTAGTAGAATTCAAGAATACGCAATTTAAAATTTCCGAATTTTTTTTTTTTTGGTATTTTAACAGATGTCTTGGCACCGAAGTTATTCGAAAATATCGACATTACTCAATATTTTTGAATATTTACTATTCGTGAGAATATTTTTCAGATTATTCGAGATTCTATGATTTTTTAGTTTTTTTAAGATTATCCAAGGATCCAAAACTTATTCGAGTTTTTCGGGAAATTCGAAATTTTTTGTGATTATCGATATACATATTTCAAGAATTCTCACATTATTCGAATTTTTTGAGATGATTTGTGTATCCGATATTACTCGAAATTTGCAAGCGATGCAGTTGCGTCTTGTTACAGAATTAATGATATGATGATCATCGAATTATTTAAAGTTTTAGATTGGGAGGATATGATTTACATAAGTAGCTATGTGAACACAGAAAATTAATGAAACATGAATTATTTATTAATAAACAATTTTACAAAAATGGTTGTAAATAAGATAAGTGTCCACCTTTGGCTTTAATAAAATCTTACACGCGTTTAGGCCACGAATCCATTAAATTCTGGTAGTTTTCTTTTATTCGGGGAACCCGGAACCAAACCTCGGTATTAGCTTCCACCGTTTTTTGCACCGTTATACAGTTCCTTTTCCGAACTTTGGCCTTACAAATGACCCATAAATTTTCGATCGGCTTCAAGTCCGGTGAATTTCCAGGCCAATCGAGGCATCTGACATTTTCATTTGTGCAGTAATTGCCGTTCTTGTGTAGCTTTATACTTCATGCCGCTCATTATGCCTTCGTCTGATACTAGACTGCCTGGCCCCATATAAGAAAAAAATCCCTAACAGGCATAGCCCAATTAATAGAATAACACAAAAAAAATGTTCATGTTCACATTAATTCGAACAATACTGTAGGTGACATTTTTTGAGAATATTTGAGACTATCCGATATCCTTGAAATAATTTTGGATTATTTAGGATATTGTGAATAGGCATCCAATTTTTGGCCCCAAAAATTAATTCCGGAATTTTCGAATTTGAATGTTCTCGATTTTGGAATTCCGGAATTGACTTTTTATTAAGTAATCTCTGATTAAAAATTAAAAACCAAAATTTTATAAAAAACAAAATTTTTTTTTCCGTTTAAAATTATTTCATTTTATAATTAATGCTCATATTTATGCATGATGCTAAATCGCAGTTACTAGTTACTAACACAATTTTTACCCTCCGCGGTCGCAATAGGGCGATTTCGTCCCAAGTGAAATTTCACTTGGGAATTCCCGAAAAACAGAAAAGTGACAGGGTCTGGCGCCCCTCTCTTTAGCCCATTTAGACTTTCTTGATACTATGGTAATACGTAATTAATGAGGATGGAAGTTTAACTACAGATTTATATCATAAAAAAAACTGGTCGGGTCGGTATCTAAATTATAACTCGTGGCTTCCATCATCTTACAAAAATAACACAGAAACACTGTGTTGCCTGAAAATTTTTTGAGATTATCGGATGAGGGTTTTCATGCCGAAAATTTCAAAATTTTAAGTAATGTTCTAACTAAAAATGGCTATCCGAGAGGTGTAGTTACTAGAGGAATTAGAAAGGCTATCGACAAACATAGTAATTCGGGAAATATTTTGGAAAATACGCGCGTATATCCAAATTTAATCATTGAAAATAATCGCAAACTTTACATTTCGATCCCATATGTTAAAATTCTTTTCGAAAAAATAAAATTTATTTTACAAAATTATGATATATGTACAACTTGTTGGTAGAGCATTTCACAGTTTGGACATGGCTTTATTCACTAAATTAAAAGACAAAATTCCCATAGAGTTACAATCAAATTTAATATATAATTTAAAATGTTCGTGTGGAAAAGGGTATATCGGTCAAACTAAACAAAATTTAAAAAAACGATTATTTATGATTCTACGTATGAGTTTAAATCGTCACACAGTGCTTTATCGAATCATCTACGTGGAAGTAACCACTCCTTATCTATAGATGACGCTGATTGATAAGGAGCAAAATCACAATAAAAGGTTAATTTTGGAAAGCATTTACATCAAAAAACAACAAAATTTATCTCAAAATTTATTAAATATCCAGGAAGTTTCAAAATATTTGTTAAATTATTACGACAACATTTTGTAGATTTTCTTAAAAAAATTTTTGTCACTCAAATTGTATAACTTTAAATTTTTTCGGTTAAACTGAGTAATTTGTAAATTTTAATTTAAACTCTAGTTACATTAGGAAAACATTCGTTATTAAAAAATAAAAAATTTCTTTCAAATTGTAGTAAAAATTGTGCCCCTGAGAATGACGGAATGTACCGTCGAAACGTCGGGTTTTTATTAAAATAATTAATAAAAAATAAAATATTAAGTTAAAAACCAAATAAAATTATTTTATTATAACAGAATTTATAATGTTTTTAACCCGTAAAGTGCGTCGTGGAAAATGTTGCATGAAAAGAGTGGTGCGTTCCAGCGGACCGCAATTTTATATTAATTATTTTTTATTCAATTAGAACAATGCTAAAAATTTCGATTAGAAAGATACTAAAAATTTCAGAAAAAAATTAAACGGAGTGGGTATAATTTGATTTTTTGAAAAGTAGAGCGGTCCCATGGACCGCACAACGCTCTTTACGGGTTAAAATTTGTTGTTATTAAATAAATTCTATAAACTCTACAAATAAAGTCCAAAAATCCAATAACTTTCTTAAACTCTATAAATCCTATAAATTCTGTATATTTAATAAATTTTTAAATCCAATAAATTCTAAAAATTTTATAAATTTTATGAATAATATTTAAATTTTGTAGATTCTTTGAGTTTTATTAATTGTATCGTGTTATCGTTATATTCAATAAATTTTATAAATTCTTTAAATTTTATATAGGTATAGAAGCCATAGATTCTATAAATTGTTTTAAGTCTGTCAGTTCTATAAATTCTACAAACCCAAATTTTACTTATTCTAAAAATTCCATAATTTCTATAAATTCTATAAATTTTATAAATTCTTTGAATTCTACAATTTTCATAAATTCAAAAATTTCGATAAAGCCTATGAACTTAAATAATTCTATAACTTCATAATTTCTATAAATTTTAATAAATTTTTTAATAAATTATACGAATAGTTCTATAAATTCTATGAATAAAGTTTTAAAATTCAGTAAATTCAGCAAATATTATAAATTGTTTAAGTCTTAAAAATTCTGTAAATGCGATAAATTTTATAAGTTCTTCAAAGACTGTAATTATTTAAATTTTAACATGTTTAAACCTCTAAATTCTATAAATATTAAGGATTTTCTAAATTCTATTAATTTTATAAATTATGTAATTTCCAGAAATTCTCTAAATTTTATAAATTCTTTACATTTTATAATTGAAGAACCCTTTAAATTCTAAAAACTCAAATTTGGCTTATTTTAACTATCCCTTAATTTCTATAAATTCAATAAATTCGATTAATTCTACAAATTTTAGTATTTCTAAAAATTCTTTAATTTTTATAAATTCTGCAAATTCAATAAATTTTTGAATTCTATAATTTCTATAAAGCCTAAAAATTTACTAGGTTAGGTTAGGTTGGTTGGAGTGGCAAAGAATGTAGCCCCTTTTTCCTTACTGGAACCATTTGGAACTACAACTTAGGTAGCGTAGAACATCGCGCACTTTGGACGCACTTATCTTGCATCATTTCAAGTGAGGCTGTCAGTCCACCCTTACCAGTTTATGCACTGTCACAGAACTCTCCAGACTTACTGTTTCTGGTTGCATGAGGTGAAAAATTCAGTAAGTTTATGAAATAATTTTATAAATTCATTAAATTTTATGAATTTTTAAAATTTTGTAGATTCTATAAGTTCTATAAATTGTTTTAACTGACAGAGTTCTATAAATTCTCCTAACTTAAATTGGTTTTCTATTTATTTTTCTAAAATTTCCCAATTTTTATAAATACCAAAAATCCTTTGAACTTTGCAAATTTTATAAAATCGATAAATTTTATAAATTTCATTCGTTCAAATTCTTTAAACTTTATAAATTCCATAATTTTACAAAAAAATTATTTTCCCTCCCACTCAACAACATTTTAAAACAAAGATTCGAACAAAATCAACAACATTTTAAAACAAAGATTTAATTGCTACGGCGATGTAGTACCGTTCGTACAATTGGTCATACATGATTGAAATCAAGTGTTTCCTATTTTTCTGGTTTTTCTTATTAAACGTGACGCATCGCTTAGGCTAGAAATTTGGTGGCGATATTTCCCGCTGCAAATATGTTCTTTTAGCCTCGAAGGGCACTTCCATCATCCCAAAATTAAAATCCTTTTCGAAACGCAATGAGCATTCTGGCCCAAGGGACAAGATTATTGAATTCATCAATTATATAGCGCCATTCGAGCTTGAATTGTTCTCATCAAATTTATAACTGGAATTGGTCGACGACAAAGTTTCTGAATTTGTTTATTGGAATCCGAAACCAGACTATACATGGGGCTGTATAGTTATTATGTACTAAGTACCTTTTTAAGTTTAAAAACTAAGAAACAACACACCTAACTAAAACTAAATATGTAAATGCGTCATGTAATTTTCAGAGACGAGAAAAGTGAGCGCAAAAGGGAAATACTCTAGAACTTCCAAAAGTAGCCACCTCCCTATTTTGAACAGCTTTTTAATTAATCACTTTCTGTTAGTCTCTGAAATATTATTTATAATTTTTTGTTATGATACATTATCCTTTCTAGCCCGAATATGAATTTTCAAATTATTAGATTGTTTTATTGCTTAAACTAAGAACCGCCATAAATTGACCAACATTTCTGAGGCCCTTGAATAGTGACTTTAGTGAAGTTTCCCTGAATATGGTTTTTAGTACAAGAAAGACTATGATTATGTACATAAAATTATGTTGAAATTACTTAAATTAAGAATAAGTATTTTCAATTCCGGAATAACCGAAACTAAAATTTGGGCCATTATTCCGAATTCCGGAATTGGATGCCCTTCGTGAATTTGAACGGGCGAATTGGGTTGCTTGGTCTATCGAGATTAATCGATATTTTCGAGATTAACTGTTGTATCTTCAGTTTCAGTAATTGAAACTCCAATTATAAGTATTTATTTTAAAGATAATTTATTCTTAATTAAGACAGGTGGTACATACAAAGATGGGCTCTATTCTACTACTGACAAAGTTGAACATAGCTACAATTATTTCACATAAAAATATTAAAACAATATTTTTATATAATTATATCATAACTGAAAGAAAATTTTTGTTTACAACAAAAAAATGTTGTTTTTCCATTATTAATTTGCAAATTGTATGTATATAACTCAAGTTTATTTATTTATTTTTTCTCTAATGTTTAATTTAATAATTAAAAAATTGTGTTTATTTTTAGAGATTCATTTTGTTTAATTGGTTTGCGAATCCTAGAACTTTTACGAACAACCGTTTCTTGTGGATGGGACATCGATGGAACTTGTTGACTTTCAATATTTATTTTATCAGGATCTAGAGTAGGTGGAGATTGACCATGATCATCAATGATTTTATCCAGATTTGAATCAATAACAACACTATCTGGTAATGATGTGTTTCCAGAATCATTGGATGGATAACCGTTAATCATCACTAAATTTTCAATTTTTATTTCCACTATAATTCCTCGCCGCAACTCATAACCTAACTCATAACTCCTGATAGTTTTATCTCGTTTCTCTTTGGGAACTATAATTGAAAATTTATTTTTTGCTGGATATTTAAATATTAACTCCGAAGGAGAAAATTTGATTGCAAAAATTTTTTGAATTTTGGATTTAAGAATTGAGTGCCATTGTCAGAACATAAACGAAAAATTGAAAATATATTTCTGAACAATTTGATAGTATTATCCGTGTTAATTTGTTTCATAACGTGAATTTCGGGCCATTTGGTATACACATCTACTAAAAAGAAAAAATAACAACCGTAAAAAGGTCCCGCAAAATCCACATGGATCCGTTCACACGGGTTTGACTGGACAGGAGCATTATTTTTGTGCTTTGAACAATAAATACAATTATTCACTAAGTTTTCAATATCTTTATCGAAATTACTCCACCAGCAAAAACTACGACCTAAACTTTTCATCCGCGTACTCCCAAAAAGTGCCAAATGTAAATCATTTAATATTTTTGATAGTTTTGTAATGAGAATTCTTGTTGATCAATACCGAACCGATCTACATAAGAAATAACCGTTTCTTTACGCAACCCTTAGTCGCGAAAACGCATCAGTATTCGCATTGTCCTCGCTGCGCTTGTATTTAATTTTATAATTAAATGCAAGGAAAATTGCATTGTGTTGCATTCTTGTTGTGGATATATGCGGTAGTGGCTTCGACGGAGAAAAAATATGGATCAACGGTTTATGATCAGTGTACAAGGTAAATTCCCGACCGTATAAGTATTGAACAAATTTGTTTACTCTGTAAACTAAAGAATACGCCTCCTTGGCAATTTGGGCCCACCTTCGTTGTGATTCGTTCAACGTTTGCGATGCTAACTGAATAGGTCATTCCGTTCCATCCGGCACCGACCCCTATTGGAGATGCATCTGTGGCCAAACAAGTAGGAAGTTTATCGGAGTAATGGACTAAAAACTTAACCGGCTGCCTTATTTCCACCCTGTTAAAGTTAGCCGAAAATTTCCAGCCGAAAGTAAAAAATCGATAATGCAGATTACCTTCTCATTATACTCTAGCCGCAAATAAAAAATGTTGTGGTTATCAGCCGATAGTAAATAGCTGGCTTGTAATAAACAATTTTGTAAAGAGTCTTACGTGGAAAATCTCGGAAAATTCGATTTTCCCAAAACTATTAGAAAATTTGTATAAATTCAGCCTCTAGAGTGTTATGTCTAGAGATGTATTTTATTGATGTGACTTGTCGATAGCTATCGCAGGAAAAAAATTCAGTTCAAGTTTCCTGTGAGAAATCTCGGAAAATTCGATTTTCCAAAAATTATTAGAAAATTTGTATAAATTCAGCCTCTAGAGTGTTATGTTTAGAGATGTATTTTATTGATGTGACTTGTCGATAGTATCGCAGGAAAAAAATTCAGTTCAAGTTTCCTGTGAGAAATCTCGGAAAATTCGATTTTCCAAAAATTATTAGAAAATTTATATAAATTCAGCCTCTAGAGTGTTATGTCTAGAGATGTATCTTATTGATGTGACATGTCGATAGTATCGCAGGAAAAAAATTCAGTTCAAGTTTCCCGTGAGAAATCTCGGAAAATTCGATTTTTTAAAAATTATTAGAAAATTTGTATAAATTCAGCCTCTAGAGTGTTATGTCTAGAGATGTCAATAGCTATCGCAGGAAAAAAATTCAGTTCAAGTTTCCCGTGAGAAATCTCGGAAAATTCGATTTTCCAAAAATTATTAGAAATTTTGTATAAATTCAGCCTCTAGAGTGTTATGTCTAGAGATGTATTTTATTGATGTGACTTGTCGATAGTATCGCAGGAAAAAAATTCAGTTTAAGTTTCCCGTGAGAAATCTCGGAAAATTCGATTTTCCAAAAATTATTAGAAAATTTGTATAAATTCAGCCTCTAGTCTAGAGTGTTATGTCTAGAGATGTATTTTATTGGTGTGGCTTGTCAATAGCTATCGCTGGAAAGAAATTCAGTTCAAGTTTCCCGTGGAAATTCTCGGAAAATTTGAAAAACGTTACAGCCGAAAGTCAAAACCGAATGTCAGCCTCTAGAGTGTTATGTCTAGAGATGTATTTTATTGATGTGACTTGTCAATAGCTATCGCAGGAAAAATTTCAGTTTAAGTTTCCCGTGAGAAATCTCGGAAAATTCGATTTTCCAAAAATTAATAGAAAATTTGTATAAATTCAGCCTGGACGCTGATTTTATTCCAATTAAAATTTTTTTTGGGTTTCTCGAGTTTTCCACAATTTTGCACTAGGGACTGCAGCCAGGTTTTGTCATATAGGAATATTAAGAAAGGTATTCAATGATAATCATGCATCCTTACATTCCTTAGTAGTTTTTAGGTTAAGCACTACCGATTGATATCGACTTCATTTTTTATTTTCGGCTGGGATAGCACAATCTGCATTACCGATTTGTTTACTTCCTGTTGGGATTACACAATCTGCATTACCGTACCCAGTTCCAATCATTGGACGCCGTCCTTACGGAGTAACACATGCCGCGATTCTGATATGTGACTTAAGATTTTGGAAAAATCTGTGATAAGTAATAATTTATCAACCCTAAAAATGATTGCAACTCGGTACGATTTGTCGGTTTTGGAATGTTTTTCACTGCCTCAATTTTGGAATTTGCTTTGTGAATGCCGGAACTATTTAACACGTAACCGCAGTACTCAATTTTATCTTTCAAGAATTCTGTTTTCTTAAGGTTAACTTTTAACCCGAATTTGGATAATTTACTAAAGACTTCCCATCCTCGTCGACAATATGTTGTATCTTCAGTTTCAGTAATTGAAACTCCAATTATATTTATTTTAATGATAATTTATTCTTAATTCAAACAGGTGGTACGTACAAAGATGGACCCGAATCCCGGAATTGGAGATTAATCGATATCTTCGAGATACTTGCTCGTAGATGTTACTCGCATAACTCGATGTTCGAGATTTTTTTTAATTTTGCAGATGCAAGGAAATTTTTTGATATTGTTGAAAATTATTCGAAATTACTTGATAATTTACTAGGATTCAGTGAAGCTGCTTTATGTTGAGTTGTATTAGGATCTGTAATGATCATCTTACAGTGGTTGTTATCAAATAAAAACATCGGTGGATTATTTTAAAGGGCACATAGTTACATATCTAACTGGTTGTCTCTCAATTTAGGTTTTATTTATTGTTAAACCAAATGAGCAATTAGCTGTCGAATAGAAGCGAAGATCATTCGCCTTATTCAACCAATCTTAAATCTTGATGTTTATTTAGTCTATACAATTTACATAGATCATGAATGAAACAATAAAATTGTTAACACCCAGTATGGTTCCTATTATCAATTATTCCAAAAATACTAAAGATTATCAGGCAAAAATATATTTTACCATGTTATTTAAGTTTTGCATCTATTTGGTTTTTGGTCATTTCTAGAAAGATAGACCTACAATAAGTAAGGGAACAGGATTTAATAGTAACAACTTTAACATCTTATGCCATAAATTGATAATAATTTCATTAAAAGGCAAGCTTTAGAATTTAAATTTGATTAACGATTTATTCTCAAAGAACAGATGTACAGACTATTCAATTTTAGCGCAACTCTGTGGGGGCACCAACTTAGCCGTGGCATGATGAGAGGTTTGATTTCTTCATAATAATAGGCTTATCAGCTCGAAACTGATCATTAATTCTTCTACAATTTCAGAATCTTAACAACAAAATTAATTCGATTTTGATGTAATATTGGCAAATTCCGGGAGAACTGCGAACCTTCTAAATAAAAATATTATCAGCCCGGTGACAACGCTACGTCATAAGTCAAAAAACATAGTTTTTCGGGAAAAAGGTTTCACGATTAAAACTATTAAGGAGCCCCATGTAAAAACATTCCTTTAAAGTTGAACAACTTGTGCAAGAGGAGCTGAACAAAAAAACAAACTGGTTAGATAGGGAGCACCTTCAACAAATTTTTAAAATGCAATCATGCAACAAACACGAAAAGTTATTGCATGCTTACTGTAACTGAATAGTTGTCTAGCAATTTAGGTTTAATTTATTATTAAACTCTTTCGAATAATTTACAATTATCTGGTAGATTGAAATGTTGCTTATTTTTTGTAGTTAAGATCTTATAGCATAGAAACGAAGGCCATCCCGCCTTATTTAGACAAATTTAAATCTTAATCTTTATTTAAGCTAATGTATGTTCACTACACATAGTTCAATGCGTGATCAAAGAAATACGATTATTTAACAAATAATAAAATGTTTAACAACACGCTAAACATTCCAAAAATGTTAAAGGTTATCAGGCAAAAATGTATTTTGCCAAATTGTTTGACTTTTGCAACTGTTTTGCCATTTTTTGAAAGATAGAACGACAATATAAGAAAATTGACGCCTTACAATTTCTATTTTATTAAGAACAAAATCTTTAACATTGAAGTGAACCGTAAATAAATCTTATTCTATGCTTATGTATTATTATGTTACACATACCTATTAAACAACTGATGAAGACAATCGCTAAAATTATTTTTTTTCGATTTAACATTTTCGAATAGTTTCGAATATAAATATTTCAGGTTTGAACTTCACAAAATTATTTCTTAATTTTTTTATCTTAGATGTATCGTATTTATATTGAAATGTCACTTCAACAAACTCTCCAATAAATTTATTTTCAATCACAATTTGTTTTGGAGACTTTTTACCGCACAAATACAAAATAATAAATACACAACACAAAACAAAAGAAGTTATAAAAATGAGTAATTTTTTTCTTTTTTTTTTTTTTTCTTCAACTATCACGTCACACAGGTGTAAAAAACTTTTAATTTTGCACTAATACACACGTGAACACATTGATCTTACAACCACAATCAAAAAATTATTTAATTAAAAATATACGTATATAAATAAACACATACACTACTAGAGCACTAATGCAATGAATAATAATGATCTTACAAGTGTTGCCACTCGAATTTGAAGGGAATAAAAATTGTTTTTTGTGGAACACCACGCCAACTATTCGCTAGCGAATAATTTAATCACAAAAACTTTAATAAAAAACTCGATTCTAATTAAATTAACACATGATCGTTATAATTTCGAAACGAAAAAAAACTCGCTTTTTGGCCTTATCAATGATTACGTTTTTTAAAAAATGAATGTTCAAACCACCACAATAGTCAACGGTATAACGAATACTGGAAAAATGTATTTTAATTCAACAGAATTCACATGAAAAACAACATAAGCACACATACACACTACCAAATCAACAATGAAGAATACGAAAAAATACTATTTCATATCATGGTGTGTATAAAACAAAAAAAAATTACTACGTCGAGACAATGCAATCCATATGATAAAATAGATAAGATAATAAGCTGAAATGCTGTTGTCTCATTTACACCAATGCACGATGTTAAATTAATTCATTATACAATTTTGTTTTCTTTTTTTTACTGTGATGAAATTTGAATGAATCATACTCGTTTTGTTGTTTTTTATGTGTATGTTTCACTTTCTTATTGGAATTTGTGGAGGGGAAATATGCACGTTGGTTTGTGTTGAATTAACACAGATGGCATTAATGATGGTTAGAATGAAATAAAAAAAATCGTTGCACAGTAACGTCTAATTTTTTTTTGTTTTCAACTTAATTCAATAATTTCAAATTCTAATGTAATGCATTTGATAACGCTCAAGTCGAGAATATTAAATCTCCGTTGCTATGATTCTTTCCTTTGTTATTAAATTATTGGAATAAAAAAAAAATGAAATATTCAAGAAAGGTTTGTAGGTAGGTGATCAACATACATTTTGTTTAAACAAAGAGACATCTGTAGATTAATCTTTTCGGGGATTTCCATTGTAAATAATAAATCTTGAATGTTGAATATGATAGTGAGAAGAAGTGATTGATACGTGCTAGTTTATTTAAATTGTGTGCGCAGATAAAAATATTGATTAATACAAATCAGGTAGGATTATATTATGCTAATTGTGTAGTACATGTATGGTGAAGTAAAGAATTGTGGCTAACTTCACTTCAGTAAATTACATTTTTTTTTTTTAATCGATACAACATTGATGAAGAAAATAAAAGAAAATAACTTCTACATATAAAATTAATCTGAAATAATCCGTGTTTTATTGATCAAGCTTCTCTGTTTAGGAGTACTCCAAAAGGTTATTGGCCCAGTGGATGAAGAATACGGATATTTCGAAAAATTAAGGCAGATTAATTGGATAGAGTGAAATTGATTTTTCGGTGTTGTGAGAATCACATACGGAAAAGGATGGCGTCAGCTGAATCAAGATACAGCATTTCAAAGCTAAACGGAACAAATTATTTTGTATGGAAATACAAAATGGAAATGCTTCTTAAGGAAAAAGGTTTATGGGCAGTTATCAATGAGATACAATCATCACCAGTTACAGTAGCGTGGACAGCAAATGATGAAAAGGCACATTCAACAATTGCATTGAATGTAGAAGACGATCAAATTCATCACATCATCGGTGCAGATTCCGCAAGACATACATGGAGAATTCTTAAGGAAACGTATGAATCGAACACACCAAGCAATCGTGTGCACATTTTGAAGTTAATCATGCAACAGCGGCTTGATGAAGGCGGAGATGCGGAAAAACACATGAATTTAATGAACGAACTGTTTCGAAAATTATTGGCGCTTGGTGCTGATTTTGGTCCGGAATTTTTTATGAGTGCTACGTTTTTGGCTTCTTTGCCACCAAGCTACGACGGTTTGGTAACGGCGCTCGAGGTAAAGAAGAGAGTGAACTGACACTCACGATGGTTAAATCAAAGGTTCTCGCGGAATTCAAAAGAAGAATGGATCGAGGCGGAACAAAGGATGACACTGCATTAAAAGTTGACATCAAGAGCAACGAAAGGTCAAAAAGGTGAAAATAAAATGTATGAGTGCTATTTTTGCAAAAGAAGTGGTCACATCAAAAAGCATTGGCGAAACTACAAAGCCTGACTCAACAAACAGGGAGGAAGTAATCAGAAGGCGAATCTAGCGAGAGATGAAACAGAAAACCTGTTTGTGACACCTCAATTGGGTGATAAAGTAAGCGTTGCAAGTTGTCAACAATTAACAGCTGCGGGTAAAGGCACAATTAAAGTTGATTTTCTGAATGAGGAAAATCAAAGTGTTTCAGTAAAAATCACAGACGTGTTGCTAATGCCAGATATCAAGGGAAATTTAATTTACTTTCAGTCAAAAAGCTAAAGGAAAAAGGTTATCAAGTAAATTTCAAGGGCAACAAGTGTGAAATAAGGGAAAAAGTCAGCAAATTGCAGTTGGCGAAATCAGGGGTAAACTTTACAGACTAAAGAACCTCACAAAGTTTACTCGGTCGAAAAGGAATCAAATGGCTGGCATACATTATTGGCATAAGGTTCTAGGCCATAGAGATATCAAAATTGTGAAATCATTGGCGATACAAAATATGGTTAAAGGCATCAACTTTAGCGAGTGTATAGCGGATTGCGAAATCAACTCCAAGTGCCGAGTGTGTCTCGAAGGAAAAATTACTCGAATCAAGTTTCCGGTCAAGTCGAGTAATAAAGCAGTTGTAGTCATGGATCTGATTCATTCGTATGTTTGTGGTCCGATACAAATGCAATCAATCGTTACATTGTGACATTCATACATGATTACTCAAAATTTACAGTCAGCTACCTAATCGCAAATAAATCTAAACCTAAAAGAAACCTAAATGCATCCGTACAGATCGAGGAGGAGAGTACATCAATAATGAATTCGTGAATTATTTAAAGTTGAGCGGAATTCAAATCCAGAGAACTACTGCGTACACATCTCAACAAAACGGAACAGCGGAACGCAAAAGCAGAATGTTGGTAGAAATGGCTCACTGCATGCTAATTGACGCAGGCCTAGAGAAAAAGTTTTGTGGCGAAGCTGTAATGATGGCTAACTATGTCCAGAGTCGTTTGCCAACAAAGGATACAGAAACAACGCCATATGAAGGCTGGTTCCAGAAAAGTCCGAATGTGCAATACTTCAGAAAATTCGGATCAGAATGTTATATGCATGTACCAAAACAAACAAGGCGCAAATTCGACTCAAAGGGTGTGAAAGCAGTGCTGGTCGGTTATGATTACGAATCAAAGGCATATCGTTGTTACAATCCGGAAACTGATCGAGTCACAGTTAGTCAAGATGTTCAGTTCGCCGAAAGGGGCCATTTGTTACCTATCAAGTCCAGTGAAAATTATCAACAGGAACAAATTATCGTCAATTCAGAGTTGAACAACTAGTCGATGAAGAAGTTCAGGAAGAGAATCCAATACAAGATCACGTTCAGAATGAAGATGAAAACCAAACTGTTAGACGATCACAACGTGCTAACAAAGGAATTCCACCAAAGAAATTTATTGAAGAAATGAACGTGGTGAGTTCAGTCATTCAAGAACCAAAGTGCTACGCAGAAGCTATCAAGAGTGATCAAAAGAGGCTGTGGATTCAAGCAATGACAGATGAGATGAAGTCATTGATGGAGAATCAAACATGGGAGCTTATGAAAATTCCAGAAGGTGCAAA
Source organism: Tipula helvola (assembly GCA_963556165.1). Classification (NCBI taxonomy): domain Eukaryota; kingdom Metazoa; phylum Arthropoda; class Insecta; order Diptera; family Tipulidae; genus Tipula; species Tipula helvola. The sequence goes on along the minus strand of OY744481.1, from coordinate 300,657,365 downwards.
TCTAGTTGGCTGCAAGTGGATTTACAAGCTAAAGTGCAATTCATATATGGAAAAGTAGTCAAACATAAGGCAAGGCTTGTTGCTCAAGGTTTTTCGCAAAAATACGGTACTGATTGTGATCAGGTGTTTGCTCCAGTTGTTCGTCAAACTATACGTTTCGAATATTGCTTACAGTGGCACCAAACAAGGACATGAAGGTTTATCATTTAGACGCGAAAACGGCTTTTCTCAACAGTGAATTGTCTGAAACAATTTACATGAGACAACCTCCAGGATTCAAAGTTGAAGGCGGCGAAGATTTAGTGTGTCTACTTAAACGAAGTTTATATGGTCTAAAGCAATCAGCGCGCAATTGGAACAAAACAATTCATCAAATTCTCATCGATTTCGGTTTTGTTCAAAGCAAAAATGATCCATGCTTGTACACCTACAAACATGATGGAAAAATATGCTACGTATTAATCTACGTAGACGATGTGGTCATTACTGGTGAAAACAACGAGATAATCTCCAAGTGCGAAACGTTTTTAAGTTCGAAATTCAAGATTAAGAACTTGGGAGAGATTAAGGAATTCTTGAGTCTTCAAGTCAAGAAGGAAGCAAATGGCCATTACACGTTGAATCAGACTGCTTATCTGATGCAAAGATGTCCTCATTTCCATTATCAGTTGGATATGGTAAAGAGGAGATACGGATTTGTTGTTAGGCAACGGCAAATATCAAAAATTGCTCGGTTGGTTACATATCAGCCAACACGAGACCTGACATATCGGCAGCAGTTTCAATTCTAGCACAAAAGATGTCCAGTCCAAACCAGGAGGATTGGAACGAATTGAAACGAGTATTAAAGTATCTCAAGGGTACTGCCGGTTTGCAATTGTCACTTGGCAAAAGTGATGGTACGGATCAGTTAATCGGATATGCAGATGCAAGTTGGGCTGATGATCGTGCAAGCAGAAAGTCACAATCTGGTTACATATTCAAATATTGTAACGGTATTCTCAGTTGGTGCAGTCGAAAACAGGATTGCATTGCGTTATCATCAACAGCAGTAGAATTTATTGCGTTGTCTGAAGCATGTCAAGAAGCGAATTGGATTCGTCGTTTACTCAATGATTTCGATCAACGCATGGAAAAACCAACAACAATTTTTGAAGACAATCAAAGTTGTTTGAAATTTATTAAGGAGGAGAAATTATCATCACATACCAAACATATTGATGTTCGAGAGGCATTTGTCAAGGATTGCATCGACAAATGTATTGTTACATGCCAATATTGCCCTACGGAAACTATGGTGGCAGATTTGTTGACAAAACCATTGGTTGGATCTCGTGTCAATGTTCTTCGGGATGCATGTGGAGTTAACTGATGATTCAAATGAGGAGGAGTATTGGAAATAAGCATTGAACGCATTCGAATATTTTATAATATGTTTCACTGTAGTTAAAGATTGTGGCTAACTTCACTTTTTTGAAATAACTAAAAGAAATATTTTTTTTTTAAATTTAATAAATGTTTCATAAATTTTAGCGCATTAATATTCACATAAACCACAAATGAAATATTAAATGGAGTTTTGTTTTTGTTTACAATTCACTTTGACATTTCACATGCATATGTATTTGTAAAGAGTAAAAACGAATCTACCAAAAAATCCGGAGTAAAGCAAAATGCTCTCGAGCAAAAAAGAGAGTGCTTTATTTTCTCCCAAAGAATGTGTAATGTCAAATTGTTACCCTTCGAGTAAAATGTTTTACCCTTCGGGTAAAATTTTTAACCCTCAGAGTGTTTTTTTTCCAAAGAATTTGACATAAATCTCCCCGCTACGCGGCAGTATAATAAAGAAAAGATATTTGTCCACGACTAACGTATAATATGCCCATTATACGTTTGTTTCATCACTTATAATGATATCCATTATTCACTGCTAGTTTATCTAGTAGTCTCTTCTTTCATTATTCAATATTTCCAAGTAAATTATTTAATTTTTGAAATTGTATCTAGTAGTCTCTTGCCATTTTCATTATTATTCAACTGTGACGTCAAAATGTCGACGAAAATTATTTGAGGAGTATTTAGAGGATTTGATTATAAAACACAATGATATTTGTCGGTCGTGGACAAAGTATCGTATTCTACTCGCATATAATGGCTGTTTTTATTTTTGTTTTGTCCAAAAATATTTTATTATTCATTTAGTTTTTTTAAGTGCAGCATAATGCTTCAAAGAAGGAAGACATGCACTTTCTGATCAAAGAGGAATACCATGTGAATTTTATTTATTCATGTAAATTTAATTTTTTTAGATAAATCTAGTGTATTATGTGTTTTAATAATAAAATATTGGAAATATTACTGAAAATAAATTAAATCAAATAAAAATTAATTTATGTACTCGATTTGAAAAACAATTCACAGCGTAAAACAAGCGCATGACATCTCCCTTTAACGTAATATAATGCACTAAATAAAAAAAAAAATATTCAATTACTCAGCGAACAAAATAACAAATTTATAATTTTGAGTTTTTGTTTATTTTTCGCTTCTCTCCTTTGTTTAATTGTTTATAATTTATAAATTATAAATAAATTTTTGTTTCCTCTCTTTAGAAAACAAAGAAATCGATCGCTGACGCTGACGCTATTTCATTCCCTTTCTTTCCTTTGTTTTTTATACGAGGTCGAGGAGAGATATTTTATTATTTTGAATTTCGTTCTCGGGGAAAGAAATAAAAAAAAAAATTGGTTGCTTTTCCGCAGAGAGAGATTAAAGAAGGGAACGAAAAATGAATTGGCTTGTATAAACATTTTTGTTGGTTTTGCGCTAATACTTACAGAAATAGTAGGTTTTATTTTGTGTTTGTATGGCAATAATATGGCTTGTATAAGATATTTGTGTTGGTTTTGGCCGAATACAAAAAAAATTAAAAAAAAACGCGAACTTTATATAATTTTGTTGTGAAAATATCTACTATGTATATATGGCCGTAGCAGCAAGTGAACGCAAATTATGTATGTGTAGTGTATGTGACCAAAACCAACATTAATGTATTACAAGCCTGACTATCATAACTGATTTTTCGCTTATACATGAAAGGATTGGTGATCGGATACACTATATAAATTGTAGACAAAACAAAACATATGAAGTTTCCCACCAATACTTCCAAGTATAAGCGATTAAATGTAAGAGGCAGTGACGAAGCGTGACAATTTCCATTGGGGAAGCAATATTATAAATTGTGAAAATAAGGAAAATATATTAAAATTTTTGATTAACAGTAAGCTCCGTTTCTAAAATTTAAAAATCAAATAAATGAGAATAAGTTTTTCTCAGACAACTAAATGCATCGTGCGGGAAGTCAATTTCAAAAGATGGAAATTTACTAATGTCTACCAATTTTATGAACTTTATATGTTGTAAATCCTGAAACCGAAATTCAATTTCGTTCTGGATTTTACCGTAATTTCAGATATAAGGTTTCTTACGTACTATTTTGCTTCACATGTAATTCAGGATCTACACCGTCTTAGATGAATTTTCTCTGCGATCTTTTTTCTTGGTTGGCTTTATTCCAAAATGCTTCAAAATTACTTGAATTTTTTTCAATTCTTTTCTAAAAATCGTCTAGACTTCCTAGAGAATGTGCAATATCGTTTGGTTTTTCTGAAGCACACTAAACAATAAGTCAACTTCTGGAAATATTTCTGAACAAAATATAACAACCCCACCTTCTTCCAATAAAATAAGATATCCACGAGAGTTATATCTTCGTCTACTATTTTATTAAATAACTCACGTAAATCGTCTTTCTATCGTTTTTTCAACATTAGAACCATTAAACTCCCACTTGTTGGTGAAGTTGGAGGTAGTTTTCGTTTAACAATTTCATCAAAAGCAAAACTCCGTTTCGATGAATGGTTAAAAATGGCAGTTAATCCACTTAAACTTGAAAAAAAATGATTTACACTCAAAAATTTTACTAAACGACTGAGAGAGAACCAAATTTAATTTGTGTGCAAAACAATGAATATAACTTGCTAACGTATAAATTTCTGTAATTTTTGTTTGCAGCCCTTTGGAGCTCCCAGACATTAACGCACCATCATAACTTTGACAAATTAGCTTTTCCTCGATTTTAAGTTTTTCTAAAAACTCGATTACAAATTTTGAGAGACCACCTGCACTTCGATCGGAAGAAACATCTATAAATTCTATAAATCTCTCTGGTATATTGCCAATTTCATCTACATAACGTAGAACTACCGCGAGCTGAGATTTTCTGGTGACGTCTAAGGTGTCATCTAAAATAATTTCAGCAAAATTCGACGAATCGATTTCCTTTTGTATTTGCTTTTTAATTAGCGGTGTGATACATGCTATCAAATCGTTTTTAATGTCGCTCGATATTCCCAAAAAACCCTTTGATGTTTCTAAATGATTCGATAACGAAGAATTGTGCCGCGATAATAATTGTAAAAATTCGATATGATTACTGCGATTATTTGCATCATGAGATTCATCATTCATCATTTCCTCTGAACTCGAGCCCTTGCATTCCCAAGAAACAAACGGTGTAGTTATCGCTCAAATTCAAAATAAAACTTATATCGGTTTATGAATCCAACATGAATAATTTCGTTAATAACAAAAACAAAAAAAAAAAAAAACTTCAAATCATTGCAAGATGCAAGGCTAGGACAAATATATCTTGTTTACTGTTTCCATATTCAACAGTGTGTTTAAAAAAGAGACGACAAAATATGAGAGTATTTTGTTTAAAATTTTTTAAATATGTTGTTTTGTTTCTACCTTTACCCTGTTTTATTTTTATTAAAACTATAGTCATCCCTTTTTTTCTCGATAGTTTCTTTCTCATTATGTTTGTTTTGTTTTTCCAATTTGGTTTTATTGTGCAATAATATACCCCACCAGAAGAATCAATGATTCTTTTTAAGGGGAAATTGTGTGAAATAAAATGCAAGCAATGAAAAATTTGGAGAAAAAATCCAAATAAAGTTTCAAAAACCTTTGCAGCAAATAAACAGATTAGACTTCTGATTATTTCTAATTGGAATAACGAACATACTTATAGGATTTTTTATTTCAAGTTGGATTAATTTGAGTATTTACATTTCTAAAGGTTGAATGCAACTGTTATATTATTCTAATGGTTTTAAATTGTTATTTTGTTAAAAAGAAAAATGTTTCTCTTGGAAAATATAAAATTTTAAGGGAAGCAGTGCTTCCCTTGCTTCTATGGACACCTCGTCCCTGGTAAGAGGGTATCTGTGTACTCCATTACGGAATCAGGCTTGTAGTACATTAGTGTTGGTTTTGTATGTGACTCAAAAAAATGAAATGGAAATACCGAGCTGTGAAAATTGCACATATACATTGATACATAATAAAATAATAATTTTAAAATTGTTTAATCGATATACTTTCTCATTAGTATTGCCAAAAAGGATACATATTAACACTTTATCGACCGGGGGTGTTTTGCTATGAACATGTGGCCTGTTACCGGTGTCATTTTTATAAAATGGGAAAAAACATTGTTCTTTTCTTCAAATTCTTGTGTATTTTGAAGTAATTTAGATATTGAAATGAAAATTTAAGAACATATTAAGGAGGTTTTGATTATAATTTATGCATTATTTATTCAATATTATTAGAGTCACATATGATTAAAAATTATTATATTCAAATTCTAAGTAAAATTATACCATAAGAAATCATATCACACCCAAAATAATAACGTAAATTTACAAAAAAAAATCCACATCAATTTATTATAATAAAAATAAAAGATAACAAAAATAATATATTCTGAACCATTCAAAATATATCACTAATAAAACATGAAAGAATCAAAAATTCACGCGACGTTTTATGTTTTATCAACAACTGAACTAAATAGCTTCAATTTTCACAAAATACGAAATTATGTGAAGATAACGGTTATTAAATACGACGCTGCATATTTCCTAGAACATCGCATTTGCAGTTTTTAGCGAGAGTCAAAGTGCTTTACATGATTACATATCGCAATATGATTATTTCATATATGACGCCAATTGGCGTTCCCGGTCGATAACGTTAGTTTTGGTTAGGACGCCAATTGGCGTGCCCGGTCGTTTAAGTGTTAAAGAGATACATAGTCATATACGTTTTTCCATTATTTCGAATTAATTCGTATTAAAATACTGCAACCCTGTATGTGTATTAGTGTAAATTTACCAACAAGAGTACAAACATGAGTAGAGATTTAGAAGAAAAAGAGAGAAAGAGAAAATTCCCGCAGGTTTTGGTTGTGCATGTGACGCTTTGTTGTATACAAGTCCAAACAAATATACTGTTGTGGACTTGTGGTCGTATAGATTATATTTTTTACTTAGCACGATCGTTTTTATTATTACTTTTCGTTTCAATGAGGGACTTTCCCAATATCGATTTTAGTTCATTTGTCCCCACGCTTGGGCAGCGCTGCCTACCTTTTTTTTTTTTTACATGCAAAAACACGTAAAATCATGTTTACAAATACAAGTTTCTTGTCTAAATTAGTGGATGTCCCCCTACTTTTTTTTTATGATTAATAAAGATGAGTATGTTGCGATTAATAATAAATATCAAATTTTAAAATTAATTTAGTCGAAATTAATAATTTAATGAAAAATTCAAACACATGTTTGACCATATAAAACTACATACGAAATATTTTAGCCGCCAGTCAGCAAGCGTTGCAATTATATTTGGGAAAATCACTAATTTTTGTCTTGCTTTTTCCCTCATGCTACAATTTTTTGTATAAAATAAAATATGATCGCACAAACGACAAACACCATAGGAAAATATACGACGATAACGGTTATGGAATATGGTATGGATTGCTAATGCGACTCTCTCTCTCACAATGTAAATAACAAAAAGCATTACTGAATTTCAGAGTTTAAATTTTTCGCTCTTTTTTTCGCTCTTTATAAAAAGTATCGCTCTTGCTCCCAATAATATATTTTTCACTATTCGTTTACGCTCTTGCTCTTTAATGATAAACACAAAAACAAAATTATTTCGCTCTTTCAAAGTGATTTAAATTTTTATTTTTAATATCGCTCTTAAAACAGGGAGCGTAAAAGTTAAAAATATCGCTCCCAATCAATACTACAGAGCGATTGAAGAAAATATATTAGGGAGCGATATATTAGGGAGCGATATATTAGGGAGCGATATTTTTTGTAATAAATGGGAGCGATATTTTTTGTAATAGACGATATTGCTCTTTCAAAGTTCAATAAATGGTATTTAGATAATGTTCGGAAATATGACCAACTAGGATGGAACTTGGCTTTGCATTAACCGATTTTAGTGAAATTTGACATGTGCGATGGAAATAGGATTCTAAAATGATTTTTAGATAAAGTTCTGGAATATGGCCAATTAGGAAGGAACTTGGCCATTTCTTATCCGATTTTGATGAAATTCAGCATGTTCGATGGAAATGGGATTCTTAAATGATTTTAAGATAAAGTTCTGGAATATGGCCAACTAGGAAGGAACTTCGCCATTTCTTATCCGATTTTGATGAAATTCAACATATACGATGGAAATGGCATTCTAAATTTATTTTTAGATAAAGTTCTGGAATATGGCCAATTAGGAGGGAACTTGGTCATTTCTTATCCGATTTTGATGAAATTCTGCATGTTCGATGGAAATGGGATTCTTAAATGATTTTTAGATAAAGTTCTGGAATATGGCCAATTGGGAAGGAACTTGGCCATTTCTTATCCGATTTTGATGAAATGCAGCATGTTCGATGGAAATGGGATTCTTAAATGATTTTAAGATAAAGTTCTGGAATATGGCCAATTAGGAAGGAACTTGGCCATTTCTGACCCGATTTTGATGAAATTCAGCATGTTCGATGGAAATGGGATTCTTAAATGATTTTAAGATAAAGTTCTGGAATATGGCCAACTAGGAAGGAACTTCGCCATTTCTTATGCGATTTTGATGAAATTCAGCATGTTCGATGGAAATGGGATTTTTAAATGATTTTTAAATAAAGTTCTGGAATATGGCCAATTAGGAACGAACTTGGCCATTTCTTATCCGGTTTTGATGAAATGCAGCATGTTCGATGGAAATGGGATTCTTAAATGATTTTTAGATAAAGTTCTGGAATATGGCCAATTGGGAAGGAACTTGGCCATTTCTTACCCGAGTTTGATGAAATTCGATATATACGATAGAAATGGGATTCTTAAATGATTTTTAAATAAAGTTCTGGAATATGGAATTGGGAAGGAATTTGGGTATTTCTTACCCGATTTTGATCAAATTCAGCATGTGCGATGGAAATGGGATTCTTAAATGATTTTTAGATAAAGTTCTGGAATATGGCCAATTGGGCAGGAACTTGGCCATTTCTTAACCGCTTTTGATGAAATTCAGTATGTTCGATAGAAATGGGATACTTAAATGAATTTTAGATAAAGTTCTGGAATATGGCCAATTAGGAAGGAACTTGGTCATTTATGTTCCGATTTTGATGAAATTCAGCATGTTCGATGGAAATGGGATTATGGAATATGGCTAATTAGGAAGGAACTTGGCCATTTCTTATCCTGATGAATATCAGCATAAACCAGAGAAATTAATTTCTAAAATCATTTTTAGATAAAGCTCTGGAATATGGCAAATTATTAGAAACTTGGCCATTTTTAATTTGATTTCAATGAGATTTATTGGCCATATTCCAGAAGTGTATCTAAAAATCATTCTAAAATCCCATTTCCTGCACAAATGAAAAATTTAAATATAATCGGTTAAAAAATAATCAAGTTCCATCCTACTTGGCCATATTCCAGAACTATATCCAAAAGAGCATTTTAGAATCACAATTCCATTGCGCATGTCAATTTTCATTAAAATCGGTTTAGGAATAACCAAGTTCCATCATAGTTGGCCATATTGCAGAACTTCATCTAACAATCATTTTAGAATCCCATTTCCATCGTATATATCGAATTTCATCAAAATCGGTTAAGAAATAAGCAAGTTCTGTCCTAATTGGCCATATTCCAGAACTTTATTTAAAAATCATTTAAGAACCCCGTTTCCATCGAACATGCTGAATTTCATCAAAATCGGATAAGAAATGGCCAAGTTCCTTCCCAATTGGCCATATTCCAGAACTTTATCTAAAAATCATTTAAGAATCCCATTTCCATCGAATATGCTGAATTTCATCAAAATCGGATAAGAAATGACCAAGTTCCCTCCTAATTGGCCATATTCCAGAACTTTGTCTAAAAATAAATTTAGAATCCCATTTCCATCGAATATGTTGAATTTCATCAAAATCGGATAAGAAATGGCGAAATTCCTTCCTAATTGGCCATATTCCAGAACTTTATCTAAAAATCATTTAAGAATCCTGTTTCCATCGAACATGCTGAATTTTATCAAAATCGGGTAAGAAATAGCCAAATTCCTTCCCAATTGGCCATATTCCAGAACTTTATTTAAAAATCATTTAAGAATCCCATTTCCATCGTATATATCGAATTTCATCAAAATCGGGTAAGAAATGGCCAAGTTCCTTCCCAATTGGCCATATTCCAGAACTTTATCTAAAAATCAATTTAGAATCCCATTTCCATCGAACATGCTGAATTTCATCAAAATCGGGTCAGAAATGGCCAAGTTTCTTCCTAATTGGCCATATTCCAGAACTTTATCTAAAAATCATTTAAAATCCCATTTCCATCGTACATATCGAATTTCATCAAAATCGGTTAAGAAATGGCCAAGTTCCTTCCTAATTGGCCATATTCCAGAACTTTATCTAAAAATCAATTTAGAATCCCATTTCCATCGAACATGCAGAATTTCATCAAAATCGGGTCAGAAATTTCCAAGTTTCTTCCTAATTGGCCATATTCCAGAACTTTTTCTAAAAATCATTTAAGAATCCCATTTCCATCGTATATGTCGAATTTCATCAAAATCGGTTAAGAAATGGCCAAGTTCATTCCTAACTGGCCATATTCCAGAATTTTATCTAAAAATCAATTTAGAATCCCATTTCGATCGCGCATGTCAAATTTCACTAAAATCGGTTAAAAAATAGTCAAGTTCCATACTAGTTGGCCATACTCCTGATTTATCCAATATTGATTTTAGAATCCCATTTCCAATCGCATATCAAATTGCATTATAATCGGTTAAGGAATAGCCTAGTTATATCCTAGTTGGCCTTATTTCAGAACAGTAGATATTTGTAAATGTGTATCAGTTCGCTAACAAATCTGGCTTTCTAAAGGGAGCATTTTAGAACGTTTTGAATACCGTTTGCCGTAATAACAAGAGCAAGAGCGAAATAATATTAATAACAATTTTATTCATCAGAGCAGAGCGTATTTGTTTTTTCAATATAGCTCAATAACAAAGAGCGAAAATATGGTAATACAAACGCAATAGTGGAAGAGCAAGAGTCTTATAATAAAAAATAATGCTCCTGCTCTTCAGAGCGATATTTTTTGTTTTACAATATCGCTCCTTATGAAGAGCGTTTTAATATTTTTTATTTTCGCTCTTGAAAAAGAGCAAGAGCGAAGAGCGAAATGACATCCCTTTTTAAACTCTGCTGGATTTAGATATGTATATAAAAAGATTACAAAATATATTTTAATTTTTATTTTCATTCGAACTAGAGATTTGTTTTGATGCGGTTGTGGAAAACATATAAGCAAGCGAGTTATTGAACAGATAGTAAATAACAATAATCAGTAGTTACAGTGGAGCAATTTTTAAATACAGTGGTAGACATTCGTATAAACGCACTATGTTTTTTGAATATAGTTCTAAGAGTAAAGTGTTTTGATTTTTTTCAAGTGGTCTAAATTGGGTCTATCATCTTAAATCTGTTGCTAAGATAAACCATTAGTAAAAATTTTAATGTTTTACTTTAATAAATTGAAAAATCTAAATTTTAGGTGGACATTCGTATAAACGCACTTCTGATAATGTACTAAAATAAAAACCAAAATTAGCAATTTTTCATATATTATTTTATTTAATATTTGGTCTGGCCCCGACCTTTCTGAATAACTTCGAAAATTCGAGAAGGAATTGAATTTGTTAAATTTTTGAGGGCTTTCAGATCAATTGTGGCCCAACATTCACGGATGGCACTTTTCAAATCTTTAAGTGAATTATATTGCTGTTCATTTCCATAAACTTTTCGGGGAAGGCCCTCTAAAGGTTTTCGATAGGATTGCAATCAGGACTGCAAGCTGGCCATTCAAGAAGGGGAATGTTTTTCTCGAGAAACCACGGTGTGGTCTACTTCGAAGCATGGATCGAGGCATTGTCTTGTTGAAAATTATAATTTTTGTTGATGTTATTATCCAGATAATTTATCAAAACGCCTTCCAAAAGTTTCACGTACATACGGAAGTTCATTCGTGTCGTTATAAAGCAGATGGAAAGCTCCTCGTTATAAGAAAATGCTCCGCATACCATAACACACCGCCACAAAATTACGCTTCGACCTATCGACGCCATGTTCCTCCAAATTATGCCAGTAGCAACTGTAGCAGCCGCCCCGGTGGCACAGTGGTTAGCATGCTTGCTTTAAGCTCCGGAGGTCCCGGGTTCGATTCCCGGCGGGTGATGAAAAAATCACGGCTGGTTAATTAATGTTGGATCAATGAATTAATCATTCATTATCTGTTAAAAATAATGATTACGAAACTTCAAATGAAGCGGCCAAATCCCTCTATGGGATGTAGCGCCAGCGAAAAGAAAAAAAAAAAACTGTAGCAGTCGGGAAAATCCGGATTAATTTTTTATCCGTAAGAAAAAATCACACTCTGCCAATCCGTTATCGACGACATGTATTTACGAGCAAATTTGAGCGGATTATTCGTATGCATGGCCGTTAAAAGGGTTTGATCCAAAATTTTGTCCATTTTATGTTCGTTGAACTATTAAAAATACGGGCAATGTGTCGGGTCGTCACAGGAAGGTCCAATGGCCTGCATGATAGACGGTTTCGTGTATAGCTTCTTTGCGGATTAGACCTTTCTGGCGAGCTGAGATCTTGGATAGGCAATAGTCCTGATTGCAATCCTATCGAAAATCTTTAGAGGGCCTTCCTCGAAAAGTTTATGGAAATGAACAGCAAAATAATTCAATTAAAGATTTGAAAAGTGCCATCCGTGAATGTTGGGCCACAATTGATCCGAAAACCCTCAAAAATTTAACAAATTCAATGCCTATACTCGAATTTTCGAAGTTATTCAGAAAGGTCGGGGCCAGACCAAATATTAAATAAAATAATATATGAAAAATTGCTAATTTTGGTTTTTATTTTAGTACATTATCAGAAGTGCGTTTATACGAATGTCCACCTAAAATTTAGATTTTTCAATTTATTAAAGTAAAACATTAAAATTTTTACTAATGGTTTATCTTAGCAACAGATTTAAGATGATAGACCCAATTTAGACCACTTGAAAAAAATCAAAACACTTTACTCTTAGAACTATATTCAAAAAAAAAAGTGCGTTTATACGAATGTCTACCACTGTATTTACTTTTTTTTTCGTTTATGTTTTAAATATTTTATATATTATAATATTTGTTTTCCAATCGTAGGAACTTTTATTCTGTACATAAAAGTTTTTACATATTTTGTAAATTATCCAATTTTTAATTTTTTTAATTATAAATTTGCAAATCAGTAATAAAAATTAGGTTTATATTTTAATTGTTATACTATTGCAAATATCTTATATTTATTTTAATTCTCGAAATGGCTTTCTTCGATAAAGAAAATCACATGGTGAGTGGAATTCCGTGTGCTATTGCAAGCTGCAAAGCTACTAGAAGAAGCCACCCTTACAGAAAATTTTACGGTTTCCCGAAAGAAAATTCGGAATTTAGAATAAATATATTCCATATTTGGATTAAACAACGTTCAATTCCCAATGAATTTATAGGTAAAAAGTTAATAATTTGCGAAAAACATTTTGTTGATTCTGATATAGGAAAGCGCAAATTGAAAAAAAATGTCTTTCCAAAATTATATTTGGCTGATTCTGCAACAACATCTACGGACGCAAATACTTCTGACGAGGTAGATTTAATCAGTAATTTTGCAAAATATGAAAACATAAAAACATACGGGTATAAAGACTGTGGAACATTGCCCGAAATGAATATTTCTGATTTTGAGAATATAAAATCTCCAAAGACGTATGCAAGTAAATTAAAACACAAATTAAAATTTGTGATTTTTACAGAAAAAAATATTTAGCGCTTAAAAAACGAAATGACATATTAAAAACCAAATATGTTACAAACAGAAAAGCATTACTTAATCTAACAATTCGGACTCGGGGAAGACTTCTTCCAAAGAACAAAATTGGTCCAGAATTTATGATAAATCAGATCGGCAAATTGAATTTAAGTTCAACTGTCAAAGATTTTGCCAAAATGACATTATGTAGAAAATCAATAACATCAAAATACACTGAAGAACAACGAAATGTTTTTTTTTATTACCCCAGCTTGTTACAGATTTCTTCGGGACAATTTAGAATTGAACTTACCATCTAAAAATTCAATTTTGAAATGGATGCCGATCAAAAATCTTGGGTCAGGCCCAAATGCCCAAGAATTTATCTTTAGAAAACCGAAACGCAGTTCTATTATTTGACGAATTAAATATTAGACTTGATTTAGAGTTCGATCGAAAACTATACTTGATTCAGGGATATACGGATGACGGAAATGAAAGGAAGCCCGAGATGGCAAAATATGTATTAGTGTTTATGGTGAGAGGGTTATTTTGCCAATATAAGTATATTTCACCTAACTATGCTTCAGCCAAAGATATATCCGGACAACAGTTGGTCAATTTAATTAATGATAACGCCAAATTATTGGATACAATTGGATTCCAAATACAAGCTACGGTTTGTGATCAAGGTTCCAATAACCGAAAGGCTTACAAGTTATTAGGAGTGACTGCTGAAACACCTTATTTTACATTAAATGGTGAAGAAAATAAGATTTATGCCATTTTTGATACCCCTCATCTAATAAAATCAATTAGAAACAACCTAATGCAATCAAAAAGGAAAACACCTGATGGTATTGTTAGCTGGGATGTTTTAAAAGAAATATATGAATTAGCAAAAAATAGTTCAACAAAACTTTGTCCCAAGTTGACTTATCGGCACGTATACCCCAATACGTTTGAAAAAATGTGAGTTGCATTGGCTACTCAAGTTTTCAGCAGAACTGTTAGCCGCCGCAATAAGAACACGGCATAACTTAAATAAATTTTCATTAGAAAATGAAAAATATGCACTTGCAACAGCAAATTTTTGTGAAAAAATCGATAAACTATTCGACAACCAAAATAGTAAAAATTTGTATTCAAAAAACAATAATCATTAGCCGTCTTCCAATGGGCAAAATTTGTTACTTGGAAGTACTTGCGAGTAGATAGCCAATGGAACGATAAATTGAAGTAAAACACTGCCTTCTGTTTAGTTGTTTTTTTTGTCTTTTGTAAAGTTGTTTATTATAATGGCGATATTTAAAATTAGATTCAAAATATGACAAAAAAAAAATGGACATATAATAAAAGGAAAGCATTGATATTTACCGCATTGATATTTAAACACATTTTTCTTAAAAATGTATCATCAACAACAAAGTAATTTTGTATTAATTTTGACATTTTACATCATCAAAAAATAAAAAAACTCGAACGTAATAAAAAACTCTCGAAAAATATCGAAAAAGGTCTAAAAGCCATCTATTGGAATTTTCGCAACTAAAATCCACTAGCGCAAATTTTATGCGTAACTACTTCTGTTTTCTACACCATCGTATATGAGCATGGGTAGTTGTGAGTAGATACAAGTACTTGCGATTAGTTTGCTTTCGCCAATGGAAGACGCTTAATGTGCTCTAAAACAAAATAGTCACATAGTTGATAATTTAAAATTCATGAAACATTACATAAGCAGTTTAAAATGTCAAAAAAAATCTACAAATTTCTGTTTCAAAGGTTTAATAATCACAATAAATTCCATTCTACAGTTATCGAATGACCTATTTCAACAAAACCATGATAGATTCATAATAACTTGCAGATTCAATCAGGATCCCCTTTAAAATACCTTTTCAATTATCCGAGGTAAAGGGGGAAATTCTAAAAATCCCTTAATTTTGAAGTTCAGTAGAACGGTTGCTCAAATAATGTGTTTAAAATTATTAAAAAATAGCCCTCTTTCAAATTGCGAGAGTGATGATGAAGAAAATGTATCTGGTATCATCGAATTAGAGAACAATGAAGAGCGCACGAAAGCTGTATATTGCGAAGGGATGAATAATATTGATGTGCCAGATGAACCAGCACAGATGGAAGATTTACTTGAAATTGGAGATCCTCTCGTCCAACCCGAGAATAATTTGGATGAAAATGTAGATGATGTTTCCCTTAAATATTACATTGGGTATGTATTTTTTAAATGTAATAAAAACTTAAAATGTGATTCATGTAAATTGTTGCTAGTAAAAAACGATGAAACAATTTGCCTCAAAAACGAATGTTTCATTTATTTCAAAAATTATTCTAAAAATTCAGATTTTGGTAGCTTAAACGATTCATCCGAACTATTTTTTAACTTCTCAAAATATTGTTTGACTATTTTTTCTAAAATTTTTACTAATATTCCACACATTCGAAATATTAAAAACAATTGAAATTATTAAATCAAAATCTGAATTTGAAAGCATATTAAATCAGAACAATGAATGTTACAATCATCATTATGCTATTTTAGATTTTATGATTTTAGTATTGTTAAGAAAACATTCTAAGTGGGTAGCAAAGAAAAACATTTCACAATCAAAATTGTTAATTTTAAGAGATTAATGTTTCGAATAAAAAATATTTAAAAAAAATTCTGATTGTGTATGATTAATTTTGTATTACTGTTGAATGTGGTCGACATATTTGTGGCAGGTAGCATTAAGACCTAAGCGATTGTGGTTCAACACTTTTAACCCTGTTACTAAGCCTTATTGAAAAGGCAACTTTGGACGCGTCTATTTCGTCGAGGTGACACAAATATTATAGAAATACTCCCTGCTTATTGTATTTGTGGCTTAGTTTCACTTATATAAATGGATTCAGCTCGATTTCAGAATGCACGGAAGCGATATAGAGAAATAAAAAATAATTGCGGTTAATAAAAATAACCCGGAACTATTGATTTTCTGAATTGCCTAAACAAAATCTTCGCCCGGGACCTGCATAAACCTATTTAAATCTCACAATAGATGAAATGAGCCCGCTTAAACACCGTTTAATTATAGAATGGTAACCCTGTATACCCCAACATAGGAAGATACAGATATGCTCAATTGCTTTTCAAATTTGGGTATGGTTTGCGCATTTCGTCATAAAGTGGCAACTTCATACATTTTAGTACGGCGTATACTATTTTACAATACAGTGTCAATGATTTTACTTTTATTTAATTTATTCAGGCATTTAAACGGGCTTCCGCGCGTCCCGCCCTTCGAATTTATTTAGGGTATTATATTTTATGAGTTGCTGCGCAAACATAATTTTTCTTTCGCATTTCTATATCAATTTTCATCGACATATTGTAAGAGTAGTGGCGCATCTGAGGGTCTGAAATATCTCAATATCTCAATTTCTGTTATTTACTGCCAATACCTCTCCCTAATGTCGGCACTGGTTACTGTGTCAATACTGAACCAGCTTTTGTGTTGTCTGTCACAAGTAACAGAAGGTGTAAGATTTTACTCTTCGTCAAGAATCATCAACAAGGATCCCTGCGCCTACCAAGGCTTATCTCTCAGAGAAGCAACAAGCAAAACGTGACTGAGCCCGCCTATACTTAAAGCTAGTCACATGACATAACTACAGACGTTTTTCTAGAAACAGATTTGGATGGTGCGCAGAGCCTGAGTATTGGCTGCTGAATATTTCTTTGTAATGGTAAATTTGGCTTTGGAAAAGTTTGTTAATGGCACTTTTAATCTTGAAAGTAAGTGTTTTCCATTTCATAAGATCGTGCAAGCACATCATCCTACTGTTTTCGGTCGAAATTTCGTGTCGGGAGTATACTCAGGATTTCTCATTCTCGTTTGTCATAGTACTGCAATTAAGATGCTGATACAGATAACATTAGAACGGCTATTCTCATGTGCTATCGATTCGAAACCGACGCCAAGATTGTTAAGGAAATCATTACTGTAACTGTAAAGCCATTTAAATAGCCTTGGGAGTTGGGACAAGTGGTAAGGCTATAAGCGTGCCCCGGTTTCTGTGATAAACTAGTGATGGGGTGCCGATCCTTAATTTTGCATCCGGATATATTAGCAGCATGCATAATAAAATAAAATAAGCTTTAAGTCTGGTTGAAGCTACTTATCCAATAAAACCATACCATACACAAGTTGGCTTGTCTTAAACGCTTATTGAGCCTGCTCAATTAAATATACATTCAAAAATGGACTGCTTAATACAACCTCTCTTATGGTTCAATAATACAATTTTCAACAATATTTGCGTTCTCAGCACTAATTTTCGTGGTGGTACATGAACATGAAGCTCATATCACTTAATATAAGGGCAAACATAAGCTATAAGTCGATAGAAAAATTTAATTTGATTATATTTTGATAAATTAGCGTGAGTAGTTTATAAATAGAAAAATCCAAAATAATTTATGGGGTGATATAGCTCGAATTGTTTAGAATCCAATTATCCACCCATCCAAAATGAACACAACACGAATATTTTCGTTGGTTAATAAAACTATAAAACTTGTGGTTATTGTTTTTATGTAATTTCACAATTTTATTATAATTAAATAAATTCACTACCCGGATACACAATATATTTTAGATTATAAATTATCACCACGTAAAGTAAATTATTAATTTATTAATTTTAGAAAAATAAAAAGGACGCACCAAAAATAATGTTAAGCGTTGTAACAATGGTGGTCGCTTGAATTTTTTATTTTTAATGGAAAAATAAAACGAATGACACGGCGCGTGCGTGTTAAGAGAAAGTTGAAAACGGAATGAGAAAAATGAATAAGTAAAAATTAAAAAGTCGAAAAAAATATTTTGTTTTTGCTTATTGGTTTTGGCGAAGAGTAAAATTATACGATTTGCTTTTTGCTCGCTGGTAATTTTTGCAGGTGGTCACATGCACAATGTTGCGCTGTGTTCTTATGTTAATTTATGTTTGGATGCTACTGACTAATTGTGGCGGCGAGTGAATGTTTGAATATAAATGAATGTATTTATGTTTGCATGAATGAATTAGTGAGTGAGCCGCTACAGGACTCCCCCGCAAGTGATTATCCCCTCTTTAGTGTATGCTTGAATGCGTAGTGGCAAAACGGACTCGTTTGTGTAAACGAGGGCTTGATGTTTGATCAGCTGAGAGAATTCCGTATGCTGGCTTGAGTCGATCGATTGAAATGTTGTGATTTTTACCATTAATCGATACGATGAAATGCTTGCGAAGACGCCGCATGACTTTGTATGGGCCTTCGTAGGGAGGAGATAATCCCGTGCGAACCTTGTCTGTTCTAATGAAAACAAAATCACAATCGTTAAGTGATTTTGGAACAAAAATGTCATCTTGTTTCGATTGACGAGTTGCATTTGGAACAAGGTTTTGCATGGTTTGTCGCAGTTGGTCGACGACTGTGTCGCTGGTTGGTAAGGGTGAAAGAGGATTTTCGACAAAGAATTCACCTGGTAGCTTGATGGTTTGTCCGTAAACCATTTCAGCTGGTGAGCACTTAAGATCTTCTTTCACGGTTGCTCGGATACCAAGTAGAACGATTGGTATTTCCGAACTCCAGTGAATTGTGTTGCTTCTGGCCATGAGTGCGGCTTTGAGTTGCCGATGGAAGCGTTCGACCATGCCATTGGCTTGTGGATGATAAGCCGTTGTGCGTATACGATGAGATCCCAGAAGTTTCGTTAACTCTGTGAAAAGTTTCGACTCGAATTGTGTTCCCTGATCTGTTGTGATCTGAAGGGGCACGCCAAATCGTGATACGTAATTGTTGACGAAAGTGGTGGCAATGGTTGCAGCAGACATGTTTGTCATGCAATAAGCTTCGGGCCAGCGAGTGAAGCGATCGACACAGGTGAGCAAGTATGTATATCCATTAGACGGAGGAAGTGGACCTACGATGTCTAAATGGATATGTTCGAATCGACCAGGTGGAATTTCGAATTGTCCATGGGGTGATTTTGTGTGTCTTTGAACTTTGGCACGTTGGCAGGATAAGCAAGACTGACCCATTGGCCTACGTCTTTGTTTATACTGGGCCAAAAGTAGCGAGCAGTGATTAATTTGCGAGTTGCACGGACTCCAGGATGCGAAATGTTATGTAACGTGTCGAAAATGGTTCGACGTAATGGTTCTGCGATGTATGGGCGATTGTTCCCAGTTGACATTTCGCAGACTATTTCGAGGCCAGGTAGTTTAAAAACCTCTAGTTTTAATGATGCGCTAGTGTGACATTCGGAACCAGAAAATAAATTCTGAAGTTCTAGGTCAGCTTTTTGTGCGTTTGCAATTGCTTGTAAGTCGATTTGTGTCTCGACTGTGGCCGTTTCGTTGTCAGCTGTGCGGGATAGTGTGTCCGCGACAACGTTGTCATGTCCGTGAACATGTTGGATGTCCGTTGTAAATTGACTGATGTAATCCAAGTGACGAGATTGCCTGGGATTACGTTCAGTTTTTGATTGGATTGCTCTAGTCAGAGGCTTATGGTCGGTATAAATGGTGAAGTCCCGACCCTCGACAAAATATCTGAAGTGTTTGACTGCCTGATAGATTGCGAGTAATTCCCGGTCGAATGCGGAATATTTCTTTTCGGCATCCGAGAGTTTCTTTGACAAAAACCCCAAGGGCTCCCAACAGTTGTTATTGTACTGTTGTAGTACCGCACCGACAGCAGTGTTTGATGCGTCAGTGGTTATGCTGAGCTTTGAGTCGCTCAGTGGGTGCGCCAGAAGTGTTATCTGGGCCAATTCAGCCTTTAGTGCCGTGAACGCTTGTTGACATTCATCGGGCCAAGAGAAGTTCTTGGGTGACTTGGGTTTTTTAAGTAAATCTGCCAAGTGGCTGTGAATTGGTGCGAGCGTTTGTGCGAGTTTTGGTACAAATCGGTGGTAGTAATTTACCATGCCGATAAAACGCTGAATGTGTTTGATTGATGTTGGAGCTGGGAATTCCCTAATGGCGTTAATTCGTTCTTCGGACGGCAGAATACCATTAGGGGTGATCTTGTGACTGAGGAAATCAAGAGTGGTTGCGCCAAAGACGCATTTTGCGCTCTTGATATGCACGTCAAACTGCGTTAGTCTGTGGAAAAGTTGTTCCAGGTGCTTTTTGTGTTGCTCCTCAGTTTTTGAAGCTACAAGAATATCGTCAATGTAGACGAAAACGAAATCGAGATCGTAAACAACTTCGTTGATAAATCGCTGAAACGTTTGCGCGGCGTTGCGTAGACCGAATGGCATTCGAGTGAATTCGAAGAGGCCAAATGGTGTTGTGATCGCCGTTTTGTGAACGTCTTCAGGTGCGACGGGAATTAAGTGGTATGCTCTGACGAGATCAATCTTGGAGAATATTGTGCATCCATGTAAGTGCATGGAAAAGTTTTGAATGTGGGGTATCGGATATCGGTCAGGTGTTGTGACCATATTTAATCTGCGATAATCCCCACATGGTCTCCAATCTTGATCTTTTTTTCTCACCATATGGAGTGGACAAGAGACGGAAGATGCAGATGGCCTGCAAATTCCTAATTCCACCATGTGCTGGAATTCTGTAAAAGCAGCTTTGTGGCGGACTTGATCTAGCCTGCGTGGTCTTGACACGGGCAGATGGCCTGCTGTGACAATGTGATGGACCACGTTGTGACGGACTGGCATTTTGTAGTTTGGCTCTGCTGTCAATGAAGGAAATTGCTTGAGCAGCATGCCATAGCCGTTGTCGATTGTAAAATGGATCGGTGTCGGTGTGTCGACGAGACCCATAGTGGCATTAATTGACAGCAGCGTTGCTGAATCAATTAGCCTTTTTCTCTTTAAATCGACAAGTAGTCCGAATTTGCTTAGAAAATCGGCGCCAATGATCGGACGATTCACCGCAGCTATGACAAAAGCATGGGTGAAGGTTCGTTTGAGTCCGATGCTAACCTGTAGCAATTTGGTGCCATAGGTGTTAATGATTGAGCCATTGGCGGCCGAAAGAACTAGATCATTTGATTTAATATTAAAAAGTGAGGTGAAACGTTTTGCTGCTGGAATGACCGAAAGGTCAGCGCCAGTATCTATAAGGAAAGTCAGGTGGTTAGCTTTGTCATATATGAATAGACGGCTTGTTTTGTGGGTGTTTTGCGTTGCCGTCTCGACCCGGTGGTTTAATCGTTTTTTTGATTTGTAACGTCCACCCCCATGTTGTTCATGGATTTGCTTGAGCTTGGGCCGAATTTGCAGGGGGATAAACATTTGCGAGCAGCTTTACCATGCTTGTAGTGGTACCAGCACATACCATGTTGGCTGTGTGTGCTGGGGCTGCGTGATTGTGATCGAGTTCGACGGCCTCCGTATGGTGACGAAGACTGTCTTTCACGAGATCGGCTCCTGTTCGCGTTGAGCAGGTTATTGAATTTAGATTCGAGCCGACTGAGTCGGTCCTCGATTGTATTCGAGCTAGAGGTGGGACGTTGTCCGTCGTGACCCGTTGGTCTTCGCACCGTCGAGCTGAATGGTTGCTTAAATGCCGATATTTGTGGTTTATCCCCAATTGCCTCGTACATTTTATCTGCTGTACGTGCGAGGTCATCAAGAGGGGTGGCGTCCTGTTGAGCTACCATCGCGATCTTGATGATCTCGGGCAATTTTCTGATCCATAATGACTTAATAATTGCTTGAGTAAATTTATTGCCAGCTAGTGTTTTGATTTGTCTGAGTGTTTCAGACGGGCGTCTATCTCCCATTTCTTGACCACTCAAGAGCGCTTCTAGTTTGCGCTCGTCTGACGGTGATAGTCTTTCTACCAGCGCGTTTTTGATCGTCAGATACATGTTTTGTTGAGGTGGTGCCGCGAGGATGTCTGCGATCACATCGCTCGTTGAGGGAGATAGCGCTGACAAGACGTGTACGAACTTCATCTTGTCGCTTTTGACATTTTGGATCGTGAACATGATTTCTGCAGCGTTAAACCAATTGATTGGTTTGTCCGCCCAGAATGGCTGAAGTTTTATCAGCGTTGACATTTCTGATGGGCCGCTGCCATCGTCATCTTTCATGTCCACGTCATTTGAGATTTTAGTTTCGCTTGTTGCGGAACTGCCGGTTTTTTTTTCATCTGGCATTTTGTTTAAATATGTATTTAAGAGCCAATAAACTGAATTGAAACTCAAGCGTTTAATTTATAAATCGAGAAAAATAAATGAAAATAAGGAATGGTTACCTTGTTTGCAAAAAAACAAAAACTGTGGCACGTGATGGCCGACGAGATACCCCCAATTACGGAATGGGCGTGCTACCTCGTATTGAGGGGCTCGTTGAAATTGTAAATCGCAATAAAAAGATAAATAAATGCTAATCAATGATTAAAGTGAACGTGTCGATAAGAATAAAACGGGAACCAATAAGCGAAATCAAAATATTTGTATCATGTGTGTTGTACACAAACAAAAATGAAATTATGCGCGGCGTAGTGATAAAAAATTTACATCGAATTAGAAAATTTTGAAATAAATATGTAGCAAATTGAATATTTAGTATTTAATTTCGTTATTTAGTGTAAAAAAAAAAAAATTTTGAAATTTTAAATTTAATCAAAACAAAAAAAAAACACTTAGCTTAATTTGTTGTTGTTGTCGTTGCTGTTGTTGTTGATGCTCCGCTATTCCGCTGTTATATTGTTGTATATTTGATCCCGTCTGTAAACTCGTTGCTGTTGTAATGAATATTTGCTTCGACACTCTTGTATATTTGTGGGTCGTCGAAATAATTTTAATTTGTATAGGCGCGGTATTTTTATTGCACCCTTTACGTTGGTTTAATGCTGTGATGATAAAATGGTGTCATTCAGCCACATTGTTTGTGTTTATGTTTTCCGTTTCTTAATAATATGCTGTAATAATGCACAGTTATTTTATTTATGATTTACTGCTGCTTTATGTGCACCATATGTTGATACACTGTACTGTACACCTCGTTGTTTATTTAGTATTTTTGTTGTTTTTGTGTGTATGTGTATGGAAATCCGCGTTGTCACCAAAATAAATAGAAAAAATCTTGTATTAAATGTTGCACGTTTTTGTTGTTGTTTCTATGTAAATGATTACTATGTATTTAAGAATACGTACCTTTGTACCTGACGTGATAAATTATATAATTTAATTTTCACGCCAGGCGCGTATTAATTAATGCGCGTAAATTATTTGTTGGGCCGTAAACACGGCCGTCGGAGGTCACCAGTTATGGGGTGATATAGCTCGAATTGTTTAGAATCCAATTATCCACCCATCCAAAATGAACACAACACGAATATTTTCGTTGGTTAATAAAACTATAAAACTTGTGGTTATTGTTTTTATGTAATTTCACAATTTTATTATAATTAAATAAATTCACTACCCGGATACACAATATATTTTAGATTATAAATTATCACCACGTAAAGTAAATTATTAATTTATTAATTTTAGAAAAATAAAAAGGACGCACCAAAAATAATGTTAAGCGTTGTAACAATGGTGGTCGCTTGAATTTTTTATTTTTAATGGAAAAATAAAACGAATGACACGGCGCGTGCGTGTTAAGAGAAAGTTGAAAACGGAATGAGAAAAATGAATAAGTAAAAATTAAAAAGTCGAAAAAAATATTTTGTTTTTGCTTATTGGTTTTGGCGAAGAGTAAAATTATACGATTTGCTTTTTGCTCGCTGGTAATTTTTGCAGGTGGTCACATGCACAATGTTGCGCTGTGTTCTTATGTTAATTTATGTTTGGATGCTACTGACTAATTGTGGCGGCGAGTGAATGTTTGAATATAAATGAATGTATTTATGTTTGCATGAATGAATTAGTGAGTGAGCCGCTACAAATTTTAATAAATTTCAATGATTTTACAATGAAAAGGATTCTTTTAATACAAAATCATGGGTTAAAGAAGAAAATTTCACAGCTTCACAACTTTTAAAAAATAACACTAATTATTT
Organism: Tipula helvola; assembly: GCA_963556165.1. Taxonomy (NCBI): domain Eukaryota; kingdom Metazoa; phylum Arthropoda; class Insecta; order Diptera; family Tipulidae; genus Tipula; species Tipula helvola. The sequence goes on along the minus strand of OY744481.1, from coordinate 300,633,019 downwards.
GTACCCAAAATACTAAAATACGACAGAAATGTGGCAAAAAATAATCGTCCACCCAGTTTCGGATCATCATTTTCTAACAATCAATTTCCGGTTCACTCAAGCGGAACTACGTAAATGTTTCAAAAATTCAAAAATTAATGTCCAAAAATCATAATATCAGCTTGAGGTAAAAAAAAAAACACAACAACAACAACATGAAAATCATTCAAAACCAAAATTATTAAAAAGATCACATAATAGTTCGATAGCTAGCTAGAGAAGTAGAGAAAACAACACAACGAAATTATTGTCGCGCTTTGCTCAAGTTCTATTCTTTCTATGTATTATTTACTTTCATACCAAAACCAACAACAATTACATGTTGTACATTAGTGTTGGTTTTGTTCATACTCAAAATATTATGTTCTCTTACTATATACAGATTATTTCACATTGTGCACTAATACACATCCAGGGTTGGCATATTTTACACTAACAATGCCATAGTAAATTTACTTATATGGCTGTGTATCTCTTTAATATGTATCCTTTTTGGTATTGCTCAATGTTCATGCTGTTGTTGAGTTTGGTTATGGGGGGTTTCGCGCTACCGTTTTTCCAATTGCTTTGATTTTACGGTCAATATTGCGCCCTAATATAACCGTTCTATTTCATTTATTTGAAACTGCTCAGTGACAAAGCGAGCTGCACCTTCCTCATGCTCAATTAATGTCAATAAGGTTCGTCCTCCAAATCCAAAATAGCATAACTTATTGACTTTTTGAACCAAAAATATAACGCAGATTAAATACTAAGCAAACAATAGCCGTCTTTATGCAGGGGTTTTTTGGCCTCATAGAAATGGCTTCAAATGATTCAATAGTTGTTTGTACATAAAAGTTTTCACATAAATCTTTTGTGAGTTGAGGGTGAACTCGCTCGTTGTTTATTTTATATTGTTTTAGTTCAAGCAACACTAAAACTTACTCTATGCAAACCAAAGCGATTAGTTAAAATTGGGGTTAACATACTGCGATTAAACTAGAAAAATTCACTAAATCGGATTTATTAAACCGCAGTCTGTCGTTTAAGACAATTCGATTAAAACTATTCTTAAAATCAAATTTTTTCAATTTTTCATTTGCGTAGAAGATGTCTGTACATCAGTAAATTTTATTGCTGTTCTACAAAATGTATTTTTTATTACAGATTCCAATAATGGATTTCAAACAAAGTCACTCCTAAATTATTGTTTTGATGCAGAGTGCTACGTTAATGTTTCATCATAGACTGTTTCATTTTGCTCATAAATCGCCATCCGTACAACATGAAGATATGCTTTAGTTCTAAATACCTCTGTGATAATCTGTAAACAACCCCGCTAAAAGTGAATTTTTAGCGTCTAACAGATTTATAAATTAAGAATTCATTCCTTGCGTGCCAAAAAGGGGCTCCGGGAATTCTAGTCAAAAACATTTCAGTCAAAAACCAAAAGGCATTTCAGTCATAAAATTTCCCATACAAATATTATGACTAAAACTCCTTTTAAAAAGGAATTTCAGTCCAAAAAAAAGGTATTTCGGTCAGAAAACAGTTTGACTGAAATACCCTTTGTGTTTTTGGACTGAATGACCTTCTTAAAAATTATTTTAGTCACAAATTTTTGGACTGGAATACCTTTTGGTTAGTTAGTTTTTTGACTGAAATGCCTTCGTAGACCTATATATTGGCTTCGGCGGCCCAGTCAAAAGCATTTCAGTCAAAAACAGAAAGGAGTTTCAGTCAAAAATTAAAAGGCAACTCAGTCAAAATAGAAGACATTTATGCCTTTTCAGAAGGAAGTTCAATCAAAAAACTAAAAAGGCATTCAAGTCAAAACATTTTTTACTGGAATTTCTTTTGATTTAGTGACTGATCGTTCGATGTTGAAAGGCCGAATGTCGGAAGGCCGAATGTCGGAAGGTCGAATCTCGAAAGGCCGAACGTCGAATGGCCGAAGGTGTCGAAAGGCCGAATGTCGAAAAACCGAATGGGTTGAAAGGCCGAATGTGTCGAAAGGCCGAATGTCGAAAGGCCGAATGGGTCAAAAGGCCGAAAGTCGAAAGCCGAATGCCGAAAGGCCGAATGTTCATGAAAGTTTCTTCACTTAATTGATTGAAATGAATATTTAAAACCATTGAATTTATTTCTTAATGTAAAATAATTTAAATAAATTGAAAATACGTGCTAATAAATCCTGTGCATGTAGTATTAATGTGATCAAATTTTGTCGAAAAAATTAATTAATTAATTAATTTTTTTTTATTATTATAATTAATTAATGGGATCCTTACATTTGCCTAAAAAAAAGAAAATCCAGAAATTTTAAAATCCAGAATAGTTGAAAAGAAAATATCCAGAAAAAAAAATTCCGAAAAAAAACCTAGAAGAAAAAAATCAATCTTGTTTTTTCACAAATTTTTGGACTGGAATACCTTTTGTTTAGTTTATTTTATTAGTCGCATCGTAAACAATTGATCGTGTTACAATTGAACGTGAGCAGTTGATCGTACATACAATTAATCGTGGAAACAATTGATCGTGGATACAATTGATCGTATGGACAATTGATCGTATGGACAATTGATCGTTTGAACTATTGATCGTAGATCAATTGATCGTGTGGACAATTGATCGTATGGACAAATTGATCGTGGATCCTTGGTCAATTCCACGTATTTATTTGCAATTACAAAATTTTGCTTAACAAAATAGTGCAATTATTTTTCTTTTTAGTATGTGTCATTAATAGATTATATATAATCCGCTCCTAAGTGTGCAGTGCGACATGTTTACTGATCCCGGCTCCTACGTCCCTCGAAGTTCAAATCTAAAGCCCCTCGGAGGGCTAAGCGGGGGAGAGCGCAGCGACGAGAGTTAACGAAGCCGTTAGCCTATACAATTCTAAGTTAAATTAGTCGGAATAGTCGAAAGGCCGAATGTGTCGAAAGGCCGAATGTGTCGAAAAACCGAATAGGTCGAAAGGCCGAATGTCGAAAGGTCGATTGTGTCGAAAGGCTGAATGTTAAAGTTGTTTGTATAGGAATTGATTTTAATATTTCATCTTTTATTAATGAAAATTTTCAAAATTTATATTTTTATGAAAACCAAAATTTATATTTTTATCAAAATTTGCTTAGACCATACAATAGAATGGACCGCTAGCGAAGTGACGTTTCCATATAAAATTGTAAAGTAGCCTGTCTCCAACACCTGCAGCGCAAAGTAGCCTTGTGACCGATAGGGTAACTATAACAAGTATAATCAAAATTAGTACCCACAGATGTCACTACAAAATTCAGTAGATACATTTCGTACCAACAGAAGTCACTGCAAATTTAAATTTACATATAAATAAAATAAAAAACGATAATTCAAAAAAATTATTTTATTGACTCATAAAATGGATAATTTTATTGAACTTTGTTCTAACATAAGATTTATTATTTAGATTTACAAGATATACGATGGATGAAGTTGCAATGACATCTGTTGGTATAAACAAATCTACTTAATTTAGTAGCGACATCTGTGAGTACTAATTTTGATTATACTTGCTATAGTTACCCTATCGGTCACAAGGCTACTTTGCGCTGCAGATGTTGGAGACAGCTAAAAGCCATTGCTAGCGGTCCATTATATTATATGGTCTAAGAAAATTTGTATAAAAATGTTTAGTAGTAAATCACCTTAAATATTAAAATCTTCTTACGTTTTTTTTTCATAAGTATAAGCGTCGATTATTCGACCTAATTGGGACCGTGGATTGTTCGGATAATCAAACATATAAGTATGAAAAAAAACACATATTTTGTAAGAAATGCGTACACATTTTAATATACGTACAATGTACATATTACAAATTCAGCTACACAAAATAGCCATACATTTTTTCTCAATGAGGTTAGTTCGACTTTTTCGAAGGGAATCGCGTAATCGATTCAAAAGCAGAAGTAGGATAGGGCAGCTATCTTCTAGTTGCTCGAACCATGACTAGTTTTCGTTTTTAAACAATCTTCGTTATCGTATCCATCTTCATCACCGGTAATTATCGCCTCGGACACACGCTATAATTACAGCATCGTTATTGTTGTTTTAGAGAACTTGTGCATCCTCTTCACTGCAGTCTTTTTAATCAATTTGTTTTTAAACGCCACCACACTTTCTTCATTGCCTTTCTTCCACTGGTCCATTGGTTGAAGCAGTGCTGTTACGCTTGGCGGAAAAAAAAATTACATTGAAATTCTTGTGAACCGCATTTAATATTTCTGCTCGCAGATGAGATGGTGCATTATCGAGGATGCGGACACAAAGTACTCAAACTTTGTTTTTTTCGTCGAAATATTTTTGTACATTTTGGATAAATTCGTTTTTATACCAATCCATAAAAACTTCACAATCCATCCAAGCACTTCTCTTTACTTTATACCATAGCGGAAGGAAAGAAACCAAACGCAGTGTTCGGTTAATTGACGTTTCGGATAATTGGCGTTCGGATAATCGACGCTCTACTGTAATTAAAAATTAATTAAGGGTTGGTTACCTTATCTAGAAAAAAAAATACAGAAACTGAAAATCCCGAAAAAAAAATCCAGAAACAAAAAACTCAGAAAAACAAAAATGCAGAACTAAAATCTAGAAACTTAATTATCAAAGTGCGGACCAAATTATAATTAAAATTTATAAAATGTCTATCAAATTTGAGTTTTCCGTAAATTCTTAATATTTATGATAATAGAAATTAATTCGTCAACCTTTCAGACACAGATCAAAGAAATCGTATCTCTCATATCGCTTCTACTGATAGTCTAAAAATGAGGTTGGCCACGTATCACTGTTTTTCAAAAGACTGTTTACAAAAGACTGTTTCTAAAATCTTTTCTCCAAAATGTTGTTTTACAAAATACATAATAATGTTTTTATTATAGATTTTACTTTAAAATAAAATGACATCGACTAATTTAACTTCGAATTGTAGAGGCTAACGGCTTCGGTAACTCTCATCTCCTTAGACCTCCGAGGGGATTTAGATTTGAACTTCGGGGGACGTAGGAGCCGGGATCAGCAAACATGACGCATTGCATGCCGCACTTAGGAGCAGATTATATAGAATTTATTACTAACACCTACTAAAAAGAAAATAATTGCACTATTTTGTTAAGCAATATTTTATAATTGCACGATTTTAAAATGCAATATTTTTTTTATCAATCCCAGAAAAACCATTCACTAAATATTCATTATTTCACTATAAAATAATCAAAATAATTATTTCGGAAAACAATTTATACGGTAAGAATTCAAAAAACAAGATTGATTTTTTTTTCTAGGTTTTTTTTCGGAATTTTTTTTTTTCTGGATTTTTTCTTTTCAACTATTCTGGATTTTAAAATTTCTGGATTGTCTTTTTTTTAGGCAAATGTAAGGATCCCATTAATTAATTATAATAATAAAAAAAAATAAATTAATTAATTAATTTTTTCGACAAAATTTGATCACATTAATACTGCATGCACAGGATTTATTAGCACGTATTTTCAATTTATTTAAATTATTTTACATTAAGAAATAAATTCAATGGTTTTAAATATTCATTTCAATCAATTAAGTGAAGAAACTTTCATGAACATTCGGCCTTTCGGCATTCGGCTTTCGACTTTCTGCCTTTTGACCCATTCGGCCTTTCGACATTCGGCCTTTCGACACATTCGGCCTTCCAACCCATTCGGTTTTTCGACATTCGGCCTTTCGACACCTTCGGCCATTCGACGTTCGGCCTTTCGAGATTCGACCTTCCGACATTCGGCCTTCCGACATTCGGCCTTTCAACATCGAACGATCAGTCACTAAACCAAAAGAAATTCCAGTAAAAAATGTTTTGACTTGAATGCCTTTTTAGTTTTTTGATTGAACTTCCTTCTGAAAAGGCATAAATGTCTTCTATTTTGACTGAGTTGCCTTTTAATTTTTGACTGAAACTCCTTTCTGTTTTTGACTGAAATGCTTTTGACTGGGCCGCCGAAGCCAATATATAGGTCTACGAAGGCATTTCAGTCAAAAAACTAACTAACCAAAAGGTATTCCAGTCCAAAAATTTGTGACTAAAATAATTTTCAAGAAGGTCGTTCAGTCCAAAAACACAAAGGGTATTTCAGTCAAACTGTTTTCTGATCGAAATACCTTTTTTTTGGACTGAAATTCCTTTTTAAAAGGAATTTTAGTCATAATATTTGTATGGGAAATTTTATGACTGAAATGCCTTTCGTTTTTTGACTGAATAGTTTTTGACTGAATTCCCCAAGAACAATTCTGCCTGGAATTCCTTTTTAATTGTATGACTGAATCACCTTCTCAAAAGGTATTTCAGTCACAAATGCAAAAGGAATTTCAGTCAGAAAAGTTTGACTTGAATGCCTTTTTAGTTTTTTGATTGAACTTCCTTCTGAAAAGGTATTTCAGTCTAAAATTATTTTGACTGAGTTGCCTTTTAATTTTTGACTGAAACTCCTTTCTGTTTTTGACTGAAATGCTTTTGACTGGAGCGCCGGAGCCAACATATAGGGCTACGAAGGCATTTCAGTCAAAAAAACTCACCAAACAAAAGGTATTCCAGTCTAAAAATTTGTGACTAAAATTCTTTTCAAGAAGGTCGTTCAGTCCAAAAACACAAAGGGTATTTCAGTCAAACTGTTTTCTGATCGAAATACCTTTTTTTTGGACTGAAATTCCTTTTTAAAAGGAATTTTAGTCATAATATTTGTATGGGAAATTTTATGACTGAAATGCCTTTCGTTTTTTGACTGAATAGTTTTAGGCTGAATTCCCGGAGAACAATTTTGCCTGGAATTCCTTTTTAATTATTTGGCTGCATCACCTTCTCAAAAGGTATTTCGGTCATAAATGCGAAAGGAATTCTAGTCAAAACAGTTTTGACTTGAATGCCTTTTTAGTTTTTTGAGTGAACCTCCTTCTGAAAAGGCATTTCAGTCTAAAATTATTTTGACTGAGTTGCCTTTTAATTTTTAACTGAAATTCCTTTCTGTTTTTGACTGAAATTCCCGGAGCCCCAAAAAGGTTGTATCGCATCTGAATCACCACATAAAGTTTTCAACTTTTACTTGTGATTGTCCTTCAAAACTTCACTTAATTTTTTATTTTGGATTAGAGGAATTTCGTAAAATCAAGAACCCATTCTCTGTAGGCCTTGCAAATATCTTTGGCATATGTATGTAATGATACTCTTCTCGGACAGCCTGAATAATACTTAACAACATGCAACACAGCGTTAAGCACTAATCACTACGGAACATTATGCAACACAAACTCAATTCTCTAATAATATTGAAAGTTGCATAATATATGTAACGTCAAGCAAGCACTCCACTTTAAAACTGGAATATATTGAACCATGGAGAAGCCAAGCAATATATCGATACCTTACTTAGAGCACACAAGTGCTATGTCAATTTTTACAATTTGTGGTAAATACAAATTTAGGCTTTCAGAAAGGCATTCTTTATCATTTATGATTATGTTATTTGACATAGCACTTGTGTGCTCTAAGGTATCGACAAATAAAACGGTCACTCCCAAAAATATCGATAAGGCTCAAATAGTTAATCTGGTAACCTCGAAACGTCTTGAAAGTTCTGAAAAATTTCGTCCTGTTAGAAAAATTTTAGCATATTGTAAACTAAAGTCAAGCAACTCAAAGCAATATTAAAAAAATGTTCAACCTATATTGGCTAGCCTTAAAATAGGAGATTCTAAAAAAATCTAAATAACGAAAAATTTCCAAAATATGAAAATAATTCGTAAATAATCTTTTGAATAACCCCAAAATTAGCATTTCCTAGACACCAGTACGATTACATGCCACTGACCTTAAAATCCATCTACCTTTTTCCGTGCAGAAACACAGTTTTATGTAAAGTAAAAACTTATAAAATTTGTATTACCTGTGGATAGTGCACATTTCGTGAATAAACATCGAAGCTCGATTTATGTTGACATTTCTATCATTATAACTGTTATGTGTGTGTCGACACAACTATATCGAAATACTTTGTGCGAAAAAATGAGTGAACTTTTCTCTTAAAATTTCTAATAAAAATCAAAAATGAATAATTCCTGTAATTATTTGCTGCGATCTTACCTGCTACTTACCCTTCTCTTACACCACCTATTTTCCGCAAGCTAGCTCATCAACTAGTCCCGACAGAACCTTCCTAACCGTTGAGCTAAAAGAACTAAGCCCTAGGGCGCCACCGCTTTTGGAGGCACCGATTTTCAATTGAAAACTTCTAAATGTCTTCAAGCGACAATATTATATTCTGAACACCCAGATGATCTAGAATAAGGTTTAATTGAATAATGTTTGCATTTTAAACTTGTTCATATACAGGGTATCCCACAACCTACGAACATGCGGCTCATAGCCGCCTTCGGCTAAGCTCTTTGAATTTAAATTCTGAGTGATTTAATAAATCATCTGGCAAATTTTCTTCCAGGAACCAAAAACATAATTGTAAACTTGCCAATATTGTAATTAGTTATTGAAAATTATTAAATTACAAAATTGTCAAGTTACCATAAGTTTTTTGTTCACAGAAGAAAATTAGCTGGATGATTTTTAAAATTTCAACGTATCTGAATTCAGAGAGTACAGTGGAAGGTCGGTATTATCTGGCAAATCAATCCGGCTTTTAAATTTTCCCAGTACAGTTGCGGTTTTACAGATTTGCTTAAGTATTGCTTGTAATTTTAGTTTACTATCCATAGAGTTCGATTTCTTGGAAAATATTGATCATGAAAAGAGGCAATTTTTTATTAGCCCAAGCAGCCCATATTTACTAAGACTGCCCTAAGCTCCGATGGTATTACTATTAATTCACAAAACTACTACAAACCTTTCACTAAACTTTTAGTTATTCTGGTCAACTGCGATCCGGAAAATTGCTAATGTTCATTCTGTGCGCTGTCGCCCTTCTTGCATAAAAGCCGCTTCGAATTATCATTCGACAGGTATTGTCTCTGTCTTTTCTAAGGTGCCAGGGAATAATATTTCTTCTTTGCTGATAGATATATTATGAGTGATTGACTGCTTTATTTTGCTGATTTACCAAATTGAAAATAATGAGTATGTCATTACAATTAATATATTGTCTATAAAAAGCCGAAACATTTTTTCATATTAATCAGACAAATTTTTAACTTCGTAATTATTTCAACATTAGATAGTAATGTAGCCACGGGAGATGATAATATTTCCATTAAGTTTTTAAAATTTTCGGTCAAAACTGTTAAGCTAACAAACCAATCTTTAAACCAAGGCATTGGTCCCTCAAAATCGGTAAAGTAATTCCGTTATATAAATCAGGTAATTTGTTGGATTGAAATTGTCCTAATTATGCTCTAACAATTCTTGAGCACCAACAATATAATATCTGATTATCAATTTGAATTAACCAAATCATCAAATACAAATGCCGCTTGCAGGAATCTGATGGATTTTCAAGTAGACATTTAGATAAAAAATTGTTTTGTGGATGCAGTTTTTTAGATATAAGAAGAGCTTTTGATTGCCTGCACCATGAAATACTCCTATTAAAGTTAATCAAGCTAGGTTTTTCTCAATATCAATTAAATTTATTTCGTAGTTAAATTACCAATCACTCTCAATATGTGACAATTGATAATAAGAGGAGTACCGTATAGGTCCTGCATTATTAAGGATCTTTATTGATGACATGCACTTCCTAAAGTTTGAGGGAAAGTTGCAACTATTTGCAGATGATGGGGTTTTAATGTACACCGCAGAATCATTCCAAGGTCTATGTATTCAAGTTCAGCCAATATGAACTTACTCAAGGTTTGGTTTGATAAAAAACTTTTAGTCTTAAATCATGACAAAAAAATTTATAATATTTAAAAACCATCGTATTAGTATGGAAGCGTTAGGTGCCTTTCCCATTTCATATAGCTCATATACCATAGAGTGAGTCAACGAGATACCTTGGCCTAACAATCGATAGTTAACTAGATTGGACAAACCATGTTGATAGTATAAAAAAATTAATTACTCCCTATATTTTTGCTATCAAGAGATCGAAAGAGTACCTTAGAAAGCTATTATTGTTACTGTTATATAATGCGTATATTCAATCTAGATTCATGTACCTAAATTCCATCTGGAGTGGGTGTGCGATGTACAAATTAAATGAATTAGAAAGTTTGCTAAAAACAGCGTTAAAATATATCATAAATGTTCCGGTACTATATCCAACTAATTTACTTTTTAGAGAATTCTTTTTATTTAGCAACACCGTGAAGTGCTCGTATTAATATAATAAGCAGAGCTGCAGATTTAGATTGTTATCCTACAAGAAGGGGCTCTAACTTTAAAATTGATTTTTTGCCACTTCTGCTAGTAGAAATAATGTTTTGCTTAGAGGACTGGCTAAGTTTCACACACTTCCAAGTGATATTAAATAGGCAAACTCAACTACAGACAGTACAAATTACAAATATCCTAAATTGAGTGTAACTTATAAATCTGGTAAGGACATGCTTAACCCCTTCAACTCGGATGAATTCGACAAATTCGTAAGGTATCCGCACAGAGTAGCAATCGCAAAGAATATTTTAAAGCGATGTTACGAAAATAATGAAAAACGCCCGTATCCAACGCGCTATCCACGTTATCAACTCTAATCAAACAAAATCCTAAAAGATGAAATTCTTGGAAGAACAAATTAGTCTTCGAAAATTATTTTTTTTTTATTTTGTTAGCAATTTTTCAGAAGAGTGATACATTTTTTATAATTTTTTGTAGTAGGTTCCAACAATTCTATAGTTTTTAGCAGGTGATATTCAACCTTTTCTGATTAAGATAATTCAAAATCAATAACCATCACTAAATCTATCTAAACGATTCTACTCAAAAATATGTAGGATCCCTATTTTATAAGTAAGTAAGGATTTAGAAAACATTTTATTGGCGTCAGATCCGTCGTTGTTAGTCTTTACATTCGTCACTGACTTGACCCTTTCGTTTGTCATTGATGCTTTAGCAGAGCGTGTACAACCCGATTTCATCATTTTCGCAACTCACCCTTGTATGTACATATGTATATTCTAGCTTGTGAGGTGGCTATGTTAACTTCTGCATAACATATAGACAACTAAATAACTAATGAGATGTGTCATAACCTATTGTTGATTGAAAAAGTGTTTACGGGTGGGTGGTTGTACATCCATACATTGACATAACTAATAAAAATGTTATAAAATATTCAACACCAATAAACTAGATAATAAAAAAAAACTGCAATGTAGCAACATAAATTTGTATGTACTCGCAGTTGCAATACATCCACTGACCGAAAAGGTAGTAAAATGTCAAATAATAACTATTCAATTGAAAATAATTTAAAAATATTAAAATTATTCCAAGTAATTGGTTTAATTCCGTTCGCAATAAAAATAATCAAATCAAACAAATCATCAAATTCGTTGGAAAATCGGAAAATTCAAATAACAAAAACCAAATTTATGTTTTACTATGTTTTGCTCTTAATCGGAATAATATTATTAAATTTAATATTTGCCGCGAGACGTGACGATATTTTCCCATCAATTGGTAAAATGACTTCATTTATCGATCGGCTAACATTTTACACCAATCAAGTTGTGCTCATTATTGTGCTAATACAATTATTTGCTAAAATCAATATTCACATAAAATTATTAAAAAAATTTATAAAAATTAATAAAATGTTATTAAAGCTTAATGGTGTCAACGGTAGTAGTGGAACGATTACAAATAATAGCAACTACAATAATTTATTTATAATTAAAAAGTTAGCATACCTGTTGGCAGTTTTTCTGTTCAGTCAAATTTGTTTGATTGTCACTACGCTTTACATGGCAGTTTATGTGATCTTTATTTTTTACAATTTCTTGTCAGTTTTCATGTGCAATTTTCATTTTATCCAAATCATATTTTATCTGCTGATTATACGGCAAATTTTTTATTTATTTATGTTTTATATTGAACGTAATTATGAGCAATTCGGTGATAGTGGTGGTGAAATCGGCTCGACTAACACATCTTGTAATAATTACTTGAATGATAAGAACAAATTGAATATGATTAAGAATTACGAAAGGATTTTAATGATAAAAAACATTTATTCTGAAATTTACGAAATTGTCGATTTATTTAATAAATGTTTTGGAATTTCCTTGATTGGGATCATATCCGCCAGTATTTTAAATTTGATAGCGAATGTGTATTGGAATATCATATTGTATTCCAAAAATGTTGATATATCGCTTTGGAGTGGTATGTAAAATAATTTTAAGTAATTTAAATTACTGTGACGTTCATATTTTACAGCACAATTTACATCGACGGCCCACCATGTTAATTTATTGTACTGCCTCATTCAGCTATGCGGCGATTGTAAAGACATAGTAAGAAATTAATTTAATTATGTTTTATTTGTTAATAACAATTTTTTTTGATCTACCTGTTAGTCCCAGATTATTTTAAAAAATGTAAAAAGTATCAATTTTTTGCGTAAACCACCCTATTATCAAGCCCTTCTTCGTCGTTTGATACTTCAACTAAGTACCCAGCCAATCATTTTTACCGCAAATAATTTTTTCAATTTAGATTTTGAAGCACTTGGAAGTGTAAGTATATATATAAGTGTACCAACTCCAATTCGGTTTATTTATCCTAATCTTTTACATATTTTAAGATTTTTGGTGCCGTCTCAATGTACGTTCTTGTCATGATACAATTTGATATGGCCGCAGTGCAAGGAGATGATTCTGACTTTGGCAACAACTAACTGGCACTGTGCACTAAATTGAATTAATAAATTACTTCAATAGACAATTTTGAGTTTTATTTTTATATTTTTTGATTAATTGAGAACACATTGTGCGATGAAGGACAGAGAATTACTGTCATCGACTTTTACCTATTATAGATAACCTTAGTTAATTTGAGTGAGAAGCATGAATAAGTAAAAAGATATGTCTGAGCGAGACTTTAGATTTTTGATTCTGATCATAGGAACATTGATTCGTAAGTGTCAATTTACATACCTTTTCTTGCCTTTTACAGTGATAATTATTAGGAATTCAATCTTCTGCATCATTGGTTAGTTATTTTATTTCATTAGTTTATATAAGGACTGTATCGAAAAGAAAGTATCCACAAAAAAATTTAGTTTTCTTCGCCATGCTCTAATTCTATTGTAACGGAAAAGTGCCGTTAGATAGAATAGCTTTTTGTAGGTAAATATTGCGTGTGATTTTTACAATTTGTTACCCAGTTGTAATATTGTCACGAATTAAAGAAGAAGTGCTTAAATTTATTTTGCACAAATTTTGCATTTAAAACGGTGTTTCGTTTCGAAATTTAGCTAAGCGCGAAAATATAAGTAAAAATGCAGTGAGAAAAATAATTAATAAGTCTGGGGAACATGGTACGGTAAAGGATTTACGAAAAAAAACGGTCGAAAACAAGGTCCCAGCAATCCCAAATTAGAGCCAAAATTGTGAGTGAAATTCGCAAAAACAAATCAATGTCTGTCAGAGATTTATGAGGGTGATACTAGCATAGGAATGATCCAGCGGGTTAAATAAGGCGTGACTTGAAGACATATAAGAAACATAAAGTTCCGAAACGAAGTGAAAACAAAAAATTGCAGGTTAAAACCGTGCAACTGCCCATTAATAAATTTGGAGCTGTTAAAAATCCACTGCATCACTTTTGTGGAAAAACAATAAACTCCGCAAAATTCACCAGAACTTTGGCCAATTGAAAGATATTGGGCAATTGCGAAGCGTTACTTGAAAAATAACGGTAAACTAGCAGAAAATTTAACAAAGTTCAAAAAGTTAGTCCAAAGCAACCAGACAAATGAATGAAACTACTGTGCAGAATCTAAGTAAAGGCATCAAATTAAAAATTCGCTATGTATTTAGAAAATAATTTCTCAAATGTTTTTAACATAAAATCTGCTAACTAGAAGTCTGCTTTATGATAAAACATCATTTTATAATACTTAAAATTGTTTTTTTGTGTTTAAAATGTTTTTTTTTTGTGGTTACTTTCTTTTCGATACAGTCCTTAAGTTCAGTGGAATCGAAAAATAGCGTTCTATTAATAGTAGTCTGACGTTAAAAATTGATTTAAGTACAAAATTTTTGAATCATGTATTAGAACTATGTAGTGGAGAGAAAATAGTTTCGGTCATTTACGCTCAACTTGTTGTGGAATGGGTGAGTGATTTGGGGCGGCGTTGTTGAGTATTAATTATCTTCATGGCACACGGACTATTTTGTTTAGCATTCGGTGGTACGTGTTTTCAGAAACCTGATACTGTGAACCTGATACTTCTAACCTGATATGGTTTCGATTTTTTAAGTCAACTTAATTTTTCGAGTAAAACTGTATTAATATTAATTTTGTTTATTGTATGATTACACTTGAGGCTTAGAGCGTTTTACCATTTATACGCTGCGATTTGGTAAGATGGATGAAGTGAATTTTGCGGGTTTTGTTGCCGCGAAATTGAGTTCGTTGGATTGTATTGCTGGTTGCGTGGAATGTGTCGTGATGATGGGTGGAGGTCAGGTGAGAGGAATTTTGCTGTTAAGAAGCGGATGTAGTATGCGACGATTCGTTCAAATCAGGCAATATGGAGGTGGTTGGGTAGTGGTGGTAGTGGTATTTTCGTAAATAGACTTAGGTTGATGGTGGATGCTTCGGACGTTTTTGGGTGGCCTAAGAAACAAATAGAGTGGTTTGATGGGTGTGTATGTGTAAGGGGTTGAAGGTGGACCGACTGGATTGCATTATGGATTTAGAGGAGGGACCGAATGGTGAGCGAGGTTGTGCGGATAAAGAGGGATTTGAGTGGTGTGGTTCGGTGGATCGGAGGGATAGCTTTGGGTGATCGGGTAGGCGAACTTGTTATACTATTGTTTAAATATATTAATTAGATTTAGCCACATTAATAAATCTTTTTTGTTGTAGTGAAAAGTGCAGTTTGCAGTGTGTGGATTTCGATCAGGTTGTCCTACATGACTTATTTAGTATAGTTTAAATCTTCAATCTTTAACTGAGAATTTTTCTACATTTTACGATCAGTACAGGTATTATTTTAAGTTTGTTTTAATAAGTTGGGGTGTTCAATAACTAGGTAATAGGTGACTAATTAAGATTGCCGGCAGTAATTCAGGAACGTGATTCAGCTGCTATTTAATGCTTTCTAGTTAAGTAATTATTTTAATTTTGATTTTTAGAGGTGTCTCTTGGAAGTAATTCCTAATTAATCTATTAACTTATTTTAGGATTCCATGGATTAAAAGCTGATTTAAGTTTAATTTAATTTGATTGATTGATCGGAATGTACGACCAGGCCTATTCAAGACTCTCTGATGACAAGGGGCCCACCATACACCCTTTTACGACTAACAAAATCGAGAGAAAGGAAACGTATGTGAGTAACAAAAAATCAATCCGGTTTCAGACACCTAAGTTGTTGATAGTTATAGTAAATTATTTAATACAAGACCACACATTTTCAAGTTCATTTACTGCTCCTGAAAAGCTGTTTCAGGTTCTTAAAAAATTTCCTAAATTTAAAATCTGTATTAATCCTTTATAATAACTGTTCTAAAATTAATTAAGTATAAATTAAATTCTCTGAAATAAATTATAAATTATTCTTTATTTATGTACTACAAATAAATTAATATAAATTGTTTTTATAACAATAACCCAACTACCACTCCGCCCGTCGCGCTATCGCCTCAGCCAATTGGCTCAGCAAGCTTGGTCGAGCTTTATAGATGATTCTAAACTAAAACCATTTTAACGATTATTTATTATTTATTTATTTATTTATTATTACCTACAGTAAATATACAGGGTGTTCGGCACATGGACCGACACAATTTTTGGGGAATTGGTTGGGTCATTAGCTAGTTTTCACCCATACGACCCTACGTTCTAAGTGACACGGTAACTGAGATATGAATTTTTTTCGTTTTTTATTTAAATTACCTGAAATTTCGCCTTTAAATCGTCATATTTTTTTTGTTTGTGATTGTAATAGCACGAAATAACTTTTATTGTATTCTGCAATGTATTTTTAGTCTAAATAAATCACTATTTGGTACAAATGGCTTCAAGAAAATAAATTATATGAGCTTCGAAAGTCTTGAAAATGTGTAAATGTATGAAAAATTTCTACTTCTAAATTCAATATAAAAAAAAAAACATTATTTTGAACATAGGTTTGTTTTAAAAAGTTGTCCAGTTTATACTCTTTCCAACGGTATGCTACATGTTGGGGAAATTATTTATAGTATGGTCAAAATAAGAGATAGAAGTTGTCAGGGTCAAGAAAATTATTTTTATCTTTATTATGTTTTTATTAAATATGAGTTATAATATTTGTTCGAATAGTTCTCCTCTACTCCGTATGCATGCACGACACATTTTCCTTATTTCAAATGTTATTGTGCGAAGTCGCATTTCTCTTTTAATTATTTCAAATGCAGCTATAATTCGCTCCATTCTCGTGAGGGCACCTCTGTTGCATAAACCAACTCCTTTGCACGTCCCCAGACGTAAAAATCGAGGGGTGTCCAAAGAAATTCCAAAAATTCCCAGAAAATAGCCCTGAATTCCCTAAAATTCCCAGAAAGTGGCCTTGAATTTCCAAAAATTCCCAGAATATGGCCTTGAACTTCCTAAAATTCTCAGAAAATGGCCCTGAACTTCCAGAAATTCCCAGAATATGGCCTTGAACTTCCAAAAATTCCCAGAAAATGGCCCTGAACTTCCAAAAATTCCCAGAAAATGGCCTTGAATTTCCAAAAATTCCCAGAAAATGGCCCTGAACTTCCAAAAATTCCCAGAAAATAGCCCTGAACTTCCAAAAATTCCCAGAAAATGGCCCTGAACTTCCAAAAATTCCCAGATAATGGCATTGAACTTCCAAAAATTCCCAGAAAATGGCTTTGAACTTCCAAAAATTCCCAGAAAATGGCTTTGAACTTCCAAAAATTCCCAGAAAATGGCCTTGAACTTGCAAAAATTTCCAGAAAATGGCCCTGAACTTCCAAAAATTCCCAGAAAATAGCCCTGAATTTCCTAAATTCCCAGAAAATGACCTTTAACTTCCAAAAATTCCCAGAAAATGGCCCTGAACTTCCAAAAATTCCCAGAAAATGGCCCTGAACTTCCAAAAATTCCCAGAAAATGGCCCTGAACTTCCAAAAATTCCCAGAAAAAAGCCCTGAACTTCCAAAAATTCCCAGAAAATGGCCTTGAACTTCCAAAAATTCCCAGAAAATAGCCTTGAACTTCCAAAAATTCCCAGAAAATGGCCCTGAACTTCCAAAAATTCCCAGAAAATGGCCTTGAACTTGCAAAATTTTCCAGAAAATGGCCCTGAACTTCCAAAAATTCCCAGAAAATAGCCCTGAATTTCCTAAATTCCCAGAAAATGACCTTGAACTTCCAAAAATTCCCAGAAAATGGCCCTGAACTTCCAAAAATTCCCAGAAAATGGCCCTGAACTTCCAAAAATTCCCAGAAAAAAGCCCTGAACTTCCAAAAATTCCCAAAAAATGGCCTTGAACTTCCAAAAATTCCCAGAAAATAGCCTTGAACTTCCAAAAATTCCCAGAAAATGGCCCTGAACTTCCAAAAATTCCCAGAAAATGGCCTTGAACTTGCAAAAATTCCCAGAAAATGGCCCTGAAATTCCAGAAATTCCCAGAATATGGCCTTGAACTTCCAAAAATTCCCAGAAAATGGCTTTGAACTTCCAAAAATTCCCAGAAAATGGCCTTGAACTTGCAAAAATTTCCAGAAAATGGCCCTGAACTTCCAAAAATTCCCAGAAAATAGCCCTGAATTTCCTAAATTCCCAGAAAATGACCTTTAACTTCCAAAAATTCCCAGAAAATGGCCCTGAACTTCCAAAAATTCCCAGAAAATGGCCCTGAACTTCCAAAAATTCCCAGAAAATGGCCCTGAACTTCCAAAAATTCCCAGAAAAAAGCCCTGAACTTCCAAAAATTCCCAGAAAATGGCCTTGAACTTCCAAAAATTCCCAGAAAATAGCCTTGAACTTCCAAAAATTCCCAGAAAATGGCCCTGAACTTCCAAAAATTCCCAGAAAATGGCCTTGAACTTGCAAAATTTTCCAGAAAATGGCCCTGAACTTCCAAAAATTCCCAGAAAATAGCCCTGAATTTCCTAAATTCCCAGAAAATGACCTTGAACTTCCAAAAATTCCCAGAAAATGGCCCTGAACTTCCAAAAATTCCCAGAAAATGGCCCTGAACTTCCAAAAATTCCCAGAAAAAAGCCCTGAACTTCCAAAAATTCCCAGAAAATGGCCTTGAACTTCCAAAAATTCCCAGAAAATGACCTTGAACTTCCAAAAATTCCCAGAAAATGGCCCTGAATCTCCTAAAATTCTCAGAAAGTGGCCTTGAACTTCCAAAAATTCACATAAAATGGCCCTGAACTTCCAAAAATTCCCAGAAAATAGCCCTGAACTTCCAAAAATTCCCAGAAAATGGCCTTGAACTTCCTAAAATTCCCAGAAAATGGCATTGAACTTCCAAAAATTCCCAGAAAATGGCCTTGAACTTCCAAAAATTCCCAGAAAATGGCCCTGAACTTCCTAAAATTCCCAGAAAGAGGCCTTGAACTTCCTAAAATTCTCAGAAAATGGCCCTGAACTTCCAGAAATTCCCAGAATATGGCCTTGAACTTCCAAAAATTCCCAGAAAATGGCCCTGAACTTCCAAAAATTCCCAGAAAATGGCCTTGAATTTCCAAAAATTCCAAGAAAATGGCCCTGAACTTCCAAAAATTCCCAGAAAATGGCCCTGAATTTCCTAAAATTCTCAGAAAGTGGCCTTGAACTTCCAAAAATTCCCAGAAAATGGCCCTGAACTTCCAAAAATTCCCAGAAAATGGCCCTGAACTTAAAAAATTCCCAGAAAATGACCTTGAACTTCCAAAAATTCCCAGAAAATTCCCAGAAAATGGCCCTGAATTTCCTAAAATTCTCAGAAAGTGGCCTTGAACTTCCAAAAATTCCCAGAAAATTGACCTGAACTTCCAAAAATTCCCAGAAAATGGCCTTGAACTTCCAAAAATTCCCAGAAAATGGCCTTGAACTTCCAAAAATTCCCAGAAAATGGCACTGAATTTCCTAAAATTCTCAGAAAGTGGCCCTGAATTCCCTAAAATTCCCAGAAAGTGGCCTTGGACTTCCAAAAATTTCCAGAAAGTGGAATTGAATTTCCAAAAATTTCCAGAAAATGGCCCTGTACTTAAAAAATTCCCAGAAAATGACCTTGAACTTCCAAAAATTCCCAGAAAATTCCCAGAAAATGGCCCTGAATTTCCTAAAATTCTCAGAAAATGGCCTTCAACTTCCAAAATTCCAAGAAAATGGACCTGAACTTCCAAAAATTCCCAGAAAATGGACCTGAACTTCCAAAAATTCCCAGAAAATGGCCTTGAACTTCCAAAAACTCCCAGAAAATGACCTTGAACTTCCAAAAATTCCCAGAAAATGGCCCTGAATTTCCTAAAATTCTCAAAAAGTGGCCCTGAATTCCATCAAAATTCCCAGAAAGTGGCCTTGAACTTCCAAAAATTTCCAAAAAGTGGAATTGAATTTCCAAAAATTCCAAGAAAATGGCTCTGAACTTCCGAAAATTCCCAGAAAATGGCCTTGAACTTCCAAAAATTCCCAGAAAATGGCCCTGAACTTCCAAAAATTCCCAGAAAATGGCCCTGAATTTCCTAAAATTCTCAGAAAGTGGCCTTGAACTTCCAAAAATTCCCAGAAAATGGCCCTGAACTTCCAAAAATTCCCAGAAAATGGCCTTGAACTTCCAAAAATTCCCAGAAAATGGCCCTGAACTTAAAAAAATTCCCAGAAAATGACCTTGAACTTCCAAAAATTCCGAGAAAATGGCCCTGAATTTCCTAAAATACTCAGAAAGTGGCCTTGAACTTCCAAAAATTCCCAGAAAATGGCCCTGAACTTCCAAAAATACTCAGAAAATGGCCCTGAACTTCCAAAAATTCCCAGAAAATGGCCCTGAACTTCCAAAAATTCCCAGAAAATGGCCCTGAACTTCCAAAAATTACCAGAGAGTAGCCCTGAATTCCCTAAAATTCCCAGAAAGTGGCCTTGAACTTCCAAAAATTTTCAGAAAGTGGCCTTGAATTTCCAAAAATTCCAAGAAAATGGCCTTGAATTTCCAAAAATTCCCAGAAAATGGCCCTGAACTTCCAGAAATTCCCAGAATATGGCCTTGAACTTCCAAAAATTCCCAGAAAATTGCCCTGAACTTCCAAAAATTACCAGAAAATGGCCTTGAACTTGCAAAAATTTCCAGAAAATGGCCCTGAACTTCCAAAAATTCCCAGAAAATAGCCCTGAATTTCCTAAATTCCCAGAAAATGACCTTGAACTTCCAAAAATTCCCAGAAAATGGCCCTGAATTTCCTAAAATTCTCAGAAAGTGGCCTTGAACTTCCAAAAATTCCTATAAAATGGCCCTGAACTTCCAAAATTTCCCAGAAAATGGCCCTGAACTTCCAAAAATTCCCAGAAAATGGCCTTGAACTTCCAAAAATTCCCAGAAAATGGCCCTGAATTTCCTAAAATTCTCAGAAAGTGGCCTTGAACTTCCAAAAATTCCCATAAAATGGCCCTGAACTTCCAAAAATTCCCAGAAAATGGCCCTGAACTTCCAATAATTCCCAGAAAATGGCCCTGAACTTCCAAAAATTTCCTGAAAATGGCCCTGAATTTCCTAAAATTCTCAGAAAGTGGCCCTGAACTTCCAAAAATTCCCAGAAAATGGCCCTGTACTTCCAAAAATTCTCAGAAAATGGCCTTGAACTTCCAAAATTTCCCAGAAAATGGCCCTGAACTTCCAAAAATTCCCAGAAAATAGCCCTGAATTTCCTAAAATTCCCAGAAAGTGGCCTTGAACTTCCAAAAATTCCCAAAAAGTGGCCTTGAATTTCCAAAAATTCACAGAAAATGGCCTTGAACTTCCAAAAATTCCCAGAAAATGGCCCGGAAAGATGCAGATATGGATCGGAAAGATGCACAAAAAATAGGCCATTTGCAAATGCCGGTGTCGATTATTTAGGGCCTATTTACATCATGACGAATCAACAAAGGAATGCAACACTAACAAAAGTGTACGTAGCAGTATTCGTATGTCTGGCCGTGAAGGCGGTCCATTTAGAAGTTGTGAGCAGTCTCAATACGGAAGCGATTTTAGCTGCTTTAAAACGATTTGTGTCACTAAAACGGAAATATTAGTACAATAAAATATTCAACTAATATCTAATTATATTTTACAGAACGGCATTGAAATCAAGTTTATCTAATCCAGCCAGTGTACCACACTTCGGTGGTTTGTGGGATGCGGCCGTCAAATCAGTGAAATACCACTTCAGAAGGGCCATGAAGGAAGCTAAATTAAACTTTGAGAAAGCAAGTACGTTGTTAAATCAAATTGAATGCCTCTTGAATTCCAGACTATTATGTCGCATAAACGATGACACTACCAACTTAGAACTACTCATTCATGGGCATTTTTTAATTGGAGAATCGATGTTAGCAGTTCCGGAACCATTACTGGAAGGCGTACCTATGCATAAGTTATCCAAATGGTGAAACATTCAATGGCGTATACAATCATTTTGGAAATCATGGTCCCGTGGAAAAGCGAACAATTCCCGATCACTTCCCAATGTCATAGTCTTAATAAAGGAGGATAATTTACCACCCAGATTTTCGTTATAAAATCTAGTCCCCATGGCTATGGAAAAAATAAACGTCGGAACTGCTGTAATTGAAAATAATTTTGTCCCAATAATTTTTGTTTCCCAAACGGCAGAATACGCTTTGGGGAAAAGGGAATAAAACTGCTAAAAAATTTAAAATTTCTATTCCCCGGGAATTAGCAGAATAGGGTCATGGGGGTTGCTACACATTAGACCATGCAATAGAATGGATCGCTAGCGAAGAGACGTTTTCATATAAAACTGTAAAGCAGCTGGTCTCCAACATCTGCACCGCAAAGTAGCCTTCTGACCGATATGGTAACTATAGGAAGTATAATCAAAATTAGTACCCACAGATGTCACTACAAAATTCAGTTAATACATTTAGTACCAACAGATGTCACTG
This sequence comes from Tipula helvola, assembly GCA_963556165.1. Classification (NCBI taxonomy): domain Eukaryota; kingdom Metazoa; phylum Arthropoda; class Insecta; order Diptera; family Tipulidae; genus Tipula; species Tipula helvola. The sequence continues at coordinate 300,610,718 of OY744481.1, read as the reverse complement.
CAAGTTTAAATTTACATATAAATAAAATAAATTATTTTAGATTTATATTTTGCAGTGGCATCTGTTGGTAATAAATAAATCTACTTAATTTGATAGCGACATCTGTGGGTACTAATTTTGATTATACTTGCTATAGTTATCCTATCGGTCACAGGGCTACTTTGCGTTGCAGATGTTGGAGACAGTTAAAAGCCATTGCTGGTGGTCCTTTCTATTCTACGGTCTAAGAGTAAGACCAACACGGCTATTGCTACTCAGGTAGTTTTGCTATTGTATTATAGAGGACAGCTCTGATGAGTTAAATTCTATTAACTTTAATATCAAAATATAGATGTCACTATGTTCGATATGTTGTTAATTTTGGAAAATGAATTTTCAATTTTAAAGATTTATAAATTTCGCGAAAATTAAAATCATATTTTTGCAAGTGCCTGAATTTGGATCTATTGAATTTGGAATAAACAGTGTGTTTAAATAATAAAACCTTATTTACGTATAAGTTTATCCCTTTTAACGAAATAAATTTGTATTTGATGCGTTGCCGCCCCCACCCCCCTTCCGTTATTACAACTAGTACAATTTAAATTAAGATCAATTATTTATTAGATTAAAAGTTTCGTTACAAGTTTAAGGCGGCAAATACTACTACTTGTGTGTATGAAACATCTTTTCAATCGTTCGTTTCTTATTTGAAGAGAAGGAATCATACCTTCTACAGTATTAATTGAGTGCCATCATTCATAAGTCAAATTTTCAATTTTCCATTTAATTGAAATTCCTAATTTCTTTTTCTATAATACGATAAAGATTGAATAACTTCAGATCTAAATCACTTAAAAGCTTAGTTATAATCGTATGAGAGCGTATAGAAAATTATAAGTAATTGATATTTCATGTGTTGTTTATAATTTCAATTTTCTAACGAAATATTTCACCGTATTATTCTTAAAATTTTGTGGAATCTCGTGTCAAGGTATACATGAACATCTAATAAACCTCACCCTTAACCTGTATTATATTTTGCACCCCTATACATAATATAGATATAAACGAACGTAAATTTCTATTGTAAGTTGGTAAATAATGTATTAGTAATAATCATAAAATTTAATAATAAAAGCAGAATTGAAATTATTTTTTTTGTATTTATTTAGTTCTTTTTTTGTTGGCAAAAAATAAACGACATACCCGCCAAATATAAGACTATTTGTTTCCTGTTTGATGATGTGTGTGCTGTGTGCGGTTTATGCAAATAAGATTGTAAGAAATTCAAAACGTATAGTATATAATTGGTCGTCTCTAAAATTGCAACAATCTGACGATACAAAAGGAACACACAGAAGCGCGCGCGTCCTCACATAAAATAAAATGTTAATTGCCCAATTACGTAATCTCTCTAATAAATGTTAATCGCTGTATTCATTTAGAAATATTTGGGATAGAAAAGCAAGGATGCAATTGCACATAAATTTTTTTTGTTACCCACAAAATACTCAAAATCAAATATTAGATTAAGGATTAAAATCATAAAAAATAAAACTGGGTAACATTAACAAACTAAACTCCGTATTATACAAATTAAAATATCCTGAGAGTCCCTAGTATATATCCACTAAAATTATCTTTAATATTTGTTTTGTATTTTTTGTAGATTTTAAGTATAGTTACATATTTACCCTTCTGCCACATGAAATCATTAAAAGGTTTTCGCTTTTTTTGTGCCGATTTTTTAGGTTAAAATTTCTGTTTACCTAATTTATCAAAAAAAAAATAAAAAATTCACGTTTAAGAATATATTCGTCGGATTTTTATATACATTTTTGGGGTTCAGAATTTACATGACTCGTGGTTGTGTTTGTACATCTACATACATGATATGCACATTCGATGATATTTCCAATTTATATTATCCCTTCAATTTGTATGTGCTTATTTTCGCACTTCACGTGACATAATTTGGTGCTAGTAGTCCAAGTATCCTTGAATGAAACAGATGGTTGACTAAACACTAGGATTTACTTAATGCTGTACGCTGGGTAAGGTATAAGCAAACACTTGCACTTTAACCTCAAAATGACTCTTTTGTAATCAGGAAATCTCTGTTCGTTTGAACAATTCCAGGATTCCATTAGTTGAAGTATACCGGCATGTATCTCATTTGAATCCTGTTGATGATTCTACGCGATAGTATTCTGATCAGTGATTCAGATGCAGCATTAAAACGGCAGGATGAAGAAACAATGAAACACAAGAAAAGAGGGTAGATGTGTGATAATGACTGCACGTAGAAGAAAATAAAACCGGCAACAATTTACTTATAACGTTATAAGTAATAACGTGTGAACGTTTTAACACACACGTAACCAGAAAATCGTGAAATTCCATACGCATCGAAAATATCCATCAGGTTATTGGCCCAGCGAGTAATTTTTCGGATAAAAGGATTTATGGACTGTTGTGTCAACGAAATCGACCGATTCACCGGTGACTGAATGGTTAATCAAAGACGGAAATGCTCGTGCACACACAGGTCTAACCACAGCATTTGAAAGGTGGCAAATCTTGAAGAAGTATTACTTCTCCAGAAGGGGAAATATGGAAACCCTTAGGCCCGTTGTAGATTTCAGCTAAGCTAAGCTAAGCGATGTGAGCTAAATTCTTATCCCCCGGTTGAAAATAAAAAATTTTAATGGGAGGATATAAAGTCAGCAATGTATGTTTGTATAAGGCTAGTTATCAGCTGGAAAGTGCAAAGGGGTGAGCTAGGCGAGCTAACAAAGCTAACGAAAACTACATTTCTCGCTTAGCTTAGCTGAAATGTGCAACGGGCCTTTCGGACGAACTCACAACCACCGGTCAACCTAGCCGAAAGTTATGGAACGCTCGTCTCAGTTCTGGGATCCCGCCCAGAAATATTGTGAAGAGAAAGCTCGTTGATGAATATATCAGACGAAATGAAGCGACGGATTCTGCGAAAATGCCCCTGTAAATGCATTAACGGTTGACAGCAGCCGTTGAAATGGAACTTGTACATCGTCTCGATCGTCAAGTTTGTTCCTTTTGCAAGAAAAAAAACCGTATCAAAGAGGGTTTTCGAAAAATTAAGCTAAGGAAGCAGAAAAAGGTAACGAAAAACCAAGCAAGTCAAGCAGAAGCTAAAAACTTCAGCAACCAAAAAATTTGTTTTATGGGTGAAAGGCGAAAAATGTTCAAAGCGAATGAATGGAGCATAGACACCACAGCTTCTGCGCATATGTGTAACGATGAAACTTATTTTACACGAATTTGAAAATAACCGAGCAAATCAGTCATATTGGCAGAAGCTTATCCTTAGAAGAAGTCGGCACATTGAAATTCAAAACAGAAACAAACAACATTCGGCTCGAAGGAATTTTAATAGTTCCGAATTAGCAATGCAATCTTCTGTCAGTTAGAAAATTGGCTAAAAAGGGATGTGATGTAATTTTCAAGGGCTAGAAATACGAAACAAATTTGAATTGTAAAAAATTGATGACAGTAAATTCAAGAAATGAGGTCTATAACATATATCAAAACATTATGCATTAACTGGGATTTGCAGCGAGGAAAAATGTGTTCATGAATGGGACCAAGCACTCGAACAAAGATATCTAAAATACATTCGCAGAATTGAACCTTTAGCCAAAGACATGCAAATAAAAAATGTCAACATTTGGATATATGCGAAATATTGCCTTCAAAGTAAATCGTCATGGGATCCTTTCCCAAAGGAATCTATCAAGAAAACGCTAGAAATGCTAGATTTAATTTACATACACCTGTGTACAATGCAGAATCCTCCAATAATAATAGCAGGTGAGAAATGGGCTAGAAGTATTGAAGAAAAAAAACCTCGAGAATTTACTGAACACCTCGAAAAAATGTGCCAGCTACATGAAAACCAACCGTTGGAAGCCGAGATAATAACTGAACAAGCTGTGCTAGAAAGTAAAGAAATCCTACCGACAACGCCAAAAGAAGTCATGCGCCAGATAAAAGCAAATATGAATACGAAAAGGCTTCTGGTTACGATCTGATTACTGTAGAAATCTTAAAAGAACTGGTGATGCTCACCAATCTTATAAATGCAGCATTTAGAATCAAATGTGTATCAAGCTTGTGGAAAATTGCAAAAGTAATTATGATCCCAAAACCTGGGCAACCACCTCACATAACCTCTTCTTATAGGCCAATTTCGCTATTGCCAGTCATGTCCAAACTCATTGAGGAGCTACTGGTAAAACGGTTAAATCCCATAATCGAGAGATAGTTGTAACCGCCAGAAGGTGGTAACGGTCCAACAAGATCCAAATGGATATGCTCGAACCTGCCAGAACGAATCGCGAAATGGCCGTATTTCGAACATGTATAACGCCCGACTTTCGATCTCTGACAAGCAATACACATTTTGGACTAATATTCAATGTCAATATTCATTTTCTAAAAAATATATTGTCGCAAATCGCTAGGAACGTATGGTCAATTGTTTCCCAAGGAAGTTTCACACCAAATCAATAGGTCGGAATTACGATCTCGTATATGTTCGAGCGTTCGCTTAGAACTATTAGAATTTGATGTCGACTGGATGAGAGTTTTGAGCTCGTCATCCGACTCTTGCAAAGAAACTAGATTTTCTATATCAAGAGCTGTATATGAGCTATAGCGGAGGCCTTATATTCATCAGACCGAGACAAAGTGTCTGCTACGACATTGCTATCATCCTTGATGTAACGGATATCAGTGCTGGACCGCGTAATGTAGTCGAGCTGACGGCTCTGACGGGGACTGCGTTCTGATTTCGACGAGATCACATTTGTCAACGGTTTGTGATCGACTAGAATGTAAAAAATTCTGCCTTCGATGAAGTATCGAAAATATTTAATACCACTGTAAATTCCAAGAAGTTCTCGGTCAAATGTAGAATACTTCGGCTTAGGAATGGATAGTTTTCTGGAATGAATCCGATAGGATGCCAACGTCTATTATAAGCTGCTCCAATACACCACCTATTGCTATACCCGATGCGTCAGTTGTAACTCTAATCGGAGCATTCTAGTGTGGATCAACGAAGGGTACGGCCTGAGCAAGGGCATCTTTTGTCTTAAAAAAAAGCTGCCTTATTATTATTATTATTATTATTATTATTACTTGAGGGCAATGTGGGGCTCAAGCCACCCTGCACTGCGACCTAAAAGATCTTTTGTGCATTAAGCCCTACTTAATTATCCGTCCAGTCAATATTCAAGCTCTTAATGAACCTTATAATACTGCCTAACGGTACGTGATACATACTATCTGGGCTCATTGCTCTCCCTCCTAGATGTTTTAATTATCCGTCCAGCCAATATTCAGGCTCTTAAAGAACCTGATAATACTGCCGGCCGGTGTGTGATACATACTATCTGGGCTCATTGCTCTCCCTCCTAGATGTAATAACATTTACTTCTGCTAGAAGAGCGGTAGCATTGGGACTCAAATACATCGAGAGGGCAGACCCACTCCCGTATATTCCTATCCATGCCTCGTCTACCGTTTTGATTTTACTCTTGCGAGTTGCTGGGACATACTATCTGGGCTCATTGCTCTCCCTCCTAGATGTTTACTGTTGGAAGTACTTCTACACGCGATACATATTATCTGGGCTCATTGCTCTCCCTCCTAAATGTTTACTGTAGGATGTACTTCTACACGCGTTACATACTATCTGGGCTCATTGCTCTCCCTCCTAGATGTAATAACATTTACTTCTGCTAGAAAAGCGGTAGCATTGGGACTCAAGGACTTTGAGAGGGCAGACCCACTCCCGTGTATTCCTTCCCGTGCCTCGTCTACCGTTTTGATTTAACTCTTGCGAGTTGCTGGGAATAAAAAAGTCGCCTGTAGGTCACCCAGGTTTACTACAGGAAGGCTAAATAAAACTGGAGGGTGCCTGGTATCCAGAGTCCGCATATATAGACTGATTAACCTATCAGCCATTCATCCATCGGCATATGCTGTTCCACCTTAGATTAGGGATTTTTGTCAAGGTTTTCTCCTTTAGCGTCGTACTTTAGCCTGTCACCAAAGGCCACATTCAGCCTAATGGTTACAGTTACCGGTGGTTGCCACGAGGAGGCAGTACGTACACCTGCGCCTACTGGAAGTTTACGGAGCCCCTTCCAATAGACTGCAGCTAAAAAGCTGCCTTGCATTCAGGTGTTAACTTAATTTGCGAGTTTTCACTGGCTTTATTAAAAGAACGATGTTGTTAGTGTATTTGAGCTAAATGTTCGGCCATATTAGGAATAAAGCGATGGTAATAATTAACTATGCCTACGAATCTCTGAATTTGCCTAATAGACGTTGATGGTCTAATGCCATCTTTGATAATTTCTTGACTGAGGAAATTAAGGAATGGTACACCAAATTCGCATTTTGATAATTTTATCGTTAACATAATTTGTAAGGCGTTTAAAAAATTGGTCAAGATGTTCCAAATGATCTGTCTCCTTACTTGCCACCAGAATATCGTCGATATATACGTAGACAAATTCTAGAGTTTTCGTGACTTCGTTTATGAAACGCTGAAAAGTCTGCACTGCATTTCTCAGACCGTAAGGCATTCTCATGAACTTCAAAAGACCTAGAGGAATTGTAATAGCAGTCTTACATATACCTTCAGCAGCGACAGGTATTTAGTGGTAAGCGCGAACTAGGTCGATCTTTGAGAACATCTCACATCCTTGAACATACATGGAAAATTTGTGAATATGCGGAAGAGAATACCTATATATATACGCTATCGTTACCGTGTTTAATCTTCGGTAATCTCCGCAGGGTGCCAACCACGATCGCGTTTAGGTACTAAGTGTAAGGAAGAGGCGACGCTGGATGAACTCGTTCTACATAACTTAAGTTGCATCATATGGTCAACCTCGGATGGCAAAACGGTAATTGCCCTTGTGTTACTATTCGGCGCACGACAGAATGTTTTACCGATAGGTCGTATCGAGCCTCTTGTGACAAACTTGGGTACTGGCGAAGAAGTTTGCCAAAGCGGCCTTCAATAACAAATATTCTGGGCGATACGATTTCTTCAATGGGGATACCTACATCCATTGCGCTTACTCTACACGAAGAATTTGTATCTAAAAGGGACCTATTCTTTAAATCGACGATCAAACCGAATTTGACTAGGAAATCAGCTCCAATAATCGATCTGGTAACTGATTCTACGATAAATGCATGGCGAAAGTCGCGATGTAACCCTAAATCTAAGCATAATAATCGTGTACCATAGGTGTTTATAGGTCTTCTGTTAGCGGCGACTAATAGATTATCTGTATCGCTAAGAGCATCAGGAAAATATTTAAAAGGAACGACTGAGACTATTCGGCTTCAGTATCTACTAGGAAACTTAACTTTGTGGAGGGTCACGTAATAACTAGGCGACGATTTTGCTGCATCGCACCTGCCGTCGCAAGCACTTTAGGATGCTTTAGTTTTCCGGCTTAGAAAGCGAAGGAGAATTAGATCGTTTAAACGAACACGGTTCTCGACATTTCCTAACTCTTATGCCAAACTTGTTATGAAACCAGCAGTAAGAATTAGATCGCTTAGCGCCTAGGTGATCTTTCTCTAGAATTAGGCCGATTCCGTGAGGAATTGCGAGAGTGGTTTCTACTACGAGATCGATTATTACTATGGCTTAATTGCGAGCGTAATTCATTTATGGATAGTTGTAGATTCTCCAATGTTATCTCCTTAGATAACGTTGCGGGTTGAGCGGAATTACTGCAAATTGCCGATGACGAGGGACGATTGATTTCCCAAATTCGGCTAGAGCGATCAAATTGTCCATGGAATACGTGTCACGTCGCAATACAATTATTCCTTTAACATTGTCGGGTAAGTACTTGAGCCATAAAGATTTTAGCAAATTCTCACCGACAGCCTTCGACGTCCCAGCGGTTTGCTCGAGCCATCGAAAAAACTTAGAGGGTGATTGGTTGCCCATACCAGTGGTTCCAAGCACTTGTTGTAATTTATTGCATTTTTCATTTAAATCGCCCGTTGCTCTTATTACGTGAGCTAGCGATCCTACTACATCCGGTGGTAGAGCAGATATCGCGTGATAGTGTTTGGTTGAGCTTGAAATTTAATTTGTTTATAAAAAAATTTTAATTTGTTAATTGCTCAAACCAAAGTTCTGGCGTTTGTTCCCAAAAATTTGGAAAAGAGACAGAAGCTGAATAGATTTTAGCTGCAGTTCCAGATTTTACATCGTCACCAGCTATTAATATCAACAAAATTTTAGAGAAAAAAAACGCGTCTTTATAATTCGAAAAATTTTTTGTAAAAAAAATAATATTAACCGTAGATTACGAACGTAACTGTACGAATAGAATGATATGACCGTCTTGAAATAACTGTAAAGGAAACGGACACACTTACAATTCCAATTAAAATATAAAAAAAAATTAATTAAATGCACTAAGTAATACAATCTGGAACGATTAAGTCCACCTTATTTCCCTCGCATGGTACTGATATTTTCCACCAGGTGAACCGTTGCAATTTTTTGGTAGGTATGGTTGATTTTAGTTGTATAAATATTTTATGTGGTTTTCTTTTGACCCAATTGCATTAAAAATTTTTGATGTGCAGCAAAAAATTTGATTTATCGCCTTCTTTTGACGCAAAAACGGCAAAAAATGTTGATATAAGTACATATTATATCGATTTTCTGAAATCTATATTTTTTCATAAATCTACCCCCAATTTACTACAAAATACTAATACCAAGAAAAGATAAATGTCAATCTGACATTACTGACGTATCATGTTATACAAATGACATTTCAAAATGGCGGAAATCGTAAAAATTACCAAAAACAAATCACCAATACAATGAAAACAAATTGATGTTGTTTTTCGTCTTCTTTTGGGACACGAAAATTTAGAATTTTTTCAAAAGTCAAAAGAAAGCGACATTAGTATGTTGACGTTTTTCTGATGCAGCTATTCGAATTATGTAGGTTATACAGCCTCCTTTAACTGTGTTTTTTTATATATTTTAATGTACTAGCGTGTGTGTGTGTAGATGTGTAGTACCAAAACCAACAAAAATGTGTATACAAGCCGTGCGGAACAAACACTTATGCTATAAAAACTGTACTCTATGGCACCAATACCAACTCATAGGGGACATTTCTTTTATAGGATCTGTGTGAAGAGCGAACGTCACGGCTAGTGTAAACATTTTTGTTGGTTTTGGTAGTACTCCTAAATTTTATTTGTAACCGGCGCGGCGGCCCAAAACGATTCAAAGAAACTATTTGTAATACCGTATAATACCGTTGTTTGTGAATTGCAAAGCTGCTTCGAATTGTAAAACGTGTGAATGATAAATCTTGTTCACTGTTTGTGTCACCACCATTCACCGTCGTTTTAATGACCTGACGGTACAAATTTCTGCTTAAAGTTTACTACATGCATATAATGTTCACGTAATTGAATAAAATAACATTAAACTTTTTGTTTCATATTAATTTTATTAATTTATTTCAAAAATAATTTTCTGACTCCAAAACATGTATTTAACATTAAATGATTGTCTCTTGACAACGTTTGGAATTATATTACAAAAATAATTTTATCAGTAGATAATTTTGACCACAATACAAACACAAACACAAAATACTCCACCGCATCTTCAACACCGAAAATATTCATTAATATAATAACATTATTCATATTAACCGCGGACATTAATTGCAAACCGTTTTTTGGGGAATGAATTTTTATTAGTAAGTAGGGAACACTGTGAAAGGAAATAAAGATATGAAAATGCTTAATTTTTATTGACTGCCACAGCTTCTTAATCAGGATGCTGAGATATTAGGATCAATGCTTGGTCGAGGAACTATAATTTGTGTAAAATATATCATGGGATACATATTGCATCCAAAACTCCAATAATTTTTTCCTAAATAAATTTTAGAACTGAACATTAGCTAATCAAACGAACGGCTAAGCTAAAACTTGTGGATTGGAGCTGGGTCCTTCAAGTGGAAGGCAGAGCTACTACTCAAATATAGTATTAATTTGGATTATGTCCATTTCTTGGCGCTAATATCACAATATTATTAAATTATAATTTTTAACAAAATTAAAAACTATTTAAAAATAAAATAGAACAGGCTTTCTTTGTGTGATATTTTATTTTACTTAAAAAGTACTACATAGTTTCGGGCGTTCACCCTTTGTCAACTTTTTCTATTCTAATTTTAAATTACAATAATGTCTTCTTTATATATTCGTAAATCGCGTTGTTCGGCATTTGGTCGTTGAGTAAAGATGGGTTATTCTTGTGTACGTATATCTCTATTTCTTCCATTCTATTTAATGTTTCCCCTTTTCTCATTCTGTGTATCACATTTAGGTTATTATTGTAGCTGGTGTATGTGTGTTGTTGCTGTGTGAGATGTTGTGCATAATTCGACTTGCTCGTATTTTTGCCGATTTCTTGTGTGTGTTCTTTGAAACGAGTTTGAAAGCTCCTCCCTGTTTGGCCTATATAAAACGCTGTGCAGTTATTACAGTTTAACCTATACACACCTGATTCACATTCTGCTATTATTTTTGTGTTGGCTCGGTTTTCAATTTTGTTTTTTGTTCGGTATGCTACGTTATATTCGTATTGTCGAAATATTTTATTTATTAAGTTCGCTGTTGGTTTGTTATACTCTATTGTTATGTATTTTTTGTTCTTTTTCTCTTTCTCTATTTCAAAAGTAGTAAGTGTTCCTAATTGTTGTTTGTATTTGAATTTTTGGTTAATGTGGTTGATCGTATTGAAATTGAAACCGTTCATTTTTGCAATGTGCATTATGATGTTGATCTCTTCTTCGTAGTCAGCTTCGTTCATTGGGATGTTATTTATTCGAGCGATCATATGTTGGTATGCTGCCATTTTGTGTTGTGTTGGATGGTTCGACGTGTTGTGAATTGTATGATCAGTTTGTGTGGGTTTTCGGTAAATTTTAAATTTGTGTTTATTGTTTTCGTTTTTTATAGAGATATCCAGAAAATTAATTTGACTATTTGTTTCTATTTCTAATGTGAATTTAATTTTTGAATGTATGTTATTGATGTAGTTGTGAAGATTACTTAGTTGTCTTTGTGTTCCATTGAATAATAATAAAATGTCATCGACATATCTGTGCCAGTATACAATGCATTTCTTCAATTTGTTGGATGTATTGAATATATAGTTTTGTTCAAAGTTATTTATGAATATTTCGGCTAATGTACCCGACAATGGATTTCCCATCGGTAGGCCATCGCATTGCTTAAAATATTTACCATTAAATTGAAAATAATTCTGGTTAGTAATAGTTTCTAAAATGTCCATTGCTTGTTCTACTTCTATTTTATCAGCTATATTTTTGGTTAATAATTTCCTTGTGATTGTTAAGGTTTCGTTAACCGGGATATTTCCATACATATTAGTTATGTCGAATGAGGCAAATTTACTATTATTGGGTATATTGATGTTTTTAATTTTGTTTACCAATTCTATGTTATTTTTGATGGATCGTGTGTTTTCTATTGTTAATTTTTGGTTCAGGTATTTATTGATGAATTTTGATAGTCTATATGATGGTGCTGTGGTATAGTTGATCAGTGGCCTTATGGGCATTCCTGCTTTGTGTATTTTTGGGAGACCTTTCAGTCGCGGTGCTTCTGGTTTAATCATTTTTAAATGAAATCTATCTTTCATGGTAATTATTTTGTAATTTCTGTTTATGGAATTGTTTACTTGATGTTTATATGTTTCAGTTAGATCATTTTGTAGTAGTTCTATGTTATTATTTTCCATGTATTGGTTTATTTTCTCGTTGTATTCATTAGATGACATTATTACTATGGTGTTACCCTTGTCAGCTTTTGTGATGATCGCTTGATTCTCGGTTATTTTGTTTTTTATATCTTTCATCGTTTTATTTTCGGCAATTCTCTCATTATTGTTGTTGTTATTTTTCTGTATGTTTTTGTTGAGTTGTTGAACGACGGTGTTTCGTATGCTATCTCGTTGCAATACTTCGGTTTTTGTGATTGCGGTTTCTATTTCTAATAGCTGCTTTTTCTCTTCCATTTTTGTTTGTATTGGAGTTAGGTTATATTTTAACCCTTTATTTAATAAAGATGTTTCTTTCTGTGTGAATGAGATGTTTGTGTGGTTCTCTATTCTCTGATAGAATTGGTGCGTTGTATGTATATTGATGTTCGTGTTGTTTTGCATTTTTTGTGCAATCAATCTTTTTAATTTGTTTTTTATTGTTATTGTCTTTGATTTTAGGTTTTTATCTATTTGTTGGTGTATTTTGTAAATGATGTTTTCATATTCGACTTTGTGGAATATTTTGGATAGATGTAATTGTGTGTTACGAACATAACGTAGCATACCGAACAAAAAACAAAATTGAAAACCGAGCCAACACAAAAATAATAGCAGAATGTGAATCAGGTGTGTATAGGTTAAACTGTAATAACTGCACAGCGTTTTATATAGGCCAAACAGGGAGGAGCTTTCAAACTCGTTTCAAAGAACACACACAAGAAATCGGCAAAAATACGAGCAAGTCGAATTATGCACAACATCTCACACAGCAACAACACACATACACCAGCTACAATAATAACCTAAATGTGATACACAGAATGAGAAAAGGGGAAACATTAAATAGAATGGAAGAAATAGAGATATACGTACACAAGAATAACCCATCTTTACTCAACGACCAAATGCCGAACAACGCGATTTACGAATATATAAAGAAGACATTATTGTAATTTAAAATTAGAATAGAAAAAGTTGACAAAGGGTGAACGCCCGAAACTATGTAGTACTTTTTAAGTAAAATAAAATATCACACAAAGAAAGCCTGTTCTATTTTATTTTTAAATAGTTTTTAATTTTGTTAAAAATTATAATTTAATACTCAAATATAATTTGAAAAGATTGTTTAGAAAGATCACATTGTACAGCCAAGTTTTTACAAGTATGTACAATGTATGTAGCTGTGAAGGTAGCGGCTCAGTGGTTGGTGGATAAAATCATCAGTTTAAATATGGGGCCCGGAGGGTCCTCGGGGTGACCCACTAGTCTCTTTTATTTCTATATCTCGATTAATTTTTGAAGTATTGGTTGCAGTATACATATGGAAATGCTTATATCCACACAAACAATAATGATGCAATACGCAAGTACATATGTAAAATAGCTATAAATTTACAGCTTAAAAATCTCCAGTTCTATAACGCTTCTAATACACACTTTGATTTTTTTTCTACATAACCGTTTCAAGTTCGGAGCATCCATGATAACCCATTGCACAATTTTAAGTGAAGTCTGCTTATTTCATCAAAATTTAATTGTTTTTAGCGAAAGTATAACGTTCATGCTTTTCAGTTAACAAGTCGTCGACGAAAAATTGAAAAATTTACAAAGAAACTCTTCATATTATGACAAATCAAATTTGAAGAGAAAGGCATGGAAATACTTAGAGCCCTTCTGGAAAATATAACTATACAAAAACCAGAAGGCATAGAATGGTTGTAATTTCTGCCTACATTGACAATCGATCAACAATGAAAAAAGGGAATCATCCATCAACATTGAGACAAAATCAAATTATGCACCCCCTATAATCGAGACCAAATATAACAAAATAAAGTAAATTTTAATAATCTTATATTGGTATGTCACAGTTTGCCAACAAAAAAATATTGTTCGCAATATGCATTTCAATTAACAAAATTAAATTTATATTGTACTGTAAAATCGCTGCTTTTGAAAAGTTAAAATTTTATGATGCACCAAATAAATTCCAAATCAAAAATGATTGTCAGTAAGACACTTTATTTTCCCGACATCTATAATGTGTATAAAAGGGACACGAAGAAAGGACATAATTTTTCAATTAATTTTCTATTTAAAAATTTAAATAAATAAACAAATATTTATAAATATTTAGAAAGGGTAAAGAAATGTTTAATATTTAAATAGGTGAAACAATATTTAACCATTTCATTTATGTATATCTCGAAAATGTCCTTAACTTGTTGAAATTTGGGATTAAAATAATTGAATTTTAATCATTTCGGTTTCGGTGGGGAAGGGTAATGAGATTATAAATCGAAAAAAACGTAGGTATAATCAATTTTTCCGTGCATCGTGTATACGCTTGTTAAATAAAACCTTGTATATTTTAATTTGTTATTTTCTCGTATCCTATTTAAAGGATACTTGGAAACCGTTATCCATTAAAGATAATTGGAGTTTGCAGTTGCTAACAGGAGCTAACAGATATCGAGTCCTTTATACGCTCGCTATTTACACCTCACACACAAAACGTTTGATTCTCTCGCGTACAGTGCAATCCAATAATGAAATTAAACGAATCCATTACAATTATCCTAGTTCATTCCCTTTAAAATGTATACTGAAGTTTAAAAAAAATACCAACAAACGACCCTCTTTTCGTAAAACTAAAAATGTATTATTTTCCAGACACAAAAAAAAAGGATTATTCTTTTATCTCTTCAACAAAATAGAAAATTATATCGGGAAATTATAAAAATTAAAAAAAATAAATAAAAGAAAAAAACAATTGGTTTTGTGAATGATTGACAGACAAGAAATTTAAATTCGTTTTTTCGTTTAGTATACACTCTAATACAATAAATAGTTGGATCCTTGATTCTTTCGGTGTGGGTACCAACCATATCTATAGTTTACAGCTTATTGATTAAAGTTTGATGGAGTTCATAATATTCATTATGATTGTAAATTTTGATTCAACGTTTTATTAACCAATGTCAAATGCCTATACAAGTGTTTTGTGAATAAACAATTCGCCAAACGAGGAGTATGCTACCTAACACGAATATTGAGAGCAATTAAACACTTCCAGCCCCCTCGCTAATATCATGTTTATTTTAACGATACATTTTCTTTATAATTGTAATTGGTAAGTGAATCAATCAATGGGCCCGATTCCGGAACGATAAAATCCATGGTATGTTATTTTATTTCCCCACTTCCTATGTATATGAATTTATATTGAAAAAACAAAAGAAACACAACATAACATAAAATTTTGGAAGGCAGAATAGGGCCTAGTGATTGATTAATTTGATTTTGGATTTATATTAAAATGTGACTCATTTTTCTCTATATTAAGGTCACCCGTCTTATAGTGGTGCTTAGCTTGGGTTAAAAGCCAACCAGACAACATTTAAAAAATTTAACAGAATTTAACGAAAGTTTTTTCTTATGGAAAATTTGACAGATCTGCTAGCGAAACTGTAACACAACTTTCCAATTGCATTGAAGTGACGGTAGCTCGCGTTAATATTTTTTTAATAAAATTTTTGTTATATTTCGTACTGACAATGGAATTGGAGGAACTTCAACAATTATTTAATTTCTTAAAAAGCCTTAGATTCTTAAAGGATATAAATACAAATAATAAAAGACACAGATCTTGTGGCCTAAAAAAATTAATTCTTGATGTGGGAGCTTACGGATCTTAGAGCGACGGAGGTATTTTCTTATTATTTTAGTTTATCTTGTTCGCTAATCAAATTCTAATTTGTAGGCATTTTCAACAAAAGCAACTTCGGGAAAAGACTGTGTGGTGGCAAACTCCCACTTCCTGAGCCAAAAGAATTACCAGGAACTAATAATGTCGTGCCCCATTTTTTTGTAGGCGATGCCGCATTCACTCTCACTCCGAACCATATAAAATCGTACTCAGGCTTGAGCCTGCCTAAGCTCAAAGAAATTTTTAATAAGCGTATATCTCATGCAAGGCGCGTTATTGAAAATGTCTTTGGGATTCTTGTCAGTCGATGGAGGAGTTTGCTGACTACGCTAGCAAATAATAATACTTGCCTGTGCCGCATTGCACAATTTCTTTCGGCTAAACATGGAAGTAAACAATTTATACGCCCCGATCCCCATCACCACAGAATTTTACTGACTGGGAGGATAGTAACCACACAGCACACGAAGGTTTGTGGAGGAATTGGTATTTTGATTAGAAAATTTGGCAATAAAAATTTTCGGGCTTTTCTAATTCCACGTGTGAAATTTTGGATACCACCTGTAATCGATACTCCACCTTCACCTTTGTAAATGACAACATTTTTCTACATAATTATAATATTTATACAGGCTCAATCGATGTAGCTAATCAGGCTGTTCCAGATGATAATTTGCAGGTACATAATAATTCTTGTTTAAAGTTTGGTCATTTGAATGTGCACAGCTTGGTAAAACATTTTGATGTCATAACTTTTATTTTACAAATACAGTCAAACTCCTTTTATCCGGACACCGATTATCCGGGACATGTATTATCCGGTCAAATTATTCATAAATTTTCGTTTTCTATTAACCGGAAATTTCCAGTTATCCGTAATAATTTCATTTTATATTTAGTTAAAAATAAAAATACTATTTTGACCCGCTTAATGAGAGTGATTCCGCAACTGGTATGGCACAAAGAAAAACTCTACGAACGGCAGATAATCCTCAGGTAAATAAAACCCTACATATGTGGTTCAAACAACAGAGAAGCCGAGATGTACCAATTTCCGGTACAATGTTAATAGAAAAAGCTAAACAATTTCATACGGAGATGCAAATAAAAAAGCATTCTTGTTATTCCAATGGATGGCTACAAGAATTTAATAGTCGATACGGGATCCGACAACTAAGTGTCTGATGAAAAACTGTCTGCAGATGACGTAGGTGCCGTTTTGTTTGTCAATGAGCTGTCTTCTCTTATTGTCGAAAAAAACTTAACACCCGAACGAGTGTATAACGCAGACGAGACCGGAATATTTTGGAATGTTTGCCGCGTACAACTTTGGCCGGCTCTGATGAATCAGTAGCCAGTGGGTCGAAAGAAACCAAAGAGCGCCTTACAGTCTTAGGAATGAAAGAATATCCAATAATTTATAAATCCAACAAGCGAAACTGGGTCACCCAATCTTTGTTTATTGACTGGTTGAAAAATAATTTCGTTAAGGAAGTGTTTTGTTTGGGATGAGCAGGAAATTCAAAGTCGAAAATTTTTAAAACTTTTTTCTAACAAAAATCCAAATAATCAAAAATGTACTTTTTGTATGACAATCGCGTTAGTGGCATTTCGTCATTTGGGTCGATTGATAATGGAGTCAATGGGCGCGAATTTAGGATCGCTTCGATTTCGCATAATAAAGTTAAAAATTCCTCGAAGCTTAACGTTGCGTTTTCAGTGACTCTTATCAGGTGGTGCTTCATCATCTTTACACCTGACTCCCCAAAGTCCTCCCATAGATGGACCGGCTGATGGGATGAAATGCCATTGGGTTCCCTGCTCGGCAAGATATTCCGCTATTTGATGGTTATGCGATGATTCTTGTAGTACTTGCTTCATATCAGTTAGCTTATTTCGGACACCCTTAAAGTTTGTGCCATTATCGGAGTAAATGTCGGTTGGTGCATTACGTCGGCTAACAAATCTCCGCAATGCTGCGGTAAAAGCAGGGGTAGATAAGTCTATCACTGGTTCCAAATGCATCGCTTTTGTGACCATGCAAATAAATACTGCCACATATGTTTTGACCGGTGAATTTCCTCTGCTTCGTTTGATACTCACTTGAAATGGACCAGCGTAATCTACGCCTACCCTGGAAAAGCACCGAGATGGCGTAATTCTTATGGACGGTAAGTCACCCATCTTCTGTGGTTTTGGTTGAGCTTTTAATTTAAAATAAATTCTACATGAGCTGGTTACCTTTTTTGCCAATACCCTGCCACCGATGATCCAATATTTTTGGCGCGATAGGTGAAATAGGGCAGATGCGGTGGGATGTAGATATAATTTGTGCATGCTCGTAAGTATAACACGACATGGACGATGAGACTTAGGCAGTATTATCTGATGCTTCAAATTGACCGAACAACTAGCGTTTTTAAGCCGTCCTCCCACAAGAAGTATTGATTACTCATCGAGGAATGGCGATAGTGAGGACAAGTTGCCGTTTGGAATTGTTCTGCCTGCTTTCAATAAATTAATTTCTTGTTGAATTCAGACATTCGAGCCCACCTCCAAAGATATTGTTCATTGCAAGTGAGTGGCGGGGCATTTTTTACATTTGCAACGCTCGAAACTTGTGATCTGGTTCTGATGCGGCGTGTTCGTGCTGAATGAATGAATCGAATACAGAATCCGAGAGTATGTTTGACTGTCGTATATTCAGATATTTTGTCGAAGAGCGTTGTTAATAAATCGACCTCCAATTCTGCTTGATGAGAGTGAATTACTACGTTTTCCGTTGATTCTGGATTTTTATAGGTTTTATGTTTTGCTTTGGCCACGCTGATTGCTCGTGATATAGCTACTCTGGTCCTTTCCACCAAAGTGATTGATGCAGTAATTGTGTAGGCATAAGGCCGCGTGAGGCGCAATCACATGGATTAGATTTTGTGTTGACATGATGCCATTTTCTTTGCGGCAACCATTCATGTATTTGCGATGTCCTGTTGGCAATAAAAGTGGGCCATGAAGATGGATGTTTAGACAGCCAGTGGAGGATGATTTCAGAATCCGTCCATGAATATGATGGAACATAGACTATTTATAAAGTCTTTATGAGTGATTTTGACAATTTAGCCAATAAATGAGCTGCCAATAGTTCTAATCTCGGAATAGTTATGAGACGAATTGGAGACACTTTTGTCTTAGCTGCTATTAGATGTAATCGAACTTCGCCTGACGGTTCTCGAACTCGTGTATAAATTGCAGCCGCGTAAGCATTTTTGCTGGCGTCGCAAAACCCATGAACTTCGATATGCTGCTCACTTAACTTGATGTACCGTGGAATTTCGATCTGCTCGATCTGTTTTATATCCCGTTTGATATTAGCCCACGTGTCGATAACTGCCGCTGGTAATTTATCGTCCCATCCTATTAAAAGTAGCCATAGCTGCTGAAATAGCAATTTTATTGTAATAGTCATGGGGGACAACCATCGGAGCGGGTCGAATAAACGAGACGCTTCTGAGAGAAATTGGCGTTTGGTTAATTGCTGATCATTGTGAGACATGTTGATTTTAAATATGAAGTGGTCCTTTTCGCAATTCCATTGCAAACCTAATACCTTTTGGCTACTGCTCTTCATCATCTCTATGGCAGCAATGGGATTTTTAGTTTCTATTTTGCTGAGGAGCTCTTTAGAATTAGATGCCCATTTATGCAATGTGAATCTAGCAGATTTTAATACTTGTTGCAGGTTTTGAACTGATCTGATTGCATCTTTTATTGAGTCGGCGCCACTTAGGACATCGTCAACGTAAAAATCATTGGCAATTATGGATGATACATTCGGCTTAGTAGTTTCAACATTTTTAGATAGCTGTAACAATTAACGAGTAGCGAGAAATGCGGCTGGTGCGCTTCCGTATGTTACTGTGGTTAGCTTATAGTGCTTGAACTGTTCGATATGGGACTTTCTCCAGAGTATTCGCTGATAGTGGACGTGCTCTGGATAAACCTTTACCTGACGCTACATTTTTGCTATGTCCGAAGTAAAGGCAATTTTGTGGGATCGGAACCGCATTATAGTTGATGTTAAGTGAGGCTGCACAGTAGGACCAACCATCAATGTTTTGTTCAGAGACACCGAAGATCTAGATGAGGCGGAACCGTCGAAAACAACGCGTACTTTAGTTGAGACACTCGATTCTTTCACTACGGGATGATGAGGTAGATACAAATGATGTGTTGATGGGATTGTGAAGTCTTCGCCAGATAGCTCTTCCATGTGGCCTAAATTGAGGTATTCATCCATAAATTTTATGTATTCCTGTTTGGAGTTATGATTAGCATTGAGCTTCCTTTCTAAACCGAAAAATCTTGAGGTTGCTTGCGCTAATGAATCTCCAAGTGCTGGTGGGTTCGAAGGGAACGGCAGTTTCACTAGAAATCTACCTTGGTCATCACGGTATGTAGATTTCTGAAACAATTCTTCACATTGTTGTTCTTGTTGATTTGTTCGATTATCCTCTGGCATTTCTTCTAAGTGCCAGAATTTTTGAAGAGTATTGTCAATGTTGAAAGCAAGATTAACATTAAATGATTGTTGCTTTGGCATAGGAGTACCACCTCCACCAATTATCCAGCCGAACTGCGTGTTTTGGGCGATTAAATTATTCGGACCTTCCAGTTGGCCAGTGGCCAATATTTTTAGAAAATAACCGACACCCATGACTAGATCGATTTCGTTATTGTTATTATCAGCTGGATCCGCTAATATGTGTGGTTCTAAATTTCCCCATTCATTCGATAATTCTAGACTGGCACGAGGAAGATTAGACGGCAAATCGTTCATAATGTAAACATCCATTTCCAACTTTAATTCTGGATGGAAATGGGGAGAAATCTCAATCTTTGTTAAGCCTCGTGTCGTGCTTTTGGATGCTATTCCCATAACTGGGTATCGCGCATTTATTCGTGAAAGATTAAGTCTATGAACGCATGACTCGCTTATCATTGACAGCTTTGCCAAACCTGTTATGAATGATAACACGAGCCGTAGGCAACAATGGAATAGAAAGTAATGACACGTATGTATGTAAGTTGGCTGCTTTATTATTCGTATTTAATGTTGGTTTCGATTGCGAAGAGCTTGGCTGATTTATTGACACTTTGGATACTACATACGCTCTCTTCCTTGTGAAATAATGGTTTGTGATTGCTTGCTTCTGATGGTATTAGCTTAATATCATCGGGTGTATGTAAACTAGTATGATACTTTTTCCGACATAATTGACACCTTCTGAATGATCGACTTACCTTGGAACTGTGTCCAGCAGCTAAACAATTGAAGCAGCATCCTGATGAAGCGACAAATTCTTTTCGGTGTTTTAAATCAAGAGCCTTAAAATCATCACAGTCTTGTAAACGATGATTTTCTGAACACTTTCTGCATTTAGTCGTACGCGACGTTGTACTTGATTGAGAAGATGGTTGTGTGGTAACGTTCGGCTTCATTGCCATTGCATGATTTGTGGTGATACGAGGACATGGCTTATTTGTTGATGATCGCTTGTTATTTATGTCACAATTTTCGAGCGCTATGCACCCTTTTTTCTAGAAAGTCGAGCAGTGACTCAAGTGTGGGGTATTTAACTTCCACTGTTTTGGATGCCCACGCCTTTCGTGAATCATCATCCAGTTTGTTTAGAAGAACATAATTCAGCCAAATGTCACGTAATTGGGCATCATCGCCTAGTGCTTTCAGACTAGAGAGCACTTCGGTGGCAGTATCGTGGATTTTCCGTAGAGATTGGGCGGTGCCACTCGTCATACCTGGTTGTTCTAAAAACCTCTTTACAAATGATTGAATGACTTGAGTTGGTTGATCATACCGCTTACAAATGTTTTCCCACGTACCTTTGTAATTTGAATCAGTTACTGTGATATGGCGCACGAAAGTATACGCGTCACCCTTCATTAACCTTTGAGGTAACCAAGCTTCTGGCAATCCGACATGGCTGTGTTTTGATCGACGATTGCCTCGAACAAATCTTTAAATGATTAAAATTCTTCAGCCCTTCTGCCATAAAAAGACGAAATGTCTAATGGAGGTAGCTTTACGTCTTCTTTTGGTACAGCTGCCATGCTGGTTTCACGCATCGACTCTAATAATTCCCGTTGGTGAGTAGTAAATGACGACATTGTTTCGTTTAACTGTTTCTGGATGGCTGTTAATAACGGATTGGTTTCATGGACTACACCGCGAAGCTTTACTTTGAGTTTTAGAAACCTCCGCTCAAACTCTGTGATCTCCGAAGAGTTAGCGTCGACGTCTGCCATTTTTTGGTCATATTCTTCAAAATCGCGATAACAACGTTCTAATTGCTCTAGATTAACATAAGCGTCTTACAACTCTATTTGATTATCGAGTGCAGCGATAGCATTTTCTAACCGCGTGAGAGCCCCACGTGCATAACCTCTTCTTTTGGTGTATTCCGTGAATTGCTTTTGCGTTTCTTTATCCATAATTATTATTATTATTTTTTATGTAAATTCACTAATGCCTACACAACGCAGATTTTAACTATTTGCACGATTAATTATATTTGGATAAATGTTTTTTACTCACGTTTTACTGGAAGGGTATCGGCAATTCGGCAGTGCAGCTATCTTGAATAATAATCCGCTGGTTGATGTCCAATACGAATAGAAAAAAAACGTGGTAATTGAAAATGACGCTATGACGTCACGAATTATTCTTCTGGAATAATATAATATTTCGCTTTGAGCGGCTCGAATTATTGCACCTGCAGTATCCCGGGTTTCGGCACCAATGTTTTGTTTGGGATGAGCAGGAAATCCAAAGTCGAAAATTCTTAAAACTTTTTTCTAACAAAAATTGAAATAATCAAAAATGTACTTCTTTGTATGACAATCGTTTTAGCTCTGAATTTTTTATTTTTTTTTTAGTTTTATTTTTTATTTTTACAATTCACAATCACAATTATCCAAAATGCATTAATAACTTAGTATACGGAATGTCCGATAGATGAATAGTGACTACTAAAAATTGAGTTGCGTATATACTGGTTGCAACCAAAAAATATATGTTTTTAATTTAGCTGTCAAATATTGATGCAGGTAAACAAAAAACAAATGGTAAGCTAATTTATAAATACATATTAACTTAATTTTAGTTACATTAATTTATTTATAAACATTTTTAGTCTTAATTTCATCTATGTGTCCTAATTGTAAGTATTAATTAACCGCGAATAAATTGGTGTAATCCTCAACTATATCCAATAATTTGATGGTCACATTTATAGGTTATGCAGATGTGGAAGTGAAGTCCAGCTGGATATTCCATATAGAATATCGATTTTTAAAGCTAAGTTATATTATTTAATTATGTTTTAAATTGTATTTAACTATTTTCTTATTTATATTTTCAGCAGTCATCCTTTTCTTGTGTGCCATCAATTTTGTTGGCTAATGATGCTTGACATTCAACAAGAAGCACGCCTTCATTGTAATCAAGTAGGTCTCCCTCTCGACTGGAAAATATTTATGCTTTTGGATAACTGTCCAGCACATCCAGATTCAAATTTACTGAATTGTAATAATGTTTCCTCATTGTTCGTAGCTTGAATTGTCATTATCATAATTCGTAGCTTGAATTGTCATTATCGAAAGGGATCGAAAACCAAATTGAACTTTTTTCTAAAAAATTTACGATGAAGGATTTCATGTGGTGTATTTATCGAGCTTAGGAATCTGTTTCACCTGACGTTCTAAAAAACACCTGGCATCATATTTGGCCTCCAGATGATGATGTAACTGATAAAAATGAACCAGACCAAAATCATCAGGACGCAATTATACAAACGAGTTACGAGATAGTCAATTACGCCGCTGAATTAAATTTGCCTCTTAACCTAACAAATTTGTCTGAATGGATCGAATGTGATAACGAAGCCGTATAGCGAGGGCGATGTGTGTCGTCGAGTAAACATGTCCACAAATGAAGCAATACATGCTTGCAGTGATCTTCTAAATTTTCTGGAAAATCAACCTTAATATCACCGCAGGAAATAATGCAAATTTGTGCAATACAAGCCAAACTAAATGCAAATAAACCGAAGTTAACTCAAACTGTGTTGCAAAATTTTATGTTTTTGAGGACATTATGTACATCCTTTTGTAATTTGAATATGAATAAACTTATGTATTCATTTGTTCGATTTTGTCCTGATATGTATTCATTTGTTCGAGAATATTTAAAAAAAATCTATTATCCGAAAAATCGTTTTTCTGGAATTCTTTTAGGCGTCCGGATAAAAGAAGTTTGACTGTATATCAATTTGATATTCTTGCCTTGACTGAGACTTTGCTTAGTAGTAAAATTTCTAATAAGTTGCTTCGAATTAATAATTACAAACTGCTACGATCTGATCGAATAAATAATCATTGGGATGCGGTTGGTCTTTATTTTCGGGCCACTTTAAAGGTTAAAAAAATATTCTCTGGTTCTATGGGTAAAGTGGAATATCTAGTATCTGAACTTATCGAATGTTTTCCACCTTCTGCTTGTAATGATATTAATAGTTTACAAACAATTTCTGCTGAATACCTAATAAGCTATGAAAAGATCTTTTGCTGTGGTTATTTCAACTTCAATATGATGGTTAATAATCAACTAGAAGCTTGTTTTGATTTGCATAATTTAAGTTATTTACCTTATAGACCCACTAGGATCAACAGTCTTTTGGATCTGATAATTTTGTACGCGCCTGATAGACATAATATTATTTCGTTTGACCAGGCTGCTGTTCCTGCTGTTTCTGATCATGATTTGATTTTTGCATCTTATAAGTTTCGTCGTACTTGATTGGTTTAATATATACATCTATTCCGATGTGAATGACATCCTTGATATATTTAATTCAAATTTTTTACATTTAGATGTTGCTTGTGTATCCCGGAAAAGTATCATTAATAAATGCCCTACTGCATCTGCACCGTGGTTAAATTCATATATATTAAATTTAATGGAATGTAGCGATTTTGCTCATAAAAAATATAAATTTTAGAAATAAAACTGTTAAAAGCATCAATCAAGCCAAATATAAATTTTATTTTGAGAATGCTTATAACTCTAAGACAACGTGGAATAATTTGAAAAAACTAGGTATTTCAAATCTTATCTGGGGTTTGTAATATTTGTGAATCTATTAGAGTTTTGCATTTACCTGTTATTGATTTCTGTAGTTCTGGAAATGATGCCTTTGTATTTGTTGGCGTTGATGAACCTTCAGTGTTGAATGCGATTCATGCAATTAAATCAGATTCAAAAGCTTATGCTATGGTAGACTTCAAGGTACTAAAATTATTTATTGGCCCGTTCCTGCCACTTATAATATTCACCATAAATCAATGTTTCACAAAGTCTGTGTTCCCTGATTTATGGAAGATATCTTCTATCACACCACTACCTAAATGGATGTTATTTCAAGTATTGGTCATATACGTCCAATTAATATTTTGCCTGCTCTATCTAAGGTCTTGCAAAAAGTTATACAATTCTAGATCCAGGAGCACCTTAATAAATTTGATTTTCTTTGTAAATATCAATCCGGGTACAAATCCAGCTGTAGCACTACTACAGCCCTTGTGCATATAGTTGATGATCTGTCATCTAGCTTGGACAAAAGGAATTCGATAGTTATGTTGGTGCTTTTGGATTTTTCTAAGGCATTTGATTGCGTTAATCATATCCAGTTGCTACAGAAGTTGTATTTGTATTATAAGTTTTCCAATTCTGCTAATATGTTGATGCATTCATTTTTATGTAATAGTGAGGTGTGGTGATCATTCTTTTATTGGTGGGATACTTGCTGGAGTAGCTCAGGGATCCATATTGAGTCCTTTACTCTTTTCTATTTATATAAATGGTCTATCAAGGCGAATCCTAAATTGTCGGTTTCATCTTTATGCTGACGATTTGCAACTGTATATTGGTGGTAACTTATCTGAATTGAATGAAATTGTCATGCGACTTAATTCTGACCTTAGAAAAATTTCTTTGTGGGCCAAGAATAATTCACTTTCAATTAATCCAGGTAAAAGTAAAGCATTATTTCTTTCTAGAAATACTTCCAGCATTCTTTTCCAACAATAAACAATTTAGGGCTCATACTGAACTCAAATCTTACTTGGAACGACCATGTGAGCTTCTTGTACCAGCGTGTTAATTATAGCTTGTACACGCTTAGGTTGATAAAAAAGTTTTACCCTGTTAACTGAAGAATTTATTTAATTAAAAGTTTGGTTGTACCCATTTTCAGCTATTGTGATGTAATTTATAACAAATGCAATAGTTCCTCAAGACGTATACTTGAGGTTACATTTAATAATTTTACTAGATATATTTATGATTTTAGAAAGTTTGATCATGTCTCTGAGTATAAACTTGTTTCAATTTTACTGCTATAGAACTGCCGTTTTTATTTTTCGTATAATCAATTCGGGTATGCCATTGTCAGTCACTGCGCACAAAAAATATGAACTCGCCTGTTAACAGAACTAATGTTAGGAATAATTCAGTATTGATAAATGCAATTATCACCTGGAACAGCTTGCCTTTGGAGCTAAAATACATCAGCTCTATAGGCTTATTTTAAAAGGGTCTGTTTAAGTTGATAAGAGAATATCGATAATGTGAATAGTTAGTATATATTCTTATTTCTATTATATAATATGATGTTAATTTTTGTTTTGTTCTCTTATTGTAAATTTGTAAATATGATTGTTATTCAAAAACTTTGGCTTACTTAACATTTTAATAAAATATTACTATTACTATCAAATATCAGGCCATCGAACACACAAAACCGTCCGTATAGCAACTACTCATTCAGTTATTCCATTCCCTAAGGAGGGGAAATCACTTGCGGCGGAGTCCTGTAGCGACTCACTAATCAATATTCATAAAAATTTTCATTCCCTCATCGCAACAATATATCAAACACCTACATTGGCGCGCACAACTAATTTACATCATTCGTTCATCACCGCGATATATCAACCACATATGTTACGATTCTATGGTTAAAAATGCACTAACTATTGTGGAAAATGTATAACATTAGAATACACTAATAAAAAAAAAAAGAACGAGAGAACACCGAGAGAAAATAGAACCGTTTGAGTCAGTGTGCAATCAGCGGTTGAATAGTATAATAGTCATTGTCATACAGTCCACAAAAATAGTAAAATAAAATTATATTGGAATAGATGTAAAATAAACCGTGGCTTTTTATTTCCCAAAAAGAAAATAATATAGTACCAAAACACAAGAAGAAGAAAATTAAGTATACGATTAAACATTTGGTCCATACAGCTGATATACGTATTTGTGTAGAAAAATTTATAACTTGAGTTTAGATAGAGAAATCGTTATAACCGCATGTTGTGCAAGTGAATTACATTGGAGAAATATGGTGCGCCAGTGTGATCATCAGGATTGAACATTATTAATTGGTGATTAAAAACTAACAGGTATTTATTGCGATAGTTTGGTAGTTTTGGTGAAAGATTTTGGATATTTGGAGCGATATCGAGATAGCGTAAAAAATAATAGATTTTGAGTTTGGTTTCCTAACCATGAATTGTGTTGAAATGGATGTCGAACACGTGAAAACAGAAATTAAAAAGTTAATTCGTAAACGATCAGGGGTGAAAATACGGTTCAGTAATCAGTACCCTGAAGAAGTATATAGATAATTTTATCGAGGAGAATGAACAGAGTGAATTTCTTTTGAATTGTCGTTATGAAAAATTGGACGATTGTTTAGGTAGTTATGTTGAGGTGTGTGGATAAAACAGAATTAGAGGGGATTGTGTTAGATTATTACGAATTTCAGGACTCATTTTTTGAGTTACAGTTTTTGTATAAAAAAGAATTAGAACAGTATAAAAGAAATTCATCAGAAATCGATGAGGCTGAAACGTTACAGCTGACAAATATGGAAGAGCTCAATGTAGAATCAAATCCTGATAGGCCGTTATCGAGGAGAGATTCTAGCATAACGAATAATGAAACAGGTGCAACGGTAAATCCAAAAACTTGTTTAACATCGCAATTCACAAATCAATGTTTCAAGTCACAACCACAATTTGAAATACCACAACAGCTTACATCAGTAGGAAAATCGTATTCGATAAAATTGCCAAGAATATCATTACCGCGGTTTAATGGTAACTTAGAGAAGTGGCTTCAATTTAGAGATTCATTTAGAATAATGGTAGCTGGCAATCCAGCATTTTCGGATTTAGAAAAATTTTATTATTTGAGTAGTAATTTAGATGGTGAAGCTAAAGGTGTGATTGATGAAATAGAATTTTGTGACGATGATTCAAACTCGCTTGGGATGCTTTGATTTCAAGGTATGACGATAAAAAATCGATAATTGACAAACATGTTTGGTCGTTTTTCAATTTAAAGCCAGTTCAAAGGGAATCCAAGTATGAAGATAGTTTAAGAAATTTACGTGCGCTTGAAATCTTGGGAGAAAAATTAAGTGACGTGGTAATAGTGTATACGATTAAAGAACGGTTAGATAAGGAAACTAGGAAATTATAGGAAAACGAATTTAAATTAAATATAAACCCAACTTGGAAACAAATGGTAGATTTCTTACAAGGTCGTTGTCGTATTTTAGCCGCTTTAAGTGATAATAGTAAACAAGAAATAGGTATTTCATCAAACCATAAAAGGAAAGAATCTCACTCTAAAACGTTCGTGACATCTGAAATATCACAAACAAACAATTAAATCTTATGTGTGTGGAATTTGTAGGCAGAATCATTTTATTACAGAATGTGGAAAATTTTTAAATTTAACCGCCGAACAGCGTTATGAAAAGGCTAGACAGATTGGTTTATGCCTTAATTGTTTAAAGGGACGACATAGAGCATTTGATTGTAGGGGACCTAGATGCGTGTACTGCAATAAAAAACATAATAAGTTTTTACATATGGAATCAGCAGATAAATCTGCGAGCGAATCAAATAATTTGCAGAATAAGACACCTTGTAGAGGCTTTGGTAGTTT
Source organism: Tipula helvola (assembly GCA_963556165.1). NCBI lineage: Eukaryota > Metazoa > Arthropoda > Insecta > Diptera > Tipulidae > Tipula > Tipula helvola. Next base: position 300,582,008 of record OY744481.1, on the reverse strand, counting down.
TTATTCAGGATTTTCGGATGGGTGATTGGTGCAAATATGAAAATAGTTTCAATTTTCACGCTCAAGTAGATATGGAACGGAAATTAGATCAACTGGTTCAGAGATTTTGGGAGGCTGAATCATGTGAACTCAAACCAGTTTTAACATTAGAAGAGAAACAGTGTGAAAAGTTATACGCTGATACATATTCGAGGGATGAAAATGGTCGTTTCAGAGTAAATTTACCTTTAAAAGAAAATTTTGTATGTTTGGGGGATTCGAGAGAAATGTCAGCGAAACGATTTGAATATTTGGAAAAAAGACTTGATAGAAATCCTAATCTCAAAACACAGTACGTTGACTTCATACGGGAATACGAGCGTTTAGGTCATATGAGGGTTAGCCAAATAAATAATAAGCATTCATTAGAATATTTCTTACCGCACCACGCCGTGTTTAAATTGGATAGTTCTACCACCAAAGTGAGAATGGTTTTCGATGCTTCGGCGAAAACATCGACCAATTTGTCTCTCAACGATGTACTTTTGGTTGGTCCTGTCGTGCAAAAAGACTTATTTTCTATTATATTAGGATTTCGAAAATTTGTCTACGCGTATACAACGGACATTGAAAAAATGTACAGACAGATTAATGTTTGTGAAAAGCACACACCATTGCAGAAGATATTGTGGCGCGAGGATTCAAAAGACCAAATAAAAGAATTTGAATTGCAGACTGTGACGTATGGTACGTCGGCTGCACCCTATTTGTCAACTAAAACACTTGTTCAATTGGCCATTGCAGAGAAGGACCAGTATCCATTGGCAGCCAGGGCCGTTCTTATATATTTAGGCGCCCTGGGCTAAAAATATTAGGCGCCTTTGTACAAGCTAAAAAAAACTTCCCAGTGCAGAATCATCTTCTGTTTTAAAACCAGTACACTCGACACCATGAAATTCTAGAGAAAATACAAGACATGAAGTTCAAACAGCATTTAGAAAGAGAGGCAATTAATTCCAGAAACGAACAAAAGTTAGTGATTTCGACGATCGGAGACGATACAATGAATAAAATGAGAACACCGGATGATTGTGAAAATGAGTACTAGCATTGATACCTCCATCAATAGGCGTTGAGACTTGTAATTGTCATACAAACGGCCATTTGGATCGGTCGAATATTTCTACACTTTCCGTGGAAAATTCAATTTTTTTTAAAATCAACTGAACTATAGCCCACAAATTCAGAGCCACAAAAATCGAAAATCTACGGTTTGCATTTCCTTTGAAGTGAAAAATGAAATTCAAATAAAAAGATGTTCTCTAAAATTGACTAGGTCTTGGACATTTGGTGGCGCCCTAATAATGCGGCGCCCTAGGGCTGCCCCATGGTAAAGATGTCCTTATTGGCAGCCAGGGCAAGTTTAGATCATTTTTATGTCGATGAGTTTTTGGGTGGTAGTAATGATATAGATGAATCATTAGAGATTCAAGATCAATTGATCAAAATGTTCAAGGGCGCAGGTATGAATTTAAGGAAATGGTCTTCAAACGAACCAAAATTATTAAAAAATATCTCAATCGAAATTAGGGAACATTTAATTGATTCAAACGAAACTATTAAGGCGTTAGGTTTGATTTGGAATTCTACAAACGACACGTTTAAATTTAACGTTGGTAAGGTTCACGTTACAAATTTAGTTACAAAAAGGTTTGTGTTATCAAATATAGCAAAGTTGTTTGATCCGTTACGGCTAATAGCTCCGGTTATAGTCACTGTCAAGATTTTAATGCAGCAGATTTGGCTCAGTAAAATCGGATGGGATGAAATGATTGCAAGTAGCTTGTAAAATATATGGGGACATTAGATACAATTGAAATAAAAAGATGTGTTGTCCTGAAAGACACAGTTCGAACTGAGATACATGGGTTCGCTGATGCTTCACAGAAAGCTTATGGTGCGTGTGTTTATTTGAGATGCATAAATTCTGATGATGAGGTTACTGTGAATCTCTTGTGTAGCAAATTCCGTATAACCCCATTAAAGGTAATTACAATTCCACGATTAGAACTCACTGCGGCATTGCTTCTAGCTAATCTGGTAAGTAAAGTAAGAGATTCTTTGAATATCGAAGTAGGGAAATTCGTTTTGTGGTCCGATTCTAGTATTGTGTTGGCATGGTTAAAGTTGACTCCGTATCAGTTGAATTCATATGTGGTTAATCGTGTATGCCAAATTCTAGAATTGACAGTAGGAATGTCATGGAGGCATGTAGACAGCAAAAACAATGCTGCTGATATTTTATCTAGATGCGTTATGCCAGCGGAATTGAAAGGAAATTTACAGTGGTTCAGAGGGCCAGCATTTTTGTTGGAACCGGAAACAGCTTGGCCAAGTAAATTTGTAAAGTCGAATTTGGTTTTAACTGATTTAAAAAAACAGGACATAGTCTTTTTGGCCATGTTGTATAAAGATATTTTTTAATTGAAAATTATAGTTGATTACCAAGGTTGGTTCGTGTTGTTGCATATTGCAAACGTTTTACACACAATTCAAGGAAGGAAAATAAAGTCAAAAGAAACCTCGGGTCATTAGAACCATCTGAGTTGTCTGATGCGATGAAAGTATTGATTAAAGTCGTACAGCACTCAGTGTTCAATAAAGAAATCGAATATCTGAAGTGTAAAAGGGATCTGCTGCAGAGGGTATATTGAGAGTGGGTGGGAGAATACACAAAAGTTCTTTGGATTATAATCAAAGGCACCAAGTATTGTTGCCAAGGCACCATTTCTGAACCATATTAACAAGAGAAGAACACATAAAAAATTTGCATGATGGTGTTCAATCTACGTTATCGAAAATTCGTCAGCAGTATTAGATCATAAACGGGAAAAATTTAGTAAAACAAATTATTCATGACTGCATTCCATGTTTTAGAATAAAACCAAGGTGTTTGGAACAACTAATGGGTGATTTTCCAGCAACCCGCATAGATATGGTGACACCATTTTACAATGCAGGATTAGATTTCCGCGGTCCTTTTTCGGTTCGCTACAAAAATCAAAGGAAAAATACCTATAATAAGGTTTATATATGCATTTTTGTTTGTTTCTGCACTAAGGCTGTCCATATTGAGGTAGTTGAGGATGCAACAGCAGATGCGTTTATTGCATGCCTCAAACGGTTTTTCAGTCGAAGAGGTAAAAGCGCCCAAATTTGGAGCGACAACGGTACGTACTTCGTAGGGGCCCATAATAAATTGTTACATCTACAAAAATTATTTTCTGAGGGGGAACGTAGTATTGTTGAGTTTTGTACAGGAGAAGGTGTCAAATGGAATTTCATTCCTCCTCGAACCCCACATTTCGGTGGATTATGGGAATCTGGGGTGAAGGTTTTTAAATCACACATGAGAAAGGTGGTTGGAGCGAAAATTATGACATTGGAGTTTTTATATACATTTGTCGTAGAAGTGGAAGGTATTATGAACTCAAGGCCTATTTCTGAGATGTCTTCCGATCCAAATGACCTTGAACCTCTTACTCCAGGTCATTTTTTGACTGGTAGAGCTATAAACTCCATAATTGAACCTGACATTTGCAAGTTATCTGAAAATAGACTATTGGAAACAACTTACCAGATTGGTACAACTTTTTTGGAAACGATTTAATTTGGAATATGTTCATAATTTGCAAATTCGTAACAAATGCAAGACGTCAAGTCCAGTGTTAAAGACAAACGAATTGGTCGTCGTAATAGATGAACTTATGGCGAGTACTCATTGGTTGATGGGGCGAGTCGAACAAGTTATAGAAGGATCCGATGGTAAAGTTCGTTCATTCGAACTAAAAACGGAGAAATTAAGCGAGGCATCACCAAATTGTCACGGCTCCCAATGGATTAAATTTAGTCTTATAATCATAATTTAAGTTCATATTATGTATATTATATTATTATTTACATATCTATTTCCTATTAATTAGAATTTAAGGAATACTTGTTTATATATTGTTATGTTTGTTTTGTTTAAAAAGGTTGAAATTGAAATTTTGATGTATTTAAGTAATTGCTATATACACACATTTTTAAAATTTTTAAAAACACTTGTTAAATATTTCGCAAAATTACAAAAGGTTTAAAAAATCACTGACCATCATCAGTGATTTTTTAAACTTTTTGTAATTTTGCGAAATATTTAACAAGTGTTTTTAAAAATTTTAAAAATGTTTGTAATTGCTGTAATTGTTTGTAATGAATTTGATTTAAAGTACAGTTTTGTGTTGAATTTATAATTTAGTAATTTGTTACATGTTTTTAAACGATTAGAAAATGAGATTTTTAAATCATACAATACAAATAAATATTTGAATTAAGTTTAGTTGTTATGTTGAAAGGAAATGAATGATCCTTTCAAGGCGGGGAGTATGTTATGATTCTATGGTTAAAAATGCACTAACTATTTTGGAAAATGTATAACATTAGAATACACTAATAAAAAAAAAAGATAGAACGAGAGAACATCGAGAGAAAATAGAACCGTTTGAGTCAGTGTGCAATCGCAGCGGTTGAATAGTATAGTCATTGTCATACACCCCACAAAAATTGTAAAATAAAATTATATTGGAATAGATGTAAAATAAACCGTGGTTTTTTATTTCCCAAAAAGAAAATAATATAGTACCAAAACACAAGAAGAAGAAAATTAAGTATGTATACGATTAAACAACATATGTATATCAGCGCTCCAAGTGTACATAACGCACACTCATAACATAACATAACGCGACAAAACAATCTATGTACATATGTATGTATATAAACTTAATTTTAATTTGTATATTTTAATATTTTTTCGTTTATATTATCTAATATTATATATACATATGTATAGGGTACAAAAGCTAAAGCTTACATCTATGTATTTTAATTAGAAAAAAAAAATAAAAATAGGAAGAGATAAATTAGCTCACACCTATTAGTTTTGGCTTGATTTGTAATTATCATTATAAACTTAATCTCAACTTTTAAATAAAAAATCTGATGTGGAAGTTTTGGGGTGTTCCAAAAGGTTTTCATCAACGACAATTCGTACTTTATTTAAATGGATAGATATTGAAAGAGTCTTCGTCTGCGTCTTTTCCATAAACATAGCATTTATTAACTGTAATCAATAAGCGAATAACAGTCACCCATAAAAGAATGTCGAAATAGATTTTCTAATAATTATTTTAAATGGATGTCCATCATTAGTTATGTCACCGAGTCATGCCTTCTACGTACTAACTTCTATGAATTATTAGATGATAACCGACCGCAACAGTAAGTACAATAAGTAGTAAATACTAAATAGTAATAAATAATAAGAAATATGTGAACATCTTGCCATGCACATAATTTATTTAATTGTATTTGTAACAAAAAAAAGAATTCAATATCAAGGAACTTACTCCGGGAGATACTCCGTTTTAATGAAAATGTAGAAATACCTTATTTAGTTGTATGTTCCCTCCTTAACCTGTCAATATATTCACCAGTTATTGTATATAATATGTTCTCTAAACAAATTACTTACCTCCTTAGTCGATAATACAAAGAAGAATAGGAAAACAGAAATATGCCGATATAATAGAACATTTTCAAATGTTTAATCATTAACACGGGTTTCCCCCCGTGTGCGCAACGACGATCGTTGACATTACAGTTTACCTTAGTTAATGTGGGTGGTTATACTTGTTTTTAGATCTGCTGATGCTCAAGTATATTTGCAAACCCAATGTAAACACTTGAACAGAATAAAATCGTAAAAAGAAATGCTCAAGTTGTTTTTGTATAGAAAAGGTTAGTTTAAATTTCGATGGGTGGTTTTATTTTACTAAAATAATACTACGAGTATACAGTAATTGTTCTAAAGTCACTACTCCACTTTTATTATCATATTATGTACAATAATTATTTATGTGCGTTCATAACATTTTCATAAAAAAATAAAATACTCCAGTGGTGTTTATTTCGCCCAAGGAATGAGACCTACATGTCACATGAATAAAAAAAAAACTGTAAATTGGACATGTACAATAACATAATAAAAATATCATGATTTCATTATAAGATTAGGGATATACACAGCCCGAATTTACTCGTTTAATAAACTAAAGCTCAGACATTTCTCTGCACAAAATTCCACCACCGTATTTCGACCGTAATGTAAACAATACAAATTTATCAACACAAAATGGGTAGTACAGAGTAACAAACATTAAACGTTAAATTGGTAATCTAATGAATATTACAAAAAATATGTAAGGGTGGCCATGGAGACTGGTCTATACTGCTAACCGAATTGGACAATGGAATTTATTATTATAATAAAACAAAACTCATATAAATTATAACAAAAAAAAAAAAAAAAAATTAAATCAAATTACAAAGTAATTATCAACGATGGTGATTGTTTTTGATTTTTTTGTGTTGTCGTTGGTGTGTGGATTGTTGAATCATGATTAAATCAAATTATAAATATTCGTTTTGTTAAAACGTATATTATATTGTTTGAAGGGTGCCAGTAACACACTGCCGTGATATTATATTTGTATACAGTATAGCGTTAATTTAACAAAAATCGTGTGATTTCAAATTTATATTAATTACATTGTCAAAATCGTTTTATTATAATTTTTAATTTACATAATTTGTTGACAACTTGTTTCCCTCAATATACTATAATTGCGCGTCGACAAGTGTTCACTGTTGATGTCAATGATATTTGTCATTTGCAGTGAGAATTGTTACAGTTGATTACTCGCAGAATTTGTTAAACCTTAAAAGCACGATAATATTGAATCTACCGGCAAATTAAGTGCACTAGAAAGACTAGATGTCCTAAACTTATAAATTATGATTATAGCGGGCGAGCTCTTTGAGAAGTTGGAAATGAGATATTTGCTGCTTTCTCCCTTAGGTTTGGATGGCGGTCCACCAGGACCAGGCATAGACACAAAAAGGTCCGTAGCCATTGCTTTCTCCCTTAATGGTATTGAATTTTTATTGATGAAGTACAAATACTCAGCGACGCAATATAGAAGCAAATTCTACTGTCAATTCAGACTTTGAAAAGACCAAATAAATGTTGCACTAAGTTAAGTGGTGCATGATGTCCTTTAATTGTATGCACGAAATTGGGAATTTCCTCTTGTTTCTTGATCTAATGATTATGTAGAACTCGGAAAGTGCCATCGTCATTGCGCTTAGTGCCAAATGTCATTCTCATGACTTTTCTTTCGAATATCACTTGTTTTATTTGGGAATAATTAAAACACACTTTTATTAGTACAGTAGTATTTATTATTATAATTAATTATGGCATATATTGTGCACATCAAGAACGAGTACATTACATCCCTCCACCGTTGATTAGGACACATATGTAGAAGAAGTTGTTTTCGGTATGGCTAATCTGCGGAGGGAATCTTCATCGGTTTCAAATTGTGTCTTTTTTGTTCATTTCTTTGTCTGTGTAATTTCTTGCGGTACGGTTGATGATGGACCACTGGTTCATCTATCGGAATGGTAATTGTATTGTTAAGGGGGGAGACCCAAGTTAAGTAGATTATTCTACCAGCTCCGTAACCTTCCAATAGGGTGCGCATCACGTGAGCTATTCTGGTCTTGTATTAGGCAGCTGCGTGATGGTTACAATTGGGTAACCTGGTCACAATTCGCAAGTGCACGTGCTGCCTCCTCGTGGTAACCACCGGTAACTGAATCCATTTGGCACATTTTGGCCATTTGGCACAAGCTAAAGTTCGGCGCTAACGGAAAAATCCTTAACAATATATCCTAATCTGACATGGAACAACATATTCCGATGGATGAATGGCTGATAGGTTAATCATTCCAAAGTATGCGGATTCTGAATATCAGGCACCTTCCAGTTTTATTTAGCCTTCCTGTAGTAAAGCTGGGTGACTTACAGGCGACTTTAAATTCCCAGAAACTCGTAAGAGTGAAATGAAAACGGTAGGTGGGGCAGAAGTAGGAATATACAGGAGTGGGACTGTCCACTCGAAGTCTTTGAGTCCCAGTGCTACTGTCTTTCTAGCAGAAGTAAATGCAGTAGTAAACATCCAGGTTACTATCAGGTTCATTAAGAGCCTGAATATTGACTGGACGGATAATTAAGTAGGATCCAAGTACCAAAGCTCTTTTAAATAGCAGTGTAAGGTGGCTGAACGGCCACATGGCCCTGCAACAATAATAATAATAAAATTGTTCATGGGTTGCTCGATTTCGTTACCGATCAACATGACGTTTCATTAATTGGCCTTGTTCTGTCTCTACAGAATAAGAAATAGGGCCTGTTGTTCTGATAGCAGAAGCAGGTATACATTTTGGACCCGACGAGGATAGCTTCGCGCCCAAACTGTGGAACCATTAGACAGTTTTCGCCGCTGGTCGTTCAGTGGTTTGGCCTTGTGAACGCGAATGTTGTCAGGGTTAAGATGATCGAAGAAAGTTCGAAGACGGCGATAAAATAGGAGTTCGACGAGTAATCTGCCGGTTGTAGTTGATAGAGTTGCATGATAGTGGTGCAGGAACTTCGCCAGACGATGTTGAATGGCGCCAGAAATATCTTTCTTATTAAAATCTTTTGTCATTTTGATCATTACCTCCTCCTGCCTATTTGAACGGGGTTGATAAGGAGCCACATGCACCGCGCCAATACCATTCGTATCACAGAATTGTGGTAATTCCGCGGAGTCGAACGCTATACCGTTGTCAATTACAATGCTCTCTGGAATTCCATGAGGGGCAAATATTTTGCGAAGAGCCTAGATGCCACATTGAGAACCACTTCTAACCACTTAATAATGGATACTGGACTATGGTTTTGTCGTCTTCTCCCATGGGTGCACGGTAGTCTATACCACTTCAGGACGGCTTAATTGACACTTTTTTACAAAGACGCACAACCTTGTCTAAGTCCGCATCTAGATTGCCTTCATTCTCACAATATCTGGGTGAGCAATTATTACTATATATCAACAGAGGAGACATCCTTTGAGTGTATTCACTTCGGTACGACGAACCCAAATTGATTGGAATTGTTCAACGGGTTTAAACTCTGGCCAGCCATGCAGTGTCCACTGAAGGATTTGCGTGAGAACTAGGTCTTTGGTTATCGAAGCGGCAACGTCATCGGCATGAACGGTAGGCTTGTGTACCATATCAATAAACAGCATCTCTTCTTCCTCTGTGAAGATCGTATTGCCTGGAACTTGAAGTCTACTAAGACTATCAGTATTTCCCACATTCCTCCCGACACGTTAGACGAGTTTGAATGTGTAGGCATTCAGGAAAGTACTCCAATGAAACATTATCGACGATAGGACCTGTGGAGTTGGAACATCTATGGTAAAACGACCGAGGAGCTTCTTCACTTCCGTAATAATCGCCAAAGTTTTACCATTACCTTGGTGGTATCGTCGTTCCGTTTCGGTCATCGTCCTCGAGTTGTATCTTCTCCACAGGATATTTTTGTGAAGCAAACGCTCACCCGCCTTCGAGACCCGATCCACAATTTGTTCAGAAACCATTGGAATTGTTTTTTCTGTTTTTCTTTTTTGATCAGATTCATGCCACGAAAAGTTGTACCAAAATGAATTTCAGAGGTCAAAACATAAACTACAAAAAACCACCGGTTACGTCCACCACGCTTTAAAATGAAGAATCGAGACCCAATCCAGGACAACTACAAATGTACGCCCCCCCTTTTATAATTTTTAAAACACACCACGACCCACCTCAATTTAACTCCGGCTTCACAGCAAAAACACGTCTAAACATTCGACTTTCGTGCGCCGACCAATCAACAATAAATTGTTAAATTAACAATAAATTAATTATTTTTAATAAAATAAATTTGTAATGAAAATTTAAAAAACAAAAACACAACCATTTGACTTGAAAGTCATGGCCAACCTCACCGATATTGATGAGTAAAGAAGATCGACCCTACCAAAATCGCAAACAAGATGTATATCAGATAGAAGTGATGACCTATGGAGCTGCATGTTCGCCGTCGTCGGCGCAGTACTTTAAAATTAAAAATCCAAAAGTCTATGAAGCAAAATATCCATGAGCACTATAAGCAATAGTTGAATCGAGTAAAATGTACTGGCTTGCTCAAGGAAATGGAAAAGATCAAAGTCCAGAGATATTATTCACCAGTGTTGTTGGCGTCAGCGATAATAAGGGTTCAACCCCATATATCTTGTGATTCTAGTGATGCTGTGGAAGCTTATTTTCGTATTGCAACTGATGAAGTTGTGCGTACAATACGGGTGTATGCAAAAACAAAAGTGGCTCCGATAAAGACCGTAAGCATTCCGCGTTTGGAATTACAGGCATGCTTGACAGGTTTGCGAATGGCGAAAACAATTACTGAAGGTCATTCGGTGGGTATCGGTCGGGTATATTATTGGAGCAATAGTATTGAGGTGGTTATCGATGTCGTATCGTATAGGAGAAATCCAAGAAAACACAGTGATTAAAGATTGGAAATGGGTTCCTTCGGAGCAGAATGCGGCTGATTACGAAACAGAAAGGCATTAGATATGGTGGCAAATTCGTTATGGTTCACAAGACCGTTATTTTTAAAGGATCAACAAGGGGAGCTATAGGTGTATAGTGATTTAGAGAATCTATCGGTGCATAGTTATATAGTGAGTGCGAGTGGCTAAGTGTCTCGAGAAGAATCTTGAAGAAGTAAAACGTTTGAAAAAATACTCCACATTCATAAAGTCTAGCAGAATAGTGGCACGAGTTTTCAAAATAGCTAAACTTTGGCTTGAAAAGGTTTCAATGTTAAGATCAAAAGTTGGCTGTAGTTAAGTTGCAAAGATGTTGTTGCAGCAAAGCATGAAATTATTCGAATGGCTCAATGGGGAGCCAGAAATTATCACCTTGCAGCAGGGTAGTCGTTTTGGACATAAAACTAAAATTTACAGCATGTCGCCATATTGGGATAATTAAAACCTCCTGTTGAGAGTAAAGAGGAGAATTAGCCAGTTCCCGGAAGTCGACGCGGTTATCTACTTTCATTAGACCTTGTGGGGGTTGACACGTTTGGTTCGTTATTAGTGAAGATTGGGCGCCGCCTGGAAAAAAGTATGGAATATTGTTTACCTGCTTGACAGTAAGAGCCATACATTTTGAGGTAGCGCATAAATCAATACCATCTCACAAATCATTTATTTCTCAATTAAAAATTAATGCGTTCCGATTAAAAGTCATCGGAACACTAATACTCTACGATTATTGAAAAATTAATGAAATAGTCACGATTTGACAGAATGGCATCTTGATGGGTTATATCTCAAACGAAATGGATGCCAAGGGACAAAAGCAAACCAAAGTTGCATCCAAATCCTACGGATAGATACAATTTTGACACCAGTCGTAAGGTGGTGGTGTTTTGATTGCGGCAAAGAATTCGTTTCCTAGCGATGTGATTGCTGTTCGCATCAGATTGGCCAATAATATTTCGATTGTTGTAATCGCCGTGTATGTACCGTACTGGTCGAACTTGGATTACTATAATACGTTTATCAACTACATCGAGTCAGCTGTTACGCCTCTTGTTCGTCCTAGCAACCAACTTATCATTGTGGGTGACTTTAATCTACCCATGATATCTTGGGACGATGTGGACGCATTAGCTATCATTGATTACTTTGCTGCTATCTCAACTACGCAGCTCAACCGTATTAGCAACAATCGGGAGAAATTCCTTGATCTGTTATGATGTTATGGGTGCCGAAATTTCTGAGTGTCCGGACTTCATTGGTTGTGAGAGCATCTACCACGTACCGATTACGATAAATATTTTTCATTCCAATTGTATAAATAACTGTCTCTACTGATTGGGACTTTTTACAACGCGGTGGAGATTTGAACTGTACGGTGTTAAGGTTCAACGATCTTCTCAGGTGTGGTATCGATAAGTACGTTTCGCGGGTGAAAAAAAAATAAAAACAGCCGTCGGGAGCCATGGTATAATAATCAGTTGGTGTTGCTCGAGAAACGACACAATAACCTTTATTCCTTGATTTTTATAGAGGTCGCAAGGAATTTAAACACCTAAACTGATTCCTTTATAAAAACTATATACATAGTGCGAATTGAGGAAGAGTTAACGTATAGTCCTAAGGAGTGGTAGAATTTTATTATCAGTAAGAAAAAAATGGCTGGCTTTCCGTTTAGTATATCGTACCAGAGCTCCGTCGCTAGTCAGCCCTTGGACATCTGCAATCTGTTTACTAATGTTTTTGTGTCGATTTACAAACCAGTTCCTTCGCCCATTATCGTGACTCCAGGTTTCCCCAGCTTCGTTCAATTTAAAGACTTCAAATTTACTGAGGAAGGAGTTCTGGATTGCTTGCTCCAGCTCGAGGTTGGAAAGGGATCAGGTTATGATGGTTTTCCGCCGATTCTGTTTAGATGTTGTGCTGACTGTTTAGTCCTCCCGATTACCTTCATATTTCATGAAAGTCTCCGTCGCGAGTTTTTCCCCGATCCTTGGAAAATTTTTTGTATTCATCCAATCTTCAAGGCGGGTAGAAGAAGTGATGTGGGTAATTACCGGGGGGTCACCATTCTCTCCGTCTTACCCAAGTTGTTTGAGTCTATGGTTCATAAAAACTTGCAATTCCATACTAAAAACTTCATTTCTCCGGCACGATGTTGTTCAATACTTTGAGTTTGCTAACTGTCTCCTCCTCGCAGACGACATGAACATTTTCGCCCGGGTTGCCAGTATATCTGATTAAGTTGCAGGGGGACCTAATTAGATTTTGCTGTTGGTCAATTAACAAAAGAAACGTGAGCAAATGTAAGACTCTCATTTAATCGTATCTGCTCACCCATTTTTCACCAATATCAGCTGTACAATGTAGACGTTGACCGAGTCGAGTTCATTCCCAATCTTGGCGTGATTTTTGCATCCGACGCTACATTTACCAGACATGTTAACACCATTATTTCAAGGTCGTATATTATGTTGGGCTTTATTAAACAAAACTGCAGGAATTTTAGAGACCCGATAACTTTGACATCACTGTATGTCTCATTTGTTCGCTCTATTTTGGAGTATGCATCTCCAGTTTGGGCGCCATCCTACCACTGTCATTCCGGGAGGATTGAGAGCGTTCAGAAACAATTTGTTCTGTTCGCGCTCCATTGTTTACCGATCATGCGTGCTGTGGAATATGTCCTCCTACCTTATCAGGATCAATGTAATCTTCTGAAACGTCAACGTGATGGGCTTTTATTTATTGACCCTGCACCAACTAACTATGGTTTTTCGGAACCTATCCTGAGAACATCACGGATGTTCAATTCATTATTTAAAATGTTCGATTTTCACTTGTCGAGAGATTCATTCAATAATGTTTTATTTCCATTTTTTTGTATAATTCTAATTAATTGTAGTTAGCCGGTTGTTCGTACCGATTGTAACCACTTTAGGTATTAAATAAATAAATAAATCCAAAATCAATTATCGACCCTTTTTAATAGACATTCAATATTTAAGTTTACTTCCATCCAGACAAACTAAAATACATTTATAAATCAAACACACACAAACAACTCCAAATAAATATTACCTGAAATCCTAGAAGCAATTCTTGCTTCCAATTTTCCTAGCTCTAGTATGAATTTTTTGCCGGTAAGGCACTTAACTAGGCATACTTGTTTCTGGGTTCAAGTTCATTTTTTTAAGAATATTTCCTAACTTTAATATCACTGGTTCATCGAACCAAAGTTTTAAACTCCATATAAATTTTACGAATTTTGTTCCATTATTCCACATGCTTAATTCCTGCGACTTTAATTCGCGGACCCTTTAATACACCGTCACATCCACTGTTATTACAAGTTCACTGTTAAAAGGCACGGGTTACCCCATTTACACATTAACGGTTTGAATTTACACAAATATCGAGTAAACAATAGAAATCAATAAACTAAATACACAATTAATAAATTTAGATGAAAATCTTTAATTTTAAATGTCATTAATTGAATAAAAAATAATTTCGAGAAAATTCGCTAGTAAAATTATTTCCACAGCGAAAAAAAAAAAACAAAACCATTCGTTAAGGCTACTTCGGTAAGACTCTAACAAAAAATGAGAGTAGATTGCAAACAAAATAAATGAATGCAAAAATTGAATGAGGAAATTGTAAAAAACTATGCTACTACCTTAAAATTTAATGAAAATGTGCATTGCTTCCGTTTTTTACAATATTGCTTTGTAAAATCAAGGTTGATTTGCTAATATGTACATAACAAATAGCTGTGGCTACAAAATTGCTTGCTGCTAATCGCCCCATCACCCGCTTATTAGTCGATTGTTTTCTTGAAACAATCTTGAAATAGTTGCAAGCTTCGTCAAATTTATATCCTTTCCAGACTATAAAACCTAGTGAAATATGTGCGATAACTTTGGCAAGGGATCTTTATTTAATTCCAAAACTAAGGATAATTAACGGCAGTCATTAGCTGCCAACAGAATATTCAACTATCTTCTTTTTACTGTATATGTATGTTATAATTTTTCAAACATAAATAAACTTCAAAATAATTAATCAAAGTAAAATATTTGATTTACCTACATACATAGAACATAGACATAATGTACGTTATGAATTGTATGGTTTAGTTAATAACCGATATTAGTTCTAACAAGACGTCTAAAAGCTAAGTAATTAAAATTCAAAAATAAAACAAAATCAAAATGTTTCAAAATAATATCAAAACGTTTAAAAAAAAGACCAGTGATCAAAAATTCAGTTATCAATTTCGAAATTATTTACTATTTTTCCGTTTATTTGGCTACTGTCCATTTTCAATGCAATCAAATCGTTTATTAAAAATCCTCTTAAAATTACTAACCCTAATCAATTTATTTATAACAATTGGAATATTTGTTAAAGCATTTTTTTACGATAATCTATTCTATGAACAGCAAAATTCTTCGCTATACATTATTGTTGGTGGCCTCGTTTTTCTAATTCTAATTATATCGGTGGTAACAAATTTATTGCAATCATACCTGAAACGGTACAATCAATTGGAAATAATTAACATTTTTAATTTAATTAATACAATTTTAAATAAAAATCTTTCCTATTCGACCGATTATAAATTTATAAAGAGAAAATTTTTGAAAAAATTTATTTTCATTTTATTTACTTTGATAACAATTCAAACGATTTTTTTTATATTTTTGTATTATGATTTGGATAAATTTTGGCTTTATCATTTTTTGCCGGCATTCTTTATGCGAATACGTTTGTTACAGAATATATTTTATATTGATTTTATTAATGAAATACTATTGATTATAAATAGTTTGTTGGAAAATAATAATAATAATAACAAGAATAATACGGGTTATGGTAATAATAATAAGCAAATGATCGGTAAAGGTGATAAAATCGCTAATGTAATGTACATCAAAGAATATAATTATAACGTTAATATTAATAATTATGTTAATAATAATAGTGTTAATAATAACAATATAATTTACAATAAAATTTTATACATAAAAATTATTTATGGAAAACTATGGGACGTTTGTAACTTAATTAATGATTGTTTTGGGTGGTCCCTCCTGGTAATAACGACGGAAAATTTTATTGAATTTACTACGAATAGCTATTGGTTATTTTTATCCGTCGAAGATATTATCGAAAAGATTAATGGATATCACTGTATTTGTGCTCTAATTCCGATTGTATTTCTACTGGCGATATTGGCGTATTCATGTTACACGTGCTCGCAATCGGTAAGTAAATTGAGATTTTGAATGCGTTTAAAATGATTTAATTCCGTTTTAAATTGTAATCAAACCCAATTATGTAAATTAAGTTTAATCGTGCAAAAAATTAGATTCATATTCTGAATACTCTTCGATTAGTTATGCCGTATGATCAAATTTTTTGCACCACTATATTTTTACCTCAATTTCAAATTAACTTATAGCACCATTTCTCACTATTAAAACACGAAATTTTTAAACTTTATAAATTTTATTTATTATTATAAAATTGTATTTAGAATTCAATTTAAGTTTTATTTGCAATCACTTCGATGTATATATTGGCCCAAATCATAGAATATTCTGTTCTTCGTTTCTTGCTCAACAATTATTGTCTATTTCTAAACTAAATAATAAAACAAACTTAAAATCTAAAATATAACCAAAAGCCCAAAAACATTACGCCAGAAACAAAAGTTATCGAAATTTAATTAATCTGGAAAATTGATACTATAGAATTCACATTTATCACTCGACACAAACTAATCTCGTTTTAGATTGATTTGTTTCCTCTCTATGAAAAAGCAATCGTAATTTCAGCGTCAATCGAACAAGAAAATCTCAATGATCTTTTATGTTTGTGCCTTATCCGTTAAAATATAAGAACCTTGTAAATTGCACTTATAAAATCTAAAAAATTTGTTTGCCAAGCAATGTTGAGATTAATTTAATGGCATTTCTAACAAAAACAATAACCACAGTAAAGTTGTCAAACTGAAAACGTCAGCTAATTAGCCAAATGGCTAATAAACATTTAAACATACTTATTCATATGGAGGCCTATTCGCGTTATTAATTTTTACAATTTGACTACGGTTAAGAAGGTAACTTATAAACTAATCTCATATTTTGACTCTAACACCAATGCTAGACAATTTCATTATTAGTATGTCGTGGTTAACAGTATCAAATGCCTTTGAAATGTCCATAAATACTGCTGAACATTTCTGAGAATTGTTAATAGCTAAATCAATATTGTTTCAAAATTTAGGAGAGACTCTTCCGTAGATTTTCCTGCTATAAATCCAAATTGGTGATCACTAAAAAATGGTATTTTACCAAGGTAACAGATCAATCGTCGTTTTATTAATTTCTCAAATAATTTGGAAAAAGTACTCAATAGTGAGATCAGTCGGTAATTGTTCAGTTGCAGAGCATCAGCCTTTTTAAAAACTGAATAACAACAGCTATTTTTAGAGCATCTGGAAAAATTCCACTCTTTAGACTTAAATTAAATAAAAACTTTAATATGTCGACCAAAAACCAAGAACAATTTTTAACAATTACATTATATACCCCATCAAATCGTTTGGAATGTTTGTTTTTTAACTTCTGAATTTTTTATATTTCAGTATTACGCATGTTTATAAAAATTAAAAAAAAACAAGAAAGTTAAACATTAACGTACAATACTCATCCATCAGTCTTAAATTAGGCTGACAATTCGAACCACATTTTGAACGAACGTCACGGTGTGCCGAAAAAAGTTGGTCTAAAATGCCGAAAAAAACTAGCGTCATATATAAATACAGCATACTCTACAGTGTCATAATCCATTAAACAGAAAATTGTATCTGATCATTTAACAAAAAAATCGCGAAAAAACGCGATTTTTTTAATTTTAATTGAAAATATCATTTCGGCGGCCAATTTAAAAAGGAAGAAATTAAAGATAATACAACTTTAATACTTTTTTCTTAATCTATATTCCTTTATCTATAAAATGAATCCTATATCAATATTTTGCGATAAATAGTTTTTGTTTTACAACCAAAAATACACTAACATACAATGCGGAAAATCAAAATACTCCGCCTACTTCGCTTGCTTGAAACAATACTAACTCAAGGTCACTGTGTGCGGAAAGGTGAAAGGAATTTGCCAAATAGGTATACTGAATTCAATAAAAATTTAACTATTTTACACAGAATAGAATATATAGAAGATAGACTGAAATTAGAGCTTCTAGGTTAGAAGAGCTGGAAATATTCAAAACCAAACAACAACAATTTACTTAACGACAAAATCAACACCAAAACCAATAAAAATTACGACTTAATTTTATCCATAACTTAAAAACAAAGGAGGTGCCAAATAAAATAGTCAAAATATATTATGTAATAGTAGTAAAAAAGAAACCGAAGAAGAAATTATCCTCGAAATCGATATTTCTAAAAAAATTAAAAAATTGTCACAACAAGGAAGAAATAAAAACTACAATATAAAATAAAAATAAAAAGTTTTTCATTTAAATATATAAAGTGACAAAAGAACACAAAAAATAAAGTGAAAAGCTTGTGAAATCTGGTGAAATATGGCTAGATGTTTTAAAACTCAATTGTTTTTGTTATGCGAGTGGAAAATTTAAAATTATGATTAATCGCAGCAAAATAAATGATAAACCGCCGATTTATATCGACTATACGTTTCACAAAATGTTATTAGTGGTCTGAATTGGACGCCGTCTATACGGCATTCATTTTGAAATACAGAATACTGAAGCCGCAATGTCATTTGGTGTCCCGATGATATGGATAGACCCACAAATACAATACATGATCCAATTCAAGGTTATGGGTGCATGAATTATATTCTCGGTACTAACAGAAAAAAAATTGGTACTGTGACATACAATGCAATGAGATATGCTCAATTACCGCTGCCGCATTCAGATGAAAGATCAAATCCAACTGAAGAATATTTACCACTAACATTTGAATCTGATGAGAAACACCTGTATCAATGTATCAACCATCAAATGTCACTGTGCCATGCAATTACATTGAAATCTCGCAAAATCGTTTTATCGAAGCGGCAATCTATTCCTTTGTCAAAGGATTTAAAACAAGTGAACATTTTGGCACCAAATGTTCGAATATATGGAGCAATAAATCGTCATCGTCAGTTTATGATTTTTTTCAAATCAATTGAGAATAATTTGCTCGCTGTTTGCACTGATATACGTGATTTGGTTTCCACAATTCACCATGCATATAATTCCGAAGATTGGCGATTGTCTATCGATTCCTCCAAATACCGTTTGAAGGCAGTTTCTTTAAAACTCGTTGGCTATCGCCAATGCGCATGGTGAATGGAATCTTAAAACTTTGGCAAACGTTGAAAATCTAGTTTTTGTCGAAATACTTGTAAGTTACAAAGTTATTAATTTTTTTTTTAACGATACCTCAGAATAACCATTAAAGCAGACTGTGAAACAGCGAATGCAATTTCTAACTGTATAGTAAAGAGATCAGAACAGCAATTTTGGTCGCAAAATGAGGATTGATTTGAGGATTACCGGAAGGCAATGGTATTGGTAAATTGTATTGGTGTCGAATGGGCGTTTTTTTTAGTTTTCCATTTAACATGATGCAAAAAGAGAGATAAAACAACAAGAATAAAAGGGATAACATTTTACAAATAAGATAAATAAGCTCAGAAGAGAACGATCAAGAGAATATATTAAAATATTAAAGCCTGAATTCCATAGTGAATAATTGACTGAGCTGACTTGAAGATGGAAAAAGACAAAAAAAAAAATCCATCAGAGTGACAAAGACAAAGTGTTTTGTTATTGTTTTTTTATAGCAAAATTTGATGGACAGATTATGGCAGTAAACAAAAACATAACCAACAATTATTAAACAAAATTAGGTATTAGTGTTAATTCGATTATTTTCACGTTTCAAAATTATCTAAAAAATTAATTATTATTATTACTCATATCAGAATTATTTTTTTCCAATATTTTCTGTCTTAATATACAAAATTAAAAAAATCTTTCCCATAAAAGTGCCGCACTATTAAAATTATCAGTTTATTGGTGTTTTGACAGCAAATAAAAACATAACCAACAAATTAAGTTTTATGTGTTAATTCAATTATTTTACGTCTCAAAATTATCTAAAAAATTAATTATTATTAATACTCATATCAAAATTGTTTTTTTCGAAGATTTTCCGTCATAAAACAACAAATTAAAAAAAAAATCGCCATGCTATTAAAATTATTAGTGTGTGCGAGAAATATTTTTCATTGTACACAATATTTATGCAGATGTGTTAGTTGAAATGATCTCGATTTGATACTTTTCAACAAAACCAACAATAGTTACAAGCCTGACTACCACCAATATTATAAATTTATTTTTCGCGTATACATGAAAGTATTGGTGATCGGATACACTGTATAAATGAGTAAGAATAAACATACAAATTGTAGATACAAGAAAACAAAGGAATTTTTGCACCAACACTTTCAAGTATAAGCGATTAAATGTAAGGGTAACTGTGTACTTCATCACGGAATCAGGCTTGTTGTACATAACCATAATTATGGCGATCCACTAATACAGACACACATTTTTTGTAGATACAATTTTGACTGACTTCGGTTTGTGTTTCATTCACACAACTACCGATTATATATTTTTATCTCACTTTATTTTGACTGACAAACTATTATTCACTATGGAATTTAGGCTTAACTACACTTTTGTAGTCTTAATTTGGCAATTTTACAACAACAATGCCGTGTATTTTCATTCCAGAATGAAGAGATTCATTCCGCTGAGAAGAAGGAATATTAAATTTTGTTAATTATCATTTGGAATTATTACACTTTATTCAATAATTTGTTGTTATTATTTTATATTTGTTAAAATTCTAAATAATAAATTATATTTTAGGGCTTGGTACCAACTGTTGAAAGTAAAAAAAAAATTATTCTGAAGAAGAACTGCTCTTACTTTGGGCAAAACTTCATTCCTATCCGGATAGGAATAACTTTTACCAAAGTAAGACGGCATTTATTATGTTCTTATATACTCCCACACACAACTTGGAAAGAAACAACAATATTCAAAATTTAAAAAAAATTAAAAATATTACGAATGGGGCCGACTAAGAATGCATAAATTAAAAATCATTTATTTATGTTACTTTTTGTTTTTTTTATAGACGAGACATTTTTTTGTTTACGTTTACGTACATATTTTGTGTTGGTTTTTTATTAACGAAACCAAATGAATGTCGTCGGTTACAACAGCGATAGAGACAAAAACATGAATTCCTCATGTTAGAACAAAGAGAAAAATTACTTAAGGCGAGCGTAAGCACCAAAAATTTGAACCGATTTCACCCGCTTCACTAGTTTTTGATACTTACACCATGAGAAAACGAAGTTTTCCATGGCAGCGTGGTTTAGACATCTGGGGAAAATTGTCTATAGATCTCATATAGTAACTGGCCAGCCCTAAAAATGATTTAATTTCCTTCTGATTCCTCGGAATTGGAAAATTTTTTACAGAATCAATTTTGGAGGGATCTGGTTTTACACCAGAACTCGAAACCGCATGCCCAGGTTTGCAAGCTTCTTTTCTTCAAAAGGTACATTTAGAAGGTTGGCGCTTTTAGCTGAATTTTCTGACACAATTCAAGACATCAACTAGTTTTCGATTGTGATCAACCAGATCATATCCATAAACTACGATATCGTCTAAATATGCGACACAGCGGATTGCACTTAAACCAGATAACACTTGATTCATAGGACGCCGGAATGTCGCTGGTGCCCGTTTTAGCCCAAATGGCATCCTACAAAACTGAAAATGTCCAGATTGAGTTCGAAATGCTGTTTTGATTTTATCATCTGGCTGAAGTGAAACTTGGTGGTACTCGTTGGCCAGATCTAAAGTAGAAAAATACTGCGATTTTCCTAATTGTTCAAGTATTTCAGTGATATGCGGAAAAGGGTATACATCGTCTATTGCAATTGAGTTAAGTTTTTTAAAATCGACAACAGTTCGATATTTTTTCCGTCTTTAGTTGATTTTGTTGGTACAATTAGTAGAGGTGCATTCCACGGACTCACGCTATGTTCAATAACACAGCTTTACATTTCTTCCGCTCGAGCCACTACATTCTTTGAATTCGGTTCGAGGAGCTTCGAGTTTTCCGGAATTGGTTGCTTCGATTGATTTGCATTAACATCTTGACGTTTTCGCTCGTTATACATGCGTTTCCTACAATCCTTTATATTGTGGCCTATGTTTTTGCAGCAGTAATTCCATATTACTCCAACCGGCCGTACACTTAAAGGATACTTATGTGGAATAAAGCGGTTATATGCGTTAGAGTAGGTACCTGGCTGTGATTTATTTAAATTAGTTTGGTTTAGTAAACAGCAATTTCGAAAAGTATGACCAAGCTTATAACATAATAGGCAACAAATGATTGGTTTTGTTTGGGTATCGCAATCATTTAGTTTATTACTCGTATTGGTCTCTTCTTCAATTGCTTTTGCGATGGCATCCTTTAAATTTGTGAATCAACAAGCTTTCATGATTAATTTTATCGGCTCTCGAAGACCGTCTTGGAAGGATTTAAGAGCTGTGGTAGCATTCAAATTTCTAACGATTTTCGCGGAGCTTTTACCTTCTCGCCAAATACATGCGTCATTTAAATCCGAAAGTAGGCGCTCAACTCGATTTGCAAAAGCCCTTACATTTTCGTTACGATCCTGCCGGATTTATACAAGCTCGACTTGCAGCTGCTCAATAGGACGACGATCGGAAAATTATTCTTCAAATTCTGTCTTTAAGGATTTCGATGTGTCAAAGACTTCAAAACGAACTACCTTATAAGCAGTGCCAGATAACTTAGATTTAATAATATCGTCCCTCTAGTATTGAAACAGCGTATAAGAAAAATAGTAGTTTTAAAATAATTCGCATTTAAATGTTTATTGAAAAAACTTTTTGAAATAAAATCTTTTATTCTATAGAAAATTTAATTTTCTATGAAATAAAAAATTTTATTTTAAAAAGTTTTTTCAAAAAACATTTAAATGCGAATTATTTTAAAACTACTATTTTTCTTATACGCTGTTTCATTACTAGAGAGACGAATTATCTAAACAACTCTGAATGCCACTAGTTTCTTGTAATGGCTTCAAAATAATTTCGCAACAAACTATAAATTTATGTAAAAGTGATGGTATACTATCAAACTCTGGAATAAGCTTTAAGGCAGTACTAATATTAAAAGCCATTATGTTTTTTTCTTTTTTCACATGAGAATCATCAAATAAATCAAATGGAAAAAGGTCGGAAATACAATGCGTTTGCAATCTGTAGTGCACCTAACACCTTTCCACCAGAAAGCGATATCATCAACTGAAATAATCTTTAGCTTCTACAAACACTTCTAAATTTGGATTCGAAACGAGCTTTACACGCTGACAAATTTCCCGAAAATTTGGGATAATGTAACTCAATGTAATCAATACGCAACGCACCACCCATTTTTAACAAAATTAAATCCTGAAATTGGGCATCTATTAAAACGACATTTGTCGACATTCTGGTAGTTGGTTTCTTTATTACTCTTCGAGTCATTATTTTACTTCGCCGGATTGTAATTGTATTAAATTAGACGATTGATACTTTTGCTGTGTGTGTTGCTCGATAAGTCGATAGTGAGAGAGATTAGATTAGCCAACCCAACGATAAAGACACATTTAACAATACTTTTGTTGATCTGATTGGATCTGTACTTGAGCACGACGTCTGATAAAAATTAGATCGACTTTTGTGAAAGCTTGTGTAAGTCCGAACTCGCGAAAGGAAATTGCGAACGATAATGGTGAGAGCGCTAATACATTCTTTAAATACAAGAAAATTAGTTTAGAAAGATGGACTCATCTAAGCGGGAATTAACCAAAGTCAAATTGTCGCGTGTTAATTTCAAAATGACGAGTGGCCACGGCACTACAACGATGGCAATTTACGTGCAGGTCTAGGATTACAGGAAAGTGCACGTTGAGTCGTTTCAACTGTGAAAGTCTGATAAATTGGACAAGATTGTAGTTTATTGATAATTTGCCATCTCTCTATTGTCGACATCTTTCTAAATAATTTTAGGCAACTTGAATTTTAATATTGGCCTCCACATAGGTCGCACCTTATTCCATTGATTTCAAGCATTGGTCTTATACCTGGCTTACCACCAAAATGTGCTGGTTTATTTGGTAGATTCGTTCTTTGGTGCTGAATTGCTTTCGAAGCGCTGAACCTTCCTTCCAGAAACGGTAATATTCCCTTCAAGGTGTGGAGTATTTTTGGATTATTAATTGATGACTCAAATGTTGCAGTGAGTCGTTTTCCAGCTTCTTCGTAAAGTGCGTTTTTGTATTCGTTATCCGGAGCCGCTATCGAGAGCTGTCATATAAAAATAGCTCCGGATAGCGGCTCCATGAGGGATTCTCCCAAAATCGATTTTAGTTCATTTATCCCCACGCTTGGGCAGCGCTGATTACATTTTTTTTTTTACATGCAAAAATAAGTAAAATCATGTTTACAAATTCAAGTTTATTGTCTAAATTAGTGGATGTCCCCCTACTTTTTTTTTATGATTAATAAAGATGAGTATGTTGCGATTAATAATAAATATCAAATTTTAAAATTAATTTAGTCGAAATTAATAATTTAATGAAACATTCAAACACATATTTGACCATATAAAACTACATACGAAATATTTTAGCCGCCAGTCAGCAAGCGTTGGAATTCTATTTGGGAAAATCCCTAATTTATGTATGTAAATAGGTAGAGCTAAATATATTTTATATCACTTTTTCACTGAAGAATTGAATTATAAATTTTAGTTTGACGTTAAATAAATTTGATTTTCCAATAAATAGCACGTAAAATGTAAATTTAGGTATAGAAAATTGACTAATTCGCATAGCAGCTTTCGGGAGCAAATAAAAAAACGCACCTGTAGTTGCAGACTTTATTGTTATTGAAGCTTGCCTCAAAACAGTATTGGAATGTGGTATTTCCGGTCAAGGCAGCATGAAATCAAATTTGGTTTGATTGTTTATTAAATTATCACATCGTGGTACTTTACTTTCAAATTTGTGAATTCTTCTTCAAGTTTTTCATGGTTTATATCTGTTCCAGTTGATATAGAAACCATGTCTTTGTGCAAACTTCTGCCAATTATCAGACCGTAGCTTCATTTTTTGCATGAAATACACGTTACTTTTTTCTTCTCCCATCTGTTTGAAAAGATTGTTGATATTTCAGTTGATGATTTTCTTCAATGATTCCTGTACTGCTTGAATTTTGTTTCTGTCTGCGAGCTGTAGTCTTTCTTGAAGTATTCCTAATCGCATTTGGTGGCTGTAATTTATCTGATAATATGTTCATCTGTATCTTGCATTTATTTCAACATTATTGTATCTAGACGTTCAATAAGTTTCACTACGTATTCTTCGCTGTTTCTTATCTCGGAATCTTATTAACTGCGAGAGTGTGGTTTATTTCTATATATGCGAAATTTCAAATATAACGCCTAGACTTTATATTCGAATGGGAGCTTTAATCGAAATATCTCAGAAACTTTGAAAATTACTAATTTTTGAGACTCTCGATTAAGAAAATCTGGTAGTAGCATTACAGCTTTCTTATAGGCAAATTCAATCAATCGATCAATAAACTCCTTTGTATAACTCCTTTCTACAAGCAGTGATAGTATCATGACTTCTAAAACTAATTTTTTATTACTTTAAGTTCGGCACTTTATGCACAACTTCAATTTATCGCTCAACACTAAAACAGTTAATTGAAATAAACATTTATTTTCAGTCTATGATCACCGGTGGCCTCGTACATAAAATGGATCAAGATTTATCAAACGATTTGAACAATGCGCTCATACGTGAATTTTCTCTCCAACTAATTCATGAACCAATTTCAATAACAGCAAACGGATTCTTTTCCATCAATTTTACCCTCCTTGGATCCGTAAGTATAACATTTTTAAATACCTTGAGTAATTCCTAAATGTACCCGTATAACGTTAATTATTTATTTATAGATGGCTGCTGCAATTGTGACTTATCTTGTCATTCTAATTCAATTCCAATTGAGTGAGAAAAATAAAAAAAGTTAAACGCAAACTACATACACATATAATTATCCTTTTAATATAAATTAATATGTAACTAATGTAACTAAATGAAATGTATTAATAAAAGTAGTTTTGATGTGTCACTTAAAAAATGATAAATTACATTTTTTTGTTCTATTTCATGGATACAAATTAACAGGATTGTGACTGTTAAAATAGTTTATCTGTAAATCGGTTTTCTAATTTGATTAATTTGTCTAACCAATTTGTGACAGTTGAGTTAATCATAGTTTGATTGATAACATGTGTTAATTAGCTGTTAGTGGTAAAGATAGCTATTATTACATCTAGAACGAACATTTTTTAAACAATGTCTGGAATCAAGGAAGGAAATATTCATGGTAAAACGCATATTCGAGAAGACCACTTAATGATTCAAGGAGAATTTTGTTTAACAATGGTTTAATCGAATTTGATCCATAACTCCAAAAACAATATTTGTGCAAAGTTTCGATCAAATCAGTCAAGGCGTATGGATTTGTTTAAAAATCTTACACATACACAGGTTTTACACTTCAAGTTGAACCTTTAGCAATTATACGTATGGCAATTAGGATAAAACTTATCTATTTCATAATGGATTTTAGTGAATTTGACATCCGCGATAGAAATGGGATTCTAAAATGATTTTTGTATAAAGTTATGGAATATGGCCAAGTACGATGGAACTTGGCTATTCCTTAACCGATTATGATGAAATTCAAAATTTGCGATGGAAGGAGATTCTAAAATAAAACATCTAATTCCGAGACTCTATACACTACTGTTAATAGTTTTAATTTTCCAGCGCATGTCCGCCACACACTATATTTTTTTAAACATGGCCATACTTACCGCACTGAAAGTAAATACTCAGAAAACATAACCCAACGTTTAAAGCGAAAGATTGGTGAGAACAATTTCTATGCGAACTTGAAAATTATTACGGAGATAATATCGATCGTTTAGCAATTGAAATAGACGTTACCGCTGCCTCAAATAAACCTCAACAGCTACATGATTTACAGACAACAATATAAAAGCCATATTGGCATATTCCTCACAACATGATCCAAAAATAATTTTTGTGTCCGATTTCTTGTGTTCGTTGGAAACGTCAAAATTCATTATAATCGGTTAAAAATAGCTAAGGTATATCCTAATTGCCCATATTCCAGAATTTAATCTTAAAATCGTTTAAGGGGGTATTCTGGTCTAGAGACATAAACTATTCATTCGTTTACAATATATTTATTGATATTTTGAAAATATAAAAAAAAAATTTGAATAAAATTTAAATAACTTATAAGCTGGTAAAATATGGAGTAAAAAATAGAATAGCCTTGTATGCTGGTTGACATGATTGCAACCTTTCTGGTCATCTGAAACAAAATTTAAAAAAAAAGATTCTTAGTTAGTAAGAATGTCGTTATAGCCCCTACCAAAGAGAAAACGGAAAATTGTTTTTTCGCAAAATGTAGGCTGTCTGAAAAAAAATAATTTTGACACAAAAGTTGTAGGGGCGATAGATATACATTGAAGGTTGGTACAAAATTTAAAGTAAATCGGTTAATAGAACTTGAGATATCATATCAACCAGCATTACTCCTTTTTTACCCCAAATTTACGAGCATATAACTCATTAAATATTCATTTTTTTTTTGTGTATTTTAAAAATATCAAACGGTTGAGAAATAGGCAAGTTCCATCATACTTGGCCATATTCCAGATGCTTATCCAATAATCATTTTATAATCCCATTTCCATCGTGGATGTCAAATTTCACTAAAATCCATTAACAAATGGATCCTAATGGCCATACATTTAATTTTCTAGAGGTTCAACTTGAAATGTAAAAATTTCAATTTTTAGTGTAAAACCTGTACTACAATGTACGTACATACATAAAAACACTCACTTTTATATATCGATTGCTCAATTGCTCACTAAACCCTAATCTAACCCCAGTTCAACTCGCGAACGGAGCCCAACTCAACCTTCAACTCAACCGTAAACTCTACGCCAAACTCAATCCTCAAAGAAGTATATATATAAAAAATCAACTCTTCACAATATACAAATTAACTAATCCAACCCCAACACAACTCCAACTCAACTTCAACTCAAAACCGGCATATTGACCCCTAATTCAACTTTCAACTCAACCCTAAACTCAATGCCCAACTCTAAATCTATATATAAAAATGAATGTTTGTCTGTATGTCCTTTATAGAATCGTAAACTATGCATTTGATCATGTAATGATCTTTAGCAAAGTTGTTGTGCATGAGCCCACGAAGGTTTCTGAGTTGGTACGACCAATTTTCGACAAATGGCGCCACTATCATTCCAATGAATTTCATATATTGCCGTGACAGTTCATGCTGATTTGAATTGAAACGAAAACAGCGAACGTATGATGGCGTTTCGAGTTGTGAGTGACATAAGAATTTATGTAAATTGTAAAATTCATGTCCGGCTCACTATGAACAGACAATATTATATATTTGGGAGCGTTTTTCGAATAGTTTTGTACATTTCATTGTGAGTTAAGTTAATAATTTAGATAAATAATTCAATCGAATTGAATTTTCGTAGTTTCCGCGAGCTGATTTTATTCATTCTCTACAGGGAATTCACGAAGATCATCGAATGTGTATGTGAAGGATCTGACTGCTGATTGACGTTCCGAAATACGAACGCATTTGCTGTGCAGTTTTTTGTTGGATATCATCGTGAGTGGAATTAAAATCGATTTCAACAATTCTCGAATGCTGATTTTTTTCACTTCAAATTTCCCTCAGCGAATTGGTGATCACCGTCAATATTAACATTTCCATCCGTGTGTGAACAGCCGGTTCAATTGGATTGGATACATTGTGAGATTCGGATTGCTGATTGACATCTAATAAATTCAAACGCATTTTTCACGTCGTTCCCGTACAATTATGCCTCCAAAGCGACAAGCAATTGGCCGATCTATATCTCAAGCACGGAAGAAAAGAGCATTACAAGCAACAGAATCAGACGAGCAACGAGCATTAAGGCTTGGAAATATTAGAGTACATGCCACTGAGACCCGTTCGTCTGAATCATCTGAACAACGAGAAGTGAGGTTAGAAACTGATCGAATACGTACTACTCAGGCCCGTTCGTCTGAGGCAACTGAGCAACGGGAAAGAAGGCTGCAAAATATTCGAATAAGCACCGCTCGATCAAGACGAACACTGTACGCTGATTTAAATCTTGGTGCATTCCATTATGACAGTAATAATGATTACAGTCTTCATCCAACTGTCGTCATTGGAAAAATGGATAAAATTTGCATGTATTGTAGCGCCCTCAAATTTAAGAACGAAACGCCAGGAATGTGCTGTACCAATGGAAAAGTTAAACTGCCAGAATTACATCCACCACCCGAACCACTATCAACGTTGGTATCAGGTGTTACCCGTGAGTCGAAGCATTTCTTGGAAAACATCCACAAATACAATTCATGTTTTCAAATGACATCGTTCGGTGCAACGAACATCGTGCGCGAAAATTACATGCCAACATTCAGAGTCCAAGGGCAAATTTATCATCGTGCCGGATAGCTACTACCATTGCCGGACGCAGATCACAAGTTTCTTCAAATTTATTTCATGGCAAACAGTGATGAACAAATTGAACAACGATATCATTATAATGCGGGCACTAGACGAGAAATAGTGGCTACGTTACAAGCCCTTTTCGATCAACACAATGAATTAGTTCAGTTGTTTAAAACCGCCATTCAACGAATGCCAGCCGATGACTACGTAACGTTCAGCGAGTCTCCGATACTCATCGCTCATACGACGGATTGGAGTATCCGATTCTGTTTTGGCGAGGAGAAGATGGATATCATTTCAACATCAAAATGAGAAATCCACAAACAGACGAGGAAACGAATAAGAATAAGACGCTGAGAACCACATTCTGAAATGTCGACAATTGTTCCATCAATACATCGTCGACATGTACGCGAAGATTGAAACCGAACGACTCCTATATTCGATTGAATCAAACCGAGTTGCGTTCTGAAGAGTACATACATCCATTTACGAGACGCAATCGTTAATGATGGTAACGTGAATCCAAACGAATTGGGAAGAATGGTCATATTACCGTCTACATTCACGGGGAGTCCACGGCACATGCATGAATACGCACAAGATGCGATGACATAATATGTACGTTCGCGCATATGGTCGTCCATATTTGTTCATCACATTTACATGCAATCCAACATGGGATGAAATTAAAGAACATCTGTTAGCTGGACAATCATCTTCGGACCACCATGACATTACCGCACGCGTATTTAAACAAAAATTGAAATCTTTGATTGATTTTATTATCAAGCATCACGTTTTTCGAGAGACACGATGCTGGATGTATTCCTTTGAATGGCAGAAAAGAGGATTGTCACATGCACATATTTTGGTTTGGTTAATCAACAAAATTACGCCAGATCAAATTTACCAAATCATCTCAGCAGAAATACCAGATAAGGACATTGATCCAGACTTATTCGACGTCGTTACCAAAAATATGATTCATGGTCCAAGTGATGTGGCGCATTCATCAACAATTCACCATGCATGTCTGATGGGAAATGCACGAAACGATACCCAAAAAACTTGGTTTCTGATACCATCACTGGCAATGACGGATACCCACTGTATCGTCGACGATCAGTTGAGGATGGCAGCAAATCCATAGTTCTGAAAGCACGAAACATCGATGTCGAAGTCGATAATCCGATCCGATCCGATCCGATCCGATCCGATCCGATCCGATCCGATCCGATCCGATCCGATCCGATCCGATCCGATCCGATCCGATCCGATCCGATCCGATCCGATCCGATCCGATCCGATCCGATCCGATCCGATCCGATCCGATCCGATCCGATCCGATCCGATCCGATCCGATCCGATCCGATCCGATCCGATCCGATCCGATCCGATCCGATCCGATCCGATCCGATCCGATCCGATCCGATCCGATCCGATCCGATCCGATCCGATCCGATCCGATCCGATCCGATCCGATCCGATCCGATCCGATCCGATCCGATCCGATCCGATCCGATCCGATCCGATCCGATCCGATCCGATCCGATCCGATCCGATCCGATCCGATCCGATCCGATCCGATCCGATCCGATCCGATCCGATCCGATCCGATCCGATCCGATCCGATCCGATCCGATCCGATCCGATCCGATCCGATCCGATCCGATCCGATCCGATCCGATCCGATCCGATCCGATCCGATCCGATCCGATCCGATCCGATCCGATCCGATCCGATCCGATCCGATCCGATCCGATCCGATCCGATCCGATCCGATCCGATCCGATCCGATCCGATCCGATCCGATCCGATCCGATCCGATCCGATCCGATCCGATCCGATCCGATCCGATCCGATCCGATCCGATCCGATCCGATCCGATCCGATCCGATCCGATCCGATCCGATCCGATCCGATCCGATCCGATCCGATCCGATCCGATCCGATCCGATCCGATCCGATCCGATCCGATCCGATCCGATCCGATCCGATCCGATCCGATCCGATCCGATCCGATCCGATCCGATCCGATCCGATCCGATCCGATCCGATCCGATCCGATCCGATCCGATCCGATCCGATCCGATCCGATCCGATCCGATCCGATCCGATCCGATCCGATCCGATCCGATCCGATCCGATCCGATCCGATCCGATCCGATCCGATCCGATCCGATCCGATCCGATCCGATCCGATCCGATCCGATCCGATCCGATCCGATCCGATCCGATCCGATCCGATCCGATCCGATCCGATCCGATCCGATCCGATCCGATCCGATCCGATCCGATCCGATCCGATCCGATCCGATCCGATCCGATCCGATCCGATCCGATCCGATCCGATCCGATCCGATCCGATCCGATCCGATCCGATCCGATCCGATCCGATCCGATCCGATCCGATCCGATCCGATCCGATCCGATCCGATCCGATCCGATCCGATCCGATCCGATCCGATCCGATCCGATCCGATCCGATCCGATCCGATCCGATCCGATCCGATCCGATCCGATCCGATCCGATCCGATCCGATCCGATCCGATCCGATCCGATCCGATCCGATCCGATCCGATCCGATCCGATCCGATCCGATCCGATCCGAACCGATCCGATCCGATCCGATCCGATCCGATCCGATCCGATCCGATCCGATCCGATCCGATCCGATCCGATCCGATCCGATCCGATCCGATCCGATCCGATCCGATCCGATCCGATCCGATCCGATCCGATCCGATCCGATCCGATCCGATCCGATCCGATCCGATCCGATCCGATCCGATCCGATCCGATCCGATCCGAACCGATCCGATCCGATCCGATCCGATCCGATCCGATCCGATCCGATCCGATCCGATCCGATCCGATCCGATCCGATCCGATCCGATCCGATCCGATCCGATCCGATCCGATCCGATCCGATCCGATCCGATCCGATCCGATCCGATCCGATCCGATCCGATCCGATCCGATCCGATCCGATCCGATCCGATCCGATCCGATCCGATCCGATCCGATCCGATCCGATCTGATCCGATCCGATCCGATCTGATCCGATCTGATCCGATCCGATCCGATCTGATCTGATCCGATCCGATCCGATCCGATCCGATCCGATCCGATCCGATCCGATCCGATCCGATCCGATCCGATCCGATCCGATCCGATCCGATCCGATCCGATCCGATCCGATCCGATCCGATCCGATCCGATCCGATCCGATCCGATCCGATCCGATCCGATCCGATCCGATCCGATCCGATCCGATCCGATCCGATCCGATCCGATCCGATCCGATCCGATCCGATCCGATCCGATCCGATCCGATCCGATCCGATCCGATCCGATCCGATCCGATCCGATCCGATCCGATCCGATCCGATCCGATCCGATCCGATCCGATCCGATCCGATCCGATCCGATCCGATCCGATCCGATCCGATCCGATCCGATCCGATCCGATCCGATCCGATCCGATCCGATCCGATCCGATCCGATCCGATCCGATCCGATCCGATCCGATCCGATCCGATCCGATCCGATCCGATCCGATCCGATCCGATCCGATCCGATCCGATCCGATCCGATCCGATCCGATCCGATCCGATCCGATCCGATCCGATCCGATCCGATCCGATCCGATCCGATCCGATCCGATCCGATCCGATCCGATCCGATCCGATCCGATCCGATCCGATCCGATCCGATCCGATCCGATCCGATCCGATCCGATCCGATCCGATCCGATCCGATCCGATCCGATCCGATCCGATCCGATCCGATCCGATCCGATCCGATCCGATCCGATCCGATCCGATCCGATCCGATCCGATCCGATCCGATCCGATCCGATCCGATCCGATCCGATCCGATCCGATCCGATCCGATCCGATCCGATCCGATAGGATAGGATAGGATAGGATAGAATAGGATAGGATAGGATAGGATAGGATAGGATAGGATAGGATAGAATACAATAGAATAGGATAGGATAGGATAGGATAGGATAGGATAGGATAGGATAGGATAGGATAGGAAGTAGGACAATATTAATTTATTAATATCAATTTTGATTGATTTATTGTCTTATGTTTTATTTGGTATTATATTTTAGAACTTTTGCTCTACTCCTAAAATTTTATAAATACAATCCTGTGCTTGATTTTAAAATTAATGCAACATATATTACGTCGGCGAGAAAGAAATGCAGAATGAGTAAGTCCATTTTTGTCAAGTTTAAGTTTTCTATGTACCTACAACGAACGAAAGAGGCTAAAATTCTGTATCTTCGCACACTTATAAAATACAATAAAACGAAATTTTAACAGTAAAAATGAGAAAAAAGAAATGTGGGTGAGTGTAAAAACAATACGCAGAATGTGTAATTCCTTAGTTTACCATATAAATCAAACGGGTTCGGACGCGCTAAACTTTCAATATTAATAACATTTAAATTAGGTAAGTGATTAATTGAAAATACGTATTAAACAATTTTCGATTTAAATTACAAGGCTTGTGATTAATAAATATGATGTTTTGTAGTTTATTGGCAAAACTGTTAATACTGGACTTAATCAAATTTCAATGTTTCATATTTTGGACTTACATATTTTGCTCGCTTAAAGCCAATATTAATTTTGTTGAATTCACGTGAGAGAAATGGGTTAGTCCAAATATAAAAAATGTACAAAATAATCATCAGCCTATAATGGCAAGCTTGCATAATGCGGGCAAACTTAAATTTATTTAAAATATAATAAAATTCAAATTAATATTAATATCTACCGCCATGAAAACTGAATGTTTATTCAGACAATCATTTACTGCCGTGCTAAATAGATTTTACCTAACTACATTTTTGGCCAAATTGAATATTGATGCCAATATATCTAATAATAAACTTTACCATTAGAGTTAAACAAAAATAATAAAAACGCGAGAACGCGTAATAAGGAAAATAGTTTTCATTTTTGCTTCAAAATACACTAATTTCAAAACTTTAACATCGATTCAAGACGCATTTTATGTAGTTATTTAAAACATGTTTAGTACGGCATTATATACACGTCAATTTTTCCTTTCTAAGATCAGGAAACTTGTATTTATGTTTTATTTCAAGCACTTCAAATATAACACTGTAACAATTTTATTATTATTTTTTTTTTCCGCTGGCGCTACATCCCATAGAGGAATTTGGCCGCTTCATTTGAAGTTTCGTAATCATTTTTTTTAACGGATAATGAGTGATTAATGCATTGATCCAACATTTAACCAGCCGTGATTTTTTCATCACCCGCCGGGAATCGAACCCGGGACCTCCGGGGCTTAAAGCAAGCATGCTAACAACTGTGCCACCGGGGCGGCAATTTTATGCTTATCTTAATAATTAAGTCTGTATAATATACATTATATAATCTATGTATCTGGATAATTGGATATTAACATTTTTTATATTAACTTTTTCACATAAACAACTTTTCAAGTAAACGCTCAAAATCGAAATGAAGGCGAACGCGATTATTAGACAAATAAGACAGCGAGGACCACTATTAAATGAACAAGACGCGGAGAAGCAGAAAGTCGTTACAATTTAAACACTACAGATTCATTTAAATTCAATTAAAACTTTAATGTTGTTAACGAAAATATTTATTAACTTTAATAAGCTTCATTGGATTCATTAACTAATTTATAAAATTCAACAAATAGTTTAAAAATTAATTAAAATATTATTATTTGATTAATTTTTCCTTCAATGCCATTAAAACATTTATTTAGTTTATAATTTTTTTTATTATGTGTATAGAGGTTAAGCAGGTGAATTTTTTTATAAAATTTAACAAAAGTATTTTAACATATAGCATTTTTGGTGCAATTTATGTTTATTTTAAATCAAATTGATACTGACTGCTACTGAAGCAGACAAGCTATATTGTATCTATTAAAATGAAATTCAATTATTCAAAATATAACTGCACTTTTACCAACTTTTCTTGGATTACGTAACAGTCGGTATTATCTAAATAAGAAGAAGTGAGAAACCGAATGCTAATTTTCCTTTCCTGCAATCACAAAACGAAATCTTTTTGAAATATTGGCAACTAGGATGAAAACAGTCTGGCCGTCCATTCGTTGAATTGCGTCTGTAAAATACTGAAGCAACCAGAGCTAACGCGATCAGAGAGGAGAGGGAAGTAGGACGCCAAGACAAATTCTAGAGACGCAAACAAGAAACTGACAAGCAATATGGTATATATTCTAGAGTGTTGTGGTACGATAATCAAACATTTATTTAGGGAATTATTAAGAAAAGGTTTGGAATTAGATTAAAACCTCATTCCAATTTTGACTCTGAATTTCGGTCAAGAACACAATTACCACCAGACAATTTATTTAGCCATTTTATATAAAAATCAGTTTATATAATTCATTTTTATTTTTGAATGAATGAAGTTTTTATATAATTTAAGAAATATGTTCTAACATAATAAAGTGGTAATTCCCCATCAAACTAAATAAGTGCAATATTAAAACAATAAATACTTTATCGATTCAACGAATTATTCTTTCAGAAAATCATTTAAATACGTATATTTAATCTATTAACCATTTCTCAAGTGGAATAAACTGGGTTTTACTAGTTTTTTTCTTATTAACTTAGTTTATAAAGTTGTTAAAACTTTTATTAACTTCCCTAGATTTCAGGATATTAACGAGAAGTCGGTCAATAAATGGCTATTAATTGAATTTACGATGCGGTTATTAATTTATAATCGTGTTTATTTTAGAATTAATGTAACCAGTTAATAAATTCATTGAAAATGGATTCATTGAATTATTTTTTTCAGTGTACTTGAAACACTGTGCAATACCAACCCAGGCAGCCTGATAAATTCAGATCAAGCGTAAAGTAGTACATTCCATACAGACTACATATCTTCACTGATCTCTCGAAGGGCGCACCACTAATATAATTTTACCGAAATTGAATTCAGACAACAGCCTATCATTACCCATATTAATTTCTCGTACTAATAATGTGTTATCATTAAAAATTTGACGCTACTTCAAAAATTAACTCACAGAAGAAATAACAATTTGAAAAAAAATTGTTTACGTATTTAACTTTGCTCGCTCTCTCATTCTTGCTCATTCATTATTATTTATATTTATAAACTCTCTTTTCTAATTTTTTTTTTATTCTACTTGTGAGTTAAATTTTTTTTATGGCCAATAATGTTCTAAACCCCGGGTTTTCCCAAAGA
This sequence comes from Tipula helvola, assembly GCA_963556165.1. Taxonomy (NCBI): domain Eukaryota; kingdom Metazoa; phylum Arthropoda; class Insecta; order Diptera; family Tipulidae; genus Tipula; species Tipula helvola. Next base: position 300,545,319 of record OY744481.1, on the reverse strand, counting down.
CTCGTCTACACTGCCAAAAGATGGCTGTGGATTTTTGAAGTTTATACTCCAGGTACAATTTCCAGGAGAGTTTACTGTCCAAGAAGTCACCTAAATGCTTAACGTAGTCGTTAGTTAGACCACCAATTTTTCTATGCCTGGTAAATACAATCAAATCAGTTTTAGAATCCACAATACGTAAGGCGTTCTGCGTTAAATCGAATAATACATTCAGATGCTTGCACCAGTAACTGCAATAACAAGATGGTCAGTGTAGCTTTGAGCAACAAAGCCTGCCTGCTGCAGTTTCACAAGTAGATCGTCAATCACCAAAGGCCATAACAGTGGTGAGAGCACACTACTCTGAGGACAACTTTTTGCAATTTTGACCAAGATTGAAGCATTATCCAAGTCAACCATAACAATTTTCTTTCAATTTGTTTAAGCATCTGCAAGCATTTGAAGAAAAACGATTGCCATTCTAAATATTCACCAGAGAATGATGATGCATTTCAAGCAATTCTCACTGTGCGCCAAATTGAGTCGTTCTGTTTAAAGTATCAAGATTGATGACGCTATTACCAACGTTATAATAATGTTGTTAAAATTTTAAACTCTCCAAGCCGCTAAACTCTTCCATTGAATGTCTGTATTATCGTCCTTTGAATTTGGTAATACTAGTTAACTTTGACTTATTTGTGGATCTTTGTATTTAAGAGCGGCGGCCTCAGCCATTATGAGACATTTTTATTTCAATTAATTGTATTTTGTAACTTAATGTTGACTAATTACTTTTCTAGAATGCCCACTACGATTTCACCAATTGAATATAAATAAAATTTCCAGTGCCCGATTTCAGAACAAAAAGCAGCAATTCTTCAGTTAAATAATGTTTCTTCTCTTTCGTCTTTTATGAAATTGCAACTTGTTTCAAAATTCAAAATCAATGCTATCCTGATTATATTTCTTATTACATGAGCATTTTAAAGGTAGAATTAAATATTTGAGTTTTCAATATCGCTCAAATAAATATTTAATTCTCCAGTTACAATGCTTATGTAAAAAAGAAATATAATCAGGATAGCATTGATTTTGAATTTTGAAACAAGTTGCAATTTCATAAAAGACGAAAGAGAAGAAACATTATTTAACTGAAGAATTGCTGCTTTTTGTTCTGAAATCGGGCATTAGTGTAGTGATATTTTATAAGTAAGTAACAATTTAGGAAAAACTTGACGGAGTCATTGGCTTGACTTTTTGCATGCCATTAATGCTGTTGCAGATCGATTTCGTCATTGTCGCAACTTGCCCTATAGTATATTCTAGCTTGTGAAGTGACTATAGTAATATTAATCGCACACAAATTGGATGAATTTCAGCACTACATAGACTACTAAATAAATAATGAAATGTGTCGTAATCTATAGTTGATTGCAAAAGTGTATACGTGTACATCCGTATATTGACATGCCTAACAATCATTAACAAATAATGTAATAATAATGTAACAGTTGCAATATAAACAGTGACCGAAAAGGAGGTAAAATGTCAAATAATAACTATTCAATTGAAAATAATTTTAAAATATTAAAATTATTCCAAATATTTGGTTTAATCCCGTTCGCCATAAAAATAATCAAATCAAACAAATCATCAACTTCGATGGGAAATGGAAAAATTCAAATTACAAAAACAAAATTTATGTTTTTCTATGTTATACTTGTAATCGGAATAATATTATTAAATTTAATATTTGCCATGAGACGTGACGATATGTTCCCGTCAATTAGTAAAATGACGTCATTTATCGATCAGCTAACATTTTACGCCAATCAACTTGTGCTCGTTATTGTGCTAACACAATTATTTGCTAAAATCAATATTCACATAGAATTATTAAAAAAATTTATAAAAATTAATAAAATGTTATTAAAGCTTAATGGTGATGGTAGTAGTGGAATGATTACAAATAATGGCAACTATAATAATTTATTTATAATTAAAAAATTAGCATACCTGTTGGCATTTTATCTGTTCGGTCAAATTTGTTCGATTATCACTTCGCTTCACATGGCAGTTTATGTGATTTTTATTTTTTACAATTTCTTGCCACTTTTCATGTACAATTTTCATTTTATCCAAATCATATTTTATCTGCTGATTATACGGCAAATTTTTTATTTATTTATGTTTTATATTGAACGTAATTATGAGCAATTTGGTGATAAGAGCAAAATGATTAAGAATTACGAAAGGATTTTAATGATAAAAAACATTTATTCTGAAGTTTACGAAATTGTCGATTTGTTTAATAACTATTTTGGAATTTCCTTGATTGCACTTATTTCCGTGACAATTATTCATTTGATATCGAGTATCTATTGGTTTATCGTATTGTATTCCGAAAATGATGATATATCGTTATGGTGTGGTATGTAAAATAGTGTTAAGTAATTTAAATTACTGTGTGGTTCATATTTTACAGAACCATTGTTATTGACGGCGTACCATGCAAATTTATTGTACTGCCTCATTCAGCTAATCGGCGATTGTAAGGAAATAGTAAGAAATTAATTTAATTTTGTTTTATTTGTTAATAACGATTTTTTATTGATCTACTTGTTAGTCCCATATTATTTTAAAAAATGTAAAAAATATCAATTTTTTGCATAAACCACCTTATTATCAAGCTCTTCTTCGTCGTTTGATACTTCAACTAAGTAACCAGCCAATCATTTTTACCGCAAATAATTTTTTCAATTTAGATTTTGAAGCACTTGGAAGTGTAAGTATTTATGTATATGTATGTATTTGGTTTATTTATCCTAATCTTTTACTTATTTTAAGATTTTTAGTGCCGTTTCAATGTACGTCCTTGTCATGGTACAATTTGATATGACCGCAGAGCATGGGAATGATTCTGATTTTGATAATAACTAAATTAAATTAATTAATAAATTCAACAACCAATTTTGAGTTTTATTTGCATATTTTACCGTGAATGTGAAGTTTGTGTTTGCATTTACTGGGCAAAAATTATGAATGAATTGAGAGCCTTGGTAATGGTTTAGCTTGTCATATTTCTTAAGTTAGTAAATTTGTTTTGCGGCTAACCTTTTATTCAACCATTGTTGGTCCAAGATAGCTTTATGACCCACCTGCACTCTATATTATAATATTATACGATGACGTAATCAATTGAATATAGATAGAATTGCTTTGAGACTGGTCAAATTTATTTATTTATTTATTATTTCCGCAAAGATGCCTATACCGCAGTTCTGGAAGGACCCGAACTTTGGTTCAAACAGTAAGAGGCATTATTTAAAATTAATCGTATTAACAATGACGAAAGTAAATTTAATTTCGCGATAGCTCACCTACCGGTGGACGTATTAGCTACAGTAACGAGCATAGTCCGGAAACCTCCGGAAAATCATAAATACGAGCATCTTCGAGACGAAGTTATTAAGAGGCGATCAGTGTCGGAACAAGGTAGGATCGAAAACCTCCTTAGATCGACTGACATGGGCGATTTCACACGAATTTCTTCTTTTTCGAAGAAAAAGCAGGGTTGGGCCGACTACCAGATTCTATAAGGTCGATAGTCGTAATTCGAGAACAGGTTGATATCAACGAATTAATTAATTTTGCAGACCGTATTTTCGAAATAAACCAACTAAGCTAAGTCTGCAATACTGTAGAACCGAAACCATCCTCGAAATCTCAAAGCACCTCGAACCAGTCAGAGGTTACACTTTAGAATCTACAAAAAGCTAATGACCAATTAATTGACAAATTTAATCGTGAATTTTCTAACCACCCTCGATCTAAAAATAGATCGAATAGTATAGAATATAATAACCGCTCGGAGTATCGCAACAAATCAAGAGAACGCACTGGTTATTGGTTATGCTGGTAGCACCGAAAATTTAAAGAATGGGACAGAAAATGCGAGGGTTGTTCATTCGGACAAACCCCTGCTGCACAGGCTCAAACAAAGCCGGAAAACTAATTCGTCCGAAAGTGCATGCAACGAGCGACGGGACGATTCACAATCGTCGCCTTAGTATCAGATGCACAATTACTAAATTTTCGCATCGATAAAATACTTTACAATAACTTAGTGACCGATTCAAACAGTAGGTTAGTTGCAGCTAATGGTTTGGCTATAACCACATATAGAACTCGACTTTTACATGTAGATTTAGATTTGCGTCGAGATCTTTGACACCCATTTGTTGTTGCTTTTGTCACGAAACCTATAATTGGAGCTGATTTTTTAGCAAAATTCGGTTTAGTCGTTGACTTAAACACAAGCATCTGCTAGACACAAACACTAATCTTTCCGTCAATACAATGGACGTACAAGTCCCCATTGAAATAATACCGCGACTTTTTATTATCAACGGCCAGTACGGCGAACTTCTTCGCCGATACGGGCCATCGAATTGCCACAGAAGGACATTTACCGAGAAGCATAAAATCACAAAAGCTGAATTTGAGTACATGCTACAACTCGGGTTAGGCAGAGTCCTTCCAGCACTGCTTCATCGTTACATTTAGTATCGAAACGTGTCAGCATTAACTGGCCCCCTTGTGGGGACTACCGAAGATTGAATGCAGTTACGGTACCAGATAGACATCCTCTCCCTCACATCCAAAACTTCTCCCTCAACCTACATGGCTGCACCGTTTTCTCCAAAATAGACCTCGTGCGTGCTTATCACCAGATACAGAGGATATGTATAAGACAGTGCAGATGATATATAAAAGACAGTAATCACCGTATACCTTTTGGACTTTTTGAATTCACGAGGATGCTGTACGGTCTTAGAAACGCAGCGCAGACATTCCAACGTCTAATGGATGAAGTCACAAAAGGCTTGGATTTTGTCTATGTTTACATCGACGACATCTTGGTATGAAGTAAAAATGCAGAAGAGCATCATGAACATCTAACGTTTAATTTCAGCGTCTCTCAGAATATAACTTCCTTAGCCACGATATCGACAAAGATGAGGTCAAACCATCTAAGAGTCGTATCGCGGCAATCCAAGCATTTCCTCAACCAACTTCTGCTAGGTAAGTCCAGCGATTCGTGGACATGGTTAATTTTTACCATCGCTTCATCCCTCATTTAGCCGAACATTTTGCTCCAACACACGGTCATCTAAGTAAGCTCGGAAAGGTCAGTAAAAAGCATCCATTTTCGTGGCCACTTGAATGCGAAGCGGCTACGAATGCCAGCAAAGTTGCCCTCGCTCAGGCTACCCTTCTAGCTCATCCCATGATAAATTGAACTCTGCGAATTAGCACTGACGCTTCCGGTATTGCTCTGGCTGTCCCTGATCACAACCACTGACTACTGCGATAGCGTCCAAGTCGGAGCGTAGTCCATGCCAGAGTCGCCAGCTAGAATATATTTCCTATAGTTTACAACCGATATAAGGTATGTGAAAGGCGAAAGTAACGTCGTAACAGATACCTTGTTATGCTCGGAAGATACATAATTATACACAATTCGCCATACAGCACTCGATTTAGAGAAATTAATTTCTTTACAAGAATCAGACGGCGAAATGAAGAGCAACCAACATTGAACTTATACCTGATGCCACCTCAGGTCTACTGTGTAGCGTATAGATCATTTAAAGTGGATATACCGCATAATCTCCACGACGAGATATTTACATCAAGCTTTTGGCCTGTAGGGGTGTATATTAAACCCTTTATCAAAAGGATAAGCAATTTGTCAAAAAACCGGTTTGCAACTCTAAATTCAGATGGAAACTAACACATTATTTCGTATCATTTTTTAAAATCGTTATGCAGTTTAAATCAAGTTTTTCTTATTTTCTAGATTTTTGGAAAGGATGTATAAACTTCATTGAGATGGGAATAGTTGGTGATTCATTTAACTCGATAAAATTGAAATCCGATAATAGTTCTATCGCAATTGGACACCTCAATATACGCAGTTTAATTAAACATTATGATGAATTATGTCTTCTTTTAAAAAAAATCGATCTTGATGTACTTTGCATTTCTGAGTCGTGGTTGCATGGTGGTATTTCTGATACGATGATTCATATTTCGGGGTACAATGTTTTGAGGTTTGATCGGCCCGCTGATCGTTGGGGAGGCGTGTGTTTGTACTACCGATCTACATTGAAAGTAAAGCAAGGCAATATTGCACCAATAGGAAGAGTTGAGCTGGTTACAGCTGAAATTTCTTGTTGTTCAGGTAAACTATTTATTGCTACATTTTATATACCTCCACCGGTCAATGCGAATGAAATTTCTGATCTACTTAATATTCTTTTAGATTTAGGAACAATGTATGATAAATACATCATATTAGGTGATTTTAACTGTAACTTGATTGATCCGTCCAATATTTTACATCAAGTATTGAGAAATTTAGATTTATTTTACATCCCATTCAATGCGACAAGAGGTTCTAGTTTACTTGATTTAATTATTATTTCTCAAGGACAAAAATCGCGTATTTTACAACATGGGCAACTGGCTGTACCATGGATATCCGACCATGATCTCGTTTTTATGCAATACCAATTTAAATATATACGTGAAAAGCCTGTACTTGCATGATTTATCAAGGGTTGACGTGAACAAATTTCAGAATTTATTTACTGTAACGGCTGTGTATCTATTCGTAAAATGGTCAATTTCATTGTACAGAGCAATTCGTTCAATATCAACGTACGAGGGGTATAATTCTATGATCGTCCAAAAATTATTTGGGTTGTTGTTGTGCATTGCAAAATTATTTATTCTGAATGAATTTCAGTTTTGTTGTTTGATTCCAAATTTTATTTTTTTTTTAACTTACCTATATACATTTGATTTCCCCATTTCATTTCATATAGTCGTATTTGTTACCAAAATTATGGAAATTGTTCACTGGTAAATCTGAGTATGGGTGAATCTTACGGGTCTTATACTGTTTTGTATGGAATGATGGGATAGCTGAATTTTTGTTCTGCAAAGGATGAATCATACAATTTCGGTGCTTGTATGGAGTTATAATGGTAGAAGTACATAATATATAGTATGTATTTGGATTATTTGTATATAATACCTACATAAGAAAAAATAAAATAAAAGTAAACTGTAGAGTGAATCGTTTAAAAGAGGCCACCGCGTTCACATCATATAAATAATAGCCAATGCGGTTTATTTCAGTTTTTTCGAAAAGTAAAAAAATATCTATATATTTATTCTAATTTACCCACATAAAATAAGTACCGGCCAAGTGAATTAGATTACAAAAATTGGCCGAATTAAATTATAAAAATTGGCCATAGGAATCCATCTTATGTATCTGTGTCGCAGTGTAATTGTGCGCAAGCAGATAAGCTGAATTAGTTCCGTAAAACAAATATCCTTATCGGTATATACCGTGGGTTGGAAGCGAATTAGCGGGGCCTCGTTTAGTATTGGAAAATTCGATAATTCGATATTAACAGAAATTCCACCAATTTTTGCAAACCAAACAAATTGAGTGTTGATCTCGAGGAATAGCGGTGAAACCAACCAATCAAAAGAAAAAAAAAATACAAATTAAAAGTAGCGGGAATTTGTGATTGGGAATTCCTAAGAAACTACATATACTAAATATTTGTGAATTTAATAGTTATTTAACTATTTTCTATTTAGTTTTTTTGTATTTTCATATATTTCAATTTTAACGTAGATTACCGTAAATTAAAAGTTGTGTGTAAGTGAGTGTGTTAGCACCAGATTGTTTGTTTTCAGGAATACCATCGTAAGAGGAGCCACGGGTACCCTTGGAAATTTTACGGGTGAGTTTTTATTTTTTTATAATTATACGCCTTTTTTGCAGCGTACAAATCTAGTGAAACACACACACACTTTAATTTTCATTTATTTTTACTTTTTGTTTACTATTGCGTGATTAAAGATTAGGAAACCGAATATTATTTCCTATCTCTTAAATGCATATTTTGGTTTTTCGAATTTACTTTGTGAATAAATTGTTTTAAGTGTTAATTAAAATGAGATAATTTTCTTTTAATTTAATGATGGTGATGTGTTGTTCCGTGAGTCATTAGTGAACCTGTGGTTTTTCATTTTTTTTTTTTATTATTTCAACACGTGAGTTTTTGTAGCGTCTCAGAGTAAGTATGGCGGCAACGAACCTCCCAATATCCACTGAGGACTATCCAACCAGAACGTGTTGGCCGCACAAAGAGGCGCGTAACATTACCCAATTAAATTGGGACCTTATTTTATGTACTGCTAATATTGACGAACAAATTAGTATTTTTAATCATAACTATCATTATTTGTTTTCCACTTGTGTACCTTTAAAAAAGGTTGTTATTAAATGTGATTCTGCACCTTGGTTAACAAGTCAAATATTGCAACTCATGAATCAAAGACAAATAATGTACAAGAAATGGAAACGAACACTGAGATCATTGTTCTTATCGCGCTACAATAACCTTAAAAAATTGATTGTAGTTAAAATACGCGAGGCCAAACGAAAATATTATTTTGGAAATTTAAAATCATTTTCAAACAAAAAGACTTGGAATTCATTAAAGCACCTTGGTATTCAAGGGAGCAATAAGTCTAATAATGTTTCCAGTTTTTCTATTGATTCAATAAATACACATTTCTTATGCAAGCCAGTTAAACAAGTCAATTTTCCATTGCCTGATAGTAAATTCTATTTAAATTATAGATCAACTCAACAATTTACATTTCACTGTATTGCACCAAATGATATTGCTTTAGCCATAAATTACATCAGATCTAACTCAGTTGGACATGATGGAATCAACAATAAATTTATTAAAATGTTTTTGGAATTCTTTCTAAAATATCTCACACACATAGTTAATTTTTCAATTGTATCCTCGACATTTCCCACGTTGTGGAAAATAGCTTCGGTATTACCAATTCCTAAGAAAACGGACGTTTCATCTATGGAAAGTCTAAGACCTATAAGTATATTGTCGGTTTTATCAAAGGTTCTTGAGAAAGTCCTCTTTGAGCAAATCACGAAGTACATTGATTCAAATGAATTTCTAAGCCGTTATCAATCCGGTTTTCGGAAAAAATTCAGTACACAAACAGCTCTGATAAACGTTACAGATGACATAAGTCGACTCCTAGATAAAACCAATTCGTTTGTCCTACTAATTTTGATAGATTTTTCCAAAGCGTTCGATATGATCAATCATAAACTGCTTTTGCAGAAGCTAATGTTATTCTATAATTTCGATCGTACTTCAATTAGGTTACTACATTCTTATTTAAATGATCGTAGGCAATATGTTAGTTCGAATGGAATGGTATCGTATCTGGGTAAAGTTAATGGCGGTGTCCCACAGGGCTCTATATTGGGACCACTGCTGTTCACGTTGTTTTTGAACGACATTTCTACGTGTATTAATAATTGTTATTTTCATATTTATGCGGATGATGTACAGATTTACCTGGGGGGCAATTTTGATCAAATTCAAAATATTGTTGATTTAGTTAATTTAGATTTAAGTAATATTTGCCATTGGGCTAGTTCTAATGGATTTATTATTAATGAAGGTAAATGTAATGCAACGCTTATTACTAAATCTAAAATCCCATTTACTTTTCCGAAATTGATCATCAATGGATCTGCCATTAAATTTGTTGATAAAGTTAATGATCTTGGTCTAGTGATTAATAATAGCTTCACTTGGAACAATCACGTTGCAGCCATTTGTCAAAAAATTAATTCAATCCTTTATAAGTTGCGACTTGCGCAACATTTTTGTCCACAAAGCCTTAGGCTTTACTTGATTAAGTCTTTGATCGTGCCTCATATATTGTATTGCGATATAATTTATTCTAATTGCGATGAGATTTCATTTCATCTGCTCCAAGTAACTTTGAATAATTGTGTTAGATACGTGTATAAACTGCGGAAATATGATCATGTATCGCATTATTTTGGTAATGTATTTGGTACCTCATTGTCTAAGTTTTTTTTCTGTCGCGCGGTCATTTTTATTTATAAGTTGATTAATTTTCGTGAGCCAAATTATTTGTACGCTAAACTTCAGTTTTCCAAATCCCGAAGGACAAATATGTTGATGTTTCCAACTAATAGAAAAATCGTTTTCAATGATTCAGTTTTACTTAACTGCTTCAGGAAATGGAATGAATTGCCAAGTACCATCAGAAGTTTATGCTCCTTCACCAAATTTAAGCAAGAATCATTTAAATTTATTAGCAACTTGACTTGATCCGGCTCATATTTATTTTTATTTTTAAATTTAATTAATTTAATTTGATTTATTTTACTAATATTTATTTTAATCATTTTTATTAATATTTTTCATTTTATTTGATTGTTTATAATTTGATTTTGTTAATTTTTTTTTTTTTTTATGTTCTTTTACTATTGTAATTGTTTCTAAGTTTAGTGTTGTATAAGCTAAGTGCTTACTACACCAATTATTAAATAAATATATATATATATATATTTATTTAATAATTGGTGTAGTAAGAAGCACTTAGCTTATACAACACTAAACTTAGAAACAATTACAATAGTAAAAGAACATAAAAAAAAAATTAAAAAAAAATTAACAAAATCAAATTATAAACAATATATATATCATTCTGTTGCGAGATGTCGACGAAGCTTCACAATCTTTTTCACCCAGGAGTACGTGCCACACGCAAATTAATTGCGTCCAAGTATTTTTGGCCCAGCATGAATGTATATTGTAGATACGAGGTATTGATCCAAGACATGAATTCCTTGTCATCCGGCTGACTGTGCCTCAAGGGGAATCGCATCTGGAACGTTACCAAATTTTAGTTTATGGTAGAATGGTCCAAAGTGGATAGTAAATTGTGCAGTTTGGCCAGAAAGCCCTGAAGTTCACATAAACACAACTGAAGAATTACATATCCATTCACTACAAGCTCAGCTCCATCACCCAAGCATTATAGATGATGTAGTGAAAAAAAAATTCAAGGTTAAAAAAAATTACCCAAATTTTAGCTTATGTCCTCCGATTTATCGACATAAGGCTTAAGAGAATTTCAAACAATTTCTCTTCACCATAACTGCTTAGTCAAGAATTAAGAAACCCACAGCAACTCATGCACAAACATATACAATTAAGACATTTCGAGTTGAAAATCAGCCTGCTAACAATAAACAACGAACTACCCAGCTCAAGTAAATATGTCAATTCATTTCTAGACGAATCAGGATTACTACGAGTCGGAGAAAGGCTCTCAAATGCATCAATAACTTACGCAATAAAACACCCAGTAATATTAACAGGAAGAGAAGATCACCGAGTTAATTGTGAGTTGTGACTGAACACCACTTACGCTACCTTCATGCTGGACAGAGTCTGATGACCGCCACACTACATCAAAAATATTGGGTCTTAAGCTGCAGACTTAGCCAGAAATGTCGCCCATAGGTGCAAACAAATGATGGGAAACCTCCCGAATCCTAGAATAGAGTTAGTGAGACTTGTCTATAAGGTTTAATATTAAGGTTTTGTTTAGATCCCATATGTATTAGACTACGTATAATTACTACTACACTAAGTATAATTCAAATAGTAACTTCAACTTAAATTCTATAGTAAAAAGTAATGAATTTAGTTTTTATTTTAGGTACTTGAATATAACATTTCTATTAAGGTATCTTGTGAGACTGTTTCTACGTGTAGTGGAGGTGGAGAATCATTTGGCGTCGAACTTTGTACTATAGACAATGTAGAAAATGAACATTTAGTAAGCTATTTTATATGATTTTTTTCGGTTTTTTATAGGCAATAAGATATTTTGTTTACTAAAAAAATTAACATTGAAATACACCTGACTTTTTATAGGAAAATCAATCAACCGGAAATAATGTCATAGTTCTGGATGGTTCTGATGGATTTTTTTAATTTTCAACCACTTTTAACAAGACAACCACAACTTACGCAATCTACAATTCAACATTATTTAAATTGTGTTAAAGGAAGGATAATAACAAATTATTATGAAAGGTTTAAAAAAGTTGGATCCAAACAAAATGATTTGGCTAATCTTATTTTAGAAAAGGAGTTGGATAGCCAAAACTTCAATCAAATTAAAATCACTACGGAAAGATTCATTGATCTGGCAAAAGCAATCCCTACATTATTCCCATCTGAAAGAGAAAAGGTAATTACGCACCGTATTGCAATAAAACTCGTTCCCTAGCAACGGGGAAAATGTGGACAGCTTACAATAAAATTAAAAAAAAAATAAATTCAGTAATGCAAAGTTTGATTGAAAAACCGACGGTTTCAAAAAAAGAAGCACGTTTAAGTCTTGAGTTTTTAGAAAAAGCTACTAAAAATGACAATTGGGGCGATATAGGAAAAGCATGGGAGAAAACTTTTCAGACCCGTATCAAAATTATTAAAAACGATAACCGGCAAAACGTAATTTCGGAGTACTTAACCAGATTCTCTGTGTTACAAGGATCGAAAGGCCATGAGTTATTTGAAAAAGATTTTGGCCTACCCTACCCAAGCAAATTGGACTGCATGGGCCATAATTGGCCCATTTTGAATAAATTTTTAGCAGCTAAAATACACACAGAAAAAAATTGTAAATTTTTGCTGAAATCTATTTCCAATTGTGACAAAACCATTAAAGGTTTATATATACTACCCTTTTTAATTAAAAGCAATTTTGGGAAAAAACGTTCTAAGCAGAAATCAATTAAACATTCGAAAATAGAAATATCAGATGGGTTCATATTAAAGATTCCTGTAAGTTTATTAAGACCTTTTATAAATGGTAATTTTATTAAACAATTTCTTACATTTTGTTCTAATTTCGTAGGATTTATTTACATTCGAGGAAAAAATAGAAGAGCTAAAGAAGAAAGTTGTAGATCTGACCGGATCCTTTCAGCCTTATCCAATGTTCATAGGCGAGGCATCCAATTTAACCGGATATATTTCGTTTGGCACGGTTTTATATAAAATAGGTAACCCGATTAAGGCAGTAGACGCTTGTTTTAAATTGTACCAAGCGTCACATTCTTGCTACCCAATATTAGCCGAATCTCTTTGGCTATTTATACAAAAAGCAATTTATAAAATTGATACCGAATGGGATCGAAATTATATATCTGTAAACAATTTATTGGGTGAGTATGAGGAATATATAAAATCTTTGCCATAAATTATGTAACTCTAAATAATTAACAAACATAGAATTAGTATAGTTTTAGATTTGAAATCTGTATTTCTTTTAATTTATTATAATGAATTGTTTTATATGTAAGAACACTAAGAACGTTATAAATACCTACGAAACTTATATTAAGCATATTAAAATGTGGCATTGGCCCCACTTGTTATTTCAATGCAATAAGTGTTTTCCAAATCGAGATTTTAGTAAATATGATTCCTTTAAAAAACATATCAAAAAGCATTTTACTGATGGAGAGTCAAAATTCGAAAGTGTTAGGCCCCAAAAAGAGGTTCACACAAATGTATCACAGATAAAAAACAGTCATGACTTGCCTTGTCAATCTAATACCTTTCAAAATTTATCAAATTTTACAGAAATTTCTGCTAAGCCTAATAATCGAGAAAACATAATAAAAGAACCCTTCACAGCAGATTTGTATGATCAAATAGACTTAATATTGTCTGTACATAATTCAAACGCAGGTTTACAAACTAACTTGCAGTTTATACAACAATTTATCTATGAATCGAACCGATATTCAATTTGTTATTTCAAATTTCGAGGAACATTTTGTAAAAGTTATATTTGAACAAATAATTAGTATTAAGTAGAATTAATTTTTTAAAAGAGTCTGATGAAAACAAAAATTTATTAATGAAACTATTTGATTATTTGCATAGTTCTTAAAAAAGAGGAAAATTCCAAAATCCTTCAAATATAATAATTGGTAGCAGAAATGATCCTACCATTAATAAAAATTGTAATATTATATCACCCGTAGACGTTAGCGAAACAATTGTAGCCTTAATGAATATTATTGGCAAATTTTATTGAAAATGGCCAAGTCTTTTTTTTAAATAAACCAAGTTTATTTGATACTGGGACTTGCAACGTTATTCAAACCAAATTCTGGAAAGATAAAATGTTAACCCTAAATGTGAAAGGTAATGTACTACCTCTAATGGTATACTTCGATGAGTTTGAAACAAACAATCCGTTAGGTAGTTCGGCGGGTTTGCAGAAACTTGGTGCTGTTTATGTCAAAATAGCATGTCTTCCACCTGATTTAAGTTCAAAACTTCATAGCATTTTACTAGCATTATTATTTAATACATTAGACCGAAAACAATATGGCTCAGAAACTATTTTCAAACCATTTGTAAAACAACTCATTGATTTAGAAACTAATGGGATTCTTGTAAAAATTAACTTTAGAATATATTTTGTAATTACTCAAATTGTGGGTGATAATTTAGGTTTAAACTCGATATTAGGTTTTTCCGAATCATTTTCAGCAAATATGTTTTGTAGATTGTGCAAATGTAAGAAATCAGAAACAAAAATTTTATGTAAAGATAAAAAAAAGGAATATCGTAATAAGAAAAACTATGAAGAAGATAGTAAAAAAAATGATTTTAAAGTTACAGGTATTAAAGAAACTTGTGTCTTTAATGAAATACATAGAAACATTCCATTGCACAGAAAATTATAGTGTAGATATTATGCCCGATATTATAGAAGGCGTTGCAAAATTAGAAATTTCAAAAATTTTATCGCAATTTATTTACACGTCAAAATTTTTTTCGCTTGAAACATTGAATTACCGCATAAACTACTTTTATTATGGCAACAATAATAGTCATCTGAACAAGCCAAAATTTATTTCAAAAGAAATGTTAAAATCAAATACGTTAAAATATTCTGCGTCAGAAATGCTTCTGTTCATAAAAAATCTAGGAGTTATTATCGGTGATTCAGTTCCAGAAAATAATTCATTTTGGGAATTATTTGTATTACTAGTGGATATAGTAAACATTTTACTGCGTCGATGTATTCAATCTCCAGATATAGTGCTGTTGAAGGAATTAATTCAAAATCATTATTCACTTTGTATTAAGCTTTTTGGTAAAAAATTGATCCAATAACATCATATCATGACGCATTATCCTAATATTATTAAACATATTGGACCGCTAATAAATATTTGGTCAATGCGCTTTGAAGCGAAGCACCAACCCGTAAAACAGATTAGTCGGGTAACAGCTTGTTGTGCCGCATAGAGCATCGCACCTTCCAGTGTGTCGAATCCTGCTTCAATTTAGTGATTTTGTCCCCCTTACATTAAAATGTAGCTTACGTTGCCATAATGAATTGGTCGAGTGTTCTTTTGAAATAAATCTTTTCGTTTTTAAGTAGAGACCTCTGTGGATTGATAACCTAATTTCTGCCTATAATGTCAATTTTCGTTTGAATGGGAAAGTTCGATCGAATTTGTGATTAAAAACTGCCGCGATGTGACAGGGCCCACTTATTGCCCTTTCGATCGAAGTTTTTGGGTCAATCTCTGTGTATTGAGGAATCTTCTTTATTTTTTTTATGGTGAACAAAAAAAAAAAAAATTTTCAAAGTAAAAATTAAAATGTAAATTAATAAAAATAAAATTAATTGTAAAGAAAAAATTATTAATTTTAAGAACAATTTCTTGGTAGTGCCGTGTGTGGCCATAATTCATATAAAAAAAACATAATTAAATGGTTTGGAAATATATAGAACCTAATAAAACGTGAAAAGCAGTGGTTATTTTTTTTTTGTTTTGCCCTTCGATCAAATTGACCTGGTACAAATTATATGGACGGGTACAATGTACAATAGTACAATCAACTGATCAGCGAATATCGTGAATAATCAGGGAATCAACTGATCAGCGAATATCGTGAATAATCAGTGAATCAACTAATCAGGAGCCCTATTTCTGAATACGATACGAATTTGTATACGAAACGAAAATGCTATTCGATACGAAAATTAATTGGTATTTCTGAATACGAACGTATGGCCTATTTTAATTTTTGTACTGTACGTAAAAGGAAATTTGGATTACGCGAAACTGCCTTAAAATGACAGTATAAAACTGACAAAGACACGAAAATATGTAAAAAAAATTTAAGTCAATCTAGTTTCTATGTGAATGAAATCGAATACGTGTTATTAAAAACCGTGTTATTTTGGTTTTATTTATCTAGTGATTGCTGATGACGAAAAGATTCGGTTTTAGTAAAAAATATGGCAGTTAAATTCGGGCTAAAAAGTAATAATGTGAAATTTTGCTAAACAAATAATATTTTCAAATAAAAAAATTTCTTTTAGTTTTTAAAAATATTTACATATTATTTAAAAAATAAAAAATTGTAAAAATCTTCCTTTATTATTTATTCATTGTTGGTGTCGTTAACTAATGCATATGTATGTGATTGAACACAATTAATCCGTTCATGAACGTACTAAAACTGCTCGAATTCGTATTGTTAAGGCGGCTCAGATAATCAACGTGTGCGCCATGCTCCGCAAGATGTGCCTATATTACAATATTACATATGATTTAGAAAATGAGACATCAGCAGATTAAGATTCGCATGGTAAAACTTCTCAAGAATTATGTGTATGAACCTGATAATATTATAGCAAGGAGGTAAACTTTTATTTAAATTCATTCCATGTTCAGGCTTCAATTTCAAAATAAAATTATTTAAAATATGTATATATTACTATTTACATAAATGTTTTTCTAAAATTAATATCGCAGATTTCAATCACATCTTGGTTGCGTATTTACATTTAAATGAAAAATGTTAATTATTTACTCTAATTTTTAAAACCCGTTAGCAGCCTCTTCAAATAATACATTCTTGAATACCTAATTTACACTTTTTAACTTCAAGATCATCTGATTTAAATTTAGGTTTATCTAAATTTTCTTTTCTTTTAATTTAATCTTTTTTTTTTAATTCCATTTCTCGTTCTTTCAATTTAATTTCCCGTTCCCTTAATTCTATGGATTTTTCTTTTAATTGAACTTGTCGCTTCAATGACTTGCTCGAGTCAGTCACGGTATTATGGTGAGAGACTCTAATTTGATGATAAGATTTCGGTGAAGCGCCTCTTGCATTTTGATTTGTGCCTTTGTCCCTAGATTTTCTTAATTTTCTGGGAGTAGGAGCCTCTACATTGCTGACAATAACGTCGATGTTTTTATTTTGACCATTATCCGTTTATTGGTAAAGTTGGAGGTGAACTGATGGAAATATAACAAAGTTGCTTCCCAAGTTGCTCTTACCAAGTTCCCGAGTGCCGGCGGGTACTTCAATTGCTCTATTTAAATCAATCAGTCAAATCACAGCTTTTTCTTTAAGCGAAAACGTAAAGATTTTTGACTTGCCTCCCCTCATCTCGGACAAACTTATTTAATGTTAGTCTCGTTTTTTATATTAAATTTGAAGTCCGACCACACTTGTTTCTAGAAGTCCGAATTTCGAATTAACAGTCGGTGGGAGTTTACCCGATTGCTAATTCCAAACCTTTGATTAATTGGGTCCTTGGCTGTCATATTATACCGTTTAACTAATGAGGGATGTTCCTTCATAAAAGCCACCAACATTTCGAACTGTTTAACAGTAGTAATCTTTGTCCTAAAATACATACACAATAATACGTATATTGAACGTGTAAATTAATAGATTAAAATATGAATGTGACAATAATTATTAACATATTACATAATTATGTATTTAATCATTAAAAACTTATTTTTTTTGTTGGTAGCGTTTTAAATTACTTTCCACTAACATGCAAAATATTCTATTGGTTTCTATTAAATACTATATGAATCTGTGTACGAAACGAAAGTGCAATTCGATCCGTAAATGCTCTGGTATTCCTGAATACGAACGTACAGTATATTTTAATTTTTATAGTGTAGGCAAAGGGAAATTTTGTTGACAGTGTAAAACGGAATAAACGTAAATATGTCAAAATTTTGAAATCAATTTAGTTTTTAATTGGCTTCGTGAACAAAATGGAATCCGCGCCAAGTTTGATAAATATTATTATACATCAAACTAAAATAATTTTATTAAATAAAACCAAACACAAATCTGTACCTAGAAAAATACATCTTTCGTAAAATTTTAGTTTTATTTAGTTTATTGTGATTGTGGCGTTGAGGGCCGGTATTTAATGCAACAAATTGAGCTATATACTTAAATTATGTGAAATTTTGATAATTAAAAAATATTTTCAGTTAAAAAAAATTGGTTTTTAGTTTTAGCAATATGTATTTCTTTTAAAAATAAAAATAAAATTAAAAATATAAATTTCTTGTGTACATCTTGCATTTATTGCTTGTTTATTTTTGGTGTCGTTAACTATTATGTGATCGAACCAAAATCCGTTCATGAACGTACAAAAACTGTACGAATTCGAATTGCGAAATAAGGGAAATTTTGTCACGAATCATGCTTACACGAATTCGTACAAGAAATAAACGTATTCGTATTCAAAAATACCAATGGCACGAATTCGTACAAGTTTTGTTCGTATTCGTCTTCGTAATGCCTAATAGGAAAAATTCTGTAACGTAGCAGTCTTACTCGAATTCGTATACAAATTACACGTATTCGTATTCAAAAATACCAATGACACGAATTCGTACCATTTTTGTTCGTATTCGTATTCAGGAATCGGGGCCCATATCGTGAATCAAATAGAAACGAAGTGGAAGATTCGTGCGGGGAGAAAGGCCAACCCAATCAAGCGGGTTCTTATTTAACTGAGGGGAATCCTGCGTCGAGTTCCAGCCGTGGTGTTTAACGAAGAAACTGTTGGTAATGTTGTATATATATAATTTTTTTTTTTTTTTAGTTTCAAGATAATCTTAATGTTTCATACTTTTTTTTTGTAAATTTTTTCACATTTTTTTTTCTGCATGAATATATTGACCATTGGCCATTTTGGTTTACTACGTCAAGTTAAAAACAAAAAAAATTTCAAATTTTCGCGGATTACTTAATGTAACGCTTAATTTCTTTTTGGACATGTTGGTTCCTTAATTTTTTTTTTTTTTTTTTTTTATCTTTGTTATTAAGTTTTTTATCAAATTAGTATATTTTTCGGGCACATGTTTTTTTTTTCAGCACTCTCTATAACTCTCTTTCTCTCCGTTTGCTTTTTCTCTTTTCATCCGGTAATTCCAATACCGCAATCTGTTTTTATTAAAACAATGAAAGAATAAAATAATTCGGGTAGGACATTTCGGATTAGGGTCCCGGGCGATACAGTATATTTCATTACGGAATATGAAAAAATGGCATATTTCAAAACGGCATATAGTACAATACGGAATATGGTACACTATGGCATATTTAAAAACGGCTTATTTTAAAACGACATATGGTACGTAACGGCATAGGGTTGGCCACGTCTTACTACTTTTCAAAGTACCGTTTCTGAAATATTTTCTCCAAAATCTTGTTTTACAAAATCTTGTCACCAAAAACTTGTTTACTTCTTTATGTGGATAATAGTTATTTATGGTACTAGTGAGCAAAACGAGATGTTATCCACAAGGGATAAGTTTGTCCCACGAGGCGATAGCCGAATAAAAATTCATATTATGAGTTTTTTATGAGCTATTCGAAATTCCTTGTTCTCATTCCATTAATTTACTTCCTATAAGAATTATTTCAGATTTCGAACTAGCTTCAGTTTCTGCACTAAAAAATTTCCTGCCGGATTTAATTTTTAAGGGTTGTTTATTTCATTTTACCCAAATTATTTGGGGATCATCAATAGATGAATTAGGCAAAGACAAATATTTATTAAAAACCGAATCGGCAAAATGAGATCTGGTGAACAATTATATCCAAATAAAATATGTATGTAGAAAAAGAAAAAAAGCTTAAATATATCATGATAAATCAACGGCCTAAAGAGGAAACGTCTTCCGTTAAAGGCATCGTAAATAACATAGCTTTTTATTGATTTGTAGCACTAATCCATTAAATCTAGTTTAATTTTTATTATATTTTTCAAACACATCTCAAGAAGAGAAACTAACTTGTGAAATTATAATTTTAAATAAAATATGTGTATGCAAATTAATTATTAAAATTTGTTTTTTATTAATTGAATCTGAACCTTTATCTTAATATACATACCTGCCTGCTCATGTGAAAAATTAACTTAAAATAAGGGACTTAGGAAAACAGGAGTTGGGTATGTAATCTTGCATTACAAAGTATTCATTTGCATTAAAAAATTTCGCATACAAAATTTTGCATTACAAAATATTGCATAACAATTTCCCGTACATTTTTTTCTCTATTCTGAGGAAAATAAATTGAAGAAAAATGACATCGACTAATTTAACTTAGAATTGTAGAGGCTACCGGCTTCGGTAACTCTCACGGGCACGCGGGAGGTCGCTGCGCTCCCCCCCGCTTAGCCCTCCGAGGGGCTTTAGATTTCAACTTCGGGGACGTAGGAGCCGGGATTAGCAAACATGTCGCACTGCGTGCCGCACGTAGGAGCGGATTATATAGAATCTATTAATGACACCTACTGTAAAATAATTGCACTATTCTGTTATGCAAGATTTTGTAATTGCAAGATTTTGTTAATGCAACATTTTGAAATGCAATATTTTATATCGATCCCAGAAAAACGATTTCACTAAATATTCATTTTTCACTATAAAATAATCAAAATAATTATTTCGGAAAACAAAATTTTAAAAAACAAGATTTTGTCCAACAAAATTTTGGTAAACTATTTTTTATAAGGTAAGAATTCAAAAAACAAGATTGAACGGCAAAACAAGATTTTGTCTTGCACGCAAATACCCCGATCTCAATGGTATGTGGTACAATAGGGTACACGGAAAAAAAAATTACTGAATTATTTACTATATAATATAGTAATCGAATTATGGCATACTGTGCTATACATTTCTGTAAAAGTTACTATGTGTATGGTGGACTTTACAATTTGAATAGTAGTGAGTGCAATATAGGAATCATTACTATATATCTACAAATAATAGGAATGTTGTCTATAACCAATAGTAATTTTTCCTTTTTGTCAAGGTAAATCCCGTTATTTTAAACTGATCAAAACGCATTCCTTTTATTCCTTCTTTACAGTCGTAACGTAGCCCATAATGGTGAACAGTCGATTTTATTTTATTTCGTAAATACAAAAAAAATTTGAATCATTTCGAGTAATTAAGTTTTATGTTATTAAAAAAAATATAATAAGAAAACTGTGTCAAAGCCTCTTCTATATAAAAGCCGTAAGTATCATACCAATTTTAAAAGAAGTTTAATTTAAAGAAGATACATTTTATGATTCCTCATAAGAACTCATGTAAAATTGAACATTTTTGATGTAAATTTTATTAATAAAAAATACTCGTACCATAAACCAGTTTTAGGTTTATATTTAAATCAAACTTTTAATTATAACATATTTTGAAACCAATAATTTATATTAAGTAATTTGATTAATGTGATTAAAATAAAATTGTACAAATTTAAATTTTCTTTGTACATTGAAGTGAAAAAGGCTGTGCAAACTTATAAAAACAAAATCAATGACGTAAAATCTTGTTCAGAATGGCTTGCCTGAATGGTATTGTTTGCGCTGTAACTGTGGGTTTCCACTTGGGATGCCTTTGCGAATAATCGCAATCTGTTTTAAATTTTTTCACACGGATAGTATACATTGAAAAAAAATACATATCGGTATATAAATTTGTCTACGCAACCATAGACAAATTTACAATACGATTCGCAATCAAAAGTAGTCATGCCTACATCTTTTTCCATTGCAAATTTTGCATTTACAAAAAAAATAAAAATTTCCCTTATTTTGTTTAGGAACATTTTCAATCCTGCGATAAACAAAGCAAGCTGAAATATTTTTCCTATGTGAATCCTTTATTGTTTTTATTATGATTTTTTATTGACACCTAGAAATGTCAAAATTGACAAATTTATTTGGTAATACAAATACAAAATTTTTCTAACACAGTGACATGAAACAAAAAATTTCCCTTTGCAAATATTCGCAAAGGATCCAAGTGGAAACCATAGGTAAGTAATATGAGTGATTTATTTGATGAAAAATTATATTAATTTCTAACATTATGATTGTCTTATTCCAGATATGATTACAAGATGATTGTGTGATATCAGTGCTTAATTATTTATTTGACGTATTTCGTAATAGCATGTATTTGACGTTTTTTCACTGGATCTAATAGATTTTAATTTGTTAAAAACAACAAAAGGAAGTGTTTTGATGCCAATTGTAATTTTAGTTTTACCTGTTTTTAGTTATTATGTAAGTCATTTAAATATTTATCTGTTTATCATAAGTTTAAAAAAATTTCTATTTGCAATATTTGTGAAAACGAACGAATTTTTATTAATTTCAAATGTTTGATAAATCATATGTGCTCATTAAAGAGAAATGTTGTAATCGATATTATTTGTACATTAAAAAGTTATTCCAGTTAAAAACGATAGTTCGGAGGAACTAACATTTTTTAAAATAACAGGAATTTTAAAAATTGAAAATAATATAATATCCATTTTAAATACTATGTACATATGACATAAAATATTTCGATTTTCACAAGTATGCATATGTTGTAAAAAATCCTAGAGTTAACTAATACATTAAATGAATTAAATTCAAAATCAAATATTTAAAATTAGAAAAAATAATAATTATAAATTAATTATATTTTAATATTTCATTTTTATTTTGTGTAGACAATAAATTTAAAACGTTTTTTATTACACAATGGAAAGGATACTATACTCTAAAGTCTAAAGTACCCATAGCTATATTACAGTGTAAACGATACGATAATTATTTGTGTGTACTTTTCATAATGGTAATTGTTACTATATTGTTATAAGATATTTTACTATTTTTATAGTAACCGGTACCATACACATCATTTAATATTTTCGTAAT
Source organism: Tipula helvola (assembly GCA_963556165.1). Taxonomy (NCBI): domain Eukaryota; kingdom Metazoa; phylum Arthropoda; class Insecta; order Diptera; family Tipulidae; genus Tipula; species Tipula helvola. The sequence continues at coordinate 300,522,279 of OY744481.1, read as the reverse complement.
ATTATATAGTTAGCGTTCCGATAATTTAAGCATAATCGGTTAAAAATAGTGAAGCTTCAATCTAATTGACAACAATCTAGAGTTTTATCACAGAGAATTCAGAAGAAAATTCTCTGTGGTTTTATCTAAAAATCATTTTAGAACCCTATTTTCGTCTTATAAACGAGTCCATACTAGTGATTCGAAAAGAGCCATTACTAAAATAATAAAAAATCCTAGAGTAAATCCAATGATGTTGCTAAATTTTGATGTTGGTATAAAATTAGTTCCTTCTTTAAAAATAATTTCAATGAATAAGAATAAACCGGAAGGGCCAATATACATATTTTTACTTTTAAAATTAGATTTAAATAAAAATGAAAAATTAAGAAAAGCACTTCCCGATTATATCTTTATTACCAATATTTTTATTTCCATGTGGAGAATAAATTTAATTGCATTAAGTGAAAAAAATTGCAATAGGTAAAGGGCAATTTTAGAAAGTATAGGGTAATTCCCATTCAATAGAACAATAGAATCCCATTTCCATCGTACTGTTGAGTTTCATCATAATCGGTTAAGAAATAGCCGATTTTCATTCGAATTGGCCTTATTCCAGAACTTTATCTAAAATTCATTTTAGAATCCTATTTCCATCATATTTGTCGAATTTCATCATATTCAGTTATGAAATAGCCAAATTGCATAAAAATTGCCATATCTCAGAACTTTATCTAGAAACCATTTAACAATCCCATTTCCACCACTCCTTCCGAATTTCATCAAAATCGGCCAATAAATAGACAAATTGTATCAAAATTAACCATATTCCAGAACTTCTAGAAATTCATCTAAAATTCTTTTTAGAAGACCATTTCTAACGTATATGTTGAATTTCATCATATTCGGTTAATTAATAGGTAAGTTCCTCCCTAATTAGCCATATTACAGAACTTCGTCTAAAATCCGGTTTAGTATTCCATTTTCATCGCACTTGCCAAATTTCATCACACTCGGCTAAGAAATAGCCAAGTTTTAGAAAATGCCATATTATACCATATGCCATATGAAAATATGCCATCGTGTACCTTATGCCATAGTGTACCATATGCCGTAGCGTACCATATGCCGATTTGAAATATGCAATTTTAAAATATGTCATAGTGTACCATATGTCATATTTTCATATTCCATTTTGAAATATTCCGTTTTGAAATATGCCATGTTGAACGGATTCGTTCGGATTACCGTTTCTCTCTTTTCTTTCCCAGTTTTTTGGGTAAAACTATAAATAAAGAAAATTTTCTTTCGGCGATTTATGTTGTTTTATAATTTTGTATCTTATAAATTTTGAAATGACGATGAGGGGTTAATTTGTTTTCTGTGAGGAGTCGCGAGGAGGTAAAGTTCCTCTCCCAGGTGGTCCAGTCATTCCCAAATGGAAACGTCCGGTTTTAATTAATTTTTTTCACGTTCCTCCCACATGAAATGTTGGACTGTAATCTCTGCGTTTTGTAATTTTGTTGCGGTTATTCAAGCATCCGCGTAAGTCTACAAATCCTACGCTCAAACCCTGAGGCCTAGCCAGCTATGACAACCGCGTCAGACCTCTATCTTATGATCTGCTAACGGTGAACGTAGGTTTCCTGCTTTCCGTTACAAGCTTCACGTAGAAATATCTGTTCTACTATATCTAACAGATATGAACTTCAAGCATGCGCCTTAGCAAATATTACACAACATCCTGTGCTAAAACATGGAAAAATTGCACATTTTTCAGAGAATATTCAACTTGATATTAAATCAATTTTGCAAGATAAATTTTATGATCTAAATTTTATTTCGTCTATTACCTTTGCCACATTAGATAACATTACTACATACAAAGCAGGTATGATTCTACAAATTACTGAAGAAGATGCCCTTGCTGATCAAATATATGGGATGATTGCCATCGTTTTATTGGTAGCCTCTTGTGTTTATTTTGTATGTAATATAATTAAAACAATTAAATACGATCGACATTATTGTGCTTTATTAGTCAAAAGCACAAATCAAATGTCCATCATAAAAGTTCAAGATTTACCTAACCTCATACCACAATCTTACTGCAAGTTTTACTCTAAAAAATTTATTATTTAGCGAATTAATATTTTTAGTATAGAATAAATTTAACATGATTTTTTTTAATTTCTTAGTATATAATGAATTTATGTATATTGTATAATCTCCCTAATATACAGGAACCACCACAACCAATAAAAGATCTTTTATAAATAACATATTCAGGTATAATGCACTGTTTCAGATGACGTCATTCGAAACTTTATGCCTACATTTAAGGCGGAAGGGCAGGTGTACCATTTGATTGGTATCCTTCTCCCACCTTCAGGTCAAAGTCTGCAGTTTCTACAGATTTATTTCAAATCTGATGCCGATCATTTATCGTTACGATCTAATATTTCTTAAAAAAGACTTTCTTAGGACCAGCAAAGCAGACCGGGCTCAGCTAGTATACTATAACTCTATTCATAATTATTAAATACATATTCGACATTATCGTTCCAATATTTTTGTTTTTGTCTCACGTAATATTCCTAATTTTAAAAATGTGAACAATAACATTGTGTAATGAAAAGGGTTCAAATAATTTCGAACAAGAATTTTTCTATTTTATTTTTTATGCAAACGAATTTTTTCTTTAATCGATTTTATTTACAAATAAGAAATAACTAAGTATAGTAGCGATGATAGCGACTGTAGGCGATTATTATTTTTTATGTTAATAAAATTTAGAATTTACTGAAAATCGACAATAACAGCAAATAGGAAAATGTCTTTCGACAAGATGATGGGTTTTATAGATAAATTTAATTAATTAACATTCTTGTCGTTGTCTTGTCACTTTTATTGTTGTTAATGATAATTCCATTTTTTTTTTCTTTTTGTTGGGTGTTTTTGTGCTAGGGATGTTATAATTCAATTAACAAAATTTTTAAGCGGCATTTAATATTTTAACATTTCTTCTTTATTTATTCCGGGATAATAATAATAATCGTTAAGTGTTGTGACAAAAACAAGAAAATGTTATGTTTATTTTATCATTCCGTTCGATATTTTGTTTAAGAAAGGAACCAGAATCACCAGTTAATATACCAGTTCAAATGTTATCATAGCAAAAAATGTAGACTTCTTTTTTATCCGATTTGGTAAATAAAACAATACGGATCGTCATTCAATTGAAATTATACGATACATACATCAATATCACCCTCTTTGACATGTTTACCCTTCGCACAAATAAAAGTTTTTTTTTTTTTTGTAAATAAATTTACATATATAATTTTCTACGTCGGTTTCAATTTCATTTCACCCGAAAAAATTGGGGAGATTGCAGGATTTAAAAATTACTTCTGTGTTCACTGTTGTTTATTCGAAATTAAAGAAAAAATCAAAACATTTTTCCGTCACATTTAAAGGAATGTCGAAAGTTTATAAATATGTGAGTTGAAATTTGTACTTATTTAGGGCATATCTTGAAATAGTGCGGTTGTACTGATGATAGTTAACATTTTAATTAAAGAATTATTATTCATTTAAATCCACGTGCAACAGTAATAGTAAAACCTATCGAGGTGCTAGATTATCTTCTTATTTCCCTCTATTTTGAAATTCAATATCTCCATTTATAATGTACGAGTATATTCACATAAGGGGTGGAACATTATAAGACATAATGTATACGCCCGTGGTAATGTACATAATACACTGTAAAGATTTCTCTAGCTTTTACATAGGAAATCAATTAAGCGAAGTTTAATTAAAATAGACCATGACAATTGATTTTAATCCTAGAACTGTATCGCGATTTTTTTAACCTATTCCCGTATCGCAGGGTGAAAAAACACCCCAAATTTTAAACACCCGTATCTCGGGCCCAGCATGACTTTGAGAGTTCCATGGGGGCTCATTTTTTTCGATTTTTAATCTAAAATAGCGTGAACCAAGTAGTTTTGGCCAAAAGTTTGAAGGGTTCGAGAAAAACGAATAAGAAGGGCGAGACACGTGAAAAACTAGCAAAAATGACAATTTCCCTTAAATATACGATATCTCAGTGAGTTTTTAACCAAATCGAGTAATTCCAACGGGGTTATAAAGGGGAGACACTATGTTTTAAGGGTATTTATTTTGAGAAATCAAAGTGCGCAAATAGCAAGAATTTGAAAAATCGATTTTTGCCGCAGAAATGGATATAATTAGTAGTTAGTTTTATTTTATTTTTTTATACATTTTGAAAATAAATATAAATTTATTACACCCGTAGTTTTAATCCAGCTATCAATAATTTTGCTTTAAAAAGTATACGGAATAGTGATTACTGTGTAACGAATAAAAAGTAACGAGTATTACGTCAAAAGAAACGAGTACCCGTGATTATTTAAAAGTAACGAAACTGCACATCTCTACTATACACTTATTACTTACCCAAAAAGTGCAAAAAAAAACCAAAATAGAAAACACTTGAAGGTGACGAAAAATATACACAAACTGTATCGCGGGATGAAAAAACACCCCAGACGCACTTTAAGTCTTTACTGCTCGAGGCTGCACGTGGTACTGACGGGGCAAGTGTGCTCTCTCTCCTCTCAGATGTTGAAATTGAATTATGGTTACGGTCCCAGGTCCCAAACGTAAGCCGCTTGCGTTTGGCGCGAGATTTAAACCGCTCTCTGGTGTTTTTTCACCCCTCGATACAGTTCTAGGGTTAAATATATCTACGATCTATTTCTATTACTATCTAGTATCTATATATACATAAAAGTGAGTGTTTGTTTCTATGTGTGATTGCTATCACTGAGAAAAATATGAGATTTCATTTCAAAGAAATAAATTCTTTGGAAAAAACTTCTTTGATTTAAAGAATATTTCGAATATATTGGGTTTTATTTCAAATGAAATAAATACTTTGACGCACATTTTGGAACAGTTAGAGTTCCAAAGTTTAAAATCATTTAATTGAAAGAATTTTGTAATTTTTCAAAATTCAGAAATTCTTTAATTGAAATTTTGCGAGGATTTTACAATAAATCATTTTTAAAAGCTTCAGGACAAAGAATAAAAATGTTTGTAACTAATGATGATTTTCGAAAATAAAACCGAAAACCTTTAAAATAAAGGATTACGGTTTTGTTTTAAATGTATTAAATTTTTATTTTTACTTTTCCCACTATAACGAAGTTATATTGGGTAAGTATTGTAATCGAGAAAAAAATTTTGTTCCAGATTTTCACATTTCTCGACGAATTAGGTTACCAGGACCCCGAAACACCGATCAGAAAAATGTCGTGTGAAAAATGTCCGTCCGTCCGTCCTTCCAGTCGCACATTTTTATTATTTTTGTTTAGCCTCCCATTCTCACAAATACTGATAGTTTTGGTCGAAATTTTGCACAAAGATAGATTTCAGTAATAAGCAGTGTGTGTTAACTTTTAGGTCCATTCGAGTGTATAATAGAGGGGGTTGCAGTGGAAGAGAAAACTGCCAAACAGATTTTCTCAAAAACGAGACCGACGATTTTTTTGTTATGTTGATGATAAATTTGACAATTTATCATCTACTTGTTCACAAAATTTGAAGTCGATTGAAGCATTGCGTGGGGGTCATTTTGACAAAAAGGAGTAATATAAATTTGTTTATCTGTTTACCGAGGTAATATCGAACTTTCCGAAGAAATATTTCTCTACAGTTAATACACCTTGCAAATTCCAGTAATTGTTCCCTAGGTGTCTTCAAGATAAAATGAATAGATTGCAGAGTAATATGGAATTTAAATTTCTAAATTTACCTAAAATACTTTGCTGGTGGCAAATAATATCGTCAACAATTAAAAATAATTATATCTAGTGAGCTTTTAAATATAGCAAGATATTCCCGTTTCTATGACATTGACATTTTTGGCATTGACATTTCTGTGACGTTTTATTGACATTTTATGGCATTTTAATGATTAAAATTTCAACGATATGTTGATCGATACATTATTTGTGAATTCTTTAACAAAATCGCCTTTAAAGGTATTATTTCCGAGTAATAAATTCTCTTGTTATTCAAAGTCGTATATACATAAGTTCAATATCAAATTACTATGAAAGGTTTAAAATAATATCACGCCACTAGGGCGGCGCAGGTTAAGGAGGGCTGGAAGATATACAAAATGAAATGCTATATGACGAGGAGGTGGGGTTAGGTAACAAATGATAATTAACGTTAATTCTGATTTTGTATTATTGTGTTTTATTATTTTGTATTTTCGAATGGTCCACAGCGATGCCCGTCCAGACTCAAGTACTGAGTAAAGAATTATATCGGCAAACGACACAAATTTTCAGAAAATAAATTTTTGAACATTTTGCATGCTATCTGAATGGAGTAAATTAAATTCTTAATGACTTTCAACGGTGTACTAGAGATGTATAACTGGATCATGATACAAAGACTTAATAAGGTATGCTCAATAGATGTAATTACGCCATCCGGTGACAGAAATTTGTTTTTTATTTTTTATTTTTTGTACAAATTTCTCTATTTTGTTTTGTTTTTTAGCACGTCATTCGATGCTGCACCACGATACTACCGAATGACGTGCTAAAAACAAAATAAAATAGAGAAATAACAAAAAATAAAAACCAAATTTCTGTCACCGGATGGCGTAATTACATCTATTGAGCATACCTTATTAAATCCTTGTATCATGTAACTGGATCTAATTGTTAATGGTTGAAGATGAAAAATGGCGAATGCGACTTTGATTGCTGCTCAACACATGTCAGTTCTGAATAATCTAACATATTTGTGAGTCTGTGATTTAGCGGTATGAGAGTAGATTTATGTTGTCGTGAAATTTAAGAAAAACATATTGTGCCTGTCCAAAATATCGAAAAAATGTTTGTGAAATATAAATGGTTGGTTTGGTGATCTTTGACGGATGCTTTCTGGGAAAAGTATCGTCCGAGAGTCGGATAGACCCAATTTTTTATTTAACTGTTAATTATAACGCATTCTTCATTTAATATTGTGGTGTTCAAGGATGCAGTTCCTTTTTTTTTGTAATAAATAAAATAATTATAAATAATAAAGTGGTGAAAGTTTTAAAGTTAGAAATAGAGATTTTATTAGTGATTTATAATATAAATAAAGGTAAGCCCACATCTGAAGAGTTCATTTTATATACATAAGTGTTATACAAATTATGATTTGGATTAGAAAATATTTTTTTTTGTTTTGTATAAAGTGCGTCCATTTTTTTGCATCTGCAAACGATTTATCGGTACAAACCGATACAGAACGTAATATTTTAATTTTATTTTGTTGCTTGGTGGTTTTGAACTTAATTGCCTTCTTATATTTTCATCCTATAAAGTGTTCTAATATTCAAAATGGAGCCAAGTAATGAAATCGGTGAATCAACCGCTGAATACGACAACAATGACTACCTCATTGTAATACCTCCTAACGAAGATCTAGACAAAATAATTGATTTTAAAAATATGATGTCATCTTGGGGTTTATCTCAGAAAACAATAAATTTTTTGACGGATACCCATGAATGTACCATTAAAACCATGGAAGTAATTGACTTAGCCGGTATCGATGATATATTTGATAACTATCCAAAAGGGGAGAAGATTATATTTAAAGCGGGACTCCGAAAATGGCGAAATGAAACTGTAAATAATGATTGCTCTCCTTAATGTCCGCATGTCAAATTCCCGAATTATATACAGTTATTATTTACATATTGGTTGTACTTGCGATATTTAAATAAGAAATGTAGTACACAAAATTATTGAGTGTACAAAAAAAAACAATTTTTATAACCACTGCGCGGCATTTCTGCACTGGTTAGTTTCTATGGGATGGAACAATTTTATTTCGGTCATGTTCTGTGTACAATAATAATAATAATTGTGTAGTTCAGAAATCGGCATGCGAACACCTTGAACATTTTTAATTTGCTTTCTTTCAAATGCAAATATTTAATTTAGAATAATCCGTTACCTGATTCGGAGGCAACCAGGTCAATGAACAGTCGAGTAACAAAATGGATCGAAGAACAACCTTCCTGTTCTAGTCCTGTTTCAGGAGGCACAATATTTTTGAATATTAAATCAAGTGGTTCAGAGTGATATTTCTACGATATTTCGAAAATTTTAAATCAGACCATTAAAGGAAGGTTGGTAATAGATTACTACCAGAAATATAAATATCTCGATGACAAGCACAGGAAATATATGGTGCACACAATTATAGATCACTATATGTCTAAAAACTATAAATTTACAGGCGCTGATTTTGATATTTTATTGAAGAAAATTTAAATGGTTTTTACCTCAGAATATTCGGTATGATTTTTATGTCATTATACTAGTATTATTTCTATATTATCGCGTAAAATGATTGGATTAATGTTTTAGGTTCACACATCGCTAATGGTTGAGAATTATAGATTTATTTACATTGTTTCCTAATTGAATATGTTCTTATTGCAGATTGAATATTACACCGCTCGTCGCGGAAAGAAGAAGCCATCAGGAAAATTATTTGATAGATACAGCAACGTGTGCTTTGGAACAAAATACTTGAAACAATCAAATAATTCGGAAAAGGTTGCTGCATTGAATAATCCCGATACGCTCACTTCTGGTAAGTTATTTATAATCCGTAATTGCCTTAGAGGCTTTGGTTTTAAAATTTGTAGAAATTGACGAATTATTTCTCATTTTTTCTTAGGAGATTCTAGGTGATTTTATCAACAAACTTTTGGGTCACTTGCGAGATGTTATAGGGACGTATTAAAAATGACCATGATACAATGATACAAAACATTAGTGAGTAAATCTCTATTATTTTAATTAGCTAAAAATAATAAATTTTGAATCAAAACTCAACATTTCAATGCCCAAATAGTTTTAAATCAAGCTTTATCAGATCAATTTTAGCTTGGAATAATAATTTAAAAAAAATTGAATTGAAATAAAAAGCTTAATTAATTTAATTTATTTAAATTTAATAATTTATAAAAAACATATATATTAATATTTTATAATAAAATAATTTTCTTTGGTTTTTAACTTAATATTTTATTTTTTTTATTAATTACTACCCCATCATTGGGTAGTAAAAATTGTGCCCCTGAGAATGACGGAATGTACCGTCGAAACGTCGGGTTTTTATTAAATAATTAATAAAAAAAATAAAATATTAAGTTAAAAACCAAAGAAAATTATTTTATTAAAACAAAAAAAGCTTAAAAAAGTGAATTAAATTAATATTTTAATTTTTAAAGAGATTTGGGTTACTACGCAGTGAAAATTTAGCTTGCACAAACTATTTTGAATAGTATAGCAATTTTAAAACGTAAAAAATCGATAAAATAGTACAAAATTTATTTTTAATAAAACATCTTTTTCAAATAAATTAACCATTTTATTGTATTCTAGATCGAAATTGATTTTAATGCCGAATTTCCGTCAAAAGGCAACTCCTTGTTAGAACGGTTCGACACATTCGTCAAGATCTGTACGAATAAGATTTTTCTTATTCGAGATAAAAAGAACAAATTACTCTTATGACACAACTAAATGAATTAGAGAATTTAGATCAAAGTAAGTTTTAAAAATGTATCGTTAAATTTCCTATAGGATTCTAATGAAACTCCTTTTTCCTTCTTATAGACATCAAAGATCTTATTGTATGTTTGCTCTTACATGCAATAATTCAGCCTAAAAGAATAAACCAAAAAATAAAACCAACAATATCTGATGCACAGGAAGACTTTGTTACCTTTATTACTAATTTCAACGAGCTGAATGGAAAACTCGAAGAAATAAAAAAAAAATTTGGAACTTTGCAACCAAAAATAGTGATCATTGGCCGCAAATGGGATGCAATCGAAGAAATGTTTGTTATCTATGAAGATATCAAGTATAAATGTGGATCATTTCGCAAGTGCTTGGATATACTATTAAAATTATCATTCGTATTCAACTTAGAATACTCAACTGTTAGTAAAGAGGTTTGGTACTTTTTACAAGAATATTTTTTTGAACTGGAATCAAATCAAAATAGAATTAAGGAATATGTGCAACTGTTTTCTTAATTTCTAAAACATTGCCTGAACACAATCATTATTTTGAATTATAATAGGATAGCAACTTTTTTGGATTTTTAGTTTAAATTGGTTTGGAGTTTATTTTGAAATAAAAATGCTTTATTGTTTTATAATATGTAATAAAATATTTGGTAATGCGAAAGAAATCATACAACATTTACAAGTCTTTCACGGAACACCTTCTATATACGAATTTAAATGTGCCCAAGAAAACTGTAATCAAATTTTCCAAAATATCTACAAATTTCAAAATTATTTGAATAAACATTCTGTTGATGAACCAAATCGTTTAGAGATGTTAAACTCCAATATTTGTTTATCAGAATCATTAGCAGAAAATAAACTTGAAATTCACCGCTCCGAATTTTCAGTAAATTCACCAAATGAAAATTCTAATAGTATTACTGTTAGTTCATTCAATCCCCCTTCAAATCATCAAAAACACAATAAAGTAGCAGTAGAAGATTTGAAACAAAATATACTGGAATTTTCTCTAAATTTACATAGCGAAAAATCTTTACCAAGAAATATGGTATTTTCTAGGCTAAGCTATAGCAGAGCATACCATGTCACACAGCGCCAATTTTTATAATGGTAGAAATATTTTCAACTTGAAAATAGCTCCATATTTAATAAAGTGCTAATTTTTAAAACTAAAATTTGTAATATTTTAAAATGTAGCAATAATATGAACTAAATAAAAATGCCACTTTTCCAAAAAAAAAATTGTGTTTTTTTTGTTAACTGCAGGTAATGCATTACTTTTATTAGTATGTAATGCATTATTTTTCGGATATTTTGGTACGATGGAAAAGATTGTCTGATGAAATTAATGGAATTTGGTAATTTTGAATAAGATTATGATGAAATTCTACAGGTACGATGGAAATGGGATTCTTAATCGATTTTCAGAAGAAATTAATGGAATTTGGTTATTTTGGAAACGAGTAAGATGAAATTTGATAGGTACAATGGAAATGGGATTTTTAACCGATTTTCAGAGGAAATTAATGGAATTTGATTATTTTGGAAAGATGGAAATGGGATTCTTAACCGATTTTCAGAGGAAATTAATGGAATTTGGTTATTTTGGAAACGAGTAAGATGAAATTTGATAGGTACAATGGAAATGGGATTTTTAACCGATTTTCAGAGGAAATTAATGGAATTTGGTTATTTTGGAAAGATGGAAATGGGATTCTTAACTGATTTTCAGAGGAAATTAATGGAATTTGGTTATTTTGGAAACGAGTAAGATGAAATTTGATAGGTAGGTACAATGGAAATGGAATTCTAACCCGATTTTTAAAGGAAATTAATGGAACTTGGGGATATTTAGATTTACAAAATAATTATTTTGATTATTTTAAACAAATATAATATTTTGGAATAGAAAAAAATAATTTTTAGTAGTAAAAAAAAAAAAAAAATCGAGACAAAAAATTAAATATAATCGATTTTGTATTATTTAATATTTGATGGGGGATCGATATAAAATATTCCAGTGTCATTAATAGATTCTATATAATCCGCTCCTACATGCGGCACGCAGTGCGACATGTTTGCTTATCCTGGCTCCTAAGTTAAATTAGGGATCTCCATTTTCCAGAATATTTTAGCGACCTCCCGCGAGCCCGTGAGAGAGAGAGTTAAGCGGGAGGGAGCGCAGCGACCTTCCGCGTGCCCGTGAGAATTATGGAAGCCGTTAGTTTCTACAATCCTAAGTTAAGTTACTCGATGTAATTTTTCTTCAATTTATTTATCTCAGAATAGACAGAATAGAGAACAAAATGGACAGGAAATTGTTATAATGTCATTAATAGATTCTATATAATCCGCTCCTACGTGCGGCACGCAGTGCGACATGTTTGCTTATCCTGGCTCCTAAGTTAAATTAGGGATCTCCATTTTCCAGAATATTTTAGCGACCTCCCGCGAGCCCGTGAGAGAGAGAGTTAAGCGGGAGGGAGCGCAGCGACCTTCCGCGTGCCCGTGAGAATTACGGAAGCCGTTAGTCTCTACAATCCTAAGTTAAGTTACTCGATGTAATTTTTCTTCAATTTATTTATCTCAGAATAGACAGAATAGAGAACAAAATGGACAGGAAATTGTTATACAAGATCTTATAATTGCAACCTTTTGTAATGCAAAATTTTGTACATACATATTTACAAAATTATTAATTATTTATTCAGCGAAAATTAATTTAAAAATATGTAAGACTAACACATAAAAAAACGCTGAATTGCTGTTCACATTGAACTAGTGGCGCCTCTTGCAGCGCTTTCAATTCGAATAAAATACGTTGGCCGTAGAAAAAACATTCATTTGTTAGTTTGTGCATCGTTTATTGTTTAACGACAACAAATTTTTTGTGAAGTGATTACCATGAATACGATTACAAGTGCAATAATTACGCATCAGCAGGAGCTAGATCGCGTGGTAAAAGTGTTAAGAAAGAAAGAGGGCATAGTTAATAAGTTATTTCTGGTGAATATTATTAACTATACTGATTTATTTTTTAATTTTTTGGCGGATTGTGGTGTAATCCACAAACAATTGCTGTGCCATAAATGTGGTAATTTTTTCAAACTTTTGAGAAATGATCGTGTAGAAAAAATGTTGTGGTCCTGCAATAAGCAGGTCGACGGAGTCCGATGCAATATTCGTCAAAGCATTCGGCTCAACTCGTGGTTTAGTCGGAGTAAGTTGGAGTTTGGGCTGATATTGCTTATCACATACGATATTCTGCATAAGGTAGGCTCCGAAGGTTTAATCGCCGAGTACCAGCTGTCGCCATCAACAGCCGCTGATTGGAATCAGTATGTACGGGAAGTCTTCGTCGACTATATGCAGTCGCAATTTGAACCAATTGGCGGTCCAGGTATTATAGTAGAGATTGACGAATCGAAGTTCGGTAAACGAAAACATAATCGAGGCCATCATGTGGAGGGGCAGTGGGTTTTTGGAGGAGTCGAACGGCTTTCCGGAAAATGCTTTTTACAGAAAGTACGTACTCGTGACCGAACAACTTTAACCAACATTATAAAAAAGTTTATTTTGCCAGGCACGATAATCATATCGGATTGTTGGAAAGCCTACGAAAATTTGGGCGCAGAAGGTTACACACACTTAACCGTGAACCACAGCGTGTCCTTTCGGAACGAAGAAACTGGTGCTCACACGAACACTATAGAGAGTACGTGGAGGCATGTAAAAGCGGCTTTGCCTACATATAATAGGCAAGTCGATTTTACTTATCATTTAGCGGAATTTATGTTCCGTAAATTGTGTCATGCAAGAAATGAGGATCCGTTTACCGTATTTTTGTCAATAGTTCGGAACATAGACTATTCCGAATAAAAATAACTGTTTTGTGAAATGTTGGTGAATGGTAGACTGAATTGTGGATTAGGCCTATTGGGGAAACCACACAAAAAAAAACGCGCGGCGCACTCTTCCCCATTCGGGACGTGTGGAAACGAGTGCAATTTTTTATAGGTTTATCTAGTGCATTAGAATTAGTAAAATTATGCTTAAGTGCACTTTTGTCATTTTCACTTTTAGACAGGCATAATTTATGTACCTAGTACATACTGTCTACCGTATAAGATACAAATCCTAAAATATATAAATTAAATTTTGTTTAATGATTGTTTTTATTTATAAACAAGCCAAATCCGAAAACGAATTTCGGAATTACAAATTTTTAAATCCGGAAATTTGGTTTTCAAATTTAATTCGTGCAATCACTAGTACCACTTATTTCATCGACGTTCATATCAATTGTTTGTGGTTCGACTGGCGTTATTTCGGTTATTCGATAAAAGATTGGTTTTTGATCTGCGATGGTTGTTTTTGTTTCGGAAAACAGTTTTAGCGACCCCCCGCTTAGCCCTCCGAGTTGCGTTAGATTTGAATTTCAGGGAATGAATTGTGCGGGTTGAATTGATAACGGGGATACAATGTGCGGGATGAATTAATCCGTGATGAATTGCGTGGGATAATATAGCCTAGACTCGTTGTCACATGTGATTTCACATATTATTTAGCAGAATTAATAGAACGTGCTCTCCGCGTGGCCCATCAAATTGATTTAAATCGTCTTGGACATTTTTACTAGCAACAATCAACATCCAATAACACAACATACAATACCACAAATAGTACAACATATAATAACACAAATAGGCCGTGACGATGGGCCTCATCATTTGCTTAAATTCATCCGGCAACAATTATAAATAAAGATTAACAATAATTATTGAAATTGGCATTTGCTATAAATCAAATTTCTACGCAAATGTCAAAAGTTAGTTCATTTTTATGAAAACAGACGGTTTTTGTTTATCTAAAAACAACAAGCATACTAAGTTTTCAAAATTTATTTTAGTAAATACACATCCCAAAATAAGTGTTTTAAACCCAAGACTCAAACTAAATAAGGTATTTGCTGTCAAATAGTAAGCGTTTTTTTTAGCCAAGACTCAATCCAAAATGTAGTTTACCTTAATTCCACATTATAAACAATGGCGCTTGCAAAAATTGCGCATGCGCGAAAAATGGTATGCTCTGCTATAGCTGTTCCATTTTCTATTCAGAAGTCAATTAAGGATTGTCTCTTCAATCCACTAAGCTCCTGGCTGTCACCATTTTCAAACAATTTACCTGATGACTTAGCTAATGACTTTAATAAATGTTTAGAATTCTTGAATAACCCATTCGAACTAATAAGTTCTGAATACAAATTTTTCCAACATATTGAACGTTTAGGTATATACTCAAAGCCGAAATCCTTTTTGATAAATAATAATTTAGTTGAAGTTTTTGTTAATGGTGTTCCTTCGTTAGATAATAGTAAAGTTGAAGGATGCTTTCTTGATGTCAAGTTTCAGATCAGGAAATATTTTGAGACTGGTGACATATTAAAACTAACTTTAAGTAACATGGATCTGCTAAGTTCAAAAAACGATATAAATAATTTCATTACTGCTTCTTTGTGGAAACAAAAAATATCACAACTAAGAGGAAAAATTGTAATTCCTTTCAATCTCTACTTTGATGATTTCGAAGTAAATGACCCTCTTAGTTCTCATGCTGGAAAACACTCAATTTGTGGTATTTATTATGCTTTTCCAACGATACCACAGTTTCAAATTTCTAAACTAAACAATATATTCGTGGCCAGATTTATAAAGTCTAGAGATATTAAGGAATTTGGTATTGGTCAAGCCTTTAAGCCACTATAATTGATATAATAAATGACATAGAAACTGGCGGTTTAGAAATTAAAACTTCAACGTCAACTAGTCAAATACACTTTCTCTTGGGTCAAATATTAGGTGATAGCCTGGGGCTTAACACAATTTTGGGGTATTCTTCGTCATTTAATGCATCTTTCTTCTGTCGATTGTGTAAACGCAACAAGCAGCAAACTATACTACTGACGTATCAGAATTTCCTGAATTTTTAAGAAATAAGCAAAATTTTACTGCAGATTTAGTATTATCGGATATTCATCAAACTGGAATTAAAGAAGATTCTATTTTTAACAAAATTCTGTCATTTCATGTGACGGATAATTTCGCTTGCGACATCATGCATGATGTATTTCTAGGAGTTTGTAAATATAACCTGCGTATAGTATCCTTGATTACTTCATTTACGAAAAGAAGTATTTATCTCTCGAAAATTTTAATTTTAAAAAACAAATGTTCAACTATGGCGAGATAGAAATTGGAAACGTAAGTGAACCTATTGAAAAAAACCATATAAAATACGGAAACTTTAAAATGACGGCTCGGGAAATGTGGACTTTGTATAATTTTTTGCCTCTGATTATCGGAGGTAGTATTCCACCCAGTGATAAAGTATACACATTTTTACTTTTATGCGTTAGATTAATTGATTTATTTGTACAAAGTTCTTATAACGAAATTACTTTAAGGCAAATGGAAAATTTAATTAAAGAGCATAACGCTCTTTACGTACAATTATTTAATGAAAAATTAAAGCCAAAATACCACTTTCTCGTTCACTATCCGACAATAATTCGAAAATGTGGACCACTCAGGTATCTTTGGTGTTTTCGTTACGAAGCTGAACATCAAATACATAAGCAGTATGCAAGAAATATTACCTCACGGCTCAATATACCTTTTTTTTTTTTTTTTCGCTGGCGCTACATCCCATAGAGGGATTTGGCCGCTTCAAATTGAAGTTTCGTAATCATTTTTGTAACAGATAATGAGTGATTAGTTCATTGATCCTACATTAACCAGCCGTGATTTTTTCATCACCCGCCGGGAATCGAACCCGGGACCTCCGGGGCTTAAAGCAAGCATGCTAACAACTGTGCCACCGGGGCGGCACAATATATACCACTTACGTTATCAATAAAGGCGTCTTTGAGTTTTTCTAACCTTTTAATATCTAAACAATTTTTCCAAAATGAATTTGATCTTACAGATAAAACTTTTCGATGCCGGGATAGTTAGTTTAAAGTACTCAAACATTTTATCGAAATTAGGAACCATCAAACAATACACAAAAAGTTTAGTTTTCCGAGGAATAAAATTCAAGATTGGCTATTTTTTCTCTATAACAGAACCAAACATTATTTTTTATGAAATTAAAGACATATTGATGGATCATAACAAATATTTTGCAGTGTGTAATTATTTTACCAATTATCTTTTTAACCCACATTTCTATTGCTATGAGATTGGAGAACCTGCAAATGATTTAGTATTAATTGATTTTTTTAAATATAAACAGTTTTCCAGTTAATTGCTGTTATTTAAGTTCAGTGCGTAAAGCTATTAGAGCTAAATTATGCTTATAATATTATGTTATCGTGTTATCCAATAATCGACTGAAACCGTCGTACGATACCTTTAATATTTTATCTAAATAATATTTGTTGTAACAAAAATTATGTTTCTTACTTGTGTTTTAATTACTTGTTTTATAAACATAATAATCTATAAAATTTATAATTTTTTGTAAATAAAAAAAAATAAAAATTTAAAATATTTAATTATTTGTTTTATTTAATTTAATAAGGGGATTTAATTTAGTTATATACCACCAAGGAAAGAATTCGGTTATTTAAAAGAAACAATACAGAACTTTTGAAATTAAAGCTAATTTCTATGTTTAAATCAAAGTAAAAGTGGAATTCAAATCTAAGTTTTTCTGTTCTTTAAACCAATACCAAACATGTTTTTAACTAAAGTCATTGAAATTCTTTAAATTAAATTGTAAAATTCTTTAATTTAAATATTTTTTTGGTTTTAAAACAAAAAATAATTTCTTCGTTTCAAACTATCTGCATTTATCACGATCCTTTAAAATAAACTAGAAATGATTTGATTTAAAATTCATAACGATTTGGATTAAAGATTTAAAAAGCTTTAATTTAAAGTTTTTGATTTCTTTTATCTAAAACCAAAAAGATTTTGCGCAAAATCCATAGTCACAGATCCTTCAGAAATAAGGTAAAAACTTTTGTTTTTAAGATACAATTTTTCTCAGTGATATAAATCCACACGTGTTAACCGATTTGAGCCAAACGCCCACAATTATTGTTTAAACCCTCAGGACGGTCACTGTCAATATCTCACGGCTCAATCCCCTTATTGTAGGGTGATAATCAGGTACAAAGTTACCATGGAGGAATTTCTAGAACTTCACCGATTGAGCTGATTTCAAAAATAAATCATGGTGATGGGGATGGTGTTGATGATGTTGATAGTGATGATGAAAACTAAAATAGTGATGGGGATGGTGATTGTGATAGTGATGGTGATGAATTGATGATGTACGATGGTATGATGGTAAGATGGTGTGAAGTTATAATGGTATGACAGAAGATGGTATATGTAATTGTATGTTGGTTTGAATGTATGATAGTATGAAGGTATGATTAGAATGGTGGTATGATGATATAGTAGTATAATGGTACGATGAAATTTTAAAATTTGTCTGTTTTTAACAATATTTATGTTTTAAACAATGCCGAAAAAATCATATTGATGGTATGATGGTATGATGACAAGATGGTAAGATGGGGTTGAGGTATAAATCTTACTTTACAAAATCTTACTTTTCAAAATCATAGTTTTGACAATGCCATTGGCAAAAATGGCATTGTCAAAACTAAGACTTTGAAAATCAAGATTTTAAATCTGATATGAGTGAGATATGCTAAAAATAACAAAAAAACATAATATTGGAATGAAATACATATGAGCAATTTCATAAAGGGAAATCCTCTGAATATTTATAATTTAAACGTCGGGGATTCCCAAGATGAAAACATTTTTACTCTTGCATGTAATACTATTCACTTAAATGACGAAATTTAATCGTTTATTAAATTGTTCGCTTGTGATAAGTTAATAAACCAAGGAGACCATTGGTAGTATTTAGTAAAGTGATAGTAAATAAATAAAACAAATGATATTAGGTAGTTATTATTGGTAGTAGTGAAGTCAGCTAATTGACAAAAAGCTTCGTGAGTGTCATTGAAGTTGTTCTCGTGATCCACACTGTGAAAACAAAAGGGAAAGAGAAATTAATTATCGACGGATATGCGTACCATTTACAAAGAAAAGGCGATATTTTCTTATGGATGTGCGCCGACACAAAACCTGTATTATGTAAGGCAAGAGTGGTGACCGCGATTACAAATGGTTCACATAATATAAGAAAGGGAACATCCAAACATACCCATGATTCGTCTCCTTATGAGAAATCGGTATTCGAGACAAAGACGTGACGAATGACGCAATAAAATCATCCATTTTTCCTTCTCAAATTATTCAAGATGCAGTCATTAAATGTTTAACAGAAGTCCACGTTTACTTGCCGAGCAGACAGTTACAAAACAAAAAATTAGTAGAGACAGGTCTACTGCAATTAGACAACCTGATAGTATTTTTAATAAAAGCATTCCGGAAAATTTAAAATATTTAAAAGGAGAACTATTTGTACTTTCGGAAAAGATGTTTGATACAATTATTTTGTTAGGAACGCAATCAACCCTTAAACTCCTGGGAGAAGCAAAATGTTGGCTTATGAATGGGACGTTCGTGGTGGTTCCAACTATTTATCATTCATAGCAAAATTCAACATGGAATTGTGCCATTATTGTTCTATGTGATAATTTCGAAAACTGAAGCCGCATATTTCGAGACTTAATGAAATTTGTAAATTAGCAAGTGAACATACATTTGAAGCTAAAAGTCATAATATCGGACTTCGAAAAGGCAAGCGTATCGCCCTTAAAAATGTTCTTCTCAGAGGCTCAATTTAAAGGATGTTTGTTCCATTTTGGACAGGTAATTTGGCGAAAGGTTCAGGCGCAAGGTTTTGTTACTATGATAAATATGGGAAAGGCAAAAATTCGTCTTTACAAATTAGAATGCTAAAAAGTTTAGCTATTATACCAGCAAACGAAGTTATGGTGTATTACAGTGAGCTAAAAGATCAATGGATTCGGATGCTCGGAAAATAGGTATATGGTTCGAAAAAACTATTTACCCGCGATAAAAACCAAGAGTAGATCTGAATGAAAACCTGCTTATTCTCCAAATTTTTGGACAATTTTTGGATGATATTAATAGCAATTTCCCGCGTACCCAGAACTCCGTGGAAAGTTGGCGTCGGCGGTTGCAATAGTAATTGGGAAATCACACAAATGGGCTTTACCAACTTGTATCTGAGTTAGGAAAGGAACTAATAACAGCTGAAACACAAATACAGCAAATACGAGCCGGAGTATCTTGAGAGAGATAATTAAACATTTGTGTTATCATCTTTTGAAAAAAATCAATACAACTTTTGTTTAAACTGTTTGCATTTATGATATTACTATATACTAACTACTTTAGCTAAAGTGATTAATTTCTAAATAAGGCTTAGTAAAATACGAATTTCCTGTATTGCAAATGACTTATTCCACTTTCAAAATAATTTTTTTATTATAAAAATTACTTATACGAGCATTTCAAATTAATTTTATTCATTAAAGAGAATTTTACATTATAATTGACATTCAGTTATTAGAAAGAGAAAGTTATAATGAATTTGATAGGTTTGGATTTCATTTTACTCCTCAACAAGTTGATCCGACTTTTTTACGTTTTGTGGAATATATGGGAGTTAATTATATTTCGTGATCGGTCGGCCATTTGAGTATAACGGCAGTGATTCTGTAGAGCCAAAATTTTTGCACATGGAGTCCAGTAGACTCCAGCCTTTTTTCAATCGTACATATTTAAATGTTTCCGCCGAAAATGCATCTCGTGCCCCCCCCCCCCCCCTTGCTACAGTTGCTATATTGCACTACCTGTTTACGTACCCAGCGCAAACCGGTTGACCGCTAGCAGCTGTGTAGAAAGGTCCAAAATCACGGTGGGGTCCAACGAACCTCAGTGTGTCATATACGTATATTTGTGTGAAAATCGGATTAATTTTTAGGCAGCTTAATTCTAGCAGACCTAGACCAAGGGAGATGCCGTATATCCCCGCTGCTGATATCTGTCTGTAAATAAAGTAATTCGAAAGGTTCTTATCCGATTTTCAAGAAACAAAGACAGACACCTTGGCCAGACAAGAAAAATGTGATATGACTAACATCTCTAGGTGATCGGATTTAATAAAAATGGAATGAAAATATGTGTATTGTACACGAAATAATTTTTCAAAGTTGTTTTTACCATTTTTTGTGTTGTTTTATTGTTTTTGGTCGTAAGTAAGACTGCGGTCGATGTTAAAATTTGTTTAGATTATCATATTTCTTTTGATTTTGACGTATTATTAGATGGCGTATAATTTGAAGAGTCGAACCGTCCGAGAAGTGCTAGTAAGCAATGATGAGCATCGTGAACCCATCGACGAAGCATCTTCAGGAGGAGAAGACAACGTGTTTGAGGACAGTAAAGACAATGATTCAGACTTTTCGATGTGCAGTGCTCCAGAGAGTGCCATGGAAGTAGACCAGAAAGATATGGAAGCGGGTACTTTGGATAAGTGCTAGTAAGCGATGATGATCATCGTGAACCCATCGACGAAGCATCTTCAGGAGGAGAAGATAACGTGTTTGAGGACAGTAAAGACAATGATTCAGACTTTTCGATGTACAGTGCTCCAGAGAGTGCCATGGAAGTAGACCAGAAAGATATGGAAGCGGGCTTTTGTATGTAGGGGAGCGTTAAGCGGTTGGCTAGAGCCGTGGTCGGCCATGTTCGACGATAAAAAAAATTCAACGTTGATATTGCAAAATAAATACCGTTTTTAAAGATTCAGTATCGGACTTACTTTTTTTTATCTGAAAAGATACTATCTCAAGGGTACACCGCTAAACTTTTAGCTAAAAATATTGAAAATTAAAAAAAATACGGTTAATTTATGTAAAACAAGCCATTTTCTTTTTTTTTCCACAAAACTTTTTTTTGGTATCATAAAACTAAAATTTCATTAATGTAATAATTTGATCTCTTTTAGTAAGCTTTAAACTATATTGGAAAAGATTGTAATATAGAAAAATTCAAGGAATAATAGGCAATTTTCATGCTGGGGTCTAAAAGACCCCATGTGGCATTTAAGTGAGTTTTCTTAAGTGTGTCATTTAAGGGTTCAGATAATTCATCTCGAGTAATAAAACAATTAAAAATTATTAAACTGGCCCACAATTAAATTCGCCGCGAATTCATGATGAATTTTAATCATTTTTGATGTTCAGGGAAAACTACTTGGTATGATGGTATAATTGTGCGATGGTATGATCGAATGATTCTGTGATGGTTTGTTGGTATGATAGTATGATGGTATGAAGATGTGGTGGTATGACTTTATGGTATGAAGATATAATGATAACTTGATACAATGGTGTGATGGGTTGATGTGTAAAGGAACTGTAGCGGTTCACCCAATGCACCACTACAATTATTCCGGTTCAACCACAAGCTCGCCACACATTGGGTGCCACCTGCAACGTCGCCATCAGTGGCAACGCCATCATCGCCATCATTACCTACTCTGATGACATCGAGCAGCGGCATTAACAATGATATACAAACATCATCAGCCGGCATAATTATATCGTTGTCATCATCGCCTTCGCCATCGTCATCGTCGTCAGCATCATAGCCACCAGCGACACCAACAACTGCAACAACACCTCCAGCAGCAACAACTATAGGGACACCAATTCAGCACCTACCACAACATCATCATCAAATCATTTTTTTTTCTCATATTTTGTAAATTTTTTACCACCATAACGTATTTTTTGTTTTGTGTAAAATTCTTATTCATTTTTCCCCATTTATATTCTTTTTAATAAAATTGCATTTTATTTTGTTTTATTCAAAATGGCTCCGCAAAATGTCGTACAGCAAAACGACCACCCAGCCATTCACCACCACACTCCCCAAACCCCCAAACGGACACGACACAACGGAAACTGACCTCACAACAGGTTACGTAGATTTCAGAATATCCTTCTGGTCTACGCATGTTGTGAGGCCAGGCAGGGACCAAGAACAAAATTTTAAGCAAGAAAACCGCCATACATAAAAATGGCAAGCTGAGGTTTTTCGTTTACGGTCGACACTCGATACACGCACGAGCATAGACGCACACTCGCATACGCGCACGAGCATAGAAGTACACGCACACTCGATACATGCACACACGTACACACTCGCATACACGCACGAGAATAGACGAACACTCGCATACGCGCACGAGCATAGAAGTACACGCACACACGTACACACTCGCATACGCACACGAGCATACACGCGCACTAGCACACACACAGACAACAGCACAGTTACAGAAGGGAGAAATTTACTCGTGGGGGCATCGACCGACGACATTACAGGCAAACAATCTACTCCCTGTTACATACAGCACACTACAAATCATCTGACTAATGATTTTTTTGGTACCCCCAAAACATTTCAGTCATTTGATACATTCCACGCTTATGTACAACACCACAATTCACAGGGGGGATAATCACTCATGGGGGAGTCCTGTAGCGGTTCACCCAATGCAACACTACAATTATACCGGTTCAAAAACAAGCTCGCTACACATTGGGTGCCACCTGTACCGGCACATTGGGCACTATGTCACATGGCGTACAATGACCAATCACTGACCGGCTTGTCCAAAATTCAACGAAATAAAAACAAATACGAAAGACACACAACACAAAAGAAAATAAAATATTTTTATTTTAATCACTTAATCAGTCTGCTCTTGATCTTCAATGCGGCGACATGCCGCTCACCTCGCGCGGTAGTGAAAAATAAAAAAATCAATTTTTGTATAAATAAAAATTTTAAATAAAATTATTAATTAAATATAATATATTTAAATAAATAAATTTATTTATGAATTCGATAGAACCACTCTTGGAGTGCCCATTGGGAACTAAAATTTGGTGTATCGAGAAAGCATCTTTTGCCGCATAGGCACAGGATATTTATGAGAAACGGTGATGAACCAAAACTTAATGTTGGAATAAGAAAGAAACTTAAGAGTATGAATCATCAAGGTTGCTCAATGGCAGTTTACCCTTTTAAAAAATTTAAGAGAAGGTTTTTTGATCATTGGTCATAATTAGAAAAAATCTATCCATTTGATCAGGGGCGAAGCACAGTGGATCCAATTGCCAGAAAGCTGGCCAAAATTAAAAAAAAATGTTCGTTGAAGCTGCAGCCGTTATGTTAAATTACTTAATAAAGTACAGTAGTGCAACATACGTAGAAGTTCAAAAATTCAACTAATGTTAATCAAACAAAATGGAATCAACTCCTGGAGATGAGTAGTATAATAATAATAAGTTTTAACTTTTAAAATATTAGTATTTTGAACAATAAATATTAGGAAAACAATGATTGTTTATGTTTCTTAAACTTTATATTGGTGTCAGAAGTGGGATTTTGCAATACATACAATGTTGAAAAACATTAACGCGTACACATTTCCATAGCGTACAGGTGAGTTGGAACGACTCGGGCCGCCCACGGGCGGCAATAACACGAATCTACATCTAAGGCTTCAAAAGGCTATCAAACATAAGCATAAGAGGAGACTAATGGAGGCACTTGTGAAAATGGAGAGACTATAGGATTTCGACCACTACCACCAGCAGTCATAGTATCACGACCATCATAACCAACAGGAGGCGCCCTAGTGTCATAACTACCCTCGACGAAGGAACCAAGAGCCCTATCCAACGAGAACGATGGACAAAATGCTAAAACCAAACGACAAACAAGGACAACCAACAAACATCGAAGCTGTCCTCAACGCCCTACTCAACTGCTAAACTGTAAAGTTGATCAACAGACGCAACACAACCATGGCTGCATAATGAAGTTAAACAGCAGAGTTCGAAATTGGATCAACATATGCAACAATAAAATGAGAAGCCAGTCGATAGTCACGATCGACGTGGGTTAAAGGATACAACAATCACGAGCATCACGGACGACGTGGGTTAAAGGATACAACAATTAAAGGGCAGGATTAAAGAGAATGAAGCCCGCCAGAAAAACGCTCCCTCATACAACATCGATACTCTCCGATGGAGCAGCACAACCATATCACAAGAACCGCCTATACTGGAGGCCATAAAGGGGTTTTGTAACCTCCACCATTTAATGGCGAAACTCCGATCGAGAACTTCAAGTTATAATTTCAAACTACAGTGCAACATAACTGATGGGGTGTAAAAGAACAGCTTTATGCATTATGGTGCTAAGAGGCAAGTAAGTACTACAGACCGGACCTGGAACAGAGATAAGCAGCGACAGAATTCTGGAGGATTAGAGTTGAGGTACGGACAGAGCTATGCCCAGGCATGTTATGCAGAATCCAGCTTGCGGCGACAAGATGTGGAACGAGAAATAACCAAGTTCAGCATACTTTTTACACTATCTGCCATGGGCATTTGGCGAAACACACTAAGAGACGAACAGCTGAAACTTTACTTAAGGATGACAGCGAAGGGAAAAAGCATGAACGAAGTCTTAGGATCGGCATTAAAATACGAGGCAGCTAGAGCCAGCCTAACCTCCGATTCCGTTAAACTGCTAAACCTCAATGTATGGATGGGGCAGCGGGCAGGAGGATAGCGAGGCAGATGGCTTAATTTGCCTCATGAATCAGGATCAGGGAAACTAAGTGCCACCAGTACACTGAAACCAGGAACACACCAAATTTCCCAACTAGGGAAGGACTGCAACAGCTTAATTGTTTGTTAATGAGGCATTAGAGAAACAACCGTGCACATTCACTTTGGATACTACTGCTTCAAGATCGGTTACACGTCATAACATGGTGCCACAAGAGCATATGGAAAAAGTGGTTCGTTACAACATAAGAACAGCTAATGAAACACTGCAGCAGTGAAATGAGAGTGTTCCCTTTTAGTTACCGTCGGAGGAATACGGTTTAAACGTAGATTCATTGTTACCGGAATAACAGACCAATGCATCTTAGGCCTAGAGTTTACGCCAGAGCACCAAATGCCACTGGAACGGATAGCTTCCCATTGCCACATATCGACGAAACCTTGGACACGTTATCAGGAGTCAACATCTTAAGCACGCTAGATCTCAAAAGTGGGTATTGGCCGACAGAGAGAAAACGAGAGGCTGTAGCAGTTCACTCATTCAGTATTAATGTAATTTCAGCACTGCAAACAAATATTTCCACACGAGATAAACATTCTCAAATACATTTCAACAGAAAATACAAATTATTTTGTAACTCATATTTCCGAACGAACCCGCTCTACTTTACCGATCTTCCAATTTGCCTCACTACTTTACCGATTTCTTCAATTCCAGTTCAGTGCGAAAAATACATAAAAAAGGAGCTTAAAGGAGCACGCCCTGCAGGGTCTAAATAGAACAACATGTTAGAACGCACATTTAACGAGCACCTACGAAATCTTCAACAAATTTAGTCTGTTCAAAAATGAAGTTAACTACTTGGACCGCATTATGTCGAGTCAAGGAGTGCGAACTAATCCAAAGAAACTATCAGCCTTAGAACAGTGGCTCACTCCAAGAAACACATGAGCTGAGATGATTTCTAGCACTATATTTTTACTATCGACGATTTGTGCTGAAGCCTACATCGCCCCGAAAAAATTCAACCATACCATAGTAATACTAATCAGTTAACAAGTGGTATGATAAAAACGTAAAATGGTGAACTAGTGAAATAGTAAAGTGCTTTAAACTAAATCAGTGAAATTGCAAAGATCTAAAAGTGCTGGAAACAAGTGTTGTAATTTATTGCCGAGTAAATTGTACTGGTAAATTGATTGGTTTATTGCAAAATCCAATACGAATCCTGAAAAGAGCGCGAAATTCGTAACAATTTGGTTGTTGAAATGAAAAAATTATATAATTCTGTAGAGTTTGCAGTTAATAGTAGGTATTACTTTTCAAATAAAATAAAAATCAGCTACTCCTACGTACCCCTTGATTTTTTTATGCATATTTTAAAATAAAAAATTGTTGGCCATACTAAATGAACAAACCGAGAAAGAAATCAAAATTCCATCAAATTTAGGTTTTTGACGAATAGTAGTTGTTAGTAAAGGATGTACGGTGTGAAATTTTGTAAATGTGACTATAGCGACTGCAAAAACTCCCGAATAGAGAATTTCAGAATTTTGGCGAGCTTTTCAGCAATCTGGGCGATGTATCCAACTGTATCAAATTTAAATTTCAATCAAAGTGCACTTCAAAAGAAAGCCGTTGAGAGAAAGAAAATATATCAAATGATTGTATCTTTATCCAAAATGGTAACGCTGGCAAAGTATTACCAAAAATATTCATGCAGCATTTATAAATGAAGGCCATGTTATATGTCAATTTATTAATTTCCCAAAAATTTTAGATAACTATCATATACATAACCAACATGAACCAGAAATCAATTATTGCCATTAAGTAATCAAGAAATGTAATTATTTTAATGTAAATATAATATTATAAAGTAATTATCGTTCAGTTTTGATTCAACTTTACAATCGTGAACAACATGAATTTCATAAGTAAACTTGTGAAACTCATTAAACGTCCAAAAAATGATCTTTATGCAGTTTTTGGCATTTATTACTTATACAGTAAATTGTACGGCCATTTTATATTCACTATTCCATCAGATATTCACAAAACAACAATAATCTTTACAAAAATGGACAAACTATGG
This sequence comes from Tipula helvola, assembly GCA_963556165.1. Taxonomy (NCBI): domain Eukaryota; kingdom Metazoa; phylum Arthropoda; class Insecta; order Diptera; family Tipulidae; genus Tipula; species Tipula helvola. The sequence continues at coordinate 300,494,873 of OY744481.1, read as the reverse complement.
TTTGTTATATTATCTATTGTAAATTTAATACAATTATGGTTAACATTTACTGAGTATATCCTTGTACACCGTCAAGACACAACACTTTATGATTTAGGCAGTACTGTTATTGTTGTGTTTGGTGTTATCCTAACATTTATATTAACGTGGCTTAATTTATTGTTTCAACCCCGGTATTGGGACATGTTTCAAATTTTACATGATGTTGATCGTCGCTTGATCAGTTTGAATGGAAAGATGAATTATGGGTATCAATATAAACAAATGGTGCGCTATTTTATTGTGAAACATTTATTATTTCTAATGGCGGTCGGATTAGAGGAGTTGGCAAATAGTCAGAATAATAAAAGTAATTATAAATATTCGCTTATCAAGTATTATGCATACGGAACAATTGACTTGTGTTTGGGATCATTTAATATTGGGATTGGATTTATTTATTATCGTTTAAAATGTCTCAATAAAATAATTAAATTATATTTTAATTTAAGCAATAATTTGAATATGGTAGCTGTTTCAAGTAATGCATTCAATTCCGATTGGGTATTCACTGAACTCAGTTTGATTTACAGTAAGATTGTTAAACTGATGGTGCTCAATACGTACGTTTCATACGCGAAAATTCTACTTTCATTCTTTGTATTTTTCATTTACACATTATTGACGTCGTTTGCCTTATACTATATGATAAATCTGAATCTTAAGATAAGCGATTTATTATTGTTACTCTCGAATTTGTATTGGAATTTTCTTTACCTAACACAAGTACTTCATATTATTATAATTGGATCATCTTTCTTACGACAGGTACTAAATATATTAAACTAAAATTATGCACCTTGACTTTATAAAAGTTTACTGTTTCAGGCAAAATTAACGAAATCGTTATTGTATTCTGCAATAAATCGTTACAGTGAAGAAAAGTTAATGGAGAAAATGTTACTATTTTCGATACAAGTTACGCACCAAATACCAGAAGTTTCTTGCAAATTATTTATAATTAACTGGAAAGTTATGTTAGCGGTGAATTGATAATGATAACATTCATGTAATCAAAAACCTTATAATTTCGATAATTTTGCTTTTATTTTTAGATTGGAACATCACTAGCATCTTACCTGGTAATTCTTATTCAAGTACAAGGAGATATAGCTCCAAATTCAATAAATTAAAAGCTATTAGATGGGAGGAGCTCCCGTTAAGCCCATCGTAGAGTCAATATGAAGTTTAAATTTTTTAGGGTTAAGCTCCAGCTCCCAGGGGCTTTAAAAAAAATTCCCCCTTTTACCAGAGGGCATAGTTGGGGGAAACGGCAAACATGTCAGGAAGGGGGACCCTTTTACAACAATTTATCATCGTTAAAAAGATTTGTTTCCACTTTTATTCGCACATTCGTTATCACTAAGTCTAATGACACAATATAGGGCATACATTTTAAATTTTAATTTATTAATAATAAAGCATTAAACCAATATTAACAATAAAACTGAATTTTATTTTTATGTTGCTTCAAGTTGTTATAGGCAGCATATTGAAATAAATAGAGTGACCGCGGTTCCGTAAGTGACTGTAGTAAGCCTGTAGATTTGTAGTACTTTTGCTGAGTTAAATCGCCCAAGGATGTACTGAAACTGAGTATCATTATCATCAACGTGAATTTGGCGATCTTATATGTATCGGAACTGAATACATAATTTGGGTATCAAAATCTGAGGATAGAATAGATCCTTTTTGTGTAACAGGAGCAACCACACGTATGCTATTTAAAGACATGCCAGATGTCATAGGCGCCGAAGGATTGAAGAGTTGTCCGTTTGTGAAATGCAGTGGTGTGGCATGATATAATTTGCGATATGTCATTTTCGGTAACAAGTGTCGTTAGAATCGTTCATAAATTCAATATAGGATGATTTTAAACTAAAATCACTCTCTAGGCGTTTTTCCATATTCAAGTATTACCGCTGAGCTGAATTGACTGGTGAAGAGAGTAGCAACATTACGCGAAATCTCCCAGTTGCGGTGCGTTGACATGTATCGCAATCTTCTTCTTGAGGAGTGCGTCTTAATTAATCTTGAGATTCAATAACTTCTCGAATAAAAATCGATTAAGATGTGAATTCAAATCAACGTTTGAAGCCATGTTACAATAAAAATTGAAATTTAATGTTGCAGTATGCTTGCCGGACGTTATCCATCCAAGCAATTTATTCTAGAGATATGGTAGATATGGTCAGCAAATTTGATTTGGCCAACTAACAGATATAGTTCCGCTCCTATAAGCATATTAATTTTTTGCGAAATGTTGAAATGTTGATCTGCTAGAGGAATATCCGCAGGTGTTGGCCAACCATCGATTTTCATTGTAGCCATGGGCTACATGCCAGTAATTGTAGGTAGAATATATAAGCGTCCAAAGTCTTGGTATATAAAGAGTGACACGTCTGGAATGTCACACTTGTCGTCCAGGCACTGAAGACGACGGAGTTTCCCATTCCTATTCTTGGAGTGCTTGGCCAATGATTCGGTAATAAAGCTTAGTTGTAAAGCTGAATCAATAAGCGCTCGGCAGGTCCAAAACCTTAAACAAATATATTTATATTAGTATAAATTAGCCGTTTGTGGCCCTAGCTTTTTTGCTACAGGGCTACCACCAACTCCATAATAATATATTTTTAAAGAAAAAATCTTTTTTTAAACAAAATTTATTAATTAATTATTAGATTAAAGATAAGATTAATAGAACAGTATGTAAGAATCAAGGTTAAAATTAATGTAAATTGTAATATTGTGATGGTGAGTGAGCCTCACCGCAGGAGTTGATGCAAAGAATATCGTGGTGAGTGAGTGAGACTCACCATTGGAGTAGAAAGGGTTAAACAGATTTATCTGTATCCTCTATTTGTTCTCTTTTTTAATTTAACATTTCCCTTAGTAGTTTCTGGCAACCCTAGTGATGATAGTCAGTACTAAATAAATTAGCTGGTGCTCATTGGTTTTCTAAAACTGATATCCATAAAGGGTTCTCTCATATTAGATTAGACAGAAGACAGGGCAAGCCATCCTCGTAATAAATTTCGATATAAACTCTTTAAAAAACGCTACGAACATTTTTTAAAGCATACACCATCACAAACCACAGTCCCATACGTGCAAAACATATACGAATAGTCACTTCCCTCCTGACCAGGCGTAACATAAACGTACAGTTTACGAAGACTATGTTATACTAAGGTATTCGTAAACGGTAAGCTGTAATTGAACGGAAATGTAACGTAAACGATTATTTCGTTACATGACGAGTGAAACAAATTTACGAAGACTTTTGGTTGTATTAGTATGTATAAAAGTGTTCATAATGTGTACGCTTAAATGTAATGTTTACGAACTGCTTAGGAGTAATATTGACGAACGGCTCTTATTCTCCCTCCTAGATGTTGCAGTCTTTGGCGGAAAATGGCTGGGCAATGGCACAGAACATGTTCCGCTGATTTCGCTTCCAGGTCGCAGAAGCGGCATCCATCTGTCATACTTAGGCCCATTTTCTTAAGGTGATGTGACCTTAAGGGGATGTGACCTGTGAGGAAACCAGTAAGCAGCCTCAACTCAGGTTTCCTAAGTCCAAGACACTCCTTAACTCTGATTGATGAAGGTGAAATAAATTCCTTCGCTTGTCGCAAACCTGGAATTCTGCGCCAGTAGGAGGACTTTTGCACATCCTCCCAGCGTTTTACCGCTGTCCTATGGTGCCTCTTAGTGACGCCGCAGAAGGGCTCTGTTCCAATGAATGGAGAAGCAGAACCCTCGCGGGCGAGGCCATCAGCTACCTCGTTTTCCACAATTTCTGTATGACCTGGCACCCAAACAAGTGTTACCTTATTTGAGCTTGCCAACCTTCAGACAATTCCATACCAGGCTTAACCTAATGTTTAAAGACCTAAGAGCCTTTAAGGCCGATTGGCTATCTGATACAATATAAACCTTTGGATCGTTTAGGCCTTTCGCTATGCCTATATCTTAGCGCAAAGTTCTATAGCATGCAATCTGCTAGAAAAACGGTAGCATTTGTATACCCAAGGACTTCGAGAGGGAAGTCCCACTCCCGTATATTTCTACCCCTGCCCCGTCTTCCGTTTTTGATCCATCTGTAAACCATTCCATTGACCCTCGCTCGAAAGATGGTCCCTGTGTTCTCCACAATTCCCGGTTAGGTAACCTAACACAAAATGGTTTGTGGAAATTCAGTTTAGCTGGCATACAGTCGGAATGCATTCGTATAGTAGGGTCTGTCTGAAATCCCTTGGGGATTGCCAGATGACCCACCATATTGCCTGGTTTGATATTACCCTCCGTCTGCATCTTAAGGGCATAGCAGCTTCCTTTTTAACATGCAGATGCAACGTAGTTAGTCCTAGGAGTGCCTCCATTGCTGCGGTTGGACATGTTTTCATTGAGCCCGTAACACCAATGCAGGCTATACGCTGAACCTTATTCAATAAAGTTTGCGCTGTTCTTTGTTCAGTTTTAGGCAACCACACTATAGGCCTAATGATTGTTCAAAATGATCAGTAGATCATTTTTGGTTGTAGTCCCCAAGTACGTCCGTAGAGTCTCTGACAGGCCCAAAAAGCCTTTGTGGCTCTATTTTGAACTTTTAGTAAATGTTTTTTCCAACTCAGTCTTTGATCTAGGATGACCCGTAGATATTTTACCTCTTTGGAAAAAGCAACACTAGTGCCGTTTAATGAGGGAGCTATAAGCGAGGGCTTTTTCCTCCTCGTAAAACGGACAATGACAGGTTTGTTTGGATTGATACTGAGTCTTTCCTGGCCACACCACTGCCATATTAAATCGAGTGCATTTTGCATGAGATGACCCCATCAAACTTGTCTCTAATAATGATAGCCACGTCATTCGCATAGCCCTGGACATCAAACCCATTTGAAACAATTTTTATTTAAATAATAAAAAGAAAAAGAAAGAAAAAACATATTCTGTTTTAAATATTTGTATTTTTATTATTTAAATAAAAATTGTTTCAAATAAAGAAAGTGATAGAAACACACAAAATAAAAATGAATTTTTCCGTAGTAAAATCAAACCCATGGCTACTCAAGAGGACCAGTAGTCTGTTAATAACCAACCACCATAAAAGAGGAGACAGTACGCCTCCTTGGGGACAGCTCTGTACGGCCCTGATGGTTAGCGACTCGCTACCTAATCTGTCTGTAATGTCGCGATGTTTCAGCATGGAGCGGATCCACCTAAGGGTACAAGATTAAACCTAAAGAATACGAATTGCCTTTTCCTTATGTTTTAATTTTTCACTGTATTTTGATGACATAAAATGAATACATTTCAATTAAATTTTTATTAAAAAATATTTAATAAATGTCTGTAATATACAAATAAAATTGTAGCTACTTCATACAAAAGATTTGAACAATATTTTGACGTTTAATTTGTTTTCCTTAACACAAAAAATCACAATGAAGTTGTCTACCATTCAATCTATTGACTGACTGCATCTATGATAAAACGACTGCAAAAACTGCATATCGGCTGCGTTCGTGAATGTAATTTTTGAACGACCAACTGCTGCTTTTGCTGCAAAACTTAATTTTTGAACGAAGTACTGCACAAACTGCGCAGTCGACTGAATTTTTGAATGCACCCTTTGTCAGTAGCATCATTTTAACTTTTTTCCTCGAGAGGCGCTTCCTCTACTTTTACAATCGTCAAAAAAAAGCATTCATAAACTGTTCGTAAGCTGTACATTTTTGCTGTATATATTTTTGCGCCGGTAGGGTTTAATACTTGAACTGGCAGTGACAATGAGCATACTGACATCTCTAGTAAAATATTTTAAAATATTTTTTTAGGACAATTTGACGTTTCTATTGTATTTTTTTTTGTTTGAAGTAATGTACAACAATTAAAATTAAAAACAACTTCCAATAAAATAATGGAAGAATTTACTAATCAACAATTAAGTGACGTTCAACGAATAAACAAATGTACAAATTATTACGATATATTGAATGTAGACCAAGGTTCAAGTGATGCAACTATTAAAAAATCATACAAAAAGCTTGCTCTACTGCTCCATCCAGATAAAAATAAAGCTCCTGGAGCAATTGATGCCTTTAAAAAATTGGGAAACGCTGCTGCTGTATTAACAGATCCTCGAAAACGGAATGATTACGATTCGTATGGAATCAGATCAAACCTAGAAAGTTCATCAGAAGGGGAATGGTACAGAGAAAATTCGAATGGTTCAAATAATATGTTCGAAAATGATTTCAACTTCCGGTTTCAAGCTGCTGATATATCACCCGAAGATTTCTTTAACATATTTTTTAATGCAGATTTGAATAACTTTACACCTTTTAATCAAAATGGTGTATTTAATACGAGGCAACAAAACTATTATGGTGAATCGGATGAATACTATGATGATGAACAAGATGAAATTCCTAATCATAGTACAGAACACCGGACAATTGACCATCGTTCGTTATTTCGAAAAATGTTAGATTTAATTTTCATATTTTTAATAAGCTGGATAGTAAAAGCGCTATTGAGGCCACCTCGACGAAGGTAACTCGATGTTTGTTCTATAAATTATTTAAAATGAGCTAAATGATAAATTATGTATATTTGTGGATGAGGATTTTATTTTTAAAATGATTATTGTGATAAAGTTCTGTTGATGTTTTCATCATCAAGTTTATTCATGAGAAATTATACGGTTTGGGAAAATATAAAGACCAATGAAAGAAATTTGACTATGTATTATTGTCCTTGATTTGTTGCTTTCGAAACTTCATTTTAACTCGATTTAAAATGGATAACTAACTAAAGTAAGCATGGTTTACTTAAGTTTTATCTGCGTCAACAAATGTTTTGTGTATTCAGCCAGTTTTACTTCAGTTGACAATCTTTACGTAGCATTGAAATTGTATATTGAATTAATGAATAATTATTAATTTAGCAAAATCGTACGTTTTTGCTTGTCATTTTTGTTCTAAATACTGTACTAAAATACCCTAACAACAAAAGTTTTCTCAAATCTACGTTTTTAAACGGTTAGTTGGGCTGATTCCATATCTTTAACAGTGACGTCAAAGCAAATCAAATGTCATCTGCAATTCTCCCTTGATTTTATTATTATTTTTTGGTTTCAATTGAAACATTTTTTATTATTTGATATATTTGGGTGCAAAATTTATTATTTCTGACTATAAAATAGAAAACTATAATTGATCAAGAAATATTAATCGTAAAGTTAATCAATTTTGTGTGAGTGTCGAAATATTTTTCTTCAATTTCGTCAGTAGCAGTATCTATCTGATTATTTTGCGAGCAAAAAATCGAAAAATAAAAATATATATTTTGAAGATAGAAAAAGAAACTAGATTAATTTATATCAATAATTTGGAATATATATTTTTATAATTATGGAAGGAAATAAAGATGAAGCTGAACGGTGTATTGAATTGGCGATTAAATCAATCACCGAAGGTAAAATTGAAAAGGCTGAAAAATTTTTACGTAAATCAGAAAATTTATATCCAACGCAACGCGCTAAAGGTAAAATCACATTTAAATTAATATTTAGATAAAGTTCAGCCTGCTAAATTGCGACCAAATATTTGTAGATTTACTTGCCAAATTGAAATCAACAAACACTACTCGACAAGATTCTAGCGATTCGGCTACAAATGGGCAATCAAGGGATGGAGTGCATAAGAGGCGCACTGGTGCTTCTTCGCCAAAAGCTGAGACACGTACACCAGAACAACCTGATTATACGCCTGAGCAATTGGTGGCGGTAAAGAATATTAAAAAATGTAAAGATTACTATGAAGTGTTAGGGGTTACCAAAGAAGCAACAGATTCAGATATACGTAAAGCCTATAAAAAGTTAGCCTTGCAATTACATCCTGACAAAAATAAAGCACCAGGTTCTGCAGAAGCTTTTAAAGCCATAGGGAACGCAGCAGCGATATTAACAGATGCCGAAAAACGTAAATCTTACGATTTGTACGGTTCAGAGGAACAAGCAGCACAACGCCATCAGCCAGGTCATACATACGAGTATGCATATAGTCGTGGTTTTGAAACGGACTTCTCAGCTGAAGAATTATTTAATATGTTCTTTGGAAATGGCTTTCCGCAACAGAATGTATACATGCGACAACGAAGATTTCGCGCTCAACAAGAACAAAGGCGGGAACAAAATCAACAACCTGGATATGCTGCACTTATTAACTTCTTACCAATTTTATTATTGATACTTTTATCAATGATGTCATCATTTTTCACTTCAGATTCAATATATAGCTTACAGCCTAGTCAGTAAGTAAAAGACTTTCTTAAAGTACATATATTCTATTGGTTAAATGAAATGTTTCATCTTGCCTTTGCAGAAAATATAATGTTCCACGTAAAACAAATTCTTTGCAAATCCCATACTATGTTAAGGATAATTTCCATACCGAGTATCAGGGTTCGCTTGGTCGCTTAGAAGCGTCGGTTGAAGAAGATTATGTAAATAATTTAAAACACTCATGTTATCGAGAACGAAATTATAGTAAGTTAAAATTAATTTGCTAATTTAGATTTCGAATTACCTATATATGTTTTATACTCTGCAGAAGAATCAATGATTGGAAAAGCAAAAGCATTTGGAGATCGTGATTTATATCGAAAGGCTCAAAATTTTAAAACCCCTTCCTGTGATGCATTGCATAATCTACAGAACTCATAATAATTATAACAAGATGTAGAAGAAAGTCAACAAACATAATATATTATAATTTAAAATTTCATCGTATAAAAATATTTAGCAAGCAAGATAAAAGAAAATTTTCAAACCAAACCGTCACTTTACAAATTTATTTTGTTTTAGTCCGTTTTTTCCTATAAATGTAACTATAAATTTATGATCAATAAATATTGTTATTAGAATTTTAATGAAAATTAAATAAAATTATTTATAAAATATAAAAGGTTTAAGCATTTTTATATTTCATGCTCACCTGAAGATGTCATTCAACACAATAAGTTCTGTTACGATTTTGCCTTGTAAATCAAGGTTCGTATGGATTGTAAATAAAAACTCCACTTTTCAATTTATCACATAACACATAAACGATTTTATTTGTTGATTATAAAAATTATTCCAACACAATTTATTAACGATAAATTCACTTTGAATTATTTTGCACAATTCTACTGTTCACTTATAACTTTTATTTCACACAAACACTTTTTAATCTTCACATCGCTTAACAAAAACTAAACTTCTTGAAATTCTGAATTTTCTGTTACGTTTTTGCCTTGTCAATTAGGTTCGTATCACTGGATTGTAAATAAAAACCACTTTTCAATTTATCACAAACGATTTTATTTGTTGATTATAAAAATTATTCCAACACAATTTATTAACGATAAATTCACTTTTTATTATTTTTGCACAATTCTACTGTTCACTTATAACTTTTATTTCACACTTAAACACTTTTTAAATCACTTTTAATCTTCACTTATCGCCTAACAAAATCTAAACGTCTCGAAATTTCATGATTGTTTCGGTACAAATAGTCTAGACACATTTGAACATATTAGAATTTCATACATAGAACTTTCCGCTATCAACTAACTTATTTTACTCATTCCTAGATGTCACCGTAACAGTTCTTTTAGTTTGTAAAATTTTTAGTGTCGGTTCAGCCGTTACATATTAGAAAAAGTTCAGTTAATTAAAGATTTAAAATTATTTAATAAGTTATTTAGACAATTTTTTGACAATTTCAAAACGTTATTACTTAACCTAATTCATTTCGTCAGCCGATTCTCCAATTTCCAATACACTCACCGTTATAGAAAACGGGCAACGCTAAAAAAATGTTTTTTTAATGCGAATATCTTTTGCACTGCACTAGCTGGAAACAAAAACCAAATTCAAGGTCATTCAAAACCATCTTGGAAAATATGTATTACCATACCAACTTTGTCTAATAATGTGACTGAGTTTTTTTACTTATCCCACAACATGGCTTATATTTAAATTTGATGCGATAGCTTTTGTTTGAACCACACTACCTGAAGACATGAAACAAAAATCAAATTCTAGGCCATTCAAAATAATCTTAGATATAATGTGGGATAAAAAATTTAAATGTATCGGAAATTAATAATTGAAAATTTGTGAAATTTTTGCGATATTCAATCGCTTTAATGTCGCGTTTACATTTTGCTTTGTCATTGTGTTACGTTTTTATTATGTGGCATAGTTGAAGTTGAGAGAAGCCAACGTTATATCGCTAATAAGTCCCAGACTTTTTTTTTTCTAGTACCGCACAACGTGTTTCGTGACGTTTTTTTTTGAGACAGTGTTGTATAGGGACAAAGTACACGATCAGACAAAGTGTAACAAACGTTCGAGACGACCGTTTTGTAGTTTTATTAACTCTTAGAAATTGCCATGCAACCGCTGTTGAGACCTGCAATGAATTGTTACATGCATGTAATATAAATGTAAGCGAAAGAACAATACGGCGAAACTTAGAAGAAGCAGGTCTTCAAGCACGAAAACCAGCCACGGGTCCAGAACTTACAAATTCCCAGGAAACATGAAAATTGGACTGAACTTTATTGGACCCAAGTCTTATTTACCGATGTATCGGGATTTTGTTTTCGGATAACCCGAAGAGCGTTAGGCGTTACTCTCCATGCATCTTCAGCGAAAGGGTTCGAGCCGGATCAGTCCAACATCAATTCCAACCGTATCTATAATGGCCGTTCGCATATTAACGAAATATTGAAAGAATATGTTGTTCCTTACGCACCATTTATGAGCGATAATTTCGGTTAATACACGATAATACAAGACCACATGTTGCCAGAGTCGTAAATGAATACTTGGCAGATGTAAATATTTCGAAGATAACATGACCAGATTATCAAAAGTATGGGACGGAGGATCACAGCGGTTATTCAATCTCGGGGGTAATATACGCTACTAAACATTTTTTATTGGTTAGTTATGATTTTGTTGATCTGTTTATGTTTGTGAAAATTAAAATAAAATGTTTCATTGTTTGAAAATTCGAAAAACCTTAATCACTTGTTTTGAAAGAATAGGACTTACACACGTTTTCCAAGATTGTTTTCAATGACCTCGAATTTGGTTTTGATTACATGTTTCCGCTTCCGGTTCAAGATATTCACGTTTGAAAATTTAGTTATAAGCCGTGTTGTGAGATAAGTAAAAAGACTCAGCCACATGATTAGACAAAATATGCTATGGTAATATTTTCTAAGATTGTTTTGAATGACCTTGAATTTGGTTTTATGTTTCCAACTAGGTAGTGCGATTTTTTTTTTAGGGTGACCCGTTTTCTATGCCGGTGAGTATACAAACTTAGATGTTGGGATTGATAAGACACTTTTCTTGCAGAAAATGTTTATTTTCTATTCCGAATTTCCACCCATCACTTTCAACTTACATATCGTCGTCCTAATCGTGAATTAACGTATCTGACATTTTTTCAAAATCTCATCTCTGATACCAAATGGTTTATCGTGAGAAGCTCTGTCTGATTTTTTGCACCTGGATTGGCTCATCGTTAGGACGGCGATGTCTCCTATGAATCATTTAACGTTGGTGTGGGAATTCGGCATCAGTTTCTCACGAGGACAAAATTATTCACAGTTAGGACGACGATATTCGCACGGGTCTATTTTACATAGATTCCAACCAAATCCAAAAAAAAAGGTCCGACCAAATCGGATCGCAAGTAGAGCTCTACTAAATATTTACCCAAAACTTATTTTTAAAATTCAAAACATTAATTTTTTTTAAAATAAGTGTTTTCTTTATTAAAATTATTATTGCTCTCTAGTCTCTTTATCAACAATAATATTAGGGGCGTTAGAAAATAAACAAACAGTTTAATTAAGGTTTACTAAGTTCCAACATTCCAGAATTCGCTTCTTCATTTTTCATATTTTCTAATTCTAGATTTTGTAACTGTTGATTCCACATCGTTGTGTACAAACCTGGAATATAATAATAAGTTAAATTTTTCGAATAGAAGTGATTAAGCATTATTTAATTTACCATCCTGTTGCAATAGATCTTCGTGTTTGCCAGACTCAAGTACTTCACCTTCTTTAAGAACCAAAATTTGATCAGCGTGAATAACTGTTGATAATCTATGAGCAATAATTATTGTTGTTCGATTAGCACAAACTCTCATCAAAGCTTGTTGTATATTTCTTTCTGTTTGTGTATCTAGAGCACTAGTTGCTTCATCGAGAAGCACAATGTGAGGTGCTTTAAGTATTGTACGAGCAATTGCCACTCGTTGTTTTTCACCACCACTCAATCGGAGACCCCTTTCACCAACTTGGGTCTCATATTTATCTGGGAATGATAATATTTTTGTATGAATATCTGCACTTTTAGCTGCTAGTAATACATCTGCTTCAGAGGCGCCTATTCTACCATACTCTATGTTATATTTAATTGAATTATTGAATAGTACGGTATCTTGTGGAACGACACCAATTGCCCGCCGTAATGAATCTTGCGTAATGGTTTTGATATTTTGATCATCAATTATTATTGCACCATTTTCAATATCATAAAATCGAAATAACAATCTCATTATTGTACTTTTACCGGCACCAGATGGTCCAACAATAGCCAGCGTTTTACCTGCCGGCACATGGAAACTGACGTTTCGTAATACATTTCGTTCGGGTGAATAACCAAAGGTCACATTTATAAATTTAATTTCACCCTTAATCACGGTTAAAGGAGGGGCACCAGGCGCATCAATTACCTCTTGTTCTTCTTTCATTAAATCAAACATGTTTTCCATATCGACAAAACTTTTTTGAATTTGCCTATAGTATGTGCCAAACCAATTCAATGGCATATACAATTGAATAATATAACTGGCAAATAAAACATAATCCCCAACCGTCAAGCCTTTATTGTAAACAACCATATAGGCGCAGAGAAGTGATCCAGCGACCAATCCACCGCAAACAATAATATTTTGTGCCGAATTCAAAATATTTAACGTCAAAATTGTTCGAAACTCTTCAACCTGGTATTGAAGAATTGAATCACGATATGCGTCAACTTCATAACTCTCAGCGCCGTAATATTTTACAGTCTCAAAATTTAATAGTGAATCAACACTACGAGCTCTTGTTGCATTTTCTGCCAAATTCATTCTCCTCTGGAATTTTGTTCGCCACTCTGTTATCATAATGGTGGTGACTAACAAAAAAAAAAAAAACGAAATTTATTTAATTAAAAAATGAATGACTTTACTTATAATAAACTTACTTAAGTAAAGAACCATTGTAGTAAATACAATTAAACCAAACCAGCCATTGAAATATGTAATGAAAAACACCACAGCAACAATAATATCAACGATTGTCGGTGCAATTGAAAATATAATATAATTTAATAAATTATTTATACTGTCTGTACCACGATCCATAACACGAAGAACTTCACCAGTCTTACGACCCAAATGCCATCTTAATGATAGACTATGTAAGTGACGGAATAATTCAACTTCAATTTCCCGTGTAGTAAATTGCTGTATTCTTGTCCATAAATATGAACGTAAATTATTTAAAAGTCCCATTGTTCCAGTACCTCCACCTTGTAGAAATTTGAACCCAACGAAAATTAAAATATAATCCCAATGGAATTGCAATGGAGTATCCGTTAAGCTATCAACTGTAATAGAAAAATAAAATTATTTCAGTGAGTATATTCTAATTCTGGTATAATTCTCTAGAATTAATTCGTTTTGGTGATCTTGATAAAATTCGGGAAGAATTTCTGACCTTCCAAAAGAAAAAGTCCTCATTTTTATTTACTGGCTATTCTTTAAGTGAAATTTCATAATTTAATCAAATTCTGGCTTATTGGGAGTTTGTTCAGGATTTTGGCAGCAATATTTGGTTGAAATTCCAAATAAAGAAGATCAAAACATATTGGAATCTTTAGGCAGAAGATAGAACATGCCATAAAATACTTTATTAAATAGCAAATAAAATTAACATAAATATTTATTTTTATATCAGTGTTTTTTTTTAATTTGTTGGGAGATAAGAAACATCAAGGCTTGTAAAATAATTAGAGGCGGTACTAAAATGAAATAAGATAACATATTTTATAAAAATTTTAATAGTTCGAATTAGAACAGCGAACATTTTCTAAATCAATTTAATAGTGTGTTATATTTAGTAATATTAAAAGACAGATTTGATGTGAACTCACGACTAGACTTTAGAAAGTTGAGTTCCCTCCTTTCTGCTGTTCAGATATTAATGCGATCGATAAGATAAGATAAAATAGGAAATATGTATACATATTTCGAAAAATCCAAAAAGGAACATTAACATTTATTAATTGTTTGTTTTAAATAGCAAAATTTTACTTATGTCTGTTAATAAAGCCGAACTTCTCCTATTTATATTGCAGATGCAGACCATTACTTGATCGCCTTTAAAGCAGAGTATGTGTTTGATAACGGTTTTACAACATAGCCAAAAATGGTATTCCAACAAATAAATACATGCATACAAAAATAGTACAAAAACTGTCGGAATCCGCCGATTCCTCAGAATTCCGGCTATGGCTACGGATCTTTAAAAAAAAACGGAAATAATCAGACACTCCGCGGGTCCAACATCAGCCCTGCAATTTTCTATCAATGATATTTTTTAATAGAGGTTTCAAAACACTTGCTAGAATATTCGATGTGCTTTCCCATACAAAGCAAATTATTATTTTTTTATATTTGAATTTAAGAATTTATAATTTCATAAAAAACTAAAAGTAGTTTTACGGACACATTTTGATTTTTAAAATTCTCATTCTATCTGTACGCTGTACCACATGCACTCAAAACAAATCTAGTCACCCTAATCAAGAATTCTAGTAAAATAAACTTACCAATTTTTTTATTATATAGAGGAACAAACAGATTAATAACTCGTCCTGCTAACAATAATAAAATACATCCCAGAACCCGAAATTGTAGAAGTAAATCACGTTTTGGCCAAATATATGGTAACACAGTTTTCAGCTTTCTCCAGCCATTGCGAAATGTTGATTGATTATCCTAAAAGAGAAAAATAGCCTGTAGTGAATTTCTTCATTTTAAAGTATTTATAATGAAAAATAATTACATTATCCAAATTATTATAGAGCATATTTGAATGATCTATGGTAGATATTCCAGGGGCTTTTAATCCTAAAACGAATATGAATAGAGTGGAAAAGTATCGCATCACAAATAGTACCATTTCAACTTGATCTTTGGTCGTTTTCAAATTGAACCACCATTCTCTTTGTTTTAAATTAATAATTGATAAGTTTTCTGATATAAAGATTAGTGTCCAAAATATAAGTAACACTAGGCCATGTCCACGTGTTGGAACAGACGGCAGCAAGTAATTACGTTCTTTTGATATTAATTTAAGAGAAAATAGATATGAAAATATAGTGAAAGTTAATGTTAATATCTAAAACGAAAAAGTAAATCAGATTAAAAAATCAACCATTATTTATTACAAAAAATTACCATGTAACCATAAACCTTTCCGCCATCATAGTATGTGGCTTGAAGAATAAATCTGATAACAGCCAACAAAGGTACAAAAAATGTTAAGAAAACTTGCAATATGAACAATTTAGATCTTGATACAGTGTCTTCAACATTTGTAGCATATTTACAATACATGTACAATTGAACTGATCCAAATATTAATAAAAATCCGTATATAACACTCGCCGTGATTGTATCCATCAAACATTCCGATACTCCATGATTTGACCACAGAATTGCAATACTCGAGTTTGGGGGACAATATTCCATTTTCGTTTAGATATTTTAATCGCCCTTCTAAATTCTATAATTAAAAAACAAAATATTTATGCAAAATAAACACAAAATTATAGGATGATTAAGCAAAAAAAAAAATTGGAATTCAGTTAGGTAACGCACAATCAACAAAAGTCAATATGTACCGATTAATTTTTTTTTTATTTGATAACCAAACTAAACAAAATAATATTATTACATGTATAATTATGTAAATCATTACGTACATTAACAGATTTATAAAAAATTATTTTTTATATTTTTAGTTTGCAGCAATTTTAAAAATTCACGAATTCATATTAACAATAAATAAATAAAAAACATTTATGTAGAGATAAACTTGTTAAAACTTTTCTTTTGTTGCTTATTGATTTGACAGTAAACAGATGATTGTTTAATTTTGAAAAGAAATGTATTTTTGACTTATCAATGTACTAACAAGTAGTGGTAATTTTGGAAATGACATTATTACCCTTCAGACAAATATAAACCACACAACCAAATTTATAAATACCCTTCAAACAAGTAAAATATGTATGTAAAATTCGGCATGAGAGATATATGTATGTATGTATATATTTTTAACGTTTAATATCATATATTCATATCATATCATATTTAATTTTTAATTTTATTCCCATTTTGTCATTTATCTGAAGTGAAAGGCCAAGTTTTACCAATCGAACACCCAATCCGTTTACGTAAACTCTTCGCTGATGTTTCGTAAACGTAAAAACGTAACACGAAATTCCGTTATGAATATGTATACGCTTTATGGCGATAAGCAAAAGTAGATGTCACTACCGCTGTGAATGTGGATTAAGCTTTCAAATTATTAAAAATCATTCGCCGAAAAAGCTTGTGAATTAAACTTTTGATAAATAAAATTATAAGAACCATTAATTAATTTGGCCATAAAATGTTATACGCCTATTTCTTAGAAAAAAGTTTTGTTTTGACATTTAATCCACATTCACATTACTAGTGTCACCATTTTAGTTACATAAATTAATAAAGCGTATTAATGCGTAAGGTCATCTTTACCATGGGGCTATAAGGGCTGCAGCCCTAGGGCGCCACATTTTTAGGGCGCCACCAAATATCCAAGACCTATTGACGATTGGAGCATCACGGATTCCACCTAGTGGAATATTTTTAAACTGAGCTACCTGATAATATGACGTTCGAAATTGTTGTAAATAATTCCATTTTTGATCTGTAAACCCAATTTTTACTTACCGGTTTGCTAATAATTGTAAATAATTCCAATTTTGGACTATAAAAACAATTTTTAATTACCGCAATGCTAAATTTTCTTTCGTCGTTTTTGTGACAAATGTCATTTTATCAGGTGCATCATTTTAACTATTGTCCTCGAGAGGCGCTTTATTTACTTTTACAACCGTGTCAACTTTAGAGAGCATATTTTTATTTGTTAGACTTCAAAGGAAATGCAAACCGTTTTATTATAATAAGTTTATTCTATTCGCCGCTTGGAATGCACGAGTCGCATTTTATGCATTGTAAACCATCCCAAATTTAAATTGACCATTGTGAAAGTAAAGAAAGCGCCTCTCGAGGACAATAGTTAAAATGATGCACCTGATAAAATGACATTTGTCATAAATGCGACGAAAGAAAATTTAGCAATGCGGTAATTAAAAATTGTTTTTATAGTCCAAAATTGGAATTATTTACAATTATTAGCAATCCGATAAGTAAAAATTGTGTTTACAGATCAAAATTGGAATTATTTACAACAATTTCGAACGTCAAATTATCAGGTAGCTCAGTTTAAAAATGTTCCACTAAGTGGAATCCGTGATGCTCCAATCGTCAATACTTGTGAATACAAACCTGCTAGCACGCATTTTCACAATCATACGGTCATTTTATTCATTGTATCGTCTCCATTGTAGATCCGATGTTTTGATAGTATAATAGCAAAAATAAAATATAATATTTTGATTTGATAGCTATCAAATTTTAATACCTTGGGCCCGATTCTGAAACGATAAAATTCATGTTATGTTATTTTATTTCCCCGCTTCCTATATGAATTTGTATTGGAAAAACAAAAATAACATAACATAACATAAAATTTTGGAAGGCAGAATCGGGCCTAATATATTTTATTTTATTTTATTGTAGAAGGAAAATTTTGACAGTGGATTATTGATAAATTAGTCAGTTATTAACGTTTTTGTATATTTTGAAATTATTCTTTTTCATTATTTTGTTATAATTTTCTGTTTTTTATGAATATTTTATGCGGTGTAAAACCGACTACGGTAGATAGTAAAATAGTATTATACTATTTTGCTAGTATACTATCTACGGTGTAAAGCCAGAATCATAGATATTATAATTTATTTGATATAAGTAAATATCAGATTAGCGGCGTCTATGTGGTTGCAAAAAATCATAAAGACGAATAGAAGCGAAGAGAAGCACAGCTAAGCGTAGAGCGCCGCTTATCTGTTTGATGCTTGAATGCTAGACAACTTCATTGTGATTTTTTGTGTTAAGGAAAACAAATTAAACGTCAAAATATTGTTCATATCTTTTGTATGAAGTGGCACAGATGCAATTTTATTTCTATTATTACAGACATATATTAAATATTTTTTAATAAAAATTTAATTGAAATGTATTCATTTTATATCATTTTAAGCTACGCAAGTAATTTTTTTTGTGAAAAACGTGTGAAAAATTAAAACATAAAAAGAAGGCAAATTCGTATTCTTTAGGTTTAATCTTGTGCCTTTTGAGTTTTTTCTGTGGTTATTTTTATTAAAATTAAGTTATTTTCAAACATTTTAAGATATGTATCTTCATATGTTTATATACTGCTGTTTGTTTTCCTTAACACTCAAAAAAATCTGACACATTTTAGCTGTCAAATTATCGATCTATTGCGTACGAACAAATAATTACCAACACAAAGGGCTAGAAACTTATTTTTGCAAATCAAAAAATAAGAAAAGTTGTACTAGATTTCGGGAAGACGAATTTTTAACTCCGTCATGTTGTGTCGCGCTCGCCGATTTATTTCATGAGACAGCCATCACATTTTTAATATCATATGAGACCGGCTTGAAGCCTGTCTCATAAAAATGTGTGATCTCACGACAGGGATACCATTTTTTTTACTCATTCTACTTTTTGTGTTTTGGTAATTTTTGACATTTCTTAAAACTTTTTTTGTGATGTTTACCATGTTTACATTATTGACGATTGGAGCATCACGGATTCCACCTAGTGGAATATTTTTAAACTGAGCTACCTGATAATTTGACGTTCGAAATTGTTGTAAAAAATTCGATTTTTGATCTGTAAACACAATTTTTACTTACCGGATTGCTAATAATTGTAAATACATAATTCCAATTTTCGACTATAAAAACAATTTTTAATTACCGCAATGCTAAATTTT
Organism: Tipula helvola; assembly: GCA_963556165.1. Lineage (NCBI taxonomy): Eukaryota > Metazoa > Arthropoda > Insecta > Diptera > Tipulidae > Tipula > Tipula helvola. The sequence continues at coordinate 300,475,508 of OY744481.1, read as the reverse complement.
CTTTCGTCGCATTTGTGACAAATGTCATTTTATTAGGTGCATCATTTTAACTAGTGTCATCGAGAGGCGCTTTCTTTACTTTTACAATCGTCAATACGTAATATATATTATAAACACCGATAAGGATAACATCACAAAAAAAGTTTTAAAAATGTCAAAAATTAACAAAACACAAGGCCTGATTTGAATATCGTAAGAAAATCGGTGCGAAAATAAGAAACACTAAAATAGTTTTGGACCGTATTTAGAATTTTATTCAATGTATGTATTGAAATGGAATAGGTTGCTTAAAATAAAACAATTAAAATTTAAAAAATGTTTTTAGTTAAATAATTATTATTTAGTTCAATTTTTTAATAAAATTAATTTTATTATTAAAAATAACTTTTGTAAGCGTCATTATTTTACACTTTTAGTGCGAACCTGGTAAAAATAGTTGTTAACAAATCGTAAGATTCCTAATACCCTTGACAGACTAGGGATTAGCAAAGCGCGATTAGTGATTTTTTCGAGATTAGCTGTAGTGTGTCAAGTTAAAGATTAGCTAATCTCGTTTTATTTGAGGATTAGTCACTAATCGAGATTAGTGCACTAATCCTTGAAAATTTTCGAGCTTATCTCGTTGTATTGGGTTTAGTGATGGTACAAGTGGCACTACAATGTGAAATAATTATTTAAACATTGCTGAAAATGCAAGTGGCGTGAATTTACGATAGAAGTTATAAAATCAATGACATCTTAAAAAATTTGTGCTGAATAAATTTTGAGGAAATAGAAAATCTAGTGTGTTAAATCTTTGAAACATTGAATTAACAAATGAGTTCAGCAGATTTACCAGCTATATTTAAGCGAATCACCATAATAAAATTTTATTTCTCTGCAAAAAACTAATCCCTAGTGTGTCAACTCATATGGATTTGTGGTGGATTAGCTAATCTCGTTTCACTAATCGCGCTTAGCTAATCCCTAGTCTGTCAGTGGTATAAGCAACCAACAACAACAATTTTTTTTATTTTTTATAATTATATAATACATAAATTTAAATTAAAAGTGCACATTTTTTTATCACAAATTACAATATTTACATCACAATTTTAATTTCGTTTTATATAAACCAGAATAGAACTTATCGATGAAAAGAAATTCCAGGTAATTTTTGCGGGTACATATATTGTAACGACATTGTAAGATTAAACACTTCAGTTTTCGTAATTTTTTTAAATAGTTTTCACAAATAATAATTAATTATATATTATTCTTTTTAATTGTTTTGTGTTATTTGATAATTTTAAATGTTCACGAAACCACACACAACCACTTATTAACAAGAATAAAAACTGTGGAGTTCGATTGGGCAAAATAATCAATTTACTGTCAAAAAAAATGATTATAATCATTTCGCGTGTGCGATTGGGCAGAAATAATCATTTATTTTTTGATTATAATCAATTTTGAAAAATCTTGATTTTTTGAAAGATTTACTAACAAAAAAGAAATGTCAATCAAAATTGTGACACTTCCAGACGTCAAAAATTTCGTAATTTTTAATCACTTCTTAATTTTTACAAGTTCGTTATTTATTAATAAATAAGCTGTGTTATTAAAATAATTTTTGTGACAAAATCTGTGTATTTTTGTGCATAATCAAACTAAAGATTTACTGACGATTAACATAACCTCCAAAAACAATGTTCACATATATTCATCAATACAACAATCAGATAAGTCATGCTGCTTGTGCGTACGATTGGGCATCAAAAACTTGATTATTTTTGACAAGCCCAATCGAACTCGACATAAATGGTTTATTTACATAAAAGAAAGAGCATAAAACATAAAAGATATATAATCATCTCTCTCCAACTGCTTACACTTGAAATAGAAGATTTTCTATGGGAAAAAACGTTGTTTCAGGTAGTTTTAACCTCTATGTTTTTGACACAGCTTGAATGGAGGGCAGGGTCGTTTGTGGTAACGTCAAAAAACTTTGCCAGTTGTAAACAATCGCTAAAATCTGCTAAATATTTTTGTTTTTAAATTACAAATTCAAACAATTCATTTAATTTGAACTTTAGTATATTTGAGCTTTTTAATTTATTAAACTGCCTAATTATATATTTTAAATATGTTTTACCATGTAACTGCATACATTTAATTTAAAATATCGACAATATAACCTAAAAATTTTATTAATTTCAGATATCACTGGAACATGAAATCTTATTGCATCCTCGATATTTTGGACCTCAATTATTGGATACAGTGAAGCAAAAATTATATACCGAAGTTGAAGGCACTTGCACTGGAAAATATGGATTTGTGATAGCGGTAACAACAATTGATAGCATTGGTTCCGGTATTATACAACCTGGACAAGGATTTGTCGTGTACCCGGTTAAATATAAAGCAATTGTATTTAGACCATTTAAAGGAGAAGTGTTAGATGCAATTGTTACACAAATTAATAAAGTGGGAATGTTTGCTGATATTGGCCCACTTTCCTGTTTTGTTTCTCATCACGTAATAAAACTTTTATGTTAAAATTTACTAGTATTTCTAACATTTTTGTACAGTCCATTCCAGCGGATATGGAATTTTGTCCGGACGTAGTTCCATGTTATAAATCAAAGAATGATGGTGTTGTAATACAAGCAGAAGATAAAATTCGTTTAAAAATCGTAGGCACAAGAGTTGATGCAACAGGCATTTTCGCTATTGGTACTTTAATGGACGACTATCTCGGACTGGTGAACTACTAAATTTAGAATTTTACTATAGATTTGTTTTATTATATTTGCTCTAAAATAAAATACATTAAGAAAAATAAAATTTACGGAAAATTTAATACTACATACATACAATAAATGTTTTTAAATATTGAGTAACAAATAAAAATATTAATTGAAATTGTAACAATTATTTAGTTGTATTTATTAACTTTTGAAGTTTTCATCTAAAGGTATAAATGCTTTATAATATCTTCATACTTAACGATTATTTTGTGCTACAATATTTTGCATTGTTACAGTCCCTTTTTACTTAGTAGAACACCTTTTTCATTAATTCGTATGAGGCATTTATTAGTCCCCAACTAATAAATGCCCGGTAAAAGTTTATACTGCATCCTTTATAGAAATTAACAATTTTACTATCACGTTCCCTATAGATATTCTTAAATAAAGTAACTATATTTATATAAGGGCCACCCATGCTACTCTGTGATGCAACTTTCAAAACGTTACATGGATAGAACACAGTACTTAGAAATGCGCCGATTAGCGCACCACACATAAAATTCTGCATACCTAGATAAAAACCTTTCTGTAATAATAAAAAAATATATTATTCAAACAGCTTAACGAAAACACCAGCTAATTTTACCCTTTCAGGTAACCTGTGACTAGCTTCTTCTCTTAAAATAAAAAATATAGCATTGGAAGGGCCGTTTCGCAGTAATATTGGAACTAAACCCCGATAGAATTCTAAAAATCCATGGTTTGCCCAAACATATCTAAAAGCAAAATTAAAATGCCAAATGAGAATCGATTAAGTATTTGAAAGCTAACGTACTTGAATGCCTCTTGAGTATTCCTAAAATATTGATGATAGGCTGAATCAGCCAAAAGCGTCTGTATTCTTTCAAATGGCATAATAGCAGCTTCCACAGAGCCAGAAACTAGACCTGCTATTGTTTTGGCAGCATAAGCGTTCAGATGGTACTGTTCTTCTAGTGGTCGTTTGGTAGCATCAAAAACACCAAACATAACCGAAAGTGAGACTGTTTTTTGAGCCAATGGTGGCAACATACCCCGATATAAAAATAAATATCCTTCACCCACAATTTGTTTAAATGCCTCATTTGTCTTAACGCCATGTAACATTTGTCTGAATATGACTTTATAAATGGGGTATGTTATAGTTATATTAATAAAAGCAGCACCCCAACCACAAGCAAATTCATTCCAATGAATTGAACTACTATACCGATTCTGCCCCAGTGGCAGGTTTACCACTTCTCGTTGTTGATCAGGCATCACAGCCGCAAATTAATAATACACAACCAATTAGTATAAATTTTATCGCATTTTCCTAAAACATAATGAAAGAAAATGTAAAAATCTATGTATCTTTATATATTATTTTACTATTAATAATTATATTGTTTATTATAATTATTCAAAGTAAAAAGTTACATAGGCATTAGATAAATATCAGAATAATAATTATATGTAGAAGAGAGATAGTATTGTAATCCTTACATAAGTTTAGCGACTGTAGTAACACCAACACAAAAATCAAATTTTCTTTTTAATTATTTAACAATAAACACGTTTAACTTTTTTTATATAATTATTATAATAACAAAAATAACATATTTTTCATATCAATATAATAATTTAATTACACATGTTTTGTCAATAAATTTATTTATTTATTTACTTCATTATCGTATTTTACAAAATTGCCACTAACATACGTATGTGCATAATTTAATTGACAATCTTGATGAATAAAGCCTCAGTTACAATGGATTAGTTATGCGTGATTTACACGTTCCAACAATTGTTTTCAAACGTTTTTGTTGAGACTTTTAAAGGTCCTACACACAATCCAATTTGGTCGGTCCAACGTCCAACCCGCGATACAAAGAATTAATAGGTACAAAATAAATAATTATGTACATATGGAATAGTGACATTTCATTTGCCAATTTACAACAACAATGCTATATAATGAATTCAAATTTGGAATTCATCGAATTTCTTCTGAGTTGATGGTACAACTCAAGGGACCAAACAAAAATTCCGTTTTTGGGGATTTTTCCGGTTTTTGGGGTTTTATTCGGCTTTAAGGAGTTGTCACGGAAAATTATAAAAAACGAGAGTTAAGGTTGATTTACATATGCGACGTGTGACGGGAGCTTCTAGCCAATCAGAGACGAATATTTTGACATTCGTCACACGGCACACGCCACACGTCGAGAGATGGTTTAATTTTATCTTTTCCGTCACGGTCGCACAAACACATATACATTTTTTGTATGTATAAAACGAAATAGTAGGCTTTGACGAAGCTTTTTTGAAGAACAAAAATTAAAATATAAAAAATTGTATAGTGTGCGTGGCGGAACTCGCCACAAATGTAAATTGTTGTCAAAAAAGCGTCACGTTTATTTCCACTTGTCACACTTCGCACGTCGCATATGTAAATCAACCTTTAAGGCCGTGATACATGTTCAATCTTTGCCTTTAAGGCAAAATAATTCTGTGCGTTGATTGGTTAAATGTCGGCCATCTTGAAATGTCTTTAAGGCAAAATTTTAAAATTGAACATTGCTTAATTTTTCATACGGCAAAAATTACCTAACCTCAAAATATTTTGAAATTTCCATGTTGTGATTTGTCGGTTACAAAGGTTAAAAAATTAAATTTGTATAACAATTAATTTAAAATACATAAAATTGAAAATGAACGTGCAAAGTTAGTTCTGTTGATTGTTATTTTTGCTTGTATTTATGTTACACGTTTTTAATGCTATTAAATACAAAAAACCTTATTATAATCCTTAATCTTAATTCAGGTCGAATGGGCTCTCGAACTAAATAGCATTTTTCGATACTTGGACCTACAATTGCTAACTTGTCAAATTGAGTTACGCTCATTCAATGATACAATTTAAAATTTTGGTGATCGGTTAATCGCATTTCGGTATCAAATTTTTAATAAAAATAGGTGAAACCCATCAAGTCTTTGGTTTCCTTTTAAAAATATGATCTTCTTCTTCAATATTTTCTTTTAATAAGTATAAAGACCGATATTTATAATTCGTTGCTTTCTATTCTGGTTTTTATTCATTTTCACTGCCAACTAAAACTTGGCAACCGTCAATTTCAAAATTTTGATTTGAATAAATTTTAGGTTATGTTTTATACGATAGCAAAAAGACCCTTACGGCAAAATGTTACATGTATCGGTACAAAAGAAATTTCAATTATGCCGTGTAAGGCAAAAAAAGTTAACCAATCAGCGAGAAGATTTTTTTTGCCTTAAAGGTAAAAATTGAACATGTATCACGGCCTTAAATAGTGAGTTTAAATATTTCTCCGGTAATGCAAATATTAGTGGTGTTCCAGTCGACCACTTCAAGTACTTATGAGTACTTAGGTTTGTGTCTTTGCTTAAATTTAACTACTCGTAACTGCTCTTGCCAGAATGCAAGAGCAGTTACGAGTAGTTAAATTTAAGCAAAGACACAAAGCTAACTACTCATAAGTACTTGAAGTGGTCGACTGGAACACGACTATTATTTATGCTTATGAATTCATTTATTTCTGACATTTGTACTTTTTGTACATAAATAAAAAGAACTTATAGTTATGTAGAAAAACAAAATTTAAAATAAATTATATGAATGTTGTTTGATATGTATGCGCCTCATTAATTTATTGCATAAAAGTATCACAACATGTATCGTCACAATTGGCGATTCGTCGCAATTGGCAATATTCTCTGGGGAATAGTCTTCGATAATATCCGCCAACTTAGATTTCCAGTCACACACCACGTCTTGGTTAACCTCGTTAGACTCACCGCAACATTTATTAAAAACGATGTTAAAACGCCTTCGAAAGGGTCGCAGCCATCCATTAGACGCTTTAAATTCATCCAGCTTCAAACTTCTAGCAACTAATAATTCTTGAGACTGTAAAATTGGTCCCGATATTGGAATATTTTTAGTTAGTGCAATTGAGAACCATTCAAACACGGCTTTGTTTATTTTGCTGTATTTGCTGTCACGAATTTTTTGTAAACATACGATGGTTTTCGTTGGATTCCAAATATTTAGTGATGGTATTATCTTTGTTTTGTAGGATGCAATAAATCTGAGTTTTCGGCATTTATATTTATCGCAGATTTCCTTTATATTTTTCCCGCAACTTTTCAACTGGATCACATCATATTTTTGTTTCAAAGTTAGATTTACTTTTTGTTTCATATTTCTGAAATTTATATGTATGTAATTGCATTTAGTTATTTCTATATTTAATTATGAAAAGTAATAAATATTATAATTAATGTTAACTTACACGGAAAATCATTCAATTCAATTTTGTAATAAACACTTGACGCTTTATTTCTAGGTTATAAATAAATTTTTTTTTTAGTCTGAAGTTGGCTAAATTTCCGTTTCTTAGGAGTTCTAATAATAAATATTACATGGAGAGGCATCATTCCGTCCGGGTTTAGCGGTTTTCCGCAGTAGAGAGGCAAATTAGTATGATTTTTGTAAGGATTATTATTAAAAAAGTCCAAATTTCCGTTTTTAACGGGATTCCGTAGTAATAGAGTTCCGTCTTTCAGGATTTTTACTGTAATATGATATTTATAATACTTTCATTACAAACAAAGATATACAAGATGACAACATTTTAAACAGAAAAAATGAAATACGAAAACTCTGGTGACAAGCACAGTAACTACAAAATGGAATTGGAATTGCAATACCATCAACTCAGCAGGAATTCGATGAATTCCAAATTTGAATTCATTATATAGCATTGTTGTTGTAAATTGGCAAATGAAATATCACTACCTACAGTGACATTTCATTTGACCAAGGAATTGGAATTGGAATTGGAATTCAAATTTGATCAAAAGAAATAACCAACCAATTCTCGTGATTTATTTTGAAAAGTTGGTAGTATGATATTTATAATACTTACATTGTTTTCTGAAAATCAAAAACATGGACGGCTGTTGCACATTAAATAATTTCATTATTAATTTTTTTATAAAATAATAACAAAAATATACAAGATGACAACATTTAAAACAGAAAAAATGAAATACGAAAACTCTGGTGACAAGCACTGTAACTTCAAAATGGAATTGGAATTGCAATACCATGAACTCACCAGGAATTCGATGAATTCCAAATTTCAATTCATTATTTAGCATTGTTGTTGTAAATTGGCAAATGAAATGTCACTTACATACCAACTTTTCAAAATAAATCACGACAATTGGTTGGTTATTTTTTTTGACCAAATTTGAATTCCAATTCCTTGGTCAAATGAAATGTCACTAACATTGCAATTCCAATTCCATTTTGTAGTTACTGTGTTTGTCCCCAGAGTTTTCGTATTTAATTTTTTATGTTTTAAATGTTGTCTGCTTGTATATTTTTGTTAATATTTTATAAAAAAAACTAATAATGAGGTAGTCATATAGCCATATTTAGACCTGGACTATACACTATATTCGACCTAAATTGCATTGATCACTTGGTGTAAACGCTAGTTACCCAAATTGGGTTAGGTAATTAAAATGAGTGACCTAACCTAAAATAGGTCAACTAGAAATATGGTGTAAACGGTTCGACCTAAAAAATTTCGCATTTTTCATTAGATGTCATTTGTTAATTATCATTTTTACAGCACAAATAATTAATAAAAATAAAAATATTAAAATTAAAATCAATAAATGCCAAAATGATATAATATTAAGTATAAGTACATTTAATGAAAAATTTTAATTTTTGACATATGGACCAAATGCGACCTATATAATATTTCTTGTGATGTAAACGGTCGCTAAGTGGACGAAAATAGGTCGCCACTTAGGCATATATTATAGAGTATATACGCCATAACCTACTTTTACTATGGAAAAATTTGGACTAATTTTTGTGACCTTCATTTGAAAATACGGGAGGTTTTATAGTGGTTTTAAACATGACAGTGTACAAAATGGCGAAGCTACATAGTTAATTGTTGTGTGGCTAACTTCATCATGTCAAAAAATACGGGAGGAAAAAAAATCGTTTAGTCCACGTAATGGCGTATATATATATGTACTCTATAATATATGACTTAGGTCAGTCCACTAAATATTTCGTGGTGTAAACTACCTCAATGAGTTTATTTAATGCGCAACGGCTGTCTATGTTTTTGATTTTCAGACAACAATAAAAGTATTATTAATATCGTACTTCCAACTTTTCAAAATAAATCACGAGAATTGGTTGGTAATACCACTGACAGACTAGGGATTAGCTAAGCGCGATTAGCGAAACGAGATTAGCTAATCCACCACAAATCCATATGCGTTGACAGACTAGGGATTAGTTTCTTAGGCAGAGAAATAAAATATGTACTATTATGGTGATTTGCTGAAATATATGATAGCTAGTAAATCAGCTGGACTCATTTTTTAATTCAATATTTCTAAGATTTATACATTAAAACGCACTAGATTTTCTTTTTCCTCAAAATTTATTCAGCACAAATTTTTTAAGATGTCATTGATTTTATAACTTCTATCGTAAATTCACGCCACTTGCATTTTCGGCAATGTTTAAATAATTATTTCACATTGTAGTGCCACTTGTACCAACACTAAACCCAATACAACGAGATTAGCTCGAAAATTTTCAAGGATTAGTGCACTAATCTCGATTAGTGACTAATCCTCAAATAAAACGAGATTAGCTAATCTTCAACTTGACACACTACAGCTAATCTCGAAAAATCACTAATCGCGCTTAGCTAATCCCTTGTCGGTCAAGGGTATAAAATCCAATACCGAACTGGATTACATAATCCGAAAAATGGTCGTGTGAAATGTGCAAATATAATACCGAAGTGGATTATCAAATACACTTTATAATTTGGTATTATTTGTAATCCACTGCGGTACTGAATTACCGTGTGAAAAGAATGACAGATATCAATCTCAAAACTGAATAGATCGATAATTTGACAGCCAAATTATATCCAATTTTTTTGAGTGTTAAGGAAAACAAACAGCAGTTTATATAAAGCTATCTTTAAATGTTTGAAAATAATTTAATTTTAATAAAAATAACCACAGAAAAAACTCAAACGGCATAATATTAAACCTACAGAATACGAATTTGACTTCTTTTTATGTTTTAATTTTTCATTCGATTTTCACAAAAAAAAATAAATGGGGTTCAAACTCCACCTGAACCGCAAATGTTTGGTAAAACCGGCCAACAAGCTCACTTTATGAACAGCAATAGCTTAGACGGTTAAGTGTTATAAACACGATCGATGGCAAGCAGAGAACAGTTTTTGTTTATTTTAAATCGTTAAATAAAGAAATAAATCTGTTGTCATAGCCCCCATCAGTAGCAAGCGGACAGAATTAAATAGTAAAGTGTATAAAAGTAGAGTGAAATAAAAAGTACACAGTGTTTTTAATTGCAAAATCCGAACGAACTCAGTAGCCCAATTCGTAACAATATTTTTGCATCATGACATGATTTGTTTTTTATTTTTTGTATTTTGAAAATGATGATCATTGAAAATTTATGGTATGCAATTATATAACATTTGGAAAAGTCGGACGCACAGAAATATTTAGCCTCAAAGATGGTCATGACATTTTCAATACAGCATACATGTAACGTGAACACTGAAAGTACTCTCGCTTTTGTTTTTTTTGTTTCTATTTTAATGTGATAAATAAAAAGAGACGAAATATTTTTATTTAATATAACATTTTACATGACACGCAATATTTTAACGCAACATTTAACATAACATTCTAACGCAGCGTGTAACATGAACTCAAAACTAGTACCCTAAATGTTTTACCAAACATAAAAATTACCGGCTTAGCTTAAAATGACATAAAATGAATTCGCAGGAAAAAAGTTCAGTTCAAGTTTCCCGTGGGAAATCTCGGAAAATTCGATTTTCTAAAAATTATTAGAAAATTTGTAAAAATTCAGCCTCTAGAGTGTTATGTCTAGAGATGTATTTTATTGGTGTGACTTGTCAATAGCTATCGCTGGAAAGAAATTCAGTTCAAGTTTCCCGTGGAAATTCTCGGAACATTTGAAAAACGTTTCAGCCGAAAGTAAAACCAGAATGTCAGCCTCTAGAGGGTCATGTCTAGAGTTGTGTTTTATTAATGTGACTTGTCAATTGACGATTGGAGCATCACGGATTCCACCTAGTGGAAAATTTTTAAACTGATGTACCTGATAATTTGACGTTCGAAATTATTGTAAACAATTCCAATTTTGATCTGTAAACACAATTTTTACTTACCGGATTGCTAATAATTGTAAATTATTCCAATTTCGGACTATAAAAACAATTTTTAATTACCGCATTGCTAAATTTTCTTTCGTCGCATTTGTGACAAATGTCATTTTATCAGGTGCATCATTTTAACTATTGTCCTCGAGAGGCGCTTTCTCTACTTTTACAATCGTCAATACCCAGCAAATTTTTTGTCTTTGGTAACAAGTCTTTTGCTTGTCTGGGATAGGGAAAATAATATGAAATGACACTAGTTAAAACGAGACAAATTTCTTAGGCAACATGTCTTGCGGTTGTCTTTAATATGTTACTAGAGACACAAACGTTATGTAATTTAAAGCGCTCCTATCGGTGGGAATTAGAAGGAATGTTCTGGTTGCAACGCACAAAAACCATAATATTTCGCCATTTTTTGTAGTTTTTATTATTATTTTTGTGCGGATGGTGATGTGTTCAATTTTTTTTGTAGGTTAAATAAATATTATTTAATTTAAATATAAAAAATATTTTTCTTATAAAATATTTTAAATTCAATACAATATTTATTTGTGAAAAAAATAAAACAAAAAGTGTTAACAAACCCAGCAAACGTGTATTAAGTAACACATGCAAGACAAACTCAAGACTTGTTATGGTAACAAACCCAAGTCAGTCAAAAGACAACTCCATGTATTTGGGACGAAGAGTCTTCAAAGACATGTCTTGTGGTCGTTATTGGTAACATGTATACAAGATGTCTTGGGTAACATATCTCAAGGTCTTCATAGGTAACATGTCTGGTGGTCGTTATTGGTAACATGTCTGGATGTTGACTTTTGTATTATGTTTGGTGGTCGTATTAAGTACTTTCATACCAAGCTTTTCATACAAAATGCAATTATAAAATAATATGTTGTCGAAAACATTTTTTCATATTTAATCAGGCAAATTTTAAACTTCGTAATTATTCGTGTGGGCATGATACACACATAAATGAGATTTCTGATTGGGTTTTTGATTTTGAGTTAGTGAATATAATTCGCTAAGTCAATACACTCTGGTTATATACTTAATGTATTTAGCGAGAGTTGGATTTTTGTAGTTTGGTCATAGAATTAGCGACACAAAAATCTCAAAGAGGTTCTCATTTTTGAGAGTCGATACATTTTGTATTGACTCTGGGGTAAAGAAAGGGGAGGGGAATAATATGTTCTACTTTTGCTGGGTAGATATATTACGAGTGTGACTGCTTCAAACATGTTACCTAAGACGGTCGTCATACATCTTGCTAAAGACAAACCCGAAACATGTTATCAATGAAGAACGCAAGACATGTTACCCAATACGACCACTAAACATCCCGCTAAACAAAAAATGCGAATCGTAAAAAACGATACGTTATAGATACGTAAACGATACTATAATACACACAAAGGGTGTACGTCACAATTCAAGCCATTTAAGTTCTAACACAAAAGCGAATGGACATATTTGTGTTAAAAGAAAATTAAAGTTATTCAAAAATATTTTGTGTTGTGAGGTTCGCAAAGTAAGTACATACACCTATATAATTATATGTATTATTAAACCATTTAAGTTTATTATTTTGATACATATATTGTATATATTTTAGGTGCTGTGAGCAGAAAAAAATAAACATGCAAATTTATAAATTTGTATTGTAATTATTCATATATTTTAAATAAATAAATAAAAAATAATCATATTATAAAAGATACAAAACACGCTTTTTATATTTGCTAATAATCATCGCAATCAACTCGAAAAATAAGATTTGTAAATTGATCGCAAAATTAGGTCTGTTTCCGATACGAAAAATATGTATCGCAAACGTAACGCAAAAATCGATATATTCCGATTCGTAAAAAATTCTAATTATCATGGGACGTTGGATTCGTAAACGTATCGATTTCGAATCGTAAAAACGATTCGTAAACGATATTTTATATGAACATCAAACATCGTTTTCGTATCGTAAACGAATCGCTTTGTTTGGCGGGATGTTACAAAAGTCAACATCCAGACATGTTACTAATAACGACCACTAGACATGTTACCAATAACGACCACCAGACATGTTACCTATGAAGACCTTTAGATATGTTACCCAAGACATCTTGTATACATGTTACCAATAACGACCACAAGACATGTCTTTGAAGACTCTTCGTCCCAAATACATGGAGTTGTCTTTTGACTGACTTGGGTTTGTTACCATAACAAGTCTTGAGTTTGTCTTGCATGTGTTACTTAAGACACGTTTGCTGGGTAGCTATCGCAGGAAAAAAAGTCAGTTCAAGTTTCCCGTGAGAAATTTCGGAAAATTCGACAATTCCAATATTGAACTGGAAACACAATTTTTACTTACCGGATTGCTAATAATTGTAAATAATTTCAATTTTGAACTATAAAAACAATTATTAATTACCGTATTGCTAAATTTTCTTTCGTCGCTTTTGTGACAATGACAATTGTCATTTTATCAGGTGCATCATTTTAACTTTTTTCCTCAAGAGGCGCTTTCTCTACTTTTACAATCGTCAATAGACTAGAAAATTGTCGAAATGTCGACCGATAGCACTACACCCGATCCAATTTGGATGGTTGGTTGATCAACTTTTCGACCAAATTGGATCGTGTGTAGGGTCTTTTAGGCTGGAACAAATAAATTATAATAACCTATAAGGGAAATCGCTAGCAAATTTTGAAGACAACATGAATCTTAGGTAGAGATGGCATTACTAGTAATTCAACGAATCCCAATAAACAACTCAATTAAATATTAAAGCGAATATAATATTAATATTAAACGAAATAAAAAAATAAAACGTCGGTTGAAAGGTAGGGAACAATTTTATGTGCAAATACAAATTTTTTGACTTTTTTTTTCATTTCCCCGCTAAACAAAGCGATACGTTTACGATACGAAAATGATGTTTGATGTTCATACAAAATATCGTTTACGAATCGTTTTTACGATTCGAAATCGATACGTTTACGATTCCAACGTCCCATGATAATTAGAATTTTTTACGAATCGGAATATATCGATTTTTGCGTTTCGTTTGCGATGCTTATTTTTCGTATCGGAAACAGACCTAATTATGCGATAAATTTACAAATCGTATTTTTCGAGATGATTATTAGCAAAAATAAAAACCGTGTTTTATATCTTTTATTAATGATTGCATTTTTTTATTTATTTAAAGTAGATCAATAATTACAATACAATTATATACATTTGCATGATATTTTTTTCTGCTCACAGTACTTTTATTGACACCGATTTAGTAAAAATTGATCACGCATCCTAAAATATATACAATATTGTACATGTATCAAATTAATAAACTTAAATGGTTTAATAAAATAAATATATAGGTGTACTTACTTCACAACACAAAATATTTTTTAAGAACTTTAATTTTACACAAATATGTCCATCAGCTTTTGTTTTAGACCTTGAATTGAAATGGCAAATTAATGTGCAAGTGTATTGAATTAGTGACGTACACCCTTTGTGTATTATAGTATCGTTTACGTATCTATAACGTATCGTTTTTTGCGATTCGCATTTTTTGTTTAGCGGGTCCTTTGTTCAACGGTTAGTGGTGCCATCTCTACCCAAGGCACTGGTACTAACATTTTAACGCACCCCAACAAGCAGATGTTTGCTTCAAGCTTTACTATGAGAATTATGACTAATTTCCCTTATAGATATTATAATTTATTTGGGCTGGAAACACACCGTATAAAAGAGGGCTACAGACGATCCGATTAGGTCGGGCGGTCGGTCCGATTTGGTTGGGTTGGATGTAAAATCGGATCGTGTGTATGCATGTCGGTCCGATAAAATTAAATCGGATGTGTCGGATGGAAATTCCATCCAACCAAATCGGATCGTCTGTTGTTGCTTTGTTAAGCGACTTGCGGTCAAAATGCATACGATTGGGGCCTTGGAGGACTGGGGTTATTCACACGAAGTTAACACTGCAACGCAACAAGATAACTCCTCGCTTTTAGACGAAATAATAAAATTGTTGTTAGTTATCTATGTATGTGTTTTGTTAATTTGATTTTTGTAGGAGGTGTTTACTATTCAAAATACAAATTAAAAGTAAAACCAGTTTACAAAAAAAAATCAAATGTTTCAATAGTCAAAAATAATATTTGAATTTGTGAGTTGCAACTTGTTCATCACCTAACATTTACGTTGAAAAAGTGCAACAAGAATATTTTCCCCCTCCAGTTAATTTATAGGCAAAGACGTAAGAAACGAAGAAATGATGAGTTGCAGGCAGTGTTAACTTCGTGTGAATAGCCGGATTGTATAGTGCTATGCACATTGAATCAGGCAAAACAATTTTACGGCAAACATTCTATTGTGATTTATGCACACATAATAAAGCAAAATTGTGTTAAATCAAATTTTACTAACGAAACATGATTGAAGGCGACCGTAGCGTATAAACAAATATTACTGAAGTTACATGTTGAACCGAAACATGACCTACCGAGTTGTGAACTGAAAATTGACTGAACGAACCTTTCAGTCGAAAGTTACATGTGTGTTCTATTTTGTGACTGAGATGACGTATAAATGTCAAATTGTACAACAACAAAATTAAACTAAACAAAATCAAAACTAACACATCTAGTAAAACATCCACTTCTACATCTGACAACAAATTTCTTTTTTTGTTAACTCATTCTGTGTTTTGTACTTCAATTGATGATTTATTCTTCTAAGATTTAACCTAGAAATAAGCTCGTGAAATGTCATTTCAGTCAGTCCGAAGTTAAAGTTACATGTTACACCGAAGATTAAAACCGACTCAACCAACCTAATGTTAACCGACTGACTCGGTCATTATTTCGGTCGCAATTTCGGTTGGGTTGCGGTTTACATGTTAGACTTTTCGTTAAGTTTCAGTCGGCCATCATTTCAGTTCAACATGTAACTTGAGTAATATCCCGCTAAACAAAGCGATTCGTTTACGATACGAAAATGATGTTTGATGTTCATACAAAACATCGTTTACGAATCGCTTTTACGATTCGAAATCGATACGTTTACGAATCCAACGTCCCATGATAATTAGAATTTTTTACGAATCGGAATATATCGATTTTTGCGTTACGTTTCCGATACTTATTTTTCGTATCGGAAATAGACCTAATTATGCGATAAATTTACAAATCTTATTTTTCGAGTTGATTGCGATTATTAGCAAAAATAAAAAGCGTGTTTTATATTTTTTATAATATGATTAAATTTTTTTATTTATTTAATTTTTTATTATTTATTTGCTTGTAATTTTTCACAGCACTTTTATTAATACCGATTTAGTAAAAATTGGGTCACACATCCTAAAATATATTCAAAATGTATCAAATTAATAAACTTAAATGGTTTAATAAAATAAATACATATTTAGGTGTACAGTGTACTTACTTTGAGAACCTCACAACACAAAATATTTTTTAATAACTTGAATTTTCTTTTTACACAAATATATTCATCCGCTTTTGTTTTAGAACTTGCGAACTAAAATGGAAAGAAAGAAAATGTAGTCGAATTGTGACGTACATCCTTTGTATATTATAGTATCGTTTACGTATCTATAACGCATCGTTTTTTACGATTCGCATTTTTTGTTTAGCGGGACTGAAAATGACTGTCATTTCCACTGAAACAAAACAAAGCAACACAAGACAAAAGACAAAACTGTTTGAATCAAGAAACACATTGTTTGAAGTTGTTTCGTGGTCGCTGTTTTATAAAGTAAGAAATAAATAATTGACAAAATAAATACGAAGTTAATATTTTTAGAAAAACTAACATTTTTAATTAAAATTGTTTAATTTATTTAATATTTTTTTGATCGTATAATTTACAGCAACCTATAAAACAACAAGATGAACACAACTATGACCGCCTGTTGAGAGTGCAGAATCCATGGGACGACCCACTTTTCATGTCAGTACTATAGGCTGGCATGAAGCAATGCAACGTACAGGTGGTCTACCGCTACGCAAAACGGGCATATAGCCGTATGTCTCCGATTTGGGTACTGCGTATGGTAGGACGTAAAAAGAGAACTGGGAAAGAGTTGGGAGTGCCTTGAGCCCCAGAAAAAGATTGCAGAAATAGAAACAAACAAACAACCGATACTTCTTCTTCTTCCGCTGGCGTTTTATCCCATGAAGGGGTTTGGCCGCCTCAACGATGCTCCTCCAAATAATTGGATCAGCCGCAAGAGAACGCCAGACACGGTGACCGAGTGTGTATAGGTCCCTCTCAACGTCGTCCATCCATCGGGTAGGTGGTCTCCCACGAGGTCCTACTTTCGTTGGTGCTGACTCCAAGGCCTGTTTAGTGGTCCGATTTTGTGAACGAAGTACGTGCCCAATCTTAGCCTTGACGATTTTATGAATCGGATGATGTCGACTTCTGTATGATGCTCCCTCTTTAATGGGACCGAGAATTCTTCTTATCATCTTACGCTCAGTTACAGCGATTTTCTGGATGTTTTGCGCTGTTTGTGTTCAAGACTCGCAACCAAAAGTGACAACTGGTCTTATCAGCGCCTTGTAGATGTCCAATTTTATTTTGCGCGATATATGATGAGACTTGAAAATTTTGATGCTGGCGTAAAATGGTCGGTAGTCTGCTGCGATCCTCGATGAAATGTCCACAGAAACGGAGTTTTGCTCAGTGATCCTAGGTATTTGAACTCATTCATCTTTTCATATTGAGTATCTCCTGAAATTTAGTCCCCACGAGTCTGCATTCTCGCGGTCACTATGTATTTGGTCTTCGCTTCATTGATCTAAAGGCATATTTGTTGGGCTGTTAATTCCAATGGGAGGAGGACCTCTTTCAGAGAGATGATGCCGTGACCCAATGCAAATATCATCAGCGTATGCTAATGGCTGGGTTGATTTATAATACAGGCAGCTACTATACTCCAATGATAGATCTCTTGGATATACTCCAATGATAGATTGAATAGAGTATAGCGAGAGGATCTTGGGTGATTATCAATGTGATTTTCGACCAAATAGATCAACGACCGATCCCTGAGAATTGTCCTGGAGAAATGCTATGAAAAGGACATCCCTGTACACAGTCTATTCATAGACTTTCAACAGGCGTACGACATTAGAAGAATACGTTATGGAACGTATTGTCCTACCTGGGTATACCGTCAAAATTGGTTTTAATGTGCCAGCTTTAAGTAAGGTGCTAATAGAATACAAACAAACGAGACAATTTGACTAAAAATAATTTGTTTGATTGTATGTGGGTTATATTTAGGCAAATCGTCTTGCCTATTCAAAACAAAAACGTGTTGACTAATTTGGTGTGTCGCCAGCCTTAAGAGCTACACGCAATAGAAACAATTTACATGCGATAAAAAGAGAAAAGTATAAAACAAAAATATCGGGCACGTTATAATTTTTTGTCGTTATAAAATCGACAATGTAATTTTTGACGACTGCCGTTGGTTATCCTATGTACATATGTATACCATATAGTATTATTTTTATATGTGTTCAAGATGCAAAATGGCATAGATTCATATCGAATGCGCTCGATGAGTTATGGAACACTCAAATAATACAGAATAAATCCTGAACCTTTTTTGCATCTTGTTTTTTATAAGACGTAAAAAAAGGCGATCCCCTCGTTCTGTGCACGAAATAATGGGCCTTTACGAAAATGCACGGTACCCAGAAGCACTTATTACGACTTAATTAATCCACTTATTTTTTGGTCTACTCCGTATCGAGTACAGAAAACAGAACAAGACTGAAATTAAATTGTTTGACGTTTAATTTCCATTTTGATTTTTTCGTGTTGGTCGTTTCCTCGGATTTGACGTACAATTTAACCTTCATTCTGCTAGAAGAGTCTTTGAGTTCTTTTCATATAATTATGAAGTTGAAAAATCAGTAATTTTTCCTTATTTTTAATAAATTATGAATTTAAAAATATAAAATATTTTGTAATTATTTATTTTAGAACAATTCTAGTACAATTCTATACAAGGAGTCTCAGAGACTCTTCTGTAAGTTTATGTTATGAAACTTACTATCATTATAAAGGTTGAAAGAATGAAGTTAAAGTCATAACTTTTTAACGCAAAATGACTGAAATCTGGTGGACTATATTGAAACTAGAGTTAAAGTATTAGAGAAACTAGAGTTAAACAGCAATCAAAAAGATATACATAATTGGACAATTTTGTTATGGATTTCGGTTCAAAACAATCGTTTATTACACATGAAAGACATATTTATCTATTTAAGGATAAAATAATTCAAAAATAACACACATAAAAGTAAGCGCTGAATTGCTGTTCACCTTTAACTAGAGGCAGTCGTGGCGCCTTTTGCGGCACTTTAAAGGCGTGTCGTAAAATCACATTTTGTTCGTTTAGACATTTTTTGTTTGATTTAAAAAAAAGTTATAAAAAAACAAAAAAAAGTAAACGCGAAGACCAAATTTCTTCAATTAAAAAGAAAAAGAAAAATTTTAATCCCACATTTGACCAAGATACAAACGTTTGAAAAAAGAGTATTTTTTAAAAATTCCCAAAAGTTCAGCCAACATGAAAACAAATATTTTTTTAGTATTTAAAAAGAAGAAATCGCAAAGAGACATTCCATATTTTTAAATTTTTTAACCGCTTGCATTAGTGCAGTTAACAAAAACTGCTTCTTCCTGCGTACGAAAATTTAATATAACTGCATAAAGTTAATTGTTCAGGAAACGCATTTGAAATAAAAAGTTGCAGTAGTTTTTAATAGTAATTATTCATTTTTATTTAGATTTTTCAGAAAAATGGTAGAGAATATTGTAAAACTGATACTTATTTTTGAAACTTCAGAAAATTGTAGAGCTATTTTCATTCATAATTTAAAATCGAAAAAATAATGCAGTTATCATGTTTAAAAAAAAAAACACAGAATTGCATCAGATTTTTAACAGCTTCTGCTGTAAAATTATATTTTGGAACGCATTGCTGCAAAATCTGCGGAGTTGCTGAATTCTTGAAAGTACTCATCTTGTAGTTCACTCGACTCGATCCTAAAAAATTGTGAAATCGAGTTAAGTAACCCTAAAAAATGCACTATACAAATGAAGTCGAGTCGAAAAATAACAAAAACAAAAAAATAATAAGTAAATAAAACAAAACACATTTTTTAATTCTTAATGCAGCCTATTTCCAAATAAGGCAGTTGAACATTATTTTGGAAAATTTGGGATAAAATAGTTAAATTAGAATGATTTATTTCTAATGTTTAAAACTCGGTTTCGATCGGTCATTTATGTATGTTGATATTTTGTTATTATGAAATGTCATTTAAGGATAGCTTGCTTAATTTTTAAATTGTCTGGTAGGTCGGCGCTTTTCGAACAATTACAATCGTCAATATTGTTGATCCAAAGTTAGCTACAAGATGGCTCAACCCCAAGTGAAAACGTAGTAATCGAGATAAATAATAAGCCGTTTGAAAAAACAAGGAAAATAGTATATTATTCAACGAGCATGATAGCTGTTATTCACGAAGATGAAGTTTGCCGACACGAGCCGATAGGCGAGTGTCGTAAATCATCTGAGTGAATAACAGCCATTATATGCGAGTAGAATACGATACTTTGTCCACGACTGACAAATATTATTATGTTTTATAATCAAATCCTTTAAATACTCTTCAAATAATTTTCGACGACATTTTGACGTCACAGTTTAATAATAATGAAAATGGCAAGAGACTACTAGATAAAATTTCAAAAATCAAATAATTTACTTGGAAATATTGAATAATGAAAGCAGAGACTACTAGATAAACTAGCAGTGAATAATGGATATCATTATAAGTGATGAAACAAACGTATAATGAACATATTATACGTTAGTCGTGGACAAAACATATTATTGGCGATTTCCCTCAAATGTAGTCGGCGTTGGTTTCTATACATATAAGCAAAGGGGACGAGTATTGTCAAATTCAACTGTTTGACAGTTATGATCGCCCTTGTACTTTTTGGAAATCGCGAATACAAGAATGCCGAAATTTTGTCGGGCAGTAATCACACGTAGAAACATTTTCAAAATTTGTCGTCGTGTACTAACTAGTGACGCCACTAGACAGAATCTAGAAACTAAATGTAGTTCTGGAAAACACTCATTAAAATGACTGACTTTTGCAGCGAATTCACTAACTAAAAAGTTTGTTGAAATTTAAAATTTGAAATTGCCACGTAATTAAAAATAAAAAAATAAAATTTTACAAAATAAAAAATATTTAAATTTTTTTGACCCTCTAAAATGGATAAATAATGTATAGTGAAAATAATATCTCAGCGAAACTCATTTTTTCATCGTTGTGCGCAGCCAACAGTGAAGTAGTTAAAATAAATTAAAAATTCAGGGAAGGGTCGGCTGAGTAATAGTTTTAAAACAAAAATAATTTTAAATAAAGATATGCGAAATTTGATTCCATTACATAATGTAATTTATATTGGAAAATATTAAAAATTCTCATTATTTTATAGGTAAATTCTAAAATAACATGTGAAATTAAAAAATATAAAAAATATTAACAACACCACTGGATATGTAACGTTATACCCATTTAAGGTACAAACTAGGCATATTTAGAAAGAAATGTCATTTTTCGTGTTAAAGCAAAACAATAAAAAAACTCGATTTTAAATTTCAATTTGTTCGAGGCAAGCTAATGACATTAAAATTATCTTAAATGTTATCAAAAGTTCTAGTCCTAGTGTGTTATCTAAATTAAAATAACATTAATTATTGTGAATAAATTTGAGGAAAAACATAATTCAAAATAGACAAATTCTAACCTCAAAATGTAAACAAATTAGCCTAAATACATCGCTGTGTTTATGCCATTTGTTTTGATGCGCGAGAGCTGTCAGAATTTCGCTGAGATATTATTTTCACTATACATTCATTTATTTTTATTTTTTTTTATTTATTTCTATATACAATAATTTTGTGTTAAATACCACCCTCATGCTGCCACTCTCGGTTTTGAGCATATGCTCATTCACAACAGATTGTGGGGTATGAAGTAGCTTAACATTATACAAAGTAAAAATAAAACTGCAAGATTATAGACCGGATCACATCACAGCTCTTGAATATACATAATTCGCTTAGGTTTTAGTATTTTCCCCATGCGCCACTTGAAATTCTGCAATTTTATGTTCAGCAGCATCACCAAGGGATCGTATGATGGTATAGCATTCTGCCATTGTGCTCGATTTACAAGTTCTAAATTTTTTTTTTTGGATCGAACTTTAAATTAATTTAAGACAAAATATAAAAATAAAATCAACTAACATATTTGGTCAGATGATAAGAAAATATTGGAATATTTTGTATCACTTTTGACCTTAATTGTACTCATTTATCGCAAAAAATCATATTTATTTAATCAAAGTCAATTAATAATTATTTTATTTGATTTATTTTACACCCAAATTAATTTAACTAAAACATAAAACACAAGAAAAGGTGAAAACACGCTTATTAACAAACAATAACGCCAAAAATAAATGAAAATACTTTTTTAATTTAAACCTTGACAATCATTTAGTGTTAGTATTAACCGCAAAAGTTGGTGAGGACGCTTGAGATGTTGGCTACCCTACAATATCTTTTATTTGAAAATTCGAATTCTCTTGTGTTTATATTATATACGCTACGCTAACCCAACGACAGTTACATATTATAATTACTATATAGGTAAAACAATTCATTCAAAAACGAATAATTCAGTTTAGAAACTTGCGATCCGCCATTTTGCATCCATTGAAGTAAAAAGAGTTTAGCAATTTTTCATTTAACTTGTATCATATGAAAACTATAATTATATTTTTGCCGTTATAACGTATATTTATAACTACATATTTTTGTTTTTTGTATTCGAAACAAACATAAACAACAAACGTTAAAACGTAACCAATTGCTTGTAGGAAAATTGACACAAATTAGTACAAAGATTTTCCATTTTCATTTTTAGAGCTAATCGAAAAACTACTGAGAAAATGAGCTGTACAAAAAATGTGCTAAAAATAAACATTTGAGAAGGGGGCAAGTATTTTTCTTTCGATTAAATAAAGTAAAAAAAAATTTAATAAAGTTGTGTTTTTTAATTTATTGTAGGGTCCACTAAATATAATTTAAATAGAATTTAGATGTGATAAAGTACTAAGCTAAATTAAACATAAAAAATGGTTAATTCTAGTTTAATATATGAAATTTTACTGTATTTAAATTCATTTTATTTTGGTATGTTTGCTACCTGTGAGTTGGGTATGGGTGTATTAAAAGCAGTCAATTTAAGTTATGTCGACGATACTTTGCTACAAGAAGCAATATTATTAGTAGCATTAATTTCGTTAGAATCAGTTCGAATATATTTTGGTAGACATGGAAGTCTAAGCGATCATGGTAAGAAAAATTCTTCATTTTTATTTATTTACCCTCATATTATTTTATTTACGATAACATTGTTTTCTATTTTTTTTTTTTAAGGGTGGCGAGTAGTATGTTCAGTTTTCCTAATATTACCATGTTCGGCAGGTGTAACATATTTATTAATATTCCAAGAACATAAATTGCGTCTTGAATATATCCTATGTGCCTTAATGTTGGCCCTACAGGTCACCGAGATGTTTTATGCAATCCTTTTTGTAGTTATTAGGTGCCGTCCAGTGTCATATGCATAACATTGATGTGATCATCATAACACAAATTTATTCAAATTTCTATCTACGCAATTAAATTACAATCGACTGATTAACAGAACCAAGAGAACTTTTCTAATTAATACAAAATATCGCAAGATACATTTTTTCTTAAATTTTTTTTTTTTTTTTTTGATAAATTTAGATAATTTTTATAAAACAGGCACGTTTCAATCGCATACACTTTATTTTTTGTCTAAGATTAATATAATAAACAAATCCTCATCGAATTTCATCACAATCGTTTTATTTCAAAATGAAACAAATGTATATTTATTTTTTTTTTTAATGTAAATATTTGTGTTCGGTAATTATGTATGTACGTATGTATAAGGAAAATCAAAATTTACTGCCATAAAAATATATATTTAATATATTTATAATTTGAATTAAAAATTTAAGATTTCATTGGAATAAATATAAAAACTGTATGTAACATTTGTAATGAGTTTGATTTCAGTTTCATGCGGTATAGTATATTACAGCCGTTAACCGGATATCGCTTCTTTGGGGAAAATGTATAACTATAGCACCAATCCTTTAAGTGAATATTGCTTTGGAAAAATATACATAGTTTTGGATTTATTAAGTGAATTTTCTTGAGTCATTTACAACAACAATTACATTAGATAAACCCGCACTTTAATTAAATAAATCAAAGGAAATATTTGATTTATTTAAATTTTATTCGAAATATTTGCTTCGATTTCTATTCCACTAGATGCGAAATTATATTTTTCGTATAAAATGGACATCGAAAAAGGTTGGTATTTTTAAAAATAAATTAAATACACTTATTATTCCCCAAAGCGTTTTACAAGAATTTATTTCTAGGATAGGTATTGTAGGTAAAAAAAATCGATTTAATTTATGTAAAAGTTTTTTTGACCGACCAAACGGCATAGAGGTTAGCCCGCGGCGTTTGGATTAGGAGGTTACCGGGGTCGAATCCGTGGAATAATAGGGGGAACTAAAGGTATGTTCCATGGGTTTTTGATGTGAAAACATTTTTAGCCGGGAGTAAGTACAAACAATTCATATTACAAACGGAAATTACAGGGTAGAATGAAAACGAAAATCATAATTCATCCCCTTAGTAACACAAAAACTTATCTCGATTTTGTTCAATTTTCAAAAATTATCTGTTAATTGCTTTGTGACCCTAAATAAGATCTCAGAAGTATTTGAAGCTTTATAGGTAATAGCTGTGAGGTGGCAAATATATTCTCTATAATGTATAGTGTCACGCGATTTTTATCTGTTTTTTCAAATTGATCAAAATCTAGATACATTTTTGTGTTGCTAAGGGGATAAATTGTATTCCCTCCTGACAACTGCTATTGATAGCCGTCATTATTCTATACCTAAATTTTAATTTGACGCGCTATTTATTGGTAAACTAAATTTATTTAACATCAAATTATCATTTTTAATTAAATTGTTTAACGAACACTTGATAAACAAAATATTTTGCTTTACCTATTTATACGGCTCTCGATAGCAGCTTTCGGGAGTGAATAAAAAGACGCAGCCATGTTTGACTGGAAAAAGTGTACGCTTCACATTCACATGAATGTTTTTGGATCGTTGTTTATTGTGTTATCGTGACCAACAACAAAAACTTCAAATTTTATTTTGTTTTTATAAACTGGACGTTGTTTCCGTTTTTATTTTTTGGATGACAACAGTTATTGTTGGAACAACCTATGTGTATTCACTGAACAGTTTATTGGCTACAAAATTTTGAACCGAATATGGGTGTTTTCAAGAATTCAGTCGGCTGCACAGATTTTGCAGCATTGCATTCAGATATTATTTCTGCAGTAAAATACTCAATTTGACGTTTAAAAATCAAATTTACGAAAGCAGCCATAAAGTAGTTTTGCAGCCCGTTTTTATACCGCATGTATTGACACAAGATCTATTCCGAAAGCACTCTATTTGTTGGCATTTCTGCGCCGCCCCATGAAATAACTTTGGAATAGAAAGGACCAGATCTCCCGTCAAGAAAAAGAAATTAGCTGTACATTTTAAAATTAAAGTACTCCCATATTGATTACTTGGGATTCTTCAATATTTTTACCGTCAATAGAAACATGATTTTTTATGCTGTAAATTATATTCCTGATTATTAGGGAACCAAAAATATTCCGAAAAAATCGGTTTTAAGCGCTTTAAATATGCTTTAAAAATTAATATATTCTTTCGGCTTTTTATAGACAAATATATTAACAATAATGGCATTCACAACATTTTTCGACTTGTTAATCAGAAAAACTGAAGAAGCCAATCATTTATAATATTTCTACCAAAAAGGTAGAAATATCAAAATCCCCCCTGTACTTTAACCCGAGAGTCAATACAAAGTGTATCGACTCCAAAAAATGAAAACTTTTCCTTGAGTTTTCTCTGTGGTAGTTTGGTTTCGTACAGACAAGCTCGCACGAACAAAAAAGTTCGGTCTACTCATCAGGTAACTACGACCCTACGATCAAACTACAAAAATACAATTCTAATTACATACATTTAGTATGAGACAAGAACGTAGTGACTTAGCAAATTATATTCACTAAATCAAAACTCAAGGAAAACCCTCATTCCTGTGTGTTTCATGCCCACACAAAAATGTAATAGAAAGAGAAGTTTGTCTGTGTTAAAATAGATTCTTTCGGCTTTTTATAGAAAAAATATATTAACAATAATGGCATTCACAACATTTTTCGACTTGTCAACAATAATTGTAGTATAATATTTATTTCGAGTTGTGCGACGTTTGTCCTCGAATTCCTTGTAACGACTTTTTTTATTCTTCAAATATTTTTTCTTTTTATAGAGGTTATTGTTTTCCTTGGACACTACGATCTCTCTATCGTGCGCATATAAATTCACCACACCAACCAGTTTCCGATATCGTGCAAAAGATGTCGCTCAAGTTTTTGTGAGGCCAATTTTGAATACGTTTTGACAGACGCGAATATAATTTTGACAATATGTACACCTTTTTCCTCCAAAAATTTTGACAGTGAGATAGTTTACACCAGTGGTTCCCAACCCAAACATTACCGCGGACCGGTGAATTTCGCGGCGTGCATATTTTAAATAAATATATATTTTAAATACACGTTTATGTAAAATTTGATACTTTTTTATTTCAATTCCATATACATACATACAAAAAAATATAACATAGCAGAAATTGCCGATTCACATATATACGTATGTCGTTGCAATTGGTAATATTAATTTTGCAGCCTTTTGGATTACTGGGTATTCTTCCTTTATTTGTATCAAAAACTGAGCTATGTAGCTTCATTTTTGCGAATAACGATTTTAAAATTGAATCTGAACTTAGTTCAATGAGCTGTAATTCTTCTTCATATGTCATTTTATTGGCTTGGTGTTTCACGAAAGGATTAGGAAAAAGTTTTACGGGCCGTTGTAATTTTTTCGCGGACCGGCAGCGGTGCGCGGACCGGCGGTTGGGAACCACTGGTTTACACCACGAAATATTTAGTGTACTGACCTAAGTGGCGACCTAGAAAACATATCAACATGACGCTTTTCCTACGCCTTCGGCAGTAAATTTACATCATTTGACGTTTGAGGAAAAAGGTCAATTACTACTAAATGGGGAATTTAGGATTAAACGATTAGAGGAGTTTTGTAGTGATTTTTATTTTATCGTTAGTTCTTATAATTCGCAAAATAATTGAGTTGTGTTGCGTCGACTTTATTGCCGCCACAGTTTTACCGGCAGTGCTAGCGGCAGTACTACTTATCGAAAATTCGGATTTTTTTGTTTTTTTATTTAACGATATGTTTATTTTATTTTAACGAAACATCTGTGGTCGGGTTTCCTCGGGCAAATTTGATAAAAAATATCATGATATTTTTTATCACGTTTTAACATAAAATGCACTCATTTATCACCAAAAAACCTAGAATTTTTTGGTTTTTCCTGTCAAAAAATATTGTTTTTTTTTATGAAAAAGAAAATTAATAATTTTAAATAATTTCAATTTCCATAATATATACTGGAAATATTTAACAGTTTAAAATACTACAAAAAATTATAATCATTTACATAACAACAAAACAGCGCATTTACGAGTCGAAAACGAATCGTTTACGTTACTAAATATATTATTATTATTATTACTTGAGGGCCATGTGGGCATTCAAGCCACCTCGCACTGCGATCTAAAAGATCTCTTGTGCATGGACCCTACTTAATGAGCCGTCCAGTCAATATTCAGGCTCTTAATGAACCTGACAATACTAAATATAAAATGGCGAATAAAATTAGTGGAATTTATACTACTATTATAATTTTATTGTTTAAATAATGTACATTGTAAATTATTATAAAATGAACTAATTAATCACTAATTCTGTTAGTTATTCTCAACAGTCATTTTTCATATTGCGCATATCACTTGTTCTGGAATTAGAAAACTTTCCGTTTACATATTCTGTATTTTAAATTGAGTTACATTTAATTAGCAATATTTATAATTACATATTCATATTTAACAAATATAATTTTACCTTTGATTATGTTCATACATAGATATAGAAGTAATGGCTGTGTTTGTGTGGTGACGGAACCATGAGAAGCTGCACGCAGCCTTATGGGTTATTTACAAATTATTAAATGTATAATATATATCGCAAAATTAAAATAAAAAAATTAAAAAATATTCTGACTAAAGCCTTTTAGTTCTCCTTGGCTTTTAATTGCTCCTCTAATTCAACGAATTCTTCTTTTGTGGGCCTGGGGATTTTTAGTGATGTCATTAAGTGATTGGCTACAAGTGTTTTTTATTAATTATATTATATTTGTTTTAAATCTAATTATTATTTTTTCCTAATTAGCACATTCGAAAAGAGAAGTCCTCTTTCTCTTGGAAGGTGTGGAAATGAGTACACTTAATCTATAAGGTTGTCTTTTGCTTTGAAGCTCAATTAATGATTAACTATTTGTGCCATAATTAAATTAATTGATCAATTTTAGGCCAGATTATTTACAATAAACTCGATGAGTATACCCTATTTTTAGTAAAAATTGTATTTTTTTCCCAAAAATATTTGTATTGTTCTTTTTATTGTTATGTAACAGAAAATAATTTAGGTAAATGATTTTGCTACTATAATTAAAAAAAAAATTAAATCCTGAAAAACATTTAAATTAAAATACAATTTAAATTAAATACAATTTTTTGTAAATTAACGAGTTGTAATCCTCCTGTAATAGAAGGTTAAAATGGCAACTTCATTCCAATACGATTTTTAGACTTTTAACTACGCGTATCGGCATTTCTCTTTTTTCTTAAAAATTACACACTTGATGTATAGTCATATATTATAGAGTATATATATACGCCATAACCTACTTTTATTATGGAAAAATTTGGACTAATTTTTGTGACCTTCATTTGAAAATACGGGAGGTTTTATAGTGGTTTGAAACATGACAGTGTACAAAACGGCGAAGCTACATAGTTAATTGTTGTGTGGCTAACTTCATCATGTCAAAAAATACGGGAGGAAAAAAAATCGTTTAGTCCACGTAATGGCGTATATACATATATACTCTATAAAAGCCCCTACAGACGATGCAATTTGGTTGGTTGATTGGTGCGATTTGGTTGGGTTGGAGGTAAAATTGCATAGTGTGTATGCATGTCGGTGCGATAAAATTAAGTTGCATGAGTTGCAAGGGAAATTCTATCCAACCGACCAACCAACCAACCAAATTGCATCGTGTGTATTGTTGTCGGTGCGATATTTCGTCATATGTGGTGTTTTCATAGTAGAATTTATTCACTAGAATTTATTCATATAGTGCGTTTCTTAAAACAAATATCTCCGAAAAATAATAAAATAATTATTGATTTATTAGAACTCTATAGAGAATTTAGTTGTCTCTGAGATACATCAAGTAATCTTTATTGCAACCGAGACACGGCCTGCACAAAGCGCTTGAAATGCTCACCGAAAAATTTAAAGAACTTGAAAGTGATGCTACGATCGCCACAGAGGGAAAAAAAATTACATATGAGGACCGCGTATAAAAGGGAGTCGAGAAAAGCGAATTGTGGCGAAATTGCCGCGCTGAATTTCAAATCAGCATAGTCTCGCCCTGTTGCAAAATATCTTAGAGTAACAACTAATCGCTCTTCAGCACTGATCGCTTCTCTCATGACTGTGTCTTGGTTCGATATTAAAGGGTTAACTAGCTGTAATAATTCCATGAAACAGTCGCTATCCATTAGCAGATAATTGCGAAAATCGTCACTATTCAGCTCTTTTAATAATATCATGTGGCTAATTTTTTTTCGGTCCCTTAGCCAGTTTTTAGCCCACAAATTTCTAGGCCTGGTTGGTGGTCAGTTACAAGTTATTGAGGCTGCTAGTGCAATTTCAATTTTTCGTTTTTTTGATAAAAAAGACATGGCGCGTTTGTTATTTTTTAACGAAAACTAAATGTCAAATTCTTGCACCAATCAACAACTAAACGTCAAAATTGGTAACAACCAAATTGCAAATCAAGTTGCATGGTGCGTAGCCAATACCAATTTGGTTGGACCAACCTCAGCAATTTAGTTGGTGCAACCAAATTGCATCGTCTGTAGGGGCTTTAATATATGGTATAGTTACATTCATTAATTTAGTTTTCCAGCTGCCACAAATTTGACATATAAAGAAAATGGGGTGACAGCAGCTGTCATTCTTCGCTCGGTCAAATTTTACGGGGCGATTACTAACACGACATTTATAAAATGTCATTCAACATTTAAGGAAAAATATATTTATAAAATTTTAAAATAATTAATACATAATTTTATTGTTTTAAGAAACATTTTTGCTATGGGAAAAGAGAAATGTCAAAAAACTGTAATTTTTCAACTCGTTTTCGACCTCGGTTTTTTTTGTGCAACTGGAAAACCATATAATAGTATCTGCACGGTGCGTTTGTCCTGCGATAAAACTGCAAATGTCAAACATTTACATAGTATGTAATTCCTATGCAACACAAGCGCAAATAAATTGTAATTTATGAATGATATTTCTTGATTTATTGGAATTTTGTAAGAGGTTTTTATTTATAAAGTGTTAATAATTACATTTTAACTTTAATTGGAAACTATTTTTCTATTTTATTTAAAATAAATTTAGATTTGTATTTCTAAGTAAAACATGTCAAGATACGAATATTGTTCTTTTATAAAGATAATTTATTAGTTTTTGTAATGAGGCGTTTCTATCTGCATTTTTATAAATTCGTCCTATTAATATTTATTTAATTTGTTTAATACTAAATCCCAGACACAGCATCTATATGCGAACTCTCTTACTAATTGAAAAATCCTTCTATTGACGATTGTAAAACTAAAGAAAGCGCCTCTCGAAAACAATAGTTAAAATGATGCACCTGATAAAATGACATTTGTCACAAATGCAACGAAAGAAAAGTTAGCAATGCGGTAATTAAAAATTGTTTTATAGTCCAAAATTGGAATTATTTACAATTATTAGCAATCCGGTAAGTAAAAATTGTGTTTACAGTTCAAAATTGGAATTATTTACAATAATTTTGAACGTCAAATTATCAGGTAGCTTAGTTTAAAAATGTTCCACTAGGTGGAATCCGTGATGCTTGAATCGTCAATAAGTGTGAAAAATATGTCTCTGCTAAATGTCGATTGGAACACACAAAAAAATATGACATGAGCAAAACATAACCTCTAAATTTTTAATTTGTATAATACAAAAAAATAATGCGATTGTGGTTTAATTTTTTAAATGTATGGTAATAGAATATTAAAATAAATATTTAAAAAATAAATTTTAGTTTTATTGTTGTAAATTATTAATTTGTTATCAAATATCACCTAGCGCCAGTGTTGCCATATTTTTTTTAGGAAAAACTGAATAAAAAACTGAATTTTGGCTAAAAAACTGAATACACTAAATTTTGGAAAAAAAGCTGTTCAAAGTAAAATACAATTCAAAGTAAAATACTAAATAATACCGGTTTCACACCGTAGGTAGTATAATAGCAAAATAGTATAATACCATATATTATAGAGTATATATATACGCCATAACCTACTTTTGCTATGGAAAAATTTGGACTAATTTTTGTGACCTTCATTTGAAAATACGGGAGGTTTTATAGTGGTTTGAAACATGACAGTGTACAAAATGGCGAAGTTATATAGTTAATTGTTGTGTGGCTAACTTCATCATGTCAAAAAATACGGGAGGAAAAAAAATCGTTTAGTCCACGTAATGGCGTATATATATACTCTATAATATATGATAATACTATTTTACTATGTTCAAACTTTTGAATTATTCTGGTGTATTCCAGATTGATAAATATTTAAGAAGAGGAGAAATTGTTAAGAGTTTGCAATTCAGTTTCGATCTGCGAGCATGGGAAAAATAAATCATTTTTCAGTACATCTCATCAGGCTATAGCGACTGAACTGCTAATTTTATTACACAGATTTTTTCCTATATATAGGAATCAACCGTGCACTTGTAGTATTAGCGAATTTTTACATTCCCCTTTCTAAACTTTTAACAATTTCAATGTTAGTGTATTTAACGTATACATGCGGTTACTATGTTCAAACTTTTGAATTATTCAGTAGTTAGTTCAAAGTAGTTGAATTATTGGAACTGAGGATGGAAGAAACATTCCGAAACTAGTCTTCCATGTTAATTGAATACGCTTTATGGCGATAAGCAAAAGTAGATGTCACTACCGCTGTGAATGTGGATTAAGCTCGCAAATTATTAAAAATTATACGCCGAAAAAGCTTGTGAATTAAACTTTTGATAAATAAAATTATAAGAAAACCATTAATTAATTTGGCCATAAAATGTTACACGCCTATTTCTTAGAAAAAAATTTTGTTTTGACATTTAATCCACATTCACATTGCTAGTGTCCAGGCGCGGTCGGTCATATTGGGCAACGTGGGCAGTGCCCACTCTTAAATTTGACCCAATTACACAGATTTTGTTTTATAAAAACAAATGTCCACCGACATCATACAAAACAATGTTAGTATAAGTTGCACTGTAAATATTCCACATTCATACATTCATAATTTGTGTATAAGATTCAAATATGAAATACAACAACAAATCCTTTATACAAATTGAAATTAGTCCATAAAACGAGAGCGAAGCTTTAACACAAAAAATTGTTTTTAAATGTGAAGCTAATAATCTCTATATCTATTTCTCTTTAACGTACGTCTACAATTATATTCTAAAATTTAAATTAACACACATTCAGCCGTGTAACTGTATATTACATCATTTCATTCTCTTCTTCGTTCATAAATTCTCATTGGGCAAATCGTGTAGTGCCGCATGATGGTGCAAATTTACATAACATTGAGATGCGCGCGCATTTTCGCTCTCTACCTCAATTTTTCTATTTTTATTCCTTTAAAAAGCTAAATATTCACACACACAAACAAGCACTGTGGGCAATTCAAGAAAATCACCCGCAAGTAAAATTTTTTTGTTGTCGATTGAATTTTGTTTTTGTTTTTAATTTTCGTTTTGACTACTGGACTTCCTCCACTTACGCGATGGTACCTAGTTAAATTAGAGTAGTTTCTGATTTGTACATATATGTATACATATAAATATTCAGAAAATTCATCTAGGACGCAATCAGAAGACGACCTACATATTTATATATGTATTTTTAAATCAAATTTACGGTATCAAAATTACACAAGGAAGTGTAGTGTAAATCAGTTTTTTTTTCATTATGAAGTATTGTGAATTACAGTCAGCCCTTTGTGATATGTATTTTGAAACTATTAATTTGTGTGTTATAAAAAAATTAAATAATTAATTAAAAAGTTTCGGACGTTATTGTTATATGCTACAAGCTCATTTTTAAAAAGTTCGTATATAAGCTTTATATTACAATGTCTGTCGAAAATTTGAATTCTGTTGATTTTATTTGACAAACTTAACCTTTGATAAAATAAAAAAAAATGGGCCCAGATCGTCCGAATGTGGTATTATCAATAACAACTCCAAAGCGTCAAACAGAAAATTCAACAAAGAGTGGTTTTCGAAACAAAAAAATGGTTAACTCCCAGTTTAAAATGTAAAAGTTTGTATTACTTTCCATGTGTACTATTTGGTGGTGATAATGTGTGGACTCGGCAAGGATATCCTGATATGAGGCATTTATCTACGGCTTTAACGCGCCATTAGTTTCTCTTAGTTTAAAAAACTTTTATTTTTATTGAAATTACAATAATAATTTATTCTTATAAATTTTGGAGTATTTTGCAATGAACGGTTATGACACTAACTAATATATTTAATTTTACGATTTTAACCACCAGTTTTAAAATTTTGCCCACCCTGAATTAAGACCCACGGACCGCTACTGCTAGTGTCACCATTTTAGTTACATAAATTAATAAAGCGTATTATATTGTTACGTTTAAGAAAGAAATTTAACTTGGTTTTTTAAAATAAACATTTTTTTAATAAATAAAAGAAGTTTTTATAATTTTTAAAATTTACAAAAGTTTTTGTTTGTGTATATTTAAAAATTTAATTTTAAAAAAGTGAAGCCAAAATAAATATTCGAATAGAATTAAACTATTACGGTTTGTTTTTATCATAAATGAAAATTGTTATTTACTACCAACTCATAAAACTAAATATATCTAATATATGTACTCTAGTGGTAAACACTACAACTACGAGAAGAAGAGAATTTTGCTATTCCTTCTTCTCAGCGGAATGAATCTCTTCATTCCGGAATGAAAATACACGGCATTGTTGTTGTAAAATTGCCAAAGTAAGATTACAACTATCTACGGTGTGAAATCGGTATAAATAGTCTTCATAAAATAAAATAAAATTTTTTTATTTAAATTATCACATAATTGATAAACCCCATACACATATTTGTTAAGCGCATTAATTTTTCTTACATTATTACGATTATTTTAAACTATTAACACAAATTTATAGTAAAATAACCAAATATATGTGAAAAACTTATAATTTTTAAAATTTTTGAGAAAAAACTTATTTTTTACAGAAAAATTGAAAAACTTTTATTATAATGAAAAAACTGTGATTTTCAGTCTTAAAACTGACAATATGGCAACGCTGCGCTAGCGCTAGCGGAGAACGTTGACGTAACTGCTTGTAGCTGCTCATGAAAAATTTGGTAGAATACTTTCGAGCAGTTAATTTAGCAAAGACTTCAACCATAAGTGCTTATAGGGGATGCCTTTACTTTGAGTGTTTGACGCATGGTGCAGGTCAAGTCGGGGATAAAAACTCAAATGTCAAACATTTACACAGGAATCCTATGTAACGCAAGCCGTAATAAATTTAAAGCAATTAATGGTTTTATTTAATTTATTAAATTTATGTAGGTGATTGTCGTTTACAAAGTGGTAATAAATACATTTTAACTTGAATTTGTAAATATTTTTCTATTTTAGTTAAAAATAAATTTAACTCTATATATCAAACAAAAGGTATGAAGATATAATTTGTGTTGTTTTATAAAGGCAATTTATTGGTTTTTATGAAGCAATATGAGTGCCAGCAATTATACAAATTAATTCTACTAATACTGTTTTCCAGTTACACAAAAAAAAAAAACCCGGGCGAAACCGGGGCGATAGCAGCTGTCATTCGTCGCCCGGTAAAATTTTTCGGGGCGATTACTAACACAATTACATTTTAAACGTCATTTAAATAAAAACTAAATATAATTAACTAAATTAACACGAAAAAAATCTTTCATTGCAAAATTAACGTAGAATTGTTTAAATAATTTGTATACACAAGCAAAAAACAAAAAATTATGGAAACCGCATTTTTTGCTGTTCCAGTTGAAACGTCAAAAAACTAACCCGGTTTTGCCCCGGTTTCGCCCCGGTTTTTTATTTTTGTGTAACTGGAAAACAGTATTAGATTTATAAAAAATTATTTATATGAAATCCCTTACACACCATCTGAGGGTGATCACTGAACTAAACGAAAACACGTCCAATAAAATACTTGCGTTGGTCGATTGGAAAACTACAATTATTATTAGTTTCCAGTCGACCACCTCAAGTACTTATAAGTACTTAGGTTTGTGCCTTTGATTAAATTTAACTACTCGTAACTCCTCTTGTAAAAAGGCTGAATTACATTCAATCTTTTCGTCCTTTTTCAAAAGAATAAAATCACGAAGAAAAGGGCAAATACATTTTACCCATATATCAAAATTGGGACGGCCATATTCAAAATTTAATTTTTTCTTTCAAAATGTTACTTTGATTTTAACAATGTTGAGCTACTTTTACGAAAAAAGATAAACCAGTTCATCTTTTTCAGAATTTTCCGTTCTTTTTCACTAAGAAAGTTGACTGTCGCAGGAAATAGTATTGAATAATACTTTTGAGTATTGCTTCTGTTTTTAATATAAGGAAATCATACTAAAACGCATTTTTTATTGTACATCTTTTATCTTTTGGAAAAGAACGGAAAGATTGAATGTCAAAAATCAGCCTTAAGAATGCAAGAGCAGTTCTTACGAGTAGTTAAGCAGACACAAATTTAAATACTTTCCCAAGTAGTTGCAGTAGTCGAATGGACAGCAAATAATATGTCTAAGTACCCGTCCGAAGTTTGTAATAATTATTTCAGCTGTAATAATTATGATAGAATTTTGTATGCAACCAAATTATTACAGCCACTAATGCCCGGTTCCAGAACAAAACATCAATTTGCCAGTTAAATAATATTTCCTCTCTTTTTCTTTTATGAAATTGCAAATTGTTTCATAATTCAAAATCAATGCTATCTGATTATATTTCTTTTTTACATGAACATTTTAAAGGGAGATTTAAATTTTTATTTGAGCGATATTGAAAAGTCAAATATTTAATTCTCCGTTTAAAATTCTCATGTAAAAATGAATTATGATCCAGATAGCATTGATTTTGAATTATGAAACAAATTGCAATTTCATAAAAGAAAAAAGAGAGGAAATATTATTTAACTGGCGAATTGATGTTTTGTTCTGGAACCGGGCATACGTGTAATAATTTTGACGTTTCTGTAATAATTTTTGTTGATTTTAGTAAAAAGATGTTTGCCCTGAAGGCGCCCGTATGCCGATAGACTTCAGGTCTTTTAACACGCAGTCTACACTAAAAGTTAGTTTTTTTTTATCTTTTTAGTAACTTTAATGACCAATGTACCAATTCTGTTTTTTTTTGTTTTTGCTCCAAAGAAATATACACAGAATATAATGCCAAGAAACAAATTTAAATGAAAATATTTTCACGAAACGCCAAAAATGCGCTAAAAAGAAAAACAAAATCAAAATAAAGCAAGAGCAAAAAACCAAAATTGGTACATTGGTCATTAAAGTTACTAACTTTTAGTGTAGACTTCGTGTTAAAAAACCTGAAGTTTATCGGTATACGGGCGCCTTGAAGAAATTAAATTTACGACCAATAAATTTATAATCGTTGGTAAAAGTGATCATGCGTGCCTTTATTCTGTCCTTTTTAATCATTTTGTGAGCAATTTATTCATTTTTGTGCTGCACCAAAAATTGTGTAATATTGTATCAGCAAGCCCTTGTAATAATATTATCAGCAAGCCCTAATTTTATCTTATAAGTGCATAATTCAGAAATTCATTGCCATTACATCGTTAAATTATAGTTTTAAGATTATTAATATTATAGCAAATATTGTTGATCAACTAACAATTTTTGATGATTTTTGAAATATTGTTGATCAACTAGCGCTTATTTATTGGGGTTTTATTTAAAAGAAAAATAAATCTAGATGCTATTTTAGTGTATTATATTACTCTACAACCATTAGCTGTCAAAATTATTACATGTCAAAATTATATCAGTATTCGGACGCAAATGAACTTATTACAAAATATGGAAGAGCAAATTATTTCACTCACGTCAAAATTATTACAAAAAAAATATTATTACAAACTTCGTACGCGTACTAGAAACAAATGCATCATGCGACATAATGTCGCAAACAGAGAAAGCGCTTAAGTAACTTAGTCTAATCGTTGAAATGAGTGGACGAACCCACACCTGGTGGTGAGCATATAAACTAATTGAAATCGATTTCCGTACTCGTTTTCATCAACTTTTTGTTTGTTCATTCTTGTTGAGGCTTTAGAGAAGCGCAGAAGTGTTTTTTATTTTAAAAGAAATATAAAAGTGATAATTACATAAGGAAAAATGGATGGTGCAACAGAAGCACTAAATGGTAATCCATTGCCACAGAGAAATCAAAATGGACCTCAGCAACAGAATGCCGCACAAAACAACGCTGGTAATGCAAATATGAATAAAAATGTGAAAAATGAGAAGAACGATTTGAAGAAAAATGCTGGTGGAGGTGGCGGCGGCGGCGGCGGCGGAGTCGGTGGTGGAAATGCTGGCGAAAGAAATCAAGGACAAGGAGATAGGCAAGGAGACAGGAATTTCGGTAATCGCGGCGGCGGCGGTGGCCGTGGTGGTGGTCAAGGCAATAGAAATTTTAATAATCGCGGTGGTGGAGGAGGCCGTAATCAAAACCGCAATAATTCTTCAAACCAAAAGGGGGATCGTGATGTGAGTTGTTAATTATGTTTATTATTTGCTTATTTGGGTTAATTTATATTACAAGGGTTATACAAATAAACGCTAAACCAGTTATTCTAATGATTAAAAACCTATATTTTTACAAGTGATTTACGTAATATTTCAAGATTTAATTTTTGATAGTAATGGCGTCTTAAAAATAGAAGCCGTGTTCCGCCATTTTGACACGTTTTTATTTAGTGGTACATTTTACTTCCATAAATTATTTCTGCAAATTTTATAATGTAGTGTTTGGTCTATGGTTAAATTGGTTTTTGTTATGTATGTATATACAAATTATAAAGTAATTAAGAATTTGGGGAATTTTCATGGGATCAGCTAATTAGATTTTTCTAGAAATTTTTTGGTCTTTAACCGTAATTAGTGACAGTAATTAGTCTAATAAATAGTTTTAAGTTGAAAAAAAGTTGTAAAAAAAACTTGTTTAAGTATGGGCATAATTAAGATTAAAGTATTTTCAGGGGGGATATTCCCAAGATTTTCTCATAAATCAAAAATTGAAGCAAATGAGTGGACCAACTCATGAATTATCTACAGTTGAACCCGAAGAAATCAAATTTTCTGGAAGAAACCGTTTATATATTGGAAATTTACCAAATGATATAACAGACGAAGATTTAATTGAACTGTTTAAGCCATATGGTGAAATAAGTGAAGCATTTATCAATAAAGAAAAAAATTTTGCTTTTCTCAAAGTCGATTATCATGTTAACGCTGAAAAGGCAAAACGAGAATTGGATGGAACTATGAAAAAAAATCGTCCACTTCGCATCAGATTTGCCCCAAATGCAACTACTATTCGTGTTAAAAATTTGACACAATATGTTACAAATGAGTTGCTTCACAAAGGATTTGAAATCTTCGGATCAATTGAACGGGCTGTAATTATTGTAGATGACAGAGGAAAATCGACCGGTGAAGGAATAGTTGAATATGCACGTAAAGCAGGAGCATTAACTGCAACAAGATATTGTACTGAAAAATGTTATTTTATTACATCGTAAGTATTTGTTTTTTATTAATAAACCCGGAACCGCCATACTAAATTTGATAGAAAATATCGATATTTAGTGCCATGATTCTGAAGGGTAGATTAAATGTAATAGTGCTTAGGAAGCGATGAAATTTATTATTAATTTACTTCGTGCCGTAAGCTTGCACTAACAAAACAATTTTATGTATTTCTGCTGTGCTTAACCATCTTTAAATTTTTATTTCTTAGATCTCTTCGGCCTTGCGTTGTTGAACCATTCGAGCATATTGATGATACAGATGGTTATTCAGAAAAATCGTTGAATAAAAAAAACCAAGATTTCTTCAAAGCAAGACAAAGTGGACCCCGATTTGCTGAAATTGGATCATTTGAACACGAATATGGTACAAGATGGAAACAATTGCATGAATTATACAAACAAAAACATGAAGCTTTAAAACGAGAAATTCAATTGGAAGAAGAAAAATTAGAAGCTCAAATGGAATATGCCAAATATGAACATGAAACCGAAACTTTAAGAGAACGTAAGTTGTTGAGAATTTTTTTAGTTACTTTGTGATAATTTCGATAATTTTATTATAGAACTAAGAATGAGAGAACAGGACCGCGATAGACAAAAACATGAATGGGAGGTGAAGGAAAGAAGGGCGGAAGAAAATAGAACTCGTGAGGAAGAGCAAGTTCGAAGACAACAGGATGAAATGCAAATTCGAATGAGCCGCCAAGAGGAGGAATTACGTAGAAGACAGCAAGAAAATACATTATTCATGCAAGCTCAACAATTGAATTCAATGTTGGATCAACAAGAAATTAATCAAGGAAACCGAAATAAAAATATGAATAATTTTGGTGAG
Organism: Tipula helvola; assembly: GCA_963556165.1. Lineage (NCBI taxonomy): Eukaryota > Metazoa > Arthropoda > Insecta > Diptera > Tipulidae > Tipula > Tipula helvola. The sequence goes on along the minus strand of OY744481.1, from coordinate 300,435,098 downwards.
AACAATGATCGTCGAAGTGGTGGTGGAAACTTCGAGCTTAATCAAGGTAAAATTTTGAATTTGTTTATACCCACAAGTAATCCCAGATCGCCACACTCTTCTTAATAGCTAATATTAATTACACGAGTGCCAAATTCTATTTTTTTTTTGGGAATAATAATTTTGTGTCATAGGAAGCGACTAAATCATTGTGATTTAAGTCGTGCCGTAGCTTGATTCAACATTAACATTTATATACTAAACTATAGTCAAAATAATATCTCGCTGAAAATTCCTATTCTTTCATTCCCGAGTAAATACAACAAAAAATTCATTTTTTGTTTTTGTTTTACTCGAGAATGAAGGAATAGGAATTTTCAACGAGATATTATTTTAACTTATACGTACAATGTATTTTTCTATATAGCTATACATAATTTAAATTTTTTAAATAGCTTTATTTTTTATTTATCCAATATTATTTTAATTTCAGGCGGTGGAGGAAACCTTGCAGCGGGAATGGGCAATCAGGTAAAATTTTTATCAGTTCTTAGGAAATGTTTCATTTAAACACAACATTCTTAACTATTTGGATTTTAATTTTATCTATTCAGAAAACCTATATTTAGGTTGTGTTTTAATAATTAGTTCATATTCAATTCAAATCTTATTCCAAGCTCAGTGTATTTTCGGTGGTTTAATAATAGTAAACCATAGAAGTAAATATTTTTTTTTCTATGTAATTTACAATTTGTTCAACAGGCAATATAATAATATTTATAAAATGTTGAGACATTTGCAAAATATCGTTGTAAACGTTTATAAGAATACAAGTTTATTTTTGTATTACTACTTCGTACTTCTTTTGTTGATTTAATAAGAATTATGTTCTAAATCTGTTTAGCCAGTACAAATAAGAATTCTCCACAAATAGCCCCGATATACACTGAGAAAAGACATGAAAATTTTAAAAATATAAACATCAATCGTTATCGTGAAAATGCATAAATCAAACAATTTATTTTCTATCCGTTATAACTTTCAAATAACTGACATGTATATATTACTAGTTTTTATGACCGAATAGGCTTTTTATTCCGGCGTAACACAGTTCTGGCCAAATTGTGTTTCTCTGGTTTATAAAGTCTTTAGTCTAAAGATAATGTACAATTGCTTTCTGCTGTTAACTGTGTGAATTTTGATGATGTACCTTTGTATTTATAAAAACCATTTGGGTATACATACTATCATTTAATTATTTATAAATACTGATTTCTTGAATAGTTGAGGGCTTTCTCATAATCTAGGAATTACTTACATACATTAAACATTATGCGTATATATAATCTAATCAACAATTATTTTCACATGTCAATTATTTTTATGGTTTGGATTGGGAAGGTAAATCGTTTGGTTACAAGTTTAGTGTCTCGTATGTCTTTATTTATTGAGATTGAGTTTTTAAGAGGCAATCGTCTAATTACATTTATTCTTTTTATTTCTTTAATATTCCTTCGACACTATTCCTGAATATTTTCGATTGATCCTTGAATATAAAATTGTTTGGAATTAAATAATTCTAATATCCTTAAACAAATTTTATTTTGCAAAATAAATAAAAAATAAAAATCCAAAACAATCCTTTTCCCTTTTGTTAGGAAAATAAACCTGGATTTATGGATTTCAAACAGGGACAAAATAATAGGCAATCACGTTTTGATGATCAAGGTGGACAAGGTGGAAATAATAATAATAATGGCCCACGTGGCATTAATCGTCAGTGGAGTGATCGTCGTGATGATTTCCAGAATAAACGGCGTCGTTTTTAAATAATTATATATAATATATGGGATGCATTTTAAAATGTAGTTACAATTGAAATCATTAAGAACATGCAAGAAACTGCAGTGTGCTTATTTTAAAATAAGAAATTAACTTATACTTTTGTACTATCGTCGGTGTCATCGCAAAGTATAAGTGTTTTGCAAGATTTGACTTCAATTTAAAATTTACCTAGTTTTTAATTTTTAGATTATGATAGAAACTTTCTATACATTATTTTATTCTTTTAAACATAATAGTTATGTAAAAATATTTACATATTTACTACATAAAAATATTTAGTTGATATTTGGCACTATATATTGAAAAATTATTTTACTCTGTATGATGGAGGAGAATGAGAACAATATTCATAAGTTATATAAATTATTTTTACAAAAACCTCCAAAGTTTTAGTTTGGATTCATAATTATATTTTACTTAAAATAATTACTTGAATTATTTATATCTAATCTAAATACATACATAATATAAGTATATGTGTATCTCTTTTAATAGATAATTATGTTGTCTACTATGTGTATTAAACATTTATGCTAATAATTAAAATTGTATTTATAAAATTATAAACACTGGCGTTATAATTATGCATATATAAAACTAATCTATTCTTGAATTATTATTTTATCTTATAATTTTTTGTGGTAAGTTGTGTATCTGTGTTGTGCACTTAATACAAAACATTTGGAGTATGTGTAAATGAAAAGACTTGTATTTAAACAGTATTTTAATTTTTATAGAAGCTGCGCAGTCAAAATATAACATTTCTTCAATAAAAATATTTATTCTGAGAAAGATATAATTTAAATGCTTACAAATCATTTCTTCTTAAAATATACATAATCGTTTAGATTATAGTTCGAAGAAAGCAATTTCGACTTTAGTGGCGATTCACTTTACTACAATTAATTACTTAAGGCGTGGGGGGAAGGGAGGGGAGGGGTCATTTTTTATCTATTGAATAGGAATTATTTTGATTCAATAAAAAATTAATTCTAATTAAAAAATAACAATTCATTCAACTGGTTTTAAAAAAACGGAAAAAAATAAAAATTTTTCTTATTAAAAACCAAATTAAAATTCGTCAAATGATAAATGAATAATTCATTATACATCATTACACTAAGAAATAAGAATATACATTTTTGAAATAATAAGCATTCAATTGAAATATAAAGGAAAGTTTACTACTCTGCTCTACTACCTACTACTACTAAAACATTCAAATGTTCTACAATTATTGAAATAAATTCTCTTTAAAAGGTAAGAATAACTGCTGATGATTTGAAATCCAAAAATTCGATACATAAAATTATACATTTTTTGTTTAATTATTTTTATAAAGTTGGAAATTTTTGGATTCATTTTATAAATTACATACTAAACTCTACAGTAATATCACTCTTATTTATGGACGCATGCTTGATAATTACATATAATATTCTGCTCTTAGGAAGCAATTCACAATTCTAAAAATCAAGCAAACGTCAATTCTTTTTATTTAAAAGTTATTAATTCCAAAATAATAAAAATTTAGTAAAACAAAACAAGACCGAATATTAATAATTTCTAAAACAAAACAAAAAAAAAATACTGAAGTCACTATCTAACCTCAAAACTAAATGCCTTTTATTAAATGTAAATTTATATATTTGCAGATGGTTTTTTGGATCTCATCTTATATTTGAACAAGCATTTGTAATTATTTTGGGTAAGATTTTCTTTTATTATGGAATAATTATTTTTTAATATTCAATGATTATATTAATTATTACGGATCTAATTACCGAATTTTGTTGTGGACTTAATAATTGATGAGATTGCTTAGAATATTAAATATTTTCATCTAATATTTACGTTACACACATTATTAATTGCACATAATTATTTTTACAATTTCAGATTAAAATACTGCAAATTGGAACTTCATTTCTTATGGACAAGGTGAGTTTGGTGTAAATTTAGAATATTTAGTTAGTAAATGCAATTTAAATGATGAAAAAAATTACCGTTTGATTTTAATATGATAATATCAAGCTGGCTGCTTTATTAGCTGAACTTATCTAAATTTATTATTTCAATATAGAATATTCAATAATAATACATATATGTATGTATATCGTTGATGTCAATTCATTTTCACGTATCTAAAAATATTGAAAAAAAAAAAATGTACTCATCGAAAAACGTTTAAAATTCGTCCTACATGATCAATGTCGATGAAAGTGACCAATAGTAAAACCGTATTGTGCGTAATAAATAAGTTATTACTATTGGTCACTTCCATCGACATTGGTCGAGTACGACCAATATAAACGTTTTTAGGTAAGTAAATTTTTTTTAAATATTTTTAGATACGTGAAAATGAATTTGACACAACAATAATAAGTACCTTGGTGCAAGAATAATCAATGTCTATTTTTGGGAAAACATTTTATATCATACGAATCTGCTACAACACGCCACGCTCCGTGGCGAAAGAAAATATTACGATATTCGGTTCTTTTTGACCCGATACGTTTATTATGAATTGCTTTATCGAAAAGTCTGCAAATGCATTTAACAAGAATTACAATCGAATTGTCCACATTGCAAAAATAGTTCCGCTGCGGAAATCATCATGGGCGGAGCCTTTATTGTTAATTCTACACCTATATAATTTTTATTACCTACGTAAATGTGATCGATTCATTTCTGCGTTTCTGCATATAATTTTTATTATCTACGTAAACGTGATCGACTCATTTTTGCATTTCATCTTGCGTTTCTTGGCCGAATTGATAAACTTGATGTCTTCGTTAACACTTCTAAACTAAATAGCGGACCGATTATAAACGACAAAAAATACGTTAATGCTTTTTTGTTTTTATTTTATAATTTTGTCCAACTTTTTCAAAAATGTATAAGTAAGCTTTTTAAGCGCAATTTTCATTTAATAATTTGTTATTTAAAGATTTTTGTGGTGCAGATTTTGCATTTGCTAGATTTGTTATGCAACATTAATAATAAAAAGTAAAAACTTTTAATGGATGGAAAACACTCAAAATTATTTAAAGAGAACAAATTTTGTTTACGAAGTGCAGCTTCAGTTGTAATGAATTTTAACAAATGATTTAATATTGTGATGAATACGTAATTTACCGTTGTGTTTTAATATAGGTTACTCTCGAATTCAGTTTTGTTAATTTGAACCACCATTATCTACTTTGGTTGTTATTCGCTGGTGTATCTATTTCTGTAAATGATGGGTAGTTGTTCTTCTTGTGTAATAAAATATAGGTTTCCTGAATTCAGTTTTATTAATAAATATAGGTCTTCCTCAATCGCAACATTATTCAAATGCAACAAGCAAGCTAATCCAATTTGCAAAAAAAAAAAGAAAGGGTTGTTCTTGCATCAAACCCTACAATATTATTACTTAATTATTACTGATCTAATTACCGAATAATCTTGCCGATTTAATAATTTAATAGATACTTATTATGTATTGAATTTTTCGTGTCGTTTTCGTAAATTTTAATTTTTTGAATTTTTTGGTAATTACAGGTTTTTAAAACATCACCGATTTTGAAATATGGTGTGGTTCGCCAGGGTTTCGTTTAACAGGGTGAAGAAGATAATGTGAATTATGGTAATTATAAATTAAATTTAATCATTTCTTGTCAGTTCTAAACTCGCTTATTGCAACGAAGTCAAACCGGAGTTGCAAATTGTGAAATTATGCAAATATCGGGTCTAAATTTTTACTATGAAATAAACTCATCAAGCAAAACATACATACTTTAAACATTAAAGAAATTCAGGGTAGTGAGGCCTCACCAACAAGGTCTCACACATTTCATAGGCTAAAAAAAAATATTTTTTTGTGAGCACATCGCTTTAACAAAAATTATAATAACAGTGCAGTCACAATGAAAAAACTTTTGATTGAAGTTTAAAGTAACATGACATTTTTTAGCGTATTCATACAAAACTCGTAATGTGAGATGTATGTTGAATATGATGCGTACACAAGTCATTTTATTCACCTTTAAAGCGCCGCAAGGAGCGCCACGATTTTTACAAGCCTAAATAAAGCGGTTAATTAAGATACGAGTCATTTTGATAAAGTAAATTTAATTTTTTAGTTGCAAAAATCTATTATTTTTGAAACAAACCTTTCCATTTTGAAATCTGTAGGTTTATTGGTCGTCTTCTGCTCAGTCTGTTTTCTTTGTTGCACTGGATATTATCTAATTATGTATTTATTAATCGATTGACCACCTTTGGTTGTAAAATTAAATGTCAAATACTCGGGTTGATGCAAAGGTTTAAAGCTTTGTTTGAAGCAACTGTCGAACAGTTGTCATTTATCGAGCCTTGCAATAAGTGAGTTTTGTACCGTATTTATATTTTTTGATGATATTATTGGTCCGTGTTTATGAATTTTTATTGATTTTATCTATTTAACCAATACTGATAATTTTAGTTAATTTTTTTTTTAAAATTTAAAGTTTCAATTAATAATACATAATAATAATTAATTATTTTATTTAAGATTTCGACATTCGAATCCAGATATGTATTACAATTTGAATAAAGGTAATTATTACTGATTTAATTAATACTCCTATTGTGATTGTCGAGTCGATCAAAATCGACACTACTGTTTTTTTCAATTGGTATATGCATGAATCACGAACACCAACTCGTTAGAATTGGCACATTAATTCTGCGTAAATTTTTATTCATGAAGAATTAATGTGGCAATTTTAACGTGACGAATCGTCATGCATAATTACCAATTGAAAAACAATCGTGTCGATTTTGATGATTCCGACAATCACAATAGGAGGGGAGGGGTGATTATATTTAATTTTATTTGATGATATTATTGGTCCGTGTTTATGAAGTTTCATTGATTTTATCTCATTAACCAATACTGAAAAATAATTAATCGCCAAAATCTAAATATCGTCGGCGAGAAATGTCAATTGTACACAATTTGCAATTGTGTAATTTAGTAATTTTTTCTCGTTATTGCAATTTTTTTTAAAATTATTTACTCGTTTTTTTGATATGAAAAACGCCAAATTGGAAAAACGAATTTACAAAATTTGCATTTCTCGCCGAAGATATGAAAGTGTACCTGTATTAATTTCAATATGTTTATTTACTTTTAGGTTAACATTTTGGATAATGGTTCAAGGCGCTACTCAACTCGACGGCGAACGAAGTTTAAAGAAACAGAAAGTATGTTTATTTTAATTATGGGGTATTGCCCCATCCAATACTGCAACCCGGCATTTCAAACTGTCAAATCCAACTTTTGATATCATTGTTTTATTTTAGGTTTTCAACAAATAGTTCAAATCTTATTTATTTATAATATAAGGTGGCTGATTTTTACGTATCTACTTCATTTTTAATACAATTTTTAATTAATTGATTTAATTTCAATTAAAAATCTTGAATTTTATATTTTATCCGTCAACTAATAAAATCTGCCTGTCAAAATAAACAATTGTTTATTGAATAAATATTTTAATTTTAATAAAATTTGCTAACAATATAAGATTTTTATCTTTTAACTTTCACTCCCAGCTTACTATTACGTTGTCAGTAAGTCAGGAAGTAAATAAAAACTATCAAATTATTAATTTACATGTAATTTGGGCCCTCTTTTCATTGTATTTGTGTGTATGAGATATTTCTTCAGACTATCTTATAAAGCAATCGCCATTTAAATAATAAGAAACATTTTTAAAATTTTAAAATCGAAACCCCAATACCCAGAGTAAGGATTAATAACTTTGATATGCAACTGAAATAATTTGGCCAAAAATTGAAATTGACGGTTTGAAATGCCGATGGCCTTTTGGTATATTGGGGGCGTACCTTTAAAGTTTATTTAATTGATGATAACTCATATCAAATAGGTCTTCTTTTCCCGACTGAAAATTTTGATGATTTTGCGTTTCTGATCCTTTTTGCAAAAAAATGGAGCGCAACATAAAATCACTTATTAATTTAAATTTAATATTTGTTTTTTTTTTTTTTTAATTTTTATTATAGACATGTGCAGCAAATTTAGTCTGAAAGGAAACTGAAATGGTTATTCTGTAAGAATCTGCGCTAAATTGTTTTTGTCACCATAAATGTAATCAATCTTTTTTATGATAAAATAAATAAATAATTAAACTGAAATTTACCTGTAGTTTTTATTTAGTACATATTGAGCAAAGAAACTGAGTTGGGTTGTGGGGGGATGAATTTTATTTGGGTCACCTAAAATTGGACAGTATATTTAATTAAATTGCATTGTATTTTTAAAAGAAAATCTTAAACATATGATTTTGGGTACAATCGAAGTTTAGTTTAAAAGAAAATTTCGTGTCTCCCAAAGTACAAAGTTCGCATTTTTGTTGCTATAAATGAAAAAGGATAACCATATAATAGGCGCGTTTGCGCAGTGTACGATTTCATATTGGGGAGCGGCTAAAATTATTTTCATGTACAAATTTTAGTCTTTTATTGATATTTTGGAATATCAGTGAGTCCCTTGACAAAATTGCAACAAAATATTAATGAATTAAAATTACTAAATTTTTTTAAGTTTTTTTTTTAATTTAAATTTATTTTTGTTTTATTGATATTTAACCACTGAAAGTGACTTAGCAGTAAATAGCTAGTTTATATTAAAAGTGAAATTTACTGAACCCTTCTACATTATGTAAATTTTCTATTTGTTAAAAATGTTCGTTTTTGAAATTTATAGACATATTGTGTAAATTTTTTTTTTTTTTAGTTTTTAGTTGAAAAAATATACCCAAATGTGAAAAAATTATACGCAAAATTAAAAAAGAAATAGTTTAAATGTCAATATAATTGATAATTTAGTTAAAATACAACATAAATTAAATAGTGTTTTCTATTGAAAATGTTTTGTTAAAATATTAATTTATACCTATATGCTACATATTAAAAATATGCTGTTTTTATAATACATACCGATAATGAAATATTGATTTTTTCAACACAAATAACAAAAGCAAAAATAAAAAAATTATTTTATGATTTTGTTAATATCTGATTTTGTAAATAATCGATAATTTTATTTAATAAACTACGTACATAATGTAATTACACCTATATCTAAAAATAAAATTATCTCAATATAAAATAGTTCTCCAGAATAAATAAGGTTTAAAAACAGTTCAACAAGATTGGAAATTTATCAAAGAGAATACAATCAAAAAAATATAAATTTAACCTATGGATATTCAACAATAACATTTACAAAACGGATGAATATTCTTGTAAAATTTTTTATTGACAGGGATGTTGTTCTTGTCACATTTAGTAGTTCTAAAAAATTCGAGAGAGTTGTTTACTTTTGACAATGAGGAGTGGCAGCTCAGAACTTCTTCTCGATCAACAGCAACAAGAAATAAGACAGCGAAGATTAAAGGAATTGGTACCAAAAAAGAAAGTTGTTAATGTTAAAAAGCGAACAATACGTGAACGAATCAAATTTTATGGTACATCAGTATTAGCATTTTTTAGCGTAACAGCTGGTGCATCACTATTATTTTTAGTTCCATTATATGTTGATCCTGCCATTTCAACATTAGTATCGAATTTCATTGATCAACCGACTACATGTACAACCACACGAAGAGAGGAAATGATTGGTTTATTTAATTGTTCGTGGAGTTCATGTCGCGAAGGATGCACATCGGATATGTATAAATGTACCCATATATATGTTACATATATTGAAATTAATTCTACACAACCGATAAATATAACAGATGAAGCAATGCTTTTAGTTAATATAAAAGGTTGTGGGTATCCGCCTAGTGTTACGTGTAAAAATTTTACAGATTTTTACGGATATGAGGGTGCAACGTTTCCATGTTATTATTCACAGTTAAATAAAACCGTTGTTATAACGACATACAATCGAGAAGATCAAGTATCTATGATTGTAAATTTTTTTGCTATTCCATTTTTTATAACATTAGTTTCATCTATTGGACTGTGTATAATGCATTGTGATTGTCGTTGTCAAAAAGAAATTTCCCATCGACGGAGACATCACAGGAAAAGACCACGGATAGAAAATTTAAGGTAAATATTAATATTTTTTGTTTTTTAATGTAGGTCATTCGGTCGTTTTATTTTACAAGTAAAAAAGCAGATTGTGGTAATGACCACAATTCTATCAACAATATTTGAAACAAATTTAATTTCTTTAACCACGCTATATTCTAATTCTCATATGTATTTTTGACCTTCATAACGTACATACTTATTGTGTAGCCATTGCGCTAAATGAATCCAGAAATTATTAAAATACAATTTATATGCTCGTATCTATTTTTTTGATTGTGTTGGAGGTCTAAAGGTCTTATAACTTATGTATGGAATACATAATAGTATATTTTAGTCAAATTATGTTAAAGTTTTATGATTGTTAATGATAATGAATAATATGATTATGTTCCAACTACCTAGGTATTTAATTTTTAATTATTCAAAGAATTCGCACATATGTTCATATGTTGGGGAATAACTTTTTCGGGGAATAAGAAATTTTTATTAGGGAGGAGTTGCGGAGCATAGTTTTTTTTTTTCCAAATTTCAAGGTTTCAAAAATTTTAATGTTTTCGGTAGAAATAAAGTAAAATAAAAAATCAGATGAGCTATTCCTGGGGGGGGGGGGGGTGGGGGGGGGGGGAGGGCTATCTGGTAATTCGATTCGAACGTATTCGACTCTTCGAAGTATAACATTCGTATTTGATTTAAATAAGAAATGAATAAATCTGATTCAATTCAAATAAGAATCCAATACTTCGAAGATTCGAATACGTTCGATTCAAATACACAAATAGCCCCTGAATAAGATAAGTACAAATTCGAATGTTTATTTGATTTAAAGAAGAAATGGGTGAATCTGATTCAATTTAAATACCTAAGAATATTATACTTGGTACTTATTATATTCACAAATAGTTGGGTAAAACATACCCTAGCACCGAAAAAGATAATACTTACCCTGGTTATACACTGACCGGCATAGAAAACGGACCATCAAAAAACAATTTTTTTTTTTGATGCAAATATCTTTTGAATCGCACTAGTTAGAGACTAGAAACAAAAACCAAATTTAAAGTCATTTCCAACAATCTTAGAAAATATTACCATAGCATACTTTGTCTAATCAAGTGGCTGAGTTTTTTTTGCTTATCCCACCCACAACATCTTTACTACTGAGTTTTCAATTGTGAAAACCTCTTGAACTGCACTAGCTGGAAACATGAAACAAAATTCAAATTCAAGGTCATTGAAAACAACCTTGAAAAATGTGGGTAAGACCTACTCTTTCTAAACATGTGGTTGAGGTTTTTCGAATTTTCAAACAAAAACCAAACTGATTTTTTTTTTTTTAATTTTATTTAAATTTTCACAAACATAATCACAACAAGAAATTCATAATTAACCAATACAAAATGTTTAGTAGCGTATATTGCTCCCGAGCTTGAATAACCGCTGTCATCCTCCGGTCCCATACTTTTGAATTTGATAATCTTTCGGATATCGCAGTTAGATATTTTCCCATTCCTCTAAAAGCGAGCTTCGGAGTTGTTTCATCGTATTCCGAACTGGAATACGAGACCGAATTCTTCTACCAAGAATGTTCCAAACATGTTCTATAGGATTCAAGTTGGGAGTCCTTTCCGGCCATGTCATCTTCGAAATATTTACATCTGCAAAGTATTCATTAACGACTCTGGCAATACGATGTCTTTCATTATCTATGCTAATGCAAGAAAATTATCACCTATAAATGGTACGCAGGGAACAACATATTCTTCCAATATTTCGTTAATACAGGACAGCGAACGGCCGTTTTTCCGTTGAAGATGTATAGAGACAAAAACTATAGAAATAATACAAGACTTCCTATGTCATACAATAAATATCCGCAGCTGGGGTACAGAAATAGTACACAAAACGATATTCTGAAACATAAATAAACTATTTCTGTACCCTCTGCTGCGGACATTTGGTTTGTATGCCATGTTAAGTCTTTATATTCTTTCTATAGGTTTTGATGGAGAGTAAAGCTCCCCAGGTCGTCCGCAAACATAATCTTGATATATTGATGAATAAAACTTGGGTTCCACTCAGGTTAAGTCTAATTTTCATGTTTCCTGGCAAATTGTAGCCGAGTAATCCTATGTTGCAACAGAAGTTCTGAACCCGCGGCTGGTCTTCGTGCATGAAGGTCTGCTTCTCCCAACCTTCACCGTATTGTTCTTTCGTTTACATTTACATTACGTACATGTAACAATTCATTGCAGGTCTCAACACCGGTTGCATAGCGATTGCTAAGAGTTGATGAAACTACAAAACGGTCGTCTCGAACGTTTGTTACTCTTTGCTGACCGTATCTTGTCGTCTGGTATACAATCCGGTCTCGAAAAATTGCGACGAAACATGCTGTACGGTATTACGGAAAATCTGGAACTTATTAGCGATGTAACGTTGGCTTCTTCCATCTTTCGACAATGCCACGATTGCCGTTACATGACTTTAACCGTAAAATAAAAACGTCACACACTTACACAGCAAAACCTAAACTCGACAATAAAATGCATCCCACAAATCACCCCACTGCATTTTCGTTTTTTTCATTGGATAAAAACAATACGAAAAATGAAAAGACAGCACAGAGTCGTATCGAAAAGACAACACAGAGTCGATTGTTGATCGACTCGACAATCATAATAGGGTAATTTTCTAAGATTGTTTTGAATGTCCTAGAATTTGGTTTTTGTGTTTCCAGCTAGTACGGTTTAAAAGATATTCGCTTCGAATTGCGGGATAATTTGGTATCTGTGTGTGTGTGTGTGTGTGTGTGTGTGTGTGTGTATGTGTGTGTCTGAAGGAACTATTTAAAACATCTACAGTCCATTTCCTTGTGTACATTTTGTCCTTTCTGCATTTAGTTTTTGTTTCCGTTTTCTATGGTAATTTAGGTTATCCCTTTTGGCACAAAATTTTGCTCGCAGATCAAAAAAATTTGCTGCAGAGCATGCCACAGATTATTCAGAAGCGACATCACCTGATTTTTATGTGAAAACATGTTTACTCATTTTTTGACCTTGGTTTGGTGTAGGTAAGACTTTTAGTGTTAAATTGTCCTTCAGTGGTTGAAAATTCAAAGTTAATATGTAAAATATAAGGCAAGAGCAACATTTTGTTGGTCCACGCAATGTTGCTTCTGTTTATTTATTACTCTGTGGCAATACTCGTACATTTGAAAATCTCATATTCTTTCGAGAAAAATTTGCCCGATTTTTTGCTCTAGAGTAATTTTAGAATATGACATTTACAAACACGTGGAAATATTAAACGTCAAAGTGAGAAACTATTTGATGCCATTTTCATAACAATTTACTAATTGTCACGAATTCATTTACAAAACTAAATCAAGTTTTCTTCGTGTTCTTTGGTACATTGCTGATGGCTCATTTTTTGAAAAGTTGAAAGAACATGAATGACATTAAGCTGAGTTTAGCTAGAAGTTCCGATTGTGACGAGCAACTGCCTACCTACGAATTTTAAATTTCTCCAACTCACAATTCCTTTCCGATCACAGTTCCTTCCGATGAAATAGCTGAAAGCACCCCAATAGTTTAGACCACCACTGCGGGTTTCGGCGTGAATCGATCGGTGATTTGAGAGTAATTGGACTTCCGAGTAGGATGATTTCTTAAATTCTTTTATTTGCCGTATAATTCAAATGGTGGTGGATGCCACGACTTTTGTTCCTGATACGCCCTATACTTGTTTTTTATTTTCATTCTTCGGAACTTTTACAAATTTATGAATCATATTATGTAGGCCCTCGCACCGAAGACCCGCGTGGCTGCACACAACCGATTTCGGAACCGATCATGCTGAATGATTTCGGATTCTACATAGATAAATCCTCTATACCCTTAATTCTCTTTCCGACAGACGAAACGTGGGGGATGTATATTTCTTCTACTAATATTTTAATAACATGTGTTTGGCGGAGCCTTATAAACTTGTGCTACCTTGTCTACAGAAGTACAAACTAAATATCAAAAATAGAATTTTTGAAAACTAAACTACCAAACCCTTATTATCGCCTCTTATCATTCCTTCCGTGCTGTCATTATTCCTTTGATAATGCAGTACAAATATTGCTGCTAGCATTTCTCTTTTCGGAGCAGTTTTGCAGAATCAAAATATTTTTGACTTTACAAGGGCTCCACGAGTGACTTTAGCTTCAGGAATCTCCAGCAGCTGCAGAAGATAAGGGAAATCCGTACCCATATTGGTCCCAGATATATGCAGAAGACGACATTTAAATCTCAGTTAGCGTTAGGTGTTAATGTAGCCTTAGGTGATATTAGCCAAACATCAGTTCCATCTTTTTCGCTGCAAACTGATGAGAGCAATGGCGACGCGCACACTCAGAGTATTTTCGTTTATTCAATTCGGGCATTCCAAAAGCAAACTGAACGTCCCTTCGTTGATTTATTCTTAATATTAAGACCGCATTCTTTTTCAACTCCTGTGAAAGGCAGAATATTATTTCATTTACTGGATTGGTTCACCTTTTTTTGAATTTAAATATTTTTTGAACCAGGCTTAAGTTCATTTTATTCCCTAAAAGAATATAATTTGTCCTACGCTAATTTATTATGCGGAAGGAGATATCTAAGTTTTCCAAAGAATTGGAATAACTTCTCTACTTAAATTATGTGTTAGTTAAAATCTTGGAAATTCTTGGATTATACAAATTCAAAATTTTCTGTTTTCTGTGAAGTCTTCTATTTATTAATTTTGTTCAAAATAGATACCTTGCCAGATCATACTTTATATATTGACTTCTAAACTTCAATTCCACAATTTTTAAGCAAAATGTAAATTTTCGGAATTTCCAAAATACTGGAAATCTTAACCTGAAAATTTTGAAATTTTCTAATAAATTTATCTATTATTTTATTACTAATTGTCACAACACCAATTTATAAAATTCAGAATCATAATTCTGTAAAATATGAAAATTCAAAAAAATCAAAATATTAAATCAATTCTGGAAAGATGAAAGTTTTAAAATTTTAAGCTCACATGGTATATAAATTCTGAAATTATTAAAAAATTTGTAAGTTTAATCTTAACTCTCACGAATTGCACTGAATTTTAAAAATATCAAATTCTATTAATTTAGTAGTTTTGTTCGAAATAAATAACTTTTCAGACTCTTCATTTGTTATTTCCAAAACTTCAATTGCGCAGTCGAATTTTCCAAAACTCTGAAATTATTTATAATAATAATAAAATTTGAATTTTTTACCATTTTATAACCAATAATCTCTTACGGAAAATTATTATTTTCCAGATTATCAATTTACAAAATTCAGAATCGTAATTCTCTAATAATTAAAACGTTGAAGTTAAATCCGGAGAATTGCACTGGATTTTTAGAAATTAAGAATTTTCAATTATTAACCTCTGAAAAAAGTTTAAAGTAAAATGTAAATTTTGAAGTTTCTAAAATTCTGAAAATCTTTAAGTTAAAATTTTGAAATTTGGTAATTTTACTTTATTTTTTTTTATAACCAATTGTTCCTCAATTCCTGGAAAATTCTTTTACTGTTAATTCAAAAAGTTCAAGAAAATCCAAAACTAAATCAATTCTGAGAACGTTAAAAGTTTTCGAATTTTGCGCACTTTCACAAGGTAGAGAAATTTTTAAATACAAACATTGAAAATTTGATCTTAAACCATTTTATTTAAATACGAATTTTAGAATTAAAAATTAAGTAATTAATTAAATTTTTGTTTCGGGATTTAATTGATTATTAGGTACGGATTGGGATTTTACGATGAGAAACCGGGCGCGGCTTCATTGCTTATCTATTTCATTTATTTATTTTTATTTTATTTTCTTATTTGTATACTCGAATTTTTTAATCCAATTTAGTATGGCAACTTTGAGCTTTTCGTATTTAATATGTTCTAGATTAATTTAAACTATTTTGCAGAGTTTCTTAAGCCGAATAAAATAATAAACAATTAATTATTTAATTTTAATTTTAGTGGTATTTCTGGAATTAATTAATTAATTTCTGGAGTCAATTGCTTGTTAAGCAAACGATTATTCAGTTTTTCCTAACTTTCCTAAAAATAACATATCATTTGAATGTATGTGTAAAAACTTCGCACTAAAAAACTACTTATTAACGAAAAATTCATATTACGAGTATATTTAAAAAAATTACTTTTAATAAAACGAAAAATTAACCAATATTTTTTTCCTTAAGACATAGACGTAAATACAATTTTATTTAAAACGAATAAAACTAATTATAATTATCTTTAAAAATTATTAGGTAAAATTAATTATTTTAAAATTAAAACTGTTTCCGAATGTTCCTAATTTATACCAACTATTAGGTTGTTCAGAAATTAATGCAGGTTTTCAACCATTTTATTTAAAACGACATGTCTCAGTTTAGAATAAATTTTATTATTCGAAATAAGAACCATTAAAACCTACACATTGTTACCAACAAGATCCAAGTTTATTAATTTCAGTAGCATAGAATTCTGAAGTTCTGGAAGCAACGAAATTTTCGAAGGAATTTTTTGCGGCTGTTTGGTCGTTGAAGAATTTTCCTTGCAAGAAGTTGTTGAGATGCTTGTAAAAATGGTAGTCGGTTGGCAAGAGGTCTGGTGAGAATGGTGGATGAGGCAGAGTTTCGTATCCAAGTTGGTTCAACTTCTGCAGCGTCGGTTGTGCAACATGTGGTCGAGCATTATCGTACAGAATAATTTTGCCCTTTCTATTGACTAATGCTGGTTGCAGACGTTTCAGTTCTTTATGCATTCTGTCAAATTGATGACAATATTTCTCTGCTGAGATAGTTTCGCCAGGATTCAAGAATCTGTAGTGGATAATTCCGGCTAACGACCACCAAACAGTCACCATAGTCTTTTTTGATACAGCTCAGATTGGCAGAAGTATATTTAGGGGCTTTGCCTCGATCCAACCACTGCGCTGAACGTCGTCGGGTATCGTGTAGAATCCACTTTTCATCGTACGACACAATGCGATCCAGAAATGGTTCGTTTTTGTTGCGCAAAAGAAGTGAAGACCAAACTTCATAACGGCGATTTTTTTGGTTTTTGTTCAATTCGTATGACACCTTTGTCGAGTTTCTTCAACTTTCCAATTCGGCTCAAATGTTCCGAAATTAATCCAATACTTACGCCTAGGTCCATTACAAGCTCTCGAACAGTCGTGCGTGGATTTGCTTCCACCAAAGCCTTCAATTCATCGTCGTCAATAGCAGAGGGACGTCCGCGACCCTTCTCATTTTCAAGACTGAATTTACCACGACGAAATTTTTGAAATCAACGTTGAATTGTGCATTCGTTAACATTGCCTTGGCCCCAAACTTCATTGATGTTTCGAGCCGTTTGTGCTGCACTGCGGTCGAGTTTAAATTCATACAAGTAAATTTGGCGAAATTCTTGTTTTGACATCTGCGTAATTCTTTATTGTAAAAAATTAGTTGAAACAAATAAAATCATGAAACCTGCATTAATTTCTGAACAACCTAATATAACGAAAACCTATATTAAGTTACATACAGCAGATCCAATCAAAACAAAAACTATACTGATTTCTCGAAGTCTAAGGGAACAGGTAATTAGAATTGAAGATTTCTGAATTCGCTTCCACTATGCTTGTAAATCATTTTGCCAAAATTTTCCTCCTGTTTCTTTAGGTGTTTCAAGGAATAACGTTTATAAGATGTTGAGATTAATTATTTTAATTTAATATAAATTATCTGTTACACTTTATGCACAAATAAATGAGGGATTCTCTCTCTACAATGTTCTCAACTAGTTATTGTAAATCGCTAGTTTACAGATTTTAAATTTAATTAAAATTTATGTGGAGGTTAATTATTTTAATTTACAATAAATTATTCGCCACAGTTTTTCTATGCGCAAATTAGCACCAGAATCACTACGATCAAATAAGGCGTTTTCTCGCTATATTGCAGCCTAGCCCTCTCTGTAAATCGCTATTTTGTATATGGAATTAAAATTAAAATTTATGTTAAGATTAATTATTTTATTTTAAAATAAATTAACCACGGGATCCGCTCGAAACACGATATTTTAAAACGGAATAATTCAAAACTCGATATGATGAAACGCGATATGGTACAAAACACGATATTTCAAAATGCGATATTTCAAAACGCGATATGGTACAAAACGCGATTTTTTAAACTTAAAATTGTAAAATAATAATAAAAATTAAAATAATAATAATTATTAATCTTCCTTCATTTAATAAAATTTTACTTCACCAAAATTATGAAATTGAACATGTACGATCAGAACTATGATAGGAAATTGCGTTTTGAAATATCGCGTTTTGAAATATTACGTTTTGTACCATATCGCGTTTTGAAATATCGCATTTCAAATGGGACCCATTAACCACCACTGTTACAGTTATTATTATTACTTGAGGGCCATGTGGGCGTTAAGCCACCTCGCACTGCGACCTAAAAGATCTTTTGTGCATCAAGCCCTACTTAATTATCCGTCCAGCTAATATTCAGGCTCTTAATGAACCTGATAATACTGCCGACCGGTACGTGATACATACTATCTGGGCTCATTGCTCTCCCTCCTAGATGTCTACTGTAGGAAATACTTCTACACGCGTTACATACTATGTATCTGGGCTCATTGCTCTCCCTCCTAGATGTAATAGCATTTACTTCTGCTAGAAAAGCGGTAGCATTGGGAGTCAAGGGCTTCGAGAGGGCAGACCCACTCCCGTGTATTCCTTCCCGTGCCTAGTCTACCGTTTTGATTTAACTCTTGCGAGTTGCTGGGAATAAAAAAGTCACCTGTAGGTCACCCAGATTTACTACACGAAGGCTACATAAAACTGGAGGGTGCCTGGTATCCAGAGTCCGCATATATAGACTGATTAACCTATCAGCCATTCATCCATCGGAATATGCTGTTCCACCTTAGATTAGGGATTTTTTGTCAAGGTTTTCTCCTTTAGCGCCGTACTTTAGCCTGTCACAAAAGGCCACATTCTGCCTAATGGTTACAGTTACCGGTGGTTGCCGCGAGGAGGCAGTACGTACACTTGCGCCTATTGGAAGGTTACGGAGCTGGTAGATTAATACCAACTTTGGTCCCCCCCTCCAATTGACGCCAAACCACCTCTCGCTATACAGTTGTTAAGCATTTAAATTTCGTGAAATCAGAGTTTCGCGGTGCGGCTTACCTCGCCGCCTGATGACGTCATTGAGATAATATTATATGTATGAGGCTTGAGGCTGAGGCATGAAGCCTAAGGGACAACCTAAGAAGTCATACATTTAAATTAAAGGTAATGCTTGCTGTTGATGAGTAAATGCTCACAACCAAAGGCAACATTACGCTTCAGCTTCAATATTCTGAACATGCGGTGTAAGACGTTATCACATCAAAAAGATATCCCCCACTCCGTTTAATTTTTTTTCTGAAATTTTTAGTATCTTCCTAATTGAATAAATAATAATTAATATAAAATTGCGTTCCACTGGCACGCATCATTTTTTCCATGTAACTTTTTCGGGTTAACTCTTACGGGTTAATATACATACATACGTATGAAACGATAAAAAGAAAATATCCATTCAAATGGCCTAATTAAAATGAATTTTGTATATTATTTACACTAATACAATCGTGAAGTTTTTCCTAAACTGGTCCTAACATTTTTTAGAATTTAGTAAATACTTCACGTAAACGTTAAGCTATAATAGATTTGGAAATGAGATTTTACAGGGTTTCAGAATTTTAGTTTCTGATTTTAGTTTAAAAAAAGATATTTAGTATTTAAAATTCATAATTTGAAATCAAAATTTTTATACATCTCCAATTTCAGGTTATTTAGTTAGTGATAATTTGTTGTCTTCCAATTTAGATCCCGAATTTAATTTAATTTATTTAAGTGTAAAACTCGATAATTTATTGATTTAAAACGAAGATCGGTTTTATAAACGACGATTTAAAAATATAATTAAAATAAAAATGTCAGGATGCTATTTTTAATTATAGATACTCTTTCTTTATTCGTTTACAAGCAGGGAGTACAGTGTGTTTTTTCAACAATATCGGAATCCAAAACAAAAAAAAAAAAAAAAGGATTACTCGATCACATTAAAAATAAACGGGGTTAGGGACATCTATTATAAAACATAAAAATCATATTCAAATTCAAGAAAAGGTTCAGTACCGGACGTTATTGTTGTTGGTGTTACATTCGGCCATCTGACTCGTTGGGATTGTCCTCAATCCTCTTGAGACGAATCTTCAGTATCGATTTCTTCATCTGGATTCACGACCAGTCTCATATGGTCCGACGGGATGACTCCTCTAAAACGGCGACGACCATCGGGTCGGTTTAATTCTTCAATACGATACCTATCCTCATATAAAACTTCTACTACAGTGTAGGGTCCTCTGAACTTACGCTGGAGTTTCTTGCTTTCACCTGTTATGATAGGTTCTCTCGTAATCAAAACTTTATCTCCAATGTTATAATTTCTCGGCGATCGGTGCTTTAGATCAAAAGCCTCTTTTTGTTTTCGTTGGTTGTCGGTGATTTTCTTCGATGCTTCGTCACGTAGTCTCTCTCGGTTTACTTCTTCATATGCAAAGTTTTTCTCATCCAACAATTTTAAAATTAATTTTTCTCCAAAAATTGGTCTCGGTGAAAACCCGAATAGCAATTCTTGTGGGGAAATTTTAGTAACTGAATGTGGCAAACTATTGATCGACGACTGGATGTTTCTTAACTTTTCATCCCATTTTCTATCATTGGAATCAGACATGGTTCGGAGTGCGTGTAATATTGTCCGATTGGACCGCTCAACCTGCCCATTAGCTCTCGGAGTGGCGGTTGCATTGAGTATACGCTTTATATTATTTTCCCTGCAAAAATCTTCAAACGCTTTGAATGTAAGTGCAGTTCTGCGATCGTTAATTATACGGACTGGCATACCAAAGTGTGTAGCCAAATGATTAAAAGAGCATATAACAAATCGCGTTGACGTACTATGAACGGCGTGTAGGGAGACGTACTTGGTAAACGCGTCAATAATTAAAAAAACATAAAAATTACCTTTGGTACTCTTGACGAAAGGACCCAGATGATCCACATGCCACGTGTGGCATGGAATGGGAACCTTTTCGATGGGGTGTAACTCTATTCGATTACATCGCGATTTTCTTTATGATACAGGCACGCAACGCAAGTATCTATATACTTCTTCACGAACTGACGCATACGAGGCCACCAAAATACTTTGCGTAAGGCTGATAAAGTTTTATCTAAAGCAAAATGCCCTAGGTTGTCATGACACGAATGAACGACTCTTCCCCTTATACCTTTTGGAACTACAAATAATAGTTCATCATCAATTTTTTTATACAGTTTACCATTCTTAACAACAAATTCATTATTCGCGGATGTATTTATGTTTTGCTTAATTGTTGCTATCTCGGGGTCATTGTCCTGTAAAACTTCTATCCATTCTCTTTCTACGCTTTCTATTTGTAAAATATCTAACAACGCTGGTTCTATCTCCTTTGGCTCTAAAACGGGGTTCCTACTAAGTGCATCAATATGAATCATTTGATTTCCGCTTCGGTGTTTTATTTGAAAATCAAATTCCTGTAGTCGAAGCCACCATCTACCGATACGAGGAATGATATCACGCTTAGTTGATGCAGTTAAAAATGCACTACAATCCGTTACGACGATAAATTGCTTACCCAATATAAAAGATCTAAACCTTTCTAGCGTTGCCACCACGGCAAGAGCCTCGAGCTCATAACTATGGTATTTTTTTTCGAGATCGGTCGACTGGCGACTGAAATACCCTACCGGATGTAATTTTTCATCCTCTTCACGTTGTAGCAATACTCCTGCTAATCCTATTGAACAAGCATCAGTGTGGATTTCGTGTTGCTTATTATTGTCATATAGAACTAAAATATTGCGTTGGCATAACTTATTTTTAATCGATTGAAAAGCTTCATTTTGAGCTACTGTCCATTCGAAGGCTACATTTTTATGTGTTAACCTTGTCAGGGGTTCAGCTAGCATTGAAAACTTTGGCACGAATTTACGAAAATGGCTTCCTAACCCTACAAATTGTCTAACTTTATGAACATCTGTTGGTATCGGAAAATTTTCCACGCATACAATTTTTTCTAAACCTGGCTTAATGCCAGTTTTCGTAATTTCGTGGCCCAAAAAGTCTACTGAGGTCTTCAATATTTTACACTTTGTCATTTTAAGGGTAAGGCCGTATTCACGAAGCTTAATTAAAAATAATTCTAATAATTTAAAGCCTTGTTCTATGCTATCACTTGATATAATGATATCATCTAAATAAACTACTACGTCGTGGTTCAGTTCGGTCGCAATTCTATTCATAAGGCGCTGACAAACTGCAGGAGCGTTTGCCAATCCGAAGGGCATCTTTCTAAACAGATATTGGCCATCGGGGGTTACAAATGACGTTAACTTCTGAGATTCTTCAGATACAGGTATCTGGTAGTATCCCGAAGCTAGATCGAGAACTGTAAAGAACCGTTTACCTGATAGTCGTTGTAATGTGTCTTCAATGTTTGGTAACGGAAATCTATCCTTTACCGTTTTCGTATTAAGCTGCCTAAAATCAACGCAAATGCGACTCTCACCCGTTTTCTTTTTTACTACAACTATAGGCGATGAATATTCGGAAGTAGAATGTATAATTATTCCAAGTTGTAACATTTTGTCGATATACTGACGAACTTCTTCTCGTTGGCTTACTGACAATCGATATGGACGATAATTTACCGGGGTGTTATCGTTTAGTATTATTTTAATTTCGGTTTTATTTGTAGTACTGACTTCGGCCATATTTAACGCAAAACAATCGCGGTATTTTAAAACTTACTTGCTTACTAATTTATACATTGATTAAATAAATCTTCGTCGATATTTTGAAATGTTATATTTTTGATATTCTCATTTTTAAGTTCTACTTTGGTTATTGAATCACTTTCCGTATTTACGGTGCAAAATAAAATATTTAAAAAGTCGTCTTCAAAATTAGAAATATGGTTTATGGCGGAAATATCCTTATTTACAAAGTTAAAATTACTTGAATTATTTTCGACGAAGTTTGTTTGTGTCTTCCCACTATTTTGAGACGAGTTCCTAGATTCGCAGTGATTTAAAATAGTTTCAGATAAAATAAACTTATCAGCAATCGGCTGATTGGAACGAAGTTTGATATCTGTATCACGTAGTTCAATAATTTTTAAAAATTCGAATGCTTTTATTACCATTATTTCTGGACGATCGAGAGCGCTACGCCCAATCATAAGAGTTTCTTTTTGGTCGTCGTCGGAAACAATTAGGGCGTCAGCTGTTAAATTTACACCATCGACCGTAATATTCGCTGCAACTTTCTCTGGCGAATTTCTGATACCTTTCGCAAACCCTCTTAAGACTTGATGACTTTGATCGACCCTTAAGTTTAATGCATTCGCTGTGCTTTGTTTCAGAGTAACACAGTCACTACCTAAATCTACAAATGAACGTACTTCATTTCCATTTAGTTTGGAAATTTTGGTATATTCATTTTCTAAAACCTCTATACGTCGTATGGTTTTAATATTCGTCGTGGTATCTTTTATTTCAGTTTGGTTAGCCTTAGCTAAACAATTCACCTCATAATGGTCTTCTTTTCGGCAAAATGAAACTACTACTGAAGTATTTATTAGTACGCGGATTATATTGGCTATTTTGATTATTTTAAAGTGTTTATCGTGCTTACTATCTAAAATATTTTCGTAGGTTCGAAGCCGGACTAAAAGATCTTGGACCGTAGCAAAATGTTGTAACGCCAGTGAACGAATTAGGTCTTTGTCATCTAAACCGGATATAATATATTTAATTATTGAACTGTCATCTAAACGAATTTCACTTGCTATTTTCCGAATATCATAAACATATTCCACAAAGGATTCTGATGCCCTCTTTCTGCGATTCGATAAAATATTATGAATATCCGCAGCGTCTCTTCTATCGCTAAACTCGAGAATCAACCCCTCTCGAAACTGAACCCAATCCACTAAATTATCAGCCATTGACTGATACCACGTTTGAGCTACACCACGAAGTTTACTGATAGATGCATATAAAATAATTAAATCATTAAGTCCATAAACGCGTTGAATTTGTCCGACTACATTCACCCAACGTTTCACCGAAACGCACTCGCGACTCATAGGGTTAAATTCAGATAACATTTTTGACACGTCATTCGGTGATAAATTTAAAGTAGCACAATTATAATTAGTTGAACTATTTAACCTACCTTGATCGACAAAACTTACATGCGGATACGTTGAAAAATTTGGCATATTTTGCATTTTATTTCGTAAAATTGGGTTATGTACCGAAGGTCCCGTTGGCATGTTTGGATTTGGTTGGACATTCTGTCTGAATGGATAAGTTGACAGCGGAGTTTGCATTTGGGGTTATGCGTTGAATAATTGTGGCTGTAGATTATAAGTTAACGGTGTTTGTGATGACTTACGGTGTTGTGTTTGTCCATCGAATTGACATTGGGGTTGAATATTTGGAACTGGAAACTTAATATATGGAATCGTTGTATTCCCCCATTGATAATTGGACGACAGATCTGGCATAAAATAACTTTCATTTGCGCACCAATTATTTTGCTGTTGAAACGTGGATACCGGAGGTGGTACGGAATATACATTTTCACTGTTGTTGAAGTGATTTTCTCGATGAACATGAGGATTTATCTGCGGCGTTTGATTATTCACTATAAAATCCATAGGCGATGCTGATGGTTGGACACACATGATGGTTGTTTGACGCATCTGGCTGCTCTTGTATATCGATGACACAATCTCGGTGGTTTGATATATTGATTTGATCCATTTGGTGATTAGATTGAGTCGCATGAAGGAAATAATTATCGTTGTTATTATTGACACCATGTTGAAAACTTGCTGGTGGAATTGATGACGACGGAAAACATGGACGAATATTGTTCTCCATGTTGAAACTTTGTTTTATAATTTTTTTTCTTAATTTCGGCGAAAGAAAAAAAAATAAATATATTTGAGCGAAGTTATCCCACTTCTCATTTGTAAAACTCGATAATTTATTGATTTAAAACGAAGATCGGTTTTATAAACGACGATTTAAAAATATAATTAAAATAAAAATGTCAGGATGGTATTTTTAATTATACTCTTTCTTTATTCGTTTACAAGCAGGGAGTACAGTGTGTTTTTTTCAACAATATCGGAATCCAAAACAAAAACAAAAAAAAAAGGGTTACTCGATCACATTAAAAATAAACGGGGTTAGGGACATCTATTATAAAACATAAAAATCATATTCAAATTCAAGAAAAGGTTCAGTACTGGACGTTATATACCATTACCATGTTTCCATGATAGAGTTAATCTAGGTTCAACTCGGTTTATGTGCATGGAAACGCGTATTAGGTTAGAGTTTCGTTAAATCCAAATAAACTCGACGAATCTTGTTCGTTTGAGTTAGATTCTATCTGTCAATGATTTTTTAAAATTGAAAATGGCGGACAATTGGAAACATGGTACATGTTTCCATGTACCGAGTTCAAATAGGTTTAGGTTTCGTTGAGTTGAAAACATGGCGGTGCTAACCTGTACCGTTTCCATGAACAGAGTTAGGATTTACAGATAAAAAAAATATTTCGATAGAATACAAAAATAAAATTGCTTGTTGAACAAAACCAAATTTTTTATTTCGCTCTGTTTTATCGTCATTACGTTGACAACGACATTTTTGTGTATTTTTTTAATTATTTTGAGGAAATATAATTAATAATATGCGAAGCGCCATTTTTAATTTTCAAAATTCTTTGACAGATAGAATCTAACTCAAACAAACTAGATTCGTCGAGTTTATTTGGATTTAACGAAACTCTACCCTAATAAGCGTTTCCATGCACATAAACCGAGTTGAACCTAGGTTAACTCTATCATGGAAACATGGTAATTGTTGTTGGTGTTACATAAGGGGTGATTTTGAATCAAGAATTAATGGTGAAGTACATTAGATTTTGAGTTTCACTGAATTTGATAAAATTGAATTAATTTTTTATTAAAATTCAATTGAATTAAATTTAGTGAAATTAATTTTTTGGTGTAATCGAAACATTAATGTCATATTGTTAGTATGTATTGATGTTGGTATTGGTACTGATGTGACTATTGGTATTGGTATTGGTGTTGATGTTGGCATTGGTATTAATATTGATATTGGTTAGTTAAAATGGTTTTTAGCTTAGAAACACCTGAGAAACCCGACCAAAATGGCACTGGCGAAGGCGATAGCATGACGGACGGAGTGGTAGTTGGTTTAATTAATGTTATACAAACTATTAATGTTAATTTATTTACGAATAGTTATTAAATAGGATTAATGCAGATTTTAAATTTAGAAAATTTTTGAAGAACCTGAAACAACTTTCCAGGAACTTAAGCACTAAATGAACTTGAAATTCTGTTGTCTCGTGCTAAATATATGTGATGATTAAACTAACAAATTTACTAACTATATCAACTGTTTAGGTGTCTGACTCTGGAATCGGGTTGATTTTTTGTTACTAACATACCTTTCCTTTCCTTCGGTTTTGTTATATGCATGGACGGTACCGTGGCTGTACATATAGCCGGTCGAGTCCACTTTATGGTCGGGATAAGCTGTATGGTAGTCGCGCATATGTGTGTCACTGCTATGAGGTCGAGCGCACTTATGGCTGGCGATGATACCAAAAAATCCACTGCGCAGCGTGATGCTGCTCCGTTCCTTAGGTTTAATCTGACTCCAGAGATTTAATCGGACGCGTGGTGACGATTAGTAAGCTCCGTTGCTTTGATTATCAAGCAATCGTACAACGATTGTGGCTTACGTAGATGCCGATAAACGTTTATATGTGAACGCGTATTTCACTACTTTTTCCAACATGAATAATCGCAGGCACGGTATTTTATTATTGACAAAACTTTATTAATATTTACGTTAATTTCACATATATGTAGTATTTTAATAAAATTAATTACTTTAAAATTACAAAAGTCATTTTTTGTAATGCGATTAATGCTAAAAATGCGCTTGCTCAATAATGGCGTTTTATTTTTATCTCTTCTCTGTCGAGCGTTTACAATGCTAATCTTTATATTTTGTTTTTACAAAAGTGAATAGGAAAATAGTATTAAAATAAAATTACCCTATGAAGTAGTTTTCTGTATTTTGACATTTTACCCTTTGAGTAACCGAATTCGGAATTCGGTACGCTACAATACTCCCTCCCCAGCGAAGGCGTAGCCTGAGTGAAACAACGAGTCCAAAAACCGTGCCGGTGTCTTTAACTGACGACCGCGGGCAGAGCGTAGAGGCGACTGTTCGATTTTTCGGGCTCGCTAAACGTTATGTGTTTTTTCACCGACTTAGTTTCTAACTACTGGGTGTACGTTTGACTGTGGTCTAATGACGTATCCGTGCTTTGCGTAGGGAACTGTTGGTCGGATGTCAAATTTGTCGTGAAACAAGGTTTAAGTCGGTCGATGCTGACGTTGACCTGCCTGTTGTTGAATTCGATGATGAAATTTTTATCACCGCGCTTAATCACACGGTGCGGACCGTGCGTAAGAAAACGTGAGTGCAAGTTTTAAGTTCTTGACTTAATTCAGAGAAGTGTCCCTTTATTTGTTTCACAAAATCGCTTGGTGGAACCGTATTTGAGTTATCCAGGAATTGTCCTGGTAACCGGATTGTTGTCCCGTAAACTAGTTCCGCGCATGAAGCTTGTAATTCCTCGCTGAAAGACGATCGTAGTCCTAACATGACTGTCGGAAGTATGTTGGTCCAGTCGGCTCGCTCGTGGCACATAATGGCAGCCTTGAGAGTGCGGTGCCATCTCTCAACCATGCCATTGCACTTAGGGTTATAAGCCGTAGTTCGGATTCGTTTGAACCCTAGCAATTTAGATAACTCGTTGAAAAGTTCGGATTCGAACTGAGTTCCTTGATCTGTAAGAATGGAAACTGGAACGCCAAAACGGGATATCCATCAACGCTACAGTGGCAGCTGATATGTCCGGTACAGGAACCGCTTCAGGCCAACGCGTGAAACGATCTGTTAGCGTGATGCAATAACGTTGGTTATCAGAAATCGGTAAAGGACCAATGATGTCTAGATGTAATTCTGCAAAACGTTGCGAAGCTAAAGTGAAATTGCTGAGAGGTGACTTGGTGTGCCTTGAAACTTTCGACTTTTGGCAGTGAACACATTGTTGAGTGAAAACTTTCGAATCTTTTCGTAACGAGGGCCAGATAACATTTTTAGTTAAAATATTGGTTGTGGCTTGAATTCCAGGATGCGAAAGGTTGTGAAATGATTCGAAAATTTGTTTCCGAACGTTTAACGGAATGATTGGACGAGGTATGCCAATCGAAATATAGCAATAAATGTGTTTATTGGAATTAAACGTTTTTGGAACTTGCTTGAAATTTAGTGACATGTTGTTACTATGCAAGAGTTCTCGCAATTCTGCATCGTTGGTTTGTGCATCCGCGATTATTGTATAGTCCATGCTTTCAGGAAAAGAAATTTGATCTATACGAGATAAAGTATCTGCAACGACGTTGTTAACGCCGGAGATGTGTTGGATATCGGTTGTGAATTGACCGATGAAGTCCAGGTGTCGAAATTGCCGCGGAGATGCTTTATCCGGGTTCTGATAAAATGCGTAGACTAGGGGTTTGTAGTCGGTGAACAGAGTGAAACTACGACCTTCGAGTAGGTGGCGAAAGTGCTTAATTCTAGAGTAAGCTGCAAGCAGCTCTCTATCATAAGCGCTGTAACGCTGTTGCGTCTCGCTAAGACGTACCAAGAAAAACTGAGCGGTTGCCATGCATTCGAGACAAACTGCTGTACCACTGCTCCGATTGCGTGATCGGATGCGTCAACCATAACTGCTAACCGAGCGTCAGGGATTGGGTGTGCAAGTAGTGTCGCTTGACATAGTTTCTCCTTGCAATGGTTAAAAGCGTCAATAGATGCTGAAGTCCATTCGATTGGAATTTTGCAGTTCTTCTTGTAACCTTTCAAGAAGTTATTAAGTAAAGCTTGGTCTTCAGCAGCGCTGGGAATAAAACGTCGGTAAAAATTAATCATTCCCAAGAATCGCTTGAGTTGATTAACCGTTACAGGTCGCTCGAAGGTTTTAATTACGTGAACTTTGTCTGGAAATAGAAGAATGCCTTGTTCGTTGATTAGATGACCGAGGAATTTAATTTCGGGTAATGCAAAGACGCATTTATCGGAATTAATGATCAAACCATGTTCTGATAATTTTTGAAAAACTATCTTGAGGTGTTCAAGATGATCTTCGAAAGACTTGGATGCGATAAGAATATCATCCAAGTAGACAAAACAGAACTTGAGGCCGAATAAAACAGAATGCATTAGCCTTTGAAAAGACTGTGCTGCATTCCTTAGCCCAAAGGTCATTTTGGTAAATTCAAAAACACCAAAAGGAGTTGAGATTGATGTCTTGGGAACATGTGATGGTTCGATCGGGATTTGATGGTACGCTTGAACAAGGTCGATAGTCGAGAAAACTGTACAACCCGCGAGTTGATACGAAAAGTCCAATAGATTCGGTATGGGATGTCTGTCAGGGACTGTAACTCGATTTAGCGAACGGTAATCACCGCATGGTCTCCAGTTTCCATTCTTTTTCAAAACAAGGTGAAGAGGGCTTGCCCACGGACTTTTGATAGGACGACAAATTCTTGTGCCAACATGTTATCGAATTCAGCTTTTGCGATAAGGAGTTTATCCGGTGCTAAACGACGTGTTTTCGCGAAGATAGGTTGTCCAGTTGTTTCTAATCGATGCGTGACGCTATGTTTTATAGCCGAGCTGCTTAATGAGCGACTTGTTATCTCTGGGAATTGATTAAACAGATCGTGAACTTTTGATGGTACTGCTGTCTGGTTAATATACGACAAACTTTGCGTTGCCCTATGTGTAATCAGACCTGTAACGGACAGTGAAGTTACCGGATCAATGATCTTCCGTTTGCTAATGTCCACTATTATACCCGTATATCGTAAAAAGTCTGCGCCAAGTATAGGCGTCGAAACGTCCGCGATGATAAATTCCCATCGAAATTCAAGACGTAAACCAATGTCGATTTTTAACATTTTGGTACCATACGCTAACACAGGTGTGCCATTGGCCGCGTATAGGTTTAAAGCTGAGGTAACGTTTGTTGTTTTGAAATTTTTGCAAGGGATGATAGATAAATCCGCACCGGTATTGATTAGAAACCTGAGGTTGTTTGACGAATCGAAAATAATAAGGCGACTGGAAATGGTGTCATCATTGACTGTCGCCAACGTTTGATGACACTTTAAAAATCCTTTTTTGCATGGGCTTGGTCTTGGTTATTACCATTATTGTTTTCAGACGTAAAAGTACATCCGTCGACGCACTTTTGAGCCTTATCACCAAACTTGTAATGGTAATAACACGTTTTGTATTTGGCGTTGAGTCGGCGACTAGAACCAGACCGACTGCGTGCACCCTGCCGGCTAGAACTCGCCGGTGAATGTGATCGTGAATTAGCTAATTGACTATTGCTAGCCCCAATCAACTGTTTGACTTCACCAATAATGCTGTGGCGAAAACAATCCAGCAAATCTTCAATGTTCGGCGCTTGATTGACTGCCGAGCTTGTGGACTGCACCTGTGGAGAAATTCCATCAATTGTGCTAATTCGCGAGTGGGACATTGTCTCGTAAACCGCATCGGCTCGTTCCGCCAATATAGTCATCTTGACGTCGTTTTCAAACGGCGTAATTACCATTTGGACCTGTTGCGGTAGGCGCGACTTCCATAACTGTCGGATGGTTTTCTCGTTGAAATGACCGCCAGCGTTAAGCTTAAAATCGCTTAGTAGCTGTGATGGCTTTTTGTCGCCGAGCGAAAGACCGTGCAATATGTTATTAATTTTCGCTTTATTTGAATCGCAGAGGACACGAATTACTTCATTGCGAAAAGTAGTGTAAGGCTCGTTGCCCTGGTCCCGCAGTATGAGGTCTGCGAATGTATTGTGGAGTCGCGGGTCGAGTGCGCTAAGAGCATATTTAGTACCCTCAGTCGTAATACTTGAAATTTGAAACAGTTGTTCAAGAATATTGAACCATACCGACGGGTTTTGCTGATATAGAGAGGCTGTGGTGCCTTGAACGCTATACGATTAATTCGAGCGTCAGCCGACTGTCTTAATTTTGTAATTACGTCCGTACGTGCGTCGTTGTCGTGCGATTTGGGGTCGTCCGTTTGTGTCAAACGCGAAGTTTCGAGCATTTCGCGTAATTGCTCTATGAGATCCGCAGGATTTAGACTCGTTGAATCGCCCAGACCAGCCTCCGCTAGTGGAGGTGTGTTTTTTCCAGATATTGTATTTGGCGCACGAATGTTTAATATAATAGCACAGAATATATATAAACAGAACAATATCTTCTATAGCGCTTTAGTCCTAAGCTGGTGAACAAATATTTTCGTTATGGTTTTTTTCGACTGATTTAGAAAAGATAGAAAAATCATTTTATATGCAATCAATGAAACAAAAAAAAATTACAAAAATGTTTCTACTCTTTCTATTGATAAATAAAAATCAGTACAATTTTAAAACGAAAGAGAAATCTTTACACTTTATAATGTGCTTAAAAGAGATAGACATTCGTGAATAATTTTTGATTTTGGTCTTGTTAGCTTTGCGAAATGCTACACAAACACATACACAACCTTATGGGAGTTTGTAATGCGATTAATGCTAAAAATGCGCTTGCTCAATAATGGCGTTTTATTTTTATCTCTTCTCTGTCGAGAGTTTACAATGCTAATCTTTATATTTTGTTTTTACAAAAGTGAATAGGAAAATAGTATTAAAATAAAATTACCCTAAGAAGTAGTTTTCTGTATTTTGCCATTTTACTCTTTGAGCAACCGAATTCAGAATTCGGTACGCTACATATGTAAAGGGTGTACGGAGGGCCCGGTGTCATACGGGAGTCTTGCTTAGGCATGGTCGTACATTATGATCAATAAATCAATCAATCAATGGTTGTGGTAAAGAAGATATTGAATTTTCATAAAGAATGCGTGCAAAGAAACGGAACATTTTAGGAAACGGAAACCAGAAAGATTTCTTCAATTGGAGGACGATCTTTTAAATCAGTTTGTCCGGAAAACCCTCCGAGAAGAAGCTGCAACAAAAGTTTACCCAGAGGGTATTTTTGCTTTAACTTTGTTATTTTACGTCATACTATAATTCTCTTTAAAAAAAGAAAAATGAAAATTATGTACTATGTAGTAATGAAACCACTTTAAATTTCATGGCTTAGAAGAAAATTACTTTGTATCACCACGTCATGACCTTGTTTTAATTGAATAATTAAACTTTGCGTTACTTTTACCAAGTTCAAATTTTGCAGTAAATAAAAGAAAGCAAACTAAACTAAAAACACAAATCGCTAATGTGGTTTGTATATGGTGTGTGTGTGTAGAAAGAAAAACAATAATTCAATATAATAATTTATTGCACGAATGCCACATATTATAATTTACTTTTATTGGTGGATAGTGTACTAATAGTGGAAAGAACCTTATAAATTATATTGCGAAGGAATAAAAATGCGAATTTCTTTAGAAAGTTTAATATAAAACTTCAGTCTAAATAAATTTGGTTTCTTAATTTGTAGATATGTACATAATCAATTCTACGCTACGTTATTTACTTAATTATACATACATACTAAACATGTAAACTAGTTGCATGACTCATTAACAAAAAAAAAAATTTAGACAATTAGCATACAACTATTAAACTGTATACAGGTAAACATTAATAGTTTCGTTTCGTATGACAAAATTACCACAGCCAAGTTACAGCAAGAGTTTTCCTAATGGATTTTTTCTTGATGTGTTCATACATATAAACATTCACATATTTTTTTCATTAAAAAACAAAAAAATTGTAACTCATTTTTATTAATTAATTAAATTTAGACAAAATAAAAAAATGAATAGTTTCCAAAAACAAAAAAATAAAATCGTTGAACTGGGACTCAAATTCTAAGTAAATATGGAATAATTAAAATTACATTTGAAAAATAATTATGACTTCATACCTCCGGTACAGGTATATTTTGTATACGAATCAATTTGAAAATTGATAAAGTCATATAAATGGAATGGAAAATACCTAATATATTTTGGATTTGACATATTCTAGGGAAAACCATCACGAACTTATGATGTTATTACCTGTCCTATATGAATGACTAATATGTAGTATGGATGTAATTCTTTTTATACTACAGCCTATTCTAACGATTTTTTTAATTTAATTTTTGCGGTTATAACCTAGCAATTTTTTTTACTTTATCTAGCGATGTTACTTTTTGTCGTTTTAAGTATTTTTTTTTGGTAACTTTCAACTTTACTAAAGCTATAAAAACATCTAAAACAAACACCGGGGCTTAGAATCTGCCTTACTTAGTGCTTTCCAGTTCTGAAATCTTCAAGAGGGGTACAAAACAAAATTATCTTGACTTGAGTAATATCTATAGTTTTTGAATAATTATTTTGCCCTATTTGCAGGGGCGGATTAATCCCTAGGCCCGTGAATTTTGGGGCCCGTAAATTTAATGTTTCATTATTGGGGTAACGGAAGACTAGGCTACTATCGATTATGCGCACTGGAGTTCATGTGAACAACTGTAATGCTCCCCCGACCATAACGTCCCCACCTCTGTAAACTTTGCCGTCCGACCGAAGCAAATTTTATTTCAATAAAAAGACGCCAATGATTTGTGCAAGTATTATTTCGCGAAATTTATCTTTCGATTTAAGTTTTGTTTGGAAACAATTTGCTCTCTAGATTCAAACAACAGACGTCTTTGCGTAATTTGAGAATTCGAGGTGATTCATCTTCCCTTTCCGTTATTTTTGGAGTTCATTTTTTTCTGGGTCTGATTTCGAAATCGCCAGAATCATTCTTAAACATTTGTAAACAGTTGCTAATATTTTCTCTGTTATAATTCTTTCTGCTAGGTAGGTACACAGTGCCAGTTATCAAAACAGTTAATTTTGTTTTAACAAATAACTCGCTTACGAAGTAAATAGAACAAAATCAATTGTATTGACCAGATAATATTGCTGGCCAATGTGGTACAAATATACTTTGGTATACATTTCAATAATCAATTCTATTAATAAATATTTATGAATTTCTAGTGGATCACAGTCTAACATATGACTATCAAAAGCTATAAAAATTAAATTAATGTTTAACATTTGAAATGTATTATAAATAATCAACTTATAAATATTTTTGGTTCTTATTTTATTTTCTGACTTATGTAAATTTATCACCTTCTGTGCTATTTCACAAATTTTAGTATAACTTTTCGAGGAAATCGCAAATTTTCCTTATTCTTTAGTGAGTTGAATTCCCATTTATTTAATAGGTCAACACAAGTATCACATTTTAGCTTTTGTAACAGCCTCCGCTCAACGAATTCAGCAACATAACTTACTGGTTCTTGTAAAGATGAATCTATTAAATTTAGGGGAATGTCGTCTATTTCTATTTCCTCTACATCACTATCATAATCAGGCGAGTCTAGGTCGGATCCAATCTTCCTACCTAGAAGGAACTGTTGATATATTAGTTTCTGTTTGCAATACACAATTTGCCTCTACATGTGATTTTACTTCGTTGTGTATAAGTAGTTTTTTATATGCGGAAGCAAATTGTGTGGCTGTAGGATTATTGTTGTATCCTCCCATCGACCTAATAGAAGAAAATAGGATTTCTAGGAGATCTTTAGAATATTTGTACGTGATAATATAATCTAGTATTTTTTTATCTATCACATACTCTACGGAAAGCTTTTTAAAATTGCTCATAACTATTAAGAAACCTAAAAATCCTGTTTTATTTACCGACTGTTTTTTTTTTTTTTGAAATTAGGGTGGGTATTTGCAGCCCAGAGCACTGCGACCATTGAGGCCTATTGTGCGTCCCTAGAGGTTCTTAGCTGAAATGTAGGCCTATGTCCCTGATAAACGCCGCTACCTGATGCATATCCAGTGGGTCGGCATTAGGCCACTGGATTGTGTGCGCATTGAGAAACTTGAATCTTTTTAGGATGATAGCATCGCATGTGAAGAGTACGTGTTCCGATGTCTCCTTACCGCAGTTACAAAATCTGCACTGGTCCGTAAGGGACTTTCAGGGCCGTTCTTATATATTTAGGCGCCCTGGGCTAAAAATATTAGGCGCCTTTGTAGAAGCTAAAAAAGATTTTCCAGTGCAGAATCATCTTCTGTTTTAAAACCAGTACATTCGACACCATGAAATTCTAGAGAAAATACAAGACATGAAGTTCAAACAGCATTTAGAATAAGAGAGGCAATTAATTCCAGAAACGAAAAAACGTTAGTGATTTCGACGATCGGAGACGATACAATGAATAAAATGAGAACAACGGATGATAGTGAAAATGCGTACTATCGGTCGAATATTTTTACACGTTTCGTGAAAAATTCAATTTTTTTGAAAATCAACTGAACTGCCCACAAATTCAGAGCCACAAAATTCGAAAATCTGCAAATGTGCTTCGATTTCGATGATTGATACCTCTAACATTAGGCGTTGAAACCTGTAATTGTCATACAAACGGCCATTTGAATCGGTCGAATATTTCTACACGTTTCGTGGAAAATTCAATTTTTTAAAAAATCAACTGAACTATAGTCCACAAATTCAGAGCCACAAAATTCGAAAATCTGCAAATGTGCTCCGATTTCGATGATTGATACCTCTATCAATAGGCGTTGAGACCTGTAATTGTCATACAAACGGCCATTTGGATCGGTCGAATATTTCTACATGCCTCGTGGAAATTCAATTTTTTTTAAAATCAACTGAACTATAGCCCACAAATTCAGAGCCACAAAATTCGAAAATCTGCAAATGTGCTCCGATTTCGATGATTGATACCTCTAACATTAGGCGTTGAAACCTGTAATTGTCATACAAACGGCCATTTGAATCGGTCGAATATTTCTACACGTTTCGTGGAAAATTCAATTTTTTAAAAAATCAACTGAACTATAGCCCACAAATTCACAGCCACAAAATTCGAAAATCTGCAAATGTGCTCCGATTTCGATGATTGATACCTCTAACATTAGGCGTTGAAACCTGTAATTGTCATACAAACGGCCATTTGAATCGGTCGAATATTTCTACACGTTTCGTGGAAAATTCATTTTTTTAAAAAATCAACTGAACTATAGTCCACAAATTCAGAGCCACAAAATTCGAAAATCTGCAAATGTGCTCCGATTTCGATGATTGATACCTCTATCAATAGGCGTTGAGACCTGTAATTGTCATACAAACGGCCATTTGAATCGGTCGAATATTTCTACACGTTTCGTGGAAAATTCAATTTTTTTAAAAATCAACTGAACAGCCCACAAATTCAGAGCCACAAAAATCGAAAATCTGCAAATGTTCTCCGATTCCGATGATTGATACCTCTATCAATAGGCGTTGCGACCTGTAATTGTCATACCAACGGCCATTTGAATCGGTCGAATATTTCCCTAGGGCTGCAGCCCTTATAGCCCCATGGTAAAGATGGCCTTTGGGACTTTCCCATTTTATGTAGATGGCCATTAAAAAGGCCGTGCCCTGTTCAAAACCGGGTAAGGGGTCTTAGGGACTGGCGATATATCCTCGGTGCCTCTCCCAGACGTATAATATTGTAACTGAGTAATTTCTTGGCCTGTCTCATCCCAATGGAGGACTCCCAGAGTAAATTCTTATAGTTCTGCTCCCAATCCCTTATACCCTCTGCCAAATGGGTTTTTGAAAAAGCGATACTACTAGGACTGGAACCCAGAAAATCCCGGCTTGCTCCCGTTTTTGCACAACGGTCTGCGGCCTCATTTCCCTTAATGGTAAAGTGGCCCGGAGACCACAAAAGGGTGACTTTATTTGCTTTACCAAGTTCCAATAAATTGCAGTAGCAGCTCCAGATCAATTTCGAGTTGAACACTGAAGCTCCTAAGGCTAGCAGAGCTGCCTGGCTGTCCGAGATTATATAGATCTCGGTCTTCCTATATTTATTTTTGAGACATTGAAGCACACATACTTCAATAGCAAGGGACTTTGCCTGAAAAACTGTGGGGGTGCTACCCCGCGGTATGCATAGTTCTAGATCAGGCCAGACTATCCCTGCACCGGTACCCCCTTTTGTCTTGGACCCATCCGTATACCATACAGAAGCATGGCGGGGGAGGGAGGAGATAATATTCTCTACCAGTGCCCTATCCGGCAACCTGATGGTAAAATTCCTCCGACAATCGACTGTCCTTACCATCAAGTCTAATAGTTGGATCAATTCCTCCTTGAGATTTAATTTATGTAGGATATTGTTGTGTCCTAGCCTCATGGTTTTAATCTTTTCAGTAATTTTCAGACTCAGACTTCTTGAGCCGGGTACTATTTTAATGTGTAGGTGCAGTGGTGAGAGCCCCAGTATTCTGTCAAGGCCAGCTGTTGGACAAGTCCTCATTGCTCCAGTTGCCCCCACACAAATTAACCTCTGGATCTTGTCCAGTATTCTTCGTGCACCAGTCAGCTCCGTCTTAGGCCACTACACAAACGCCGAATAAGAGACCATAGGTCTTATAACGGCCCGGTAGAGCCAAACCAACATTTGTGGGCTCAGTCCCCACGTTTTGCCAATCATTCTTTGGCAGGTGAAGTAGGCCTTATTGGCCTTGTTTGTTATATGATTTAAATGGGGATTCCATGTCAGTTTCTGATCAAGTACGACACCCATATATTTAACCTCCTTCGA
Organism: Tipula helvola; assembly: GCA_963556165.1. Taxonomy (NCBI): domain Eukaryota; kingdom Metazoa; phylum Arthropoda; class Insecta; order Diptera; family Tipulidae; genus Tipula; species Tipula helvola. The sequence goes on along the minus strand of OY744481.1, from coordinate 300,397,112 downwards.
CAGTTGGTGAGTTACCCCCCCCCCCCCAAATCTATCGGCCGGAGGGCAGTTTTCCTCCGGTTAGTAAAGAGAGTGCAGCTGACGTTATTAGTAGGATTTACCGTAAGGTCCACCTCCGTGCTCCGTTTTTGTTCCTGAATTACCTCGAAACTAGTATTATCAAAAGCTCCCTGGATATCAATGAACGAGCATAGTAATATTTTTTTAAATTTTTATTTTTCTCACATTATCAGTATAATAAAATACATAAAAATCAGCGAGAAAACTTAAAAATTTTATAAAAAAAGAGCATAGTAATAATTCTTTATTCTGGAGCGTATCTTTGATTTTCGATGTCAGTTCGTGAAGAGCTGTTTCTGTTGATTTTGCTGCTTGGTCGGCGTGCTGCCTAGAGTCCAGAGGGTGACTTTGGAGGGTATTGGATCTAATACAAAGTCCCAGAATTTTTTCAATGGTTTTCAGTAGAAAAGATGTGAGGCTAATAGGTCTATAAGACCTAATCTCCTCTGAGGATCCCGCTTTTGAGATAAAAATACCAAAACTTCTCTCCAGCATTTTGGAACATATTCCAAGTTGTGACTGGCTCTGAAGAGTATAGTAAGATAAGGCAGCAAAATCTGCAGGCTATGCTGTGGAAAGGCGGGATATATGCAGTCCCCTCCCGGTAATTTGAAAGGTCCAAAGGATTTGACTGGCCAACTTATCCGTTCCGGCGTAAAAAACTGCCTCGATAACTTCTGAGCCCCCCTTGGAACCAGTTACGGATGTACACTACTTGTGTTGGATTCCTCTTGATCCCTCAGAATAATACATTTTTGGAAGTGACCTTTCACTAGACATTCCAAAGTCTCTTCTCTAGTTGTGGTTGTCTCTCCACCTGGTTTCTGTGCTCCAAGGAGAGTGCCTTCTGTAGTCGACACGCCGTAGGTAGCTTGTCTATTTTCTCACAAAAGTCTCTCCAGCTTAACCTTTTGCTCTGCCTGAGGGCTAAGTTATACTGGGTAAGAGAGTACTGATAGGTAGTCCAATCGTTCGTCCTCTTAGCCCTATTAAACAGTTTAGAGTTTACGGACATTTCGTCTCACGTTTTTCAAGTTTTGATTCCAGCAAGGAACATCTCTTGCGCCTCTGATACGCACAAGTGGTGAGCTTGAGTGGTAGGCATTAATTATTGCCTCTGTAACTTCATTCGCTACTCTGTCGAGGTCTTCGACAGAGTTTATCGAGATCTGCAGTCCAGTTAAGTTATCCAAAAGTCTTTCGTTATAGACTGGCCAGTTGGTGCGTTTAAGTATCCTTACCACCAGCTCTTGTCTCGAAGGGATATTGATATCAAACCTGATATACATATGATCTGAGAGAGATGCTTCCTTGGACACATGCCAGTCGAGAATTGCACTGGAGGTACCCATCAGGGTGAGATCCAGTACCTCTCTCCTAACTGCATTCACAAAGGTCGCATCACTCCCTTTATTATTTACTGCTAAGTTGTTACTAAGACAGAATTCAAAAAGTTGCTCACCTCTTAAATTGGTGTTGCTACTTCCCCAGACTACGTGGTGTGCATTAGCGTCGCAGCCAATGATGAATTTTTGGTGATGAATCATGCAGTAATTCACGAAGCTCTGTATCAGTGCTGGAGTGGGCTCATTCTCATCCCCTGGAAAATATGCGGAAGCGATGTTAATCATCCTTCTGCCACCTTTGTGTAAGGGCATTTCTAATGAAACAGCCGTGATATCCCTAGAAATAAATTGGTTAATAGAGAAGATATTGTGCTTTGAGCGACAGAGAATTGCTGTCCTCGGCCTATCTGCAGCCGTGTCGTAAACTAGCTTACCTGTATTGGCCGCAAAACGTTTTATCTTCCCATTGTTGGTCCAAGGCTCCTGTATGAGCGCTATTCATAAAAAGACGATTTAGGTTGTTTTGTTGTTGTTTTGTTTTGTGTATAGCCATGATTACTATATCAGAGCTCCACGCTATCCTTCTTGGGGTCCGAAGAGCCTGGTATTAATGCGGGTTGCTAAAGTGCCACCCTACCCCTGGGAGTCAACCCATGGCTTTTCCCCCTCCTTCCTTGGCCCGGTTTGGCCGATCTCCCTATGCCGGGGGTGACAGGTTTCCTGCCCTCCTCCGGCTCAGTGACCCCACCACCGCGGCCAGAGTTCTCAGTCAAAGCTGCCTTCGACGTGTCGGGCAGATTCGGCTAGGCCACCATCCCCTGGCTGCATCCACCGCCCCGCCTTCTTTGGGCGGAAATGTACAGAGCCAAACATCCAGTTTACTCTGTAGTTGGATCCCTTGAGTAACTCTGCCGTTTTGTGTGAAACGGACATTGTAATTTGAAGGAGGTCGCCTTCTTGCTCCTTCCTCGAAATGATTCTCCAATCTGCGTCTCTTAGGTCCTTATTCTGGACCGCCAGACGACGCAGTATCTTCTCATTTGTTTCCTTACCATCACGAGGTAGGTAAGCAGGTAAACAAACATGATTTTTGAGCGAGGCAACTCCTCCTTCCCAACTGCCTTCAGGGATGCCCCGTCCCATGGTTTGAGTGAGGGCACTGTGACCCTGAGCCACTCTGCCGTGTCTTCATCGGCACAGTTAACCGTGATCCAACCGTTTCTGGTGCGACATCCCAGAAAGTTTGGGCTGACACCATCTAACGATAGCTCCGCCACTGTGTCCATAATTGCATCCTGTATGGCCAGAATCTGGGCAATGCCCAGTTTAATTTCTGGGAAGCCTTGGTCGGTAATATCCAACTTGATGGCCTTTACCGCATTACTGTAAGTAGTGGCCGTGTCGGCCCTGTTCACCGGGCAACTCTCCTTATTGTCGCCCTCTGTGACATTTATTGGGGCGGCTTCCAGTGCCTTTGGTGAAGGACTGGAAACTTTCCCTTTCTTTGCTACCATCCCTTGTGGGGTAGGGTCGTCATCCGACCTGCTTCTTTTAATTGCTGTGACAATTCTGTCCCTGATCTTTTCCTTGCATTGCTGCAAGGCAGCGTCGCGGGGGACCCCTGACCGAATTAGATGGGACAGACGTCTCCTCGCAGCCCCACTGAGGCATGTCCTCCTCTTTACTGTCTCCTCGAGCTCCAATTCCTCAAGGTCATTACCGATTTCGGCCGTTGTCGACGTGGATAGGGTATCCATTTTATCCACGTGTCTCACTTTAGATTTTTTTTTTTTCAAGGTTGATGCCATCCTTTAGCGTCGTGCTTTAGCCTGTTGTTCGGTAAAACGAGCCAACAGTTACCGGAGGCCACCGCGAGGAGGTAGCACGTACACTTGCGAATCACGCTCAGGTTACCCCTCGCGCAGATCATGGGCCCACAGACAGGACTGCCTAATACATGACCAGAACAGCCTGCTGGAGCTCACCCTAAAGATAGGTTACGGAGCTGGTGAACAGCTTTATTTCCCCCTTCCTGTAGACGCTACACCTCCCAATATGGGGTTACGAACGGTTGACAATTTGAAAAACTTAATCAGGTTACGCGAATTATTCAATACAGACTTGATGTTCCTTCGAAAAGCTCTGTTGCTTCTTCCATTAGCAGTTTTCTCTATGATATCATTCAAAATGTCGCTGCAATTCGATACCTTAAGATCATAATTGTCATTACTCATTACAATCGGTTACAGCTAGATCAACATTGGTTACAGCCAGATGAATACCGTGATTGTGGCACAATTGACTCTCTATACAGAAATTATTCGTCCATATTTTTGCATTACTGCAGCGCCATCGTGAGTAGATGCGATTATGTACGTTAACTCTAAGCCAAAATCTGCCTATTTTTGTTTGACTAATTCTTCGGTTGTGAAAGCATTACGCAGGAACCATCGGTTTTAACCAGACCCAATCTATAACAACTTTATTGTGAAGAGTTACATTTAAATACCTTTTAATAGTGATGTTGGTCCATTCATCAATTGTTATGCTGAACTGTTAACCACATTTTTTCAAAACAAACATTTTGTCAAACATCTGTTGTTTATTGATCTCGTAGAACGAGATTATTAGTTTTGTGACTGTGGTTTGAATTTTCGGCATTAGAAACCATGCTTTTGAATAAACTCGCGTATTGCATCTGATTTTGTAATCGTTCTTAAAGATATTCCGTCCTTCGCCAGTAATTCTTCTAAAGTTTCGCATATTAAGAATCTGTCTATAGTTTCATTTGTGTTTTCGGAATATTATGGATGGTTCTCTTGTGAGTGATCATACCAGATGTGCTCGAACCTATGCATTTGATTAGAGAATTGCGCACGGTATACATTACGCTTCACTAGCCGAATCGTAGATTTTGCAAAATACTTCCAGACAGTAGAGCTTTGTTTTGGCATGTTGTTGTTTGGCGCTTGATTGTTACGGGTTATATTTAAATAAAATAAAATAAAATAAAAATTAAATAAACCACGAATAAAATTGCATTACTTACCAATCACATATGTATTGACAGCGAAATCGTTAGCGGAAATCTATTTTTTTGTTTGTACACCTATCAAATACCTATGTGAAAAATTGGTATTGTGATGTGGTTTCGGTATTATAAAAATTTAGTTCAATACCGAAAGTGTTCGAAAGAACCAAGCACATCAACCAGGCAAAGTTCACAAGAACTAAACATTTCGCGAACCACATTGCGACGCATTTTGCATGTTGATCTTCATTTCCATCCATACAAAATTCAACTAACTCAAAAATTGAGGCCACCAGACCATTTAAATTATCGTCGTTTGGTTAATTGGATGCTTGAAGTTCCTTGGCCACCAAGAAGCCCGGATTTAATACCACTTGATTATTTTTTGTGGGTTTATTTAAAAGGTACGGTTTATGCTAATCATCCACAAACAATTCAACAACTTAAAAACAACAGTCGAGCTGAAATTGAGGTCATTGATCCGCTTTTAATGGAAAGAGTCATAGAACATTTTGTTGATAATAACATATGAACGATATTGGTTTTCATACATAAACGGCATAGAACTACCTTTCATTATCAATAAAACATTTTAACTTTTCATCCCAAAATGTGTGTTTTATTTACAAATAGAAAAAGGACTAACAAGTGGCCCACCCTGTACAATGTACATAATATGTATTCGCGCGAAATAGACAGTAATTGTTTGTTTCACGAATTCATTAGTCAGGAGTTCCACGTTAAACCACATGTCATTATTTGTTATAAAACATAGACACATAAATTCATAAAAAGAATCAAAATTTAGGTTAGCATTATATTATTCACCAAACTCTTGTTCAACTCATTTTTCGAATTGTGTTGTGTTACTCATAGAGCTTTATTGATTCAATTTGTTGTCAATCTTAGCGCCGATGTTTTTTTTTTTTTTGAATACCTCTATTCTGAAATTTTATTTAGAACTCTGCTACTTGCGATTGATTTAAGATTTTTTGATTTTTAAATTTCCCATAAGTTACATTCAAGTGTACTACTAAAGAATTTGGTGAAATTTCATTTTGCCAACCTCGGTGAAAGATTGTGAAAAAAATCCGCCTTAAAAAGCAGGAAAACTACTAGAGATTTTCACCAAAGAAATTTTTTATCGTTATAATCTTGTAGATTCAAGGCAGTAGGAAGATAGTGACAAAATTAATGAAATCCACCCCAGTTTGAAACGAAAGTACAGGAAATACAATAATAACGTGCTAATCCAATTGATTTTTCATTTCGTATCATCATAATTTTCCTTGTTTACATACGCGTAGTTCGTAGTAGTTTGTTTTCCAAGGAAATGTAGTAATTGTTTGTTGTTTTTGGAGTATGTAATATGGTGTAATATTTTTAGTATTTTTCGGTAATAGGCAACATATTTTTCACGGAAAACTTAGCGCTAAATAATCTGACAATTTATTACTTTCCCATCTGTTCTATCATTTATTTGTCTGTCGTTGTTGTTTTTTTTTATTATAAATTAAAGTTTGCATGCAAAGATATACATTTTGGAACACGTCATGTTTAACATTTACAGTCAAACATAAATTTGAAGGACTATAAACACAAAACATTATATATGTACGTAATTTTACATTTACACAGGGTGAATCCTTAAAAAAAAAAAAAATTCTTTCCAAGGAGTAAATTTGAGTAAAATCAATATGATGACATTTAAACGGCAACACAGACGTAGAGGATAATTATTTTTTTCATTTAGATCATCAATATGTTTATAATTTTTAAACTTACCCTTTGTATATTTTGAGGTTAATCAACTTAAAGATTTCCTAAATATGTTATTAAAAACCGTCAACAATAGTCCTTATTTTTTTGCTTTATAATGATAATACATTTTGATTAAGGTATCAGATAATATCGATAAAAGTAAAACTTGAACAGAAAAGAAGGATAAACTGTTTATAAGGCTTTACCAATTAGGATACAATATCAAAAGGTTATCTAACAAATTCAACAGTGATAAACTGTCTGAACATAAAACAGTAATTTTATTAGAAACAGCAGGATTTAAAGCTTTAATTTCACTGTAATTATAAGAAATATTTTATCGTCTGAAAAACTGTGCGGTATAGCCTGATCAACTTAGGCGAAATAAGAGATAAATAATTCTGAACTAAGACCATAGCGACAGGGTTTTCAATTATCCGACTTTTTCACTATGCGGTTAGTTTGAATAATTTTTTATACAGATATTCGGTTAACCGGTTATCCGATTAATTAGTTTATACCATTGACTTGCCCCCCAAAGAAAAAAGTCTAAATGTGTTAAATCGCATAAACGAGGCGGCCAATTGACTGGTTTATTTCAGAAGATAAAGCGGTCACCGAGCTTCGATTTCAATAAATCGAAGATTTGCCAAGCCGTATGTCATATGACGCCGTCCTGCTGAAACCACAGCTCCGCCAAGTCTAATTCTTCCAAATTATCGCACAAACCAGTCAGCATGTCACGGAGGCGGCGTATTCACCATAGCGTATTCACTCGAGCAATCGATTCCGTGGAGGACATTTTAATGATATTGTGTTCCATAAGTCTGAATTGAAAATCTTTCATTTTATATAATAAAACACGATTATTTTTGGTATTGTTACTTTCTTAAGCAACAAAAAATGTTAAGTGAAAATCATCATTTCACTTAGGAATTTTCCAGATTTTGAATAGATAATTCAAACAACGTGCTTAATCTTTTTGCGTTCAGTCATTTTTTTTAAATTTTTTATTACGACTGAGACTGCGCTCATGTACCAATTTTTCTTTCAAATACAAATTTTTATATTTCTAGTAAAATTCTCTTTTGTTGGGGTGTAACCCACTGGTTACTCCCATAATTAATTAAAGCTATTTACTAATTTTAAAGTCAAGTGGCCTCGTTCTTTGGAGTCTTCTTTCAACGACAGCGGTTATCTATCATATGGCGAATATAGGGGTTTCAATGTTCCTGGAGCCTTATTTCGTATTTTGCGGCATGCATTGACGATGCTACGAAGAGCCTTGTTTTGAAACGTCTGTATCATTTTGGCGTTTGTTTGCTTGGTACATCCCCAGAGTTGTATACCGTAGGTCCATATCGCATATCAGCTTATTGTGAATTGTACGCTCAGAGCCTCTGCCTATGAGCCAATACATTTTTTAAAACTTTATGTTAAGTTCTTCTTTTTTCTTTTAGACATGCTCTCTCCACTTGAGCTTGGCATCGAGGGTCATGCCAAGGTGTCGCGAATTAATTTCTATAGGTAAATGGTAAGCCTTTTGATATGTAAAGTTAATATGCGTGGATTTTGTCTCATTAAACTTGATTCGCCAACGCTTTGTCCAGTTACAAGCCGCATTGGTCATCCTCTGGAGTTTGCTTGTTGCATCAGCGACATTACTTCCAATTGCCATAATTGCTGTATCATCTGCAAAGGTGGCTATGGTTCCTTCATTTGTGGTTGGTATGCCCCTTGTATATAGTAAATACTCATACTTCATCCGCCAATGTCTATTGGATAAATAAGATCTTAGTATGGCATAGAATTGCCTCGGGAGATCTCTGTGCAGCTTATATTCTAGACCAATGTGCCAAACTTTATCGAAAGCTTGCGCGACGTCCAGAACTCTCCGACGTCCGTTTACTTTCTAACGTTCTTTCAATTATGTTTGTTATTCTATGCACCTGTTCAATTGTAGAATGCTTTTCTCTGAATCCAAATTGATGTGGAGGAATTAGTTCTCGGTCCTCAATTATTGGATTAAGTCTCTTTAGTAATAATTAATAATTTATCAAAGAGTTTTGACATAATTGGCAGCAGAGAAATTTGCCTTTATGACTTTTATCGTTCTTTTATCATGATTACTTCTGCTACTTTCCATTGATGCGGAACATATTTTAACCGAAGGGTCGTATTGATTATTTGTAGTAGTTTACGAAATCTTTTGTCAGGTAGAGCTTTGGTAATTTGGCAAGTAATCAAGTCATACCCTGGGGCTCTTTTAACATTCATGTTACTTTTCACTTCTTCTTTTAATTCTTTGAGAGTTACTGGCAAAACGTCAAACTCATCCAGCTTGTGGATTGACATTACATTTTTATTGGCAGTTTATCTTGGTAGTGGCTGGAAGGTTTCCTGGATATACTCCATAAAGAGATCAGCCTTCTCTTTGTGGCCTCTTGACCGGGTTCCATCATCCTTTTTAAGTGGATGCACTTGCATTTTGGGTCTTTTGAGTCCCTTCATCGCCTTCCACGGTGAGTTCATCAGTTAGGCTAACTAGATATCTGTTGATTGATTCATTTTTAAATTCTTTAAGAAGGGATTTAAGACTGTTACATAAATTGTTAAGAATTGTTTTGTTCTCCCGTGCTCAATTAAGTTGCCAGGTTTTACGAGCTCGACGTTTTTATCTTACCAACTCTCTAACTTCCATGGGGTAGGATACGTTAAGCGTCTTCTTATTTTGTAAAATGCGGTTGCTTGCCAATGCAGCATAGTGAATTATTTCACTGAGTTTTTCCAATTCATCTTCCAAATGTTGAGAATTTCTTATCGGTATCTGGAGATTGATTTTTTCCTCCATCAGTTCAAAAAACAGATCCCAGTTTGTTTCTGAATTTGTTAATCTGGGTGCACTTTCCCTATGAATTACCGGTTTTGCTGACTGTCATGATAACCGGTGAATTGCTGTTTTCAATGTGAAGGTAGTTCTGAAATATACCTCTTGCTACATACAAGTCTATTAGGTCCGGTATCTTAGCTTCATTATTGGGCCAGTATGTTGTGGAACCACCAGAGTAAAATTCACATTTTGATGTCTGCCCTGCTTGAAACCCAATAGGTGTTTTTCGCATTAAAGTCACCTTCAACAATAAAATCACGTCCTAGCAATTTAAATAGTTTAATGTAGTCCTCCCTTTTTAAGTTATGCCGAGGAGGACAGCATATTGCAGGGACAGTAAGCTATCAGTGTTTAATGTGAATCCTAACAGTAGTGACTTGCATTGTTTCTTCATCGATTTCTGTTTCTACATGGTGTTTTATATTTTCTTTTATAAGTAATGCCGAACCACCTCTTGCTCTTTCCGCTGGATAAATGGAATGATATAAGTTATAAACCCGGATTTTAACAAACGAAGATTTAACAATGGCTTTCGGATATTAGAAAAATGTCGATTTTTTCTGTATGTATTTAAAAATATTTCTATTTCTGGAATATGTTGCATAAACCCATTCGAAATCCAGATTGCAATTCTGAAAGTTGTGTACTTATACTTAACATTTTTTATCAGATTGCGTGGTGGGAGTTGCATTTTTTGCAGTTGATCAAATATCTTGTTGTTCAGATTACTTTGGTCATCTAGCCGCTTTGTAATTATAATTGCTTCGATGCTGTTCATAATGTTTTCCATAATTCGGTTATTTTCAGAGCCCATATATTTGGTTGAATCCGAGCCTTCCACTACCTGAGCAAATGTTCTTGTTTCTCCTGCGTTGCTTGGTTGTGGTTGTGGATTTTGATACATCTGATTTGATTTATTTCGTGTTTTATCTCTTAATTTTTGTAGTTGTTTAGCAACGTCACAGACTCGATAATTGGCAGATCTCTCCCTATTGCACACGCCAGAGTAATATGTTTACCTGAGCATTTTACACATCTCGGATACCGGCTGCAATATCTTTGGAATATTTTTAAATCCCTGACATTTCTTGCGTTGAAGTATGCGCGTAGTGGTTCTCCTCATTGGTTCAATTTTTACCTTCATGTGAAGAATTCTTTTTATACCATAAATGTTTTGAACAATCTCTTTGTTATCAAATACCAGCATAAAAAGAGAGAGTCCCCTTTTACAGCTGAAAGTTTGGTTTCCTTCCTGGTTTTCTGTTCTCTCTTTTTTAACAATATTCACAGCATCTAGTATTTTAAGGCCTTTATTTTTGTAAATCTTTCATTATTTCTTTGCTTGAGCTAGTGTTACGCAAACCTCTTGCCATAACTTTTATAGGTCGATCCTGTTTGTCCTCATATAGGTAAACCATACTGATACTTTTCAGCATTCAGCTTCATAGATAATATTCTATATGATTCTGAGCCCAGAGTATTAATTACCCAAGCGTCATTGTTTAGCGCTGTTACCTTATACTCTTTATCAGTAACCGATTTTATCAGTGGCTGAATTTTTGGGTAACCGGTTACGCCCACAATATTTATTTACTATCGAATTGAGTCTTACAGTCTAAATTTTTTATTTATTATTTTTTTTATTTTATTTATATTACGACTGAGTCTTGTACCCATTTAGTAATTTACATTGCATAATAAAGTATTTAATTAGTCGGCACAATCACTTGATTATCCCCATTTCGTATAACTCATCCCCTGGATTTTCGCCACAGTAAGTCTACTGACCTCCTGGTCTAGATAAGTCCAATGGTTTTATTCTTTGCAGTCTTCTTGTTGGTGTGGTAGTCAGCATACAGCGTATGTCCAGATTTTCATGCTGGTACAGACGTTGTAGGTATTTTGTTGCATGATGCTTAATTTCATCCGCGATAAGCTCGATCTTTAGATCTCGATGGAGGTTGTTGTTTCGAATGTACCACGGTGCATTAACAATACATCGCAGGATTTTATTTTCAACTGTTTGTATGATTTTAATATTTGTCCTCTTAGCACAACCCTAGAGTTGGCTACCATACGTCCACACAGGTTTCAGGATTTGTTTGTACAACAGCAGTTTGTTATGGATCGCTAGTTCAGATTGTCTCCGTAAGAGCCAATGCATCTTTCTAAATTTTATGTTTAGTTCTTCTCTCTTCTCTTTTATGTGTTCCTTCCATCTAAGTTTAGCATCTAAAGTTATGCCAAGATACTTAGCAGTGTTCGCATGCGGTACTACTATAGAGTTTATCATTATTGGTATATGATTAACTTTTAGATTTGTAAAGTTCACTTGGACTGATTTTGCTTCATTTAATTTAATTCGCCATTTCTCTGTCCATTTACATATCAGGTTAGTAGCCTTCTGTAATTTACTAGTGGATTCATTGATGTTTTTTGCTGTTGCAAGTATTGCCTTGCCGTGTCATCGGCAAAATTCGCCATTGTTGCTTCTGTAATTGGTATATCTCTAGTATATAGGATATAAAGGATCGGCCCAAGAACACTCCCTTGTGGAACTCCTGCTGTTATTCTTTTAAGTTGGGAAAATTGCTCCGGAAGATCTCGATGAAGTTTGAATTTTAAGCCCTGATGCCATACTTTGTCAAATGCTTGCGCTACATCAAGGAATATAGTTGAGCATATTTGTTTGCTTTCTAGTGATTTCTCGATTACATCAGTAATTCGATGTACTTGTTCTATAGTAGAATGTTTTTCCCTAAATCCAAACTGATGTGAGGGGATAAGATTCCTTTCTTCGATAATTGGTTTTAGTCTTTTAAGAAGAACCTTTTCAAATAGTTTCGATAATGTTGGTAGCAGAGAAATCGGCCTGTTTGAAGCTTTATCGTTCGGAGGTTGGTTCGGCTTAAGTATCATAATTACTTCTGCAACTTTCCATTGTCTTGTATGTACCGTTGCGGCAGAAATAATAGTAGTGCTACATCATAATTGCAACATATTCGAATTTTTCATACTTTTAAACAAAATTATGATATTATTTTCTTATTATGTAATAAATAATGGAAATTTGGAAAAGAACATTTTTTAAAACTATGCTTTGTTTTCAAGGCAGTTTGTATTGAATAATCTTCATTCATTCACTACTATTATTTTTGCCGCAGCTGTATCTTAGTCGAAATGCTGCATTAATTATATGCATTAGTTTCCTCAACGCTTTCTTCGGTAACACTTTTATTATCTGACCCGTTATACGATCATATCCTGGAGCCTTATACGCATTCAGATTATTCTTGATTTCTCATTTTAGTTCTTTCAGTGTTATAGGTGTAATTTTTATTTCATCCTGTTTATTTATCGGTGTAATATTTTCCTCTTCCGTTTGTTTTGGGTAAGGTTGGAATGTTTCTTCAAGATGATTTGCAAACAAATCAGCTTTTTGTTTAGAATTTCGAGCTCAATTGTCTTTATATTTAATTAGAGGAACCTGAAGTTTGGGTCTTTTAAGACTTTTAGTTGCTTTCCATAATGAGTAATCAGTATCTTTTTGCCCAGTTAGAGTGCTGAGGTATTTATTAACTGACTGATTTTTAATGTCTTTTATTAGATATTTTAATTTGTTACACAAGTGATTAAATACCCTCTTGTTTTCCAGGTTTCGATGTTTTTGCCAATTTTTCCGTGCTTTTCTTTTGATTTTAAGTAGTTCCCTTACTTCCTCCGGATAGCTAGCATTGCGCTTCATTTCCTGACTGTTATTAGGAGTGCTTTTCCACGCAGCACTTTGGATATTATAGATAAGATTATCTAGTTCTTCTTCTAATTTTACTGATCCCTGAATTGGGTTTTCCCGATTAATTCTTTCTGTTAACCGTGTTTGGAAGAGATCCCAATTGGTTTTGAAGCTCGTTAATTTCTCTGTTTCATAATAATTGTTTGGCTAAGTATCATAATAACTGGTGAATGATCTGATGATAGACTTTCACTGTTCTCTATATGGATATAATTATCTGAAATTCCTCTTTTAATAAAGAAGTCTATAAGATCTGGATTCTTACTGATATCCGAGGGCCAATAGGTTGGTGTACCGCCTGAGTGAAATTCACATTTTAGTTGTTTGCCTGCTGCGAAAAATTCTTTTCCTTTAGTAGTCGTTAACCGTGATCCCCAATAGGTATTTTTTGCATTAAAGTCACCTCCAATTAAAAAGACACTTCCTAGTATTTTGAGAAGATTAGTATAATCTCCTTGTTTAAAATTGTATCTTGAGGGCCATTGAATACTGAGATACTACAAGTTTTATTATTGTTCAATTGTATTTTGATTGTTGTGACTTGCATGGAAAGTTTCTCAACTTTAAGTTCTTCGTTATGCTTTATATGATCTTTTATCAGGATAGCTGATCCACCTCTAGCTTTGTTCTCTGGATGTAATGCATGGTAGCAATTATATCCTTTTATTTTACAGAATGAGGTTTTGGTGAAATGGGTTTCTGATATAAGACATATATCTATATTATGCATGTTTAAAAATATATCTAGTTCTTGAATGTGATGCAATAGCCCATTTGCATTCCAGCTACAATTCGTAATGTTTTATTCATTTCTTTATTTTATAATTCGATTTTATATAATTTATATTCTGATACACTCGATCAAAATTTTCTTCTATTCTTTTATTGAAACTAGTTTGTGATTTCATTTCTTCTAGCGCGTTCTGCAGACTCATTTCCTGTGAAGAAAGTCTTTTGTTGAGGTTCTCTAGATTTCTCAGTATGTCCTGTAAAACGAGATCCACTTTGAGCTGTTTCTGCTCTGTTTGCTGAACTACTTGTGCATAAGTAACATTTTCATTTACTCGCTTTCTTTGTGTGTTAGGATTAGGAGTCAACCATTTTGGCTCCGTAGTTTTTTTAATAGATTGTACATTTCTTGATGTAACTGGTTTGCGTGATTTATCTCTCATTTTTTGTAGTTCTACTGCAACTTCACATCCTCTGTAATTGGCCGGATGCTGACCATTATAGTTGATAAACTTCGGTGTTTTATTTCGGGGAACTATGCAATCTTTTCCTGCGTGTTTTCCTGCACATTTAACACATCTTGCTTCTCGATGGCAGTACTTCTGTGTATGATTATAATCTTGACAGTTTTTGCATTGAGGTATTAGTCGAGTGACCTTTCTCGGTGTTTCTATTTTAACTCTGAGGTTAAGGATAGCCTTAATATTATAAATACGTTCTATTTTTTCTTGGTTGTCGAAGGTTAGCATAAAAAGTGGGAGACCTCTTCTATTGATTTCAACATTTCCCTCCCTGTTATCTCTTCTCTCTTTTCTAATGATGTTGACTGCATCAACTATTTTCAGGCCTTTGCTTTGCAGGTCCTTAATGATTTCATCTTTTGAGCAAGTTGGGTGTAGACCTCTTGCCATTACTTTAATTGATCGATCATTTTTATCCTCGTAGGTGTACCACTGGAGACCATCAGCATTTAATTTGTTAGCTAGAGTATATAGTCTTCAGGTTCTGTTGTATTAATTTTCCAGACATTATTATTGAGCGATATTACTTTGCAGTCATTTCGTACTACTTCTTTCATCAATTTCTGAATACTACCGTGATTTGATATTCCTAGAATATTGATCGGGGGTGGAACATGTTTCTTCTTTTCTGGCTCATGCACTTTTGGTGCAGTAATTGCATTGGTAGTTTTAGAGTGAGTTTGAATTGGTTGAACTTCTGGTGATGATTCAGCTTTCCTCTTAATTGGGTTGGATTCTTTTCTTGGTTTCTTATTAGCTCTCCTGGCTCTCTGTAGTATCTAATTTGTTTCTCTTTCAAGCTCATCTTCATCAGTGTGATATTCTTCTTGTTCTCTGAGTACTTGAAATTGGTTGTTCATTAATGCTGAGTTTCCTGCGTTGTTATTTCTATTTACTGTTTCCTTTAGCATAATGTTTTCTTTCTTTAGCGCAACAACTTCATTGTTTAGCTGCGCGATTAACTTCTCCATTTGCTCAAATTTATTTATTAAATTTGCATTGTTTATTGTATCTGTTTGTGCACTTTGCACGACTTCAGAAGTTTGATTGACTAATGAATGCTTCATAGGAGATGTATTTTCCTTCTCATTGTTAAGTTCACTGAACAGTGTTGTGAACCCTGTTCAGTGTGAATCCTGACGGTGGAGTTGACGGTGGTGTTCTATGAAGTGCCGTACTTCTTCCACCGAAGGGCCATAAATGTATGTCTTGTTCCGTGCTTCCAGTAGTACTAGGAAAAGGGTCAGCCTGGTTGCCTACCGACAATTTGCTTTGCAATGTCGTATTGCTCCCTCCAGAATCCGCGGAGCAGCCCGGTATACCGGGGCGGGATTTAGAATCTAAGTTCTGACCCACCTGGAGCATGTTATTGTTTACACCCGACATTTTATCTTTTTGTTGACTATCTGCTATACTGTTTCTCTACTACGTAGGGATTGGGTACCACAACCGTTCGATCTACAGCACATTGCCCAGGATGCGCCACGAGGAGGCTGTCAACAAGCACTCCGGGCCTAAATGATTTTAAATAAAAATTCATTTTACATCTGATCATCCCTTAGGTATGTTGTTATTCGATTTATCGGTAAACGGTTTTATATAGTGTTGCATTTTTTTTAAAATTTACTTAGTACATATAAAATATACTTAGTGCATGATTTGAAGGAAATACTAGCAGTGATTCGCAAGTTTTAGAGCAACCTCTGAACCCTTTAACCCCAAGGAAAAATCAATTATAAAATCAGAAAACTGACAGGTATAAATAAAAATACCGCTAATTCAATTATCAAAAAATATTTTAAAGATAGTGAGGGAATCATTGTGGAAAAATGTGGTGGCAAAATATTCTCTTACAAAGGGTATTTTAAATAAAATTGAGCAAATCGTAGAGGAGAAAATCTAAAAAATATAAAAGAAAAACTGAGAGAATCGGCTGACATAGTGCTAGCATTTCTTCAACGGCATTCGTTTTCAACGGCATAACTATGCTCCGGATCACACTAAAACTGGCGCAACTTGAAGTTAATCGTCGAAAGCAGTGCGTCTCAAACTTTTTCATACTGCAGCCCCCGGAATTGAAAAATAAAATCCAGGGCTCCCAAAATGTTTATTCAATAATAATGCACTTACAGCTAAGCATTTTGGGCATTCTTGTTCAAGGATCTCAGATGTCTCATATCTGTGGTGTCCCACTATGTCAGGTTATGAAAACGATCATTGCGAAACTCAATTTCTGAGTTGTGTCACATTTTGTGTCATGTGCGATATGAGTGGAGCAGAACAGATACCGAAATGACTAAACTAAATTTAAAGCTAAACATTTTTGAGCTTACGACTATTCTAAATTTGGCAAAATTCATTTTGACGGTTCGTTTTTAATTTTTGTGTCAAATTATTTTTACTTAGGTATTTAAAATCAAATTTAAGTTTAATATATTCTTCTAAATTATTGAACTATGAAAATTCTGGAAGTACTTGAAATATTACAAAAAAATATGAATTTTTGTGTACGAAATTCAGAGTTATCCAAAGTTTGATTTAAGTTTTTTCAACTACCAATTTTCAATGTAATAAACCAATTTGAAAGCTTTGGCCTGCTTAACTGTTTAAAAAAACGAGCTTGCCATAGCATAGACAATGTTAGCTCAGTAGATGATAGTAGGTTCAGTTTTTTTAATTAAATCAGTTTTCTTTGGTCCGAAAGAACTTGGGAATCGAAAATTACTGAACTTTTGAATTACCGGTTCTGGATAATTTTTTAATTATGATATTCGTAATTTACCGAAAAATTTACTTTTCTTGAAAAAAATTAAAGAATATTAATCCTTCCCATATAAATTAATTATAAGTGAGCACATAATTTGTCAAAATTGAACCCTCAATTTTTTCATTGTTTGTATTAGAAATTTGATGCACAAACTTTGGTTCTTAAATTTTAATAAAATTGATTGACCTCATTATTTTAATGAGATTTTTTTGCTCGTTTTTTAGGTCGTTTTGAGTATTAAACAAAGCTTATCAATAGTCATGAATCATGATTACATATACCATTAATATTCACTTCAATTCCACGAAATTTAGTTTTACAGTTAAAAAGTGTTGTCAGGTTAACTAAAATAAATCCCTCGTAATTCTTTGTTTTAAACAAATCTGCTACTCGTTTTATAATTCTAGTGAAGTGCGTTGCGTTGGCTAGTAAAAGGTTTTATTCCTTCCCCAAACCTGGTGTCTATAATTTTTCCTTAATTGCCAACTTCTGGTAGATTTGGGTAAATTTGCAAAACAATCAAACGATTTTTAGTCTGAAAATTAGAACGACACCAATGACTAATATACCATTTTGATGTGTAATTATTTGTGTTTTATAGGCATTTTGTCTGTAAATAGTTACATTTTTAATATCCAATTCAATTTCGCAAATATTCATAGACCTAAGTTCCTATAGTTTTTACTATAAATTTAGTTCCTAAATTTCCTAGAATTTACTTCGGATATCGACCTCTGATTTAAAAATGTTGTTACATCATGAGAGGCCTCGCAATTTTAACCATGATTTTCTTGTCCCGCAGATCAAGGTTTGCGTTTTCAAATTCCTATTCATGTTCATTGTTGAATAAGAACTTACACATCACATGTCTTACAAAAACCATTAACAGCATAGAAAACCGTAGCTGTCATTAATAATAGGCAGACTCAGAAATTTGTGTGCGAGGAAATTGTACGGTTTATTAGAGATATTTAGGCGAAGTTTAAAGGCTCCCTGACAACAGCTACACGGATTCGTAGGGGGTCGCGCCCCGCTATTGGTACCTACTAAGCAACTATTGATCTTCGAAAAATATATGCAGTGCATTTTGCTGAAAATACGCCAAAAATATCGGCAGAAAATAATATTTGTTGATGAAAGTGGCTTTAAATACCATCTAAGGCAATCGAAAGCTCCCATCCCATCTGTAATGCTCTTTCTATGGCTACTTTTATGTCTATTGCTTCAATTGTTTTAATTGTGTCTTTGTTTTTAAGATTCATTTTGTATTTTACTCTGGATTTTTGAAATATAGTCCGACTGCCCCTTTCTTTTGGTTTAATAATCCATCAGTATATATTTCTGTTTCATTATTTCGATTTGATTCGTAATGGTGTTAGAATTATTCTCCATCAGATCCTCATTTATTATTAAATTAGTTAGTTTATTAATTTTATCAATTACTATTTTTATTAATTTGGGGAAACGTGGCCGTTTCCGCAGGTATTGTCAGCACCGGTGTAGTTCCCAGTAGACCCGTACATGTTCTCAAAGTTTTATTAATTATATTTTGTTTTATATTTATGCGGTTTTTGATGTTCGTTGAAATGATAGTATCTGCGAATTTTGTCCTCGTTTGTATTATGGCTTTGTATATGTTTGTTCTATTAGAAGTATTTTGTTAACGTTATCAAAAGCTTTTGCTATATCGGTTGTTATTAGTATTTGATTATTATAGTTTAGTTTTTCTGCTGATATTTCGCTGAATAAGTTAACGAAGTAATCCATTGTGCTGTAGCCTTTTCTGAATCCATAAGAGTTTCTCGGCACCGTGTTTTTATATTCCATACGTTGTATAGTGGGTCCTGTTGCCGGATGTTTTTCAAATCCCGGGAGTCGGGATTAAGTTTTAGGCAATTCCGGGATTTTCCGAGACATTTCCCATCACATTTCCTGCGAATACCGCAAATTTCAGTTTCACAGTAACCGAAAAATAAAAAGAGTAAAAATAAATCAGTAAATCACCTTTTACTAAAGCCCATTAGGCACAAACATGATAAAAAAATCATTAAACCAATCAAAAGCGATTCCTAGAAAATATTGTACCAAAATAAACAGGTACGTTCCCAAATTCTTCGATTGAAAAAAATGTACCAAATTAGCACAATTGTGCCAAAGTGGTAAAGGCTTTGCCACATGGAAAACGTACGAACGATTTTTTAAACCGACAATTCCATTTTTTGACAAAACTGTTATTTCTACATTGCCAAAATTATTAAAAAATGTTTCAAATTTATGAAAGCCATCTTAACAACAAAAAAAATTGTTAAAGTTCCAAAATTTTCATTAAAGAAAATGCATTTTTATCTTTTGTCGGGCGAAATTCGACTCGTCGTCCGACAAAAGATAAAAATGCATTTTCTTTAATGAAAATTTTGGAATTGTAACAATTTTGTTTGTTGTTATGATGGCTTTCACAAATTTTAAACATTTTTTAATAATTTTGGCATTGTAGAAAATATAAGAAATGACAGTTTTATCAAAAAAATGGAATTGTCGGTTTAAAAAATCGTTCGTTCGTTTTCCATGTGGCAATGCCTTAACACTGGTCACGGCCAGTAATTTAAATAAGAGCAGGTTACTTAGTTTTTAAGTTTTTAGAGTTTTTTTTAGTCAAAGTTAAAAATCCGATCTGTATGCACAAACTGTACTAAAACTCTTAAAATACGCACCCGTTTTTTATAAACTATATCCTAAAACCACCTGCAGAAAATATCCTGTACAACGGTGAAAATTCTATCTAAACAGGTTAAATATTGTAGTTTCTGAGATTACCGCGAATCGACAGACATACAGAATGACGAAAACCTTACTCTCGATGCTGATTACGTTGGGCTTTACATGAGGAAAAGTGCGAATATATTTTATCCATATATAAAAATGAGACGGACATACGAAAACGTTTTTTTTCTTTCAAAATGTTACTATGATCTTTTAAATTTTGAGCAACTTTTACGAAAAATAATAAACAGGTTCATTTTTCGATTTTTCCATTTTTTTCGCCAAAAAAAACTTTTGGATTGCGGTAAATAGCATTAAATAACACATTTTGAATATGCCTCTTCATAATGGAAGGAAATAATAATAAAATGAATACTTTTAACGTACATATTTGTCTTTTAAAATAGAGCAAAAGATTAAATGTAAATCAGCTACTAGTTTCCTATTGTATGATAGATGTACTAAAAATTGACCTTGGTATGCTTCCATGCTAAAATACAAATTTTTAATGTGTGTCTTTACTCATAAAAGGGAAAATCTGTAGTCTCGATAGCATATCTGGATAAAAAGCAAGATTTTCATTTCTAGGAAATGAATCAAGAACGATGAATTGTTGGATAAAAAATTATTTTTGATTCAAATAAATTGAATCAATTGCAGTTTAACCACAAAAATAGAGAACATCTGGATGCAATCTATTGAATCTATCGAGACTTATAAAAAAACACGGCAACTATGGTTATTTGGGTTAGGTCAACCTATGTCTATTATTCACGTTATTGAAACAAACGAATAACCTCAAATTTTCAATTTTATTTTTTTTTTGCAACTTTTAGGTTCTTGCAAAGCGGAAAGAATTATTTTAATAAAAAAAATTTGTTTCGTTGATTTTAGTTAACTACAAGGACCTGGGCGTTCCATGGCGCAAACTCTAGTAGCCTAGTTCGTGCACCTCTAGCGCCGCCATTTTTTTTTTTTCACTCATAAAAAAATTTGTTTGTATTCATTTAAACGTCAATATTATTATGCAATTTGTTTCATTGCAATAAATGCTCTCAATTTTTTGTAAAAAAATTATTGAAAACCAGTTGTCTGGAGGAGGTTCCCCCCTTAAATTAATGTTAACATTTTTAGGGACTACTCACACCAAGCGTGAATTGCGAATGCGAGTAAACAATTTTTTTAAATTTATGATAAAAAACAAGTATATTCAAAATGTTTGTCTATTTATAAGATAAGTACGATGTTTCCAATCAAATTAAGTTTAATTAGGTCCGAAAATTATTTCACAATTAGAGAAAAACGAAATAAGCGTGAAAAATCACAACTTTTGCACGAATTTCATTTTTAATAAAATTAAAATTAAATTTAATTTGATTTGGGCTTAATTAAATTTCATTTGATTGGCAACATTATATTAGTCTTCTAACAATAAGTAGACAAATATTTTGGGTTTATCTGTTATTTATATCATATTTTTTTAAAAATTGTTTACTCGCATTCGCAATTCGCGCTGGGTGTGAATAGTCCCTAACCGAAAAGGCCTCTCAATAATTTTACGTCCTTATTGACAAGCGCGCCCCTGCGTCGCAGTGATCATCTGGCCAGGAGTGTTTTTATTTACTACACGCGTAACATACTATTTTAACAAATTAATTAATACAAATGACACTTTATTCAAACAATTCATGAATGTGAAAATGTTATTTATTTTGATGGTCTGATTTAACCCCGTTAAAGTGAATGCAATTTGACCAAACCACGTTATGTACATACATCCATAAGGTGGAACAAAATAAATAAAACTACCCATGAGTCTATGCTGTTTTTAAAAATGATATAAAACATCGTGGTTTTCGTGTACACGCATACCAGGTTATTTTATATAAACATCTAGTTTAAACCTGTGTATAGTAAAATGACCTTTGATTCTATTTAACCTTTGTATTACATATATGAAAAAAAAATTTTTTTTTATCATTACAAATTAAATGTTTAATTTTCAATTTTTTCTATTGCAGTGATTCATCAATATCCACACGTGTAGATATGCTGACTCCAGCTATTGAAGTATACAAACCACCTCTCTGACATAAGGATGACACTCTCGAGAGTAATCTTAATAATCCATCAACAAGCAGTGATCTTTAATAATTTCTAGTTTTTATTATTATTATTATATATAGAAATATATTATTTAATTTATTTAGATGAATATATTATAAAATAAATATGGAAATTTAGTAGTCTGATAATAAATTAATTTTTATAATTTCGATTTGCAATTATGTTTCCGTTTATGTCTAATTACATTTAGAAAACAAAAAAAAAAAAATGAAATAAATAAATAAAACTAGATAACGAAAAATGAAATAATAGTGACAAAATAAAAATAGTTAATAATAAAATCAGAATTTAATCAAAAATAAATATTATTACAAAAACAAGAAAAAAATTAAAAAAAAAAATTGACATTATATACATTTTCAAAATTACAATATTAAAAATATAAAAAAAAAAACCCCAATTTATTAGGAATGTTCAATAAAATATTTGCAGAAAAAAATAAGAAAATACGTACAGAGCTGCTAACCAACAATTATTTTTTTGCGCTTCACTAAAAATTTCATCTCTTTAAAGGTTTCATAAAATAGCCGAAGGCCGGATTTACACGGGTAATTTTAGATGATCATCGCGATTGAATAAAAATAAAATCGGTTTTAATTGAGTTCACTTTCGATGAAAAACCTCAGCGCCCGCATTTCAAAAAATTTAAGCAAAATAAATTCATTAGCAATTAACCTACATCCTAATTTTTTAAACCATATTCGGGTTTAAAGGGTTTCAATTTTCAATATGCGGATGTTAAAATTGTATAAAAAATAAATAGAGTGGAATTTATATTTTATTTGTATTGTGTTGTATCACAATGGATGTTATTATTAATGGCAAATAAGATGATTGCCGCCACTGCTTGGTCCTTTGGCTTAAATGAGGCATTTCGTAACATATTATCATATGTGTTTTGGCGGCCAATTAACGTCACCGTTTCGTGAAATTATGCATTTAGGGCATATAGCGCCAGATTGTTGAAAAACGTATACCCCAATTGGCGGTTAATATTTGCCATTTACCGTTCTCGAAGAAGTAGAGTCTGATAACACCACCAACTCGAATTTTCGTATCGCTAAATATTATACAGTAATTTCTAACCTTTGCTGAATTATATATCTTCCTGATGAAATATTAAAGCTTAATGAATACATACATTATTTCAGTAGAGATATCGAAAAAGACGTAGGGTTGCCAGATGAAAGAATTACAAAATCCGTGTTCAAATGTTAAACGACTAGATGGTCTAGCCTGAGCCACCAGTGCAACCTCTTGTTGGGGTATTTTGACATTATGCATAATTTATTAATTAAGATTTCAGAAATACAATTAATATTTAACATATATATTTTTATAGAGAAATAAATACCTTTGACTAAAAACGCGATGTTCAATTTAGCAAACTAAACTTTGCTTTCATGTATATTCTCATAAAAATTGCACAAAGACGGAACTAAGAAAGTTGTAAATTGCAATGTTTCAAAAGAGGTATACGAATTTGTAGCACATTTTCTCTAAAGCGTCCTTTAAAGGTTTAATTTTTTAATTGCGGGACTCCTCATTTCTCGCGAGCTCTCTTTGCCATTTCTTGCACTTCATAGCGATCGCTTATGTTTTGAAAGATGAGAGACGAATTTACCTAAGATCATAAGTTTCTATCTTTATTTAGTGAAATAAACTCAAAAGCCTTTATTGGTTGGGATCTCACATAGTAATGTATAAAAAATGGTCGCCGAAACGCTTTCGAAACATCTTTTCTCAACCCACCTCACCTACCTTAAGGATCCTAACGTTTTTTGTTGATACTTATAGTAATTTTATGTATTTTGTGGTATATGGCAAAAGTTATAAGCGAATCAACCGGACAACTTCTTCCACTCTTTTGAGCTCTCTCTCTATCATGTTTTGTACTCTGGTACAGTGGTATTGGACTTATTTGTTTCGTCTTGGTATGCCCTTTTCACACGTTGCGCTTGCCTCCACTTGAATTCTTTAAACTTTGGTTTTTCGAAGCAACTTAAAATCATTGGATTTTGACCTTTATTAACCTTAAACGTGCAAATTAATTGATATCTCACTGAGTTAAGCATCTAAAATGGTCAAGAAAATTCGTGGTGCATTTTGTCCGATCCACCTAGTAGCCGGCCTTGCCACATCGATTTCTTACGCTTATTTACTTTAATTGGACTTCTTTCTGTAGAAATTGGTTTATTTTACGTTTCGCTCTCTTTCAACATTTTCATTCTCTTATAACATTTTTTGGGGATATAGATTTTGAGTGATCGGCATCCAATAAAAATCAAATACAAATACATAGCTCTACATGTCAAAAGCTAGAATAATCCCTGACTTGCATGTCACTCTCACCCCGGCCTTTCCTATTAATAATGGTGATATTGAATACATTTAACTTCACATCAGTAATTTAGGTCAGTCCAATCTCTGTAAATTATTTGGGTTATTGAAAAAAACAAAGTGTTAATTAATGAAATCGGTAATTCGAGGCCCGTGGACCGTGGACGACTAAGGACAGAGTTAGGTTTGCAGAAACAGAAAATATGTGTGTTACAAAATCAATTTTTTTTCATTCGTTTTGACATTTTGGCAAGTATTTTAACCAATAATATGCATGAAACGTCATGAAAGGGCACAACTCGAAAATTTTGACAAAACCGTTTTTTCTCGTTAATGTGATGGAAATATATTCCCGCACCTACTTGGTTTGGAATAGGCACATTTCTTGTGTTAATACGGCCAACAGTGTCAGTTTGTATAACGATAATTTTGAAAAGGTCACAACTCTTGGAGATGTGCCCTTTTCGAATTTAATGCATTTTATCAATCGGCGGCGGCGATATATCTCTATCTGTCGCTGAAGTGATTTTGATACTTATGATAACAGTTTCATAAAGTTTATACGTTGTGTTTTTAATTAGATTTACTTTATATTTTATAAATTTCGAAAAGGGCACATCTCGTATGCATATAATACATAAAAAAATATCTAAAATAAAACCTAACATTAAATATTTCTATAATTTCCAATTACTTTTTGATCCTACACTTAACCTGAAAATAAATTGTATACATTTATATACTACTTTAGAAAATGGAGAGTTTTCTTTAATTCCTGAAAAATTTAATTTTTCAGACATGTGCCCTTTTCGAAATTGCATATTCAATTTAACTCAAAGGAATAGATTCGTTGAGTTTTTCTATTCACAAAAATCTCAGTTAGCCTAGATGTAAACAATACTGGTATATGACGTTTGGATCTATCCGAACCTACCGAGTCGCGGGTTCAAATCAGGGCTGGCCCATAATTTATATCGGTAATTTTAAGAGTATAATATATGTGTGCAAATCTAGCCAGTTTCGAATTGGTAAATGTATGAAAGACCAATTATTAAGCAATCTTTCTATAGAACCAGTTGAGGCTGGAATTTTCATTAATTTAACTGCCAGATTATCCAGCGATTTATGATGCGTTTTTGTGGAACTCATTAAAACTTGACAGACCTTCGGAATCAAGATCATTTTTCAAGAATTATGATTTACATTTCAACTGAGTTTCGGAGGTAGGTTCAGCAATTAAAGTTTCTGGAATTGGGTTGGATATAGACAAATATTTTCCCTAATTTCGTCTACAAATTCATAATCAAATATCAGTTGTATTACGTTGATTAAAGATTTTCTATTTTGCACATTTTTTATAAGACACTCGTAAGAATCCCTGCAAGTACACCATCTAGTGTTAATGGGAGTTTTAATTCGCGAATTCGCTACACCCACAAGAGCCTTTTCAAAATTAGAATGTTTGAATTCTTTCAACACCTAAAACATTTATGGTTGAGTTCTGCATTCAAAACGTCTTTTGCAAAAAGACTCCCGGTGTGTCTGTTACAATTGCTGGGCCAAATGTCGACGTGTCTACCGATTTTAAACATGGGCGCGCAGCATTATCTGATACAACGGTATATCGGCTCGTTAAAAATTGTGATGTATGTGCAAAACTTTCCGGCTCTGAAGAAGAGTCCCATACATTTAGAAAATCTTTTGAGTTTCTAGTATATTGTATCATTGACACAACTAGCTTACTGTTGTTGAAAGAATTTTTCCAACAACTTATCAAAAGAACAGATTCATTCTCGATTGAGTTAGAAGCTAATTGTATAGACATTGTTGGAATTCGTTTTCCAATATGGTTGTGGACAATGCTTTTATTCCAGTCAATTTAGGTGAATAGGACGGTTTTAGGTCGAAGAATTTTAACAACATTTTTAAAATGGTCCGATTCGACAACATGAAACGGTATGTTGAATCCATCCAAAAAAAAAAACGCTGCTAATTTTGAGCTGATGTTAGCAATCTCGACATCGTTGACAATATCAATTAATATCGATAAATGTGGCATTCGTTGGCATCCTGTATTGTAATAATTGATGCATCAATGGTTCCAGAGCGGCACAACTTTCATCAAATGCTTCATTTTCTTTTCCTTTCAAATTCGATTCTATTGAATTTGTCAAATCTGAAATCTGTAACCAGAAATTCAGTTATAAATTATACGCACAATACACTTATTCGTAATCGACATATTTTGGGTACGTATAGATTCGTGTTCGAGGGGAACACTTGTTGGGTTTATTTTAGAAGAACTTATAATTTTATTTTACAAATTGCTCTACAAATATTTTGCTTTTATTAAATTGAATATCCTAATATTTGTGATTTAAAATCGAAATTACCTGTGAGGTCTTAATCTTGCAGCCGCCTTGATAGTTAATGTTTTTTTGCCAATATGCTCAATATTTATTTTTATCACTGCATTTCACGAACTGGCATTGCAATTCCTCAAAATGCGCAAGTTCGACCCATTGTTGGATCTGGTTTAATTATTGATAATTATCGAATTAAATTTTTAAATAACGCTCGGAGTACATAGATCACTCGTAAAAGAACAACCCTTGTTCAAATCTTGATAGAAGTGAAATGTAAAAGGGGATTTTTGATTTTCTGATTCTAAATTTTGGATTTTTTCGTATTCCATTATTTGGAATTTACTTACGTAAACTTTAAGTTTACTCAACAGGTATATGGTTATGGTTTTAAAGATCATAACACAACGAACTTTAGCAGACGGAAATACCGATGGGAGGGAGTAAATGAATTTCTTACAAACTCCATCAAGCTAAAGTTATACAGAGTTTTGTTGTAGAGGTGCGTTGTCATAATTGGGTATGACAGAAACGTAGTTGAATAAAGTTATTTAAGAGTCCAGTCCTGCGTGTGATATTTGGACACAAACATAGGAATTTAGTTCCCTTATTTCGGTTATTCTGATTATTCAGAATAATAGGAAAATTGGTTAATAGCGAGTGAAAACTTCATTATATATTATTGTTACTACTGCTACAGATGGGTATACCTAACTGCTCAATGACTATTGACTAGTACAAAAATCGTAATATCTTTGGGACATTTAAGTGTTTCTACTTCCAAAAGTGTTTGTGTAAATCTGGTAAGGGCGCTCCTTCTTATTCGGTGCTTGATACAGAAGTTATAACAGCATCATCCACTTACAACCCGTTAAATATTCTACACAATTTGGAAAAGGACAGTTGTTCAGTTGGCTGTTGTTTTGTGTTATGTCAATATTTCCATAAAAGATTATAATCTGAGCAACTGCAAATTTAAATTTTAACTAATTGTAAGTAATGCTTAATCTAAGCCCTCTTACTATCAATAACAACTAAATTGAAAGGCATTCTCGCGAGGAGATTTTTCATTAATCGCCTGATGATCAATATCGTAATGTAGTCTTGCAATGAAAAGTTGAAAATTTAGTGAACAAAAAAAAAGAAAATTGACCTGAGGCACCCAGATTATAGTTTCAATTGGAAAACCTTTGTTCGATTAGATCCCCAATGCAATTACTTCAAATTTTCGAAAAGCAGAAGTTACATTTAATCAAAATGTACCAATACCCACCGGGATGTGCAAGTAAACAAGAATTAATCGTCATAAAAAAAAAAAACCGAAAAGTGGGGGAGGGGTGTTAAGCCCTCTGTAACCCTCCCTCCCTACGCCACTGGCTCAGATGAATTAGTTACATTAGATTCAAACGCTAGCAGCCACAGCTGAGGATTTTATCCGAGACAACAGATTTGACTAGATCCACCGGAAGCAGCCTGTCCGATAAAAATCCCTCAAAAGTTCATGCATGTATAAGTTATTAGCTTCTATTAAAAAAAGCATTCCAAAAATAATACCTGCTGTTTTCATTCAATTGAGTTGTCCTCATCCCACGAACATTCCCATTCTTGTACTGATATGAGTAAAGCGAAAACTCGCTTCTTTTTGCATAGTTGCCATGACAAAAATAACAATACTGAGACCATATCTTTCTACTGCCATTCTCAATTTCAATTTTTGCTTTAGTATTATTCTTGTAAAAGAGAGATATGTTAAATTCGTAGAAGCACGTGTAGCACCATAAGAAGCAAAACCCAAAAATAAATGATGGTAGCCCCAGAATATTTAATGTCATATTATTTAATGCTATAAAAAAAGGACACACACGAAGAGACGAGGTAAAACGATTAGCAATACGATTTTTTTCTTGTTAACTTTGGACCACTTTGTGGAATGATGACAGAAAATTATATATAGCGTCCTTATTTTCTTAATAATATTGAAATGGCGGCATTAAAAACGGAATTAAAACCCACTCCAAAAATACCCTAATCAATAAATGAAAAAAATCCAGAAAGTTCAGGCATTTCTTCATTCTGTAACTAACCCAATCCTTTACAAATGTTTGAGACGTTCTTCCATTACGGCATATTTGCTCAACGCTGCTTTTTATTTGTTTTGCAGTCAATTTTAAACGTTTGCCCTGCTGCATTTCTTAAACCTTCTTTCTATCCGCTCCCTTTGCTTCGCTCTTTGGTTAAGCAGAAGTTAAGTATCGGCTTGTGTTAGTCGTATAAGACGCTATATAAAGGCTTTTACAGTCATTACAGTAAGGCTTATTCAACGCGTGCTTCGTTATTGGTCTTCGCATTTTCCAGAAGCTTCTGGCACATAAGCAATTTCACAGTTGAAGGATTCACGGGTCCAATAGTATAACTGAATGGTGACTTTGAAAAACTGTCTTTCTTGTTTTGCTCTACTTTTTGGCTCCAATATGGATCCATAGGTAGTTCCGAGTTAGAAAAATTAATCTCAGTGTATATAGGAATTTAGACCTCGATAAAAGAGGGAGTAAAGCAGTGTGAGTAAAAGGGCGCGTGATAATATTTTATTTCTATTCGTCTTCCATACATCGCACAAAAAGCGAGATTCGGTTTAGTGTGATAATGTATTTTTGGCCTTGAAATCGTGAAAGTCTCCTGCCGCTTAGGTATTGATAGGAGCATTAGAGTATTTGTATTAGTTCTATCATTAAAGACAATCAACATTCGACAGTAACGACACTTTGCCATTGAAATCTAAAGATGCTAAGGATACTATCATAAAATCCTCTTACACATTAGGTGCTTCATTCTCTTTGACGACAACAACATTCGCCGGGATCACCACTTTATGGCTTTGAAAAATATCGTCGGGTCTCTTAAATTCCTTTTGTCCTGCTTCTTAGGTAGAAGGATAACTTTTTAGGAATTTAAACCCCGATAGAGCTGGTAAATTATAATGAAATTTTAAACGTTTCCGGCTTCTACAGCCATCTTACTTGCCGGGTCACTAACCCGGAATAGTATATATAGTATTTGTTCGCGTTTCATTATGAATTTAAACACGAGTTAAAGATAATTCAAACCTTATTTTATAAACTGGGATTATGATTTTGAAAACCAGCAGAATAAAAAAAAACAAAACAAGATTGATTGATGATTTGCAATAGGGTTTCGATAAGTACCGATACCTAAAATTTGGAACAACAGTTGGGATAGCGAACCATATTAGGCAGTTTACTTCCTATACCAAACCATTAGTAGTTCCATTGTATGTATGCACAATAGTTGTACCACACCGTAGTTTCATAATTATTATTCCGAATTTTAAATATCAAATTCGATTTTTTGTCAGATTTCGACTTATCCTAAATTATACCTAAATTTTAGGTTTCTTTTGTTGTTATTTGGGTCTATCGACTTTACTATTTTTCTTTGTTTTGACAATTCCTAAGCAATGAAATACTACTTCCTGTGTTTGATTTGGTTTGATTATTATTCGGCTGGCGCCGCATTTAACAAATTTCGTTTCGATCTTCGAACAAAAATTTCTATGAAGTAGACATCCGTGTTCTGTAGTGTAGCATTTCTGGGATGGAAATAATTTTGGTTTCACTATTGCTTGTTTAATCCATGGAAGCAATAATTTATTTATTCATGAAATGATAATTATAATGCAAACCACTACTTAAAGGCTACAATTGTAGTCGAGTAAAGCAAAAACTGAGCAGCACGTTGCGCATAACGTGTTTTCATTGACACAGATTACCTGCCACATATCAGAATTATGATGAATGTCTATTATGTAAGACACGATTTTTTATCGCTGTCAAATCTTATTTAAAATTAAAGAATTCAAGAATATTTTCTTCAAACTTGATGACAATTGCTCTGAAGAATTATTGTAGCTGTCACATTTTGTCTTATAATATACTTTCCATAATATAATCAGAGATGGCACTGAAATCACTTTACCTAGTGTCAACAGAAAAAGATTGTATGTAGGCCATTCAAAACAACAAAACAACAAAATTACCAAATTATGTTTATTCGCGATTTCCAACAAAGTAGCTGACATCTGGTGAAAACAATATGAACAAAATTTAACCATAGAACAAGAGTGATCAGAACTGTCAAACAGTTGAATTTGACAATACTCGTCCCCTTCACTTACATAGAAACCAACGCTAACTTCATTTGATGAAAATCGCCAATATCAGAACAAAAAAAAATCACGTTGGCATGCAAATAATTTAATTCTGTGTCACGAACCGAGCGCGGAAAGTGATCTGCTAAGAATTTTTTTTTTGTCCTTAGTTGTAGTTGCTATGAATATGGACAGCCTACTTTTAAGAAATGTAGTTTCGGTTTACTGGTTAGTGAACAATTTTTTTTGTTTGTTGATTTTTTTTTTTGTGCAGCCAAAATAATTGAGGTGGTGCAGACTGTACGTAATAATCTAGGAAAAAATAGATAAATAATATTGTTATAAAGTTTGAACTAAAAAAACCAAATAATTTAATTTTTCTTTTAAAATTTAAAGGTTTTTCTCCCAAATTTATGTTACACTCCTGGCTAATAACATGCGGTAATTGATACAAACCGATTAAGTTTTAAAACTACAAATTAAATTATTCCTATAGTCATGCTGTCTAAAAGTTTGTCACATAATTTTTTAAAATTTTGTGCATAAACATTAGTATGTAATAGTGTTATGACGATAACAAAAAAAAAATGTAATCTTATTTATTTTTAATACCACTATAATTAAATGGACGATTCCGTTAGATATATACGCGCGATTTATGTTTATGTTGTATAGAGAGAAGCGTTATTTACTGTTCCAAAGGCACTAATTAGGCTAGCAAATTTTCTTTTTGTTATTCTCAAATTTAAGTTTTTTTTTTTAATTTTTCCGTGCATGGCTTGGTATTAAATATTACACATTTTAACAATAATTTTTAACATAAACTTAGCAATATTTTATACAAATATGTAACGCATACTTACTCGTATATTAATCTAATCCATTTACCTGAAAATTGTCTACGTGCATGTTTAAATATATTTGTTATTGTTGTTAATAAATGAAGTGTCTATAACGAATTTATATGAGATTTAAAATTTTATATGACAATATTTGGATGTTCCTTTAATTGTTGTGGTATTCCTTTTTAATAATAATAGATACAAAAATTTATTTTTATATTTTGAGTAGTTACATATTTGATTTCAGGTTTCAATCTAACAACCATTGTTTCAGTAACAACTATAACACGAGAATATTGGAATATTATCGTATTTAAAATTATTTGTGCAACTGAACTTTAAATATTTCAAAACTAAATAATCAAATTAATTATACTATGATAAAAATGCTTTAAAGACCTAATGCAAGTCTTTTTTTAGGCTTCAGTACCTCGTCTTGCTATTGAATTCCACGTTTCTTTTCCAATTTTATATTTGGATAGATTTATAGCTAATTAAAATGTCTTTTCGCATCTTCGTTGAAATGTCTTTCTCGCTAATTTTACCATTAATTCACCCCGGGAGCTCATATATGTGAAATATTGTAGACAAATGGAAGATTTAACCCTAAGTATACAAAACAAGTTATATAACAAAAAACGGTAACTTTTAGTATTCGTGTTTGCACTAGATCCCGATTGCAATTAATCGAATTTAATTTTCGAATTAAATAATGTAGAACGTATTCTAAATTTTACAAAAAAAAATTCTATTCGAACAATTATTTAGTTTTTTGCAATATCCAATTGGGGAGTTTATCCAGATCAAGAGTATCACAAGAAATCTAAGTAATCTTGTTGTTAAATGTTGTATTCATTTGGATTTACGTTATTTAATTCAAGAAGTTAACAAAATTTTATTTTATTTTAACTAAATTCGAATAATTGCTGTTATGATCTAGAATGGTAAGCATGCCTGTAGTCAACAATTTTATTGGACAAAAATCAAACCGGATGTACCTATTTACTTATTTATCGACTTATGCTGTGTGCCTCGTGTCGATTTTTTCGATTAAAATTCTTACTAAATTAAATAATGCTACATTATGGTATTAACCACCAGACGGCGAACGAGAAGTCTCCTCGCGAGGATCATGATAAACCAATTTAATAGGTATGATCAAGCGCATATATTGCTATCTCTTTCACTAAAAAATTATGTCATTCGGTGCTTTTTGCTTGCTATACTTTGTTTTTGTAATCACTAGTTCATAGCAAACAAAAACAAATCGAATTGTTTTGCGGTGATAGTTTCTGTGAAAACAACGAAGCCTTGTGATTTTATCGCATACCGAATGACGAGATGAGCAAGAAAAGACGAATTTGAAACAGCTGTCAATCATACCTATTAAATTAGTTTATCATGGCGAGGATCCTTTTCATTTTAGTTGTCATTTTTTATTGAGAGTGCTTGGATTATACAGTTTATTACGAATTTTTTTTGTTTCTGTCACAAGTTTGTAGCGAAATGCTGATGCTATAATGATTATACGAGTATTTTTCATTTTTGAATTAAAATCATTGTTGTAAGCAAACTTTCTGTTTTTGTTTTGATACTGTCATAACTAATGAAACTTTCCTTTGTTGCGATTTTGTTATACACTGCGCCAATTAAAAAACGGAACAGAAATTTTACCCAGATTTGAACGCTTGTATCTTGGTGAAATAACACCTTCCAAAAAAAAATTTTGTTTCTAGTTGAAGGAAATTTTGTTTTCGCGTTTTAATACTGGAAATCGTTTGATTTTATTTTGTCTTTTTATGACTTTTTTGAGTAAAACAAAAGGTGTCTAAAAAACAAATTTGCTGCTATTTGAAACTGTAAACGAACTTGCTCGATAGTTCATTCAAAAATCCAAATCGGGCAATAATTGTTCCGACACCAGAAAGTGAGGAATAATTACTATTGTGTCCGTATGTTCGTTTAGAACACCACCCATCTATTTAAACGCAAACTAGACTTGTTTTTATAATTTACTAGCTGAGGTACCCGGCGTTGCCCGGGGTAAATAAAATATTTTTATTTTAGCAGAGAGAACCAAAATCTCTTTTTTTTTTTTAAATTAACTTATATCGTTTTTCCAATGTACTAAAAGGTGGTAAAACATATTTTAAGCCCCTCAATCAAGGAAACCGCCCCTTCGGATAAGAGTATACGATTAATTTCATTTAACCATTTATCTAAACTCAGTCCTGTATTTTTTTTTTTAATTGAAATTTTAGAAAAATTATTGGAGGCACCTAGACGCTAGACTCAGGGGCTAGACCCTTTCGAAAATACTACGAAAATCTGTTAATTTTCCTGTGAAACCACTACGCAAAATTTAAATCTGGTGTGATGAATAGCATGGAAACGTGTGAAGAGCATTTTCATTTTTATTAGTATAGACAGACAAATAATTTGTCTATCCCTCCCCTATTGCAATAATGTACTATTAACAAAATTTGCTTTACATGATTTGATATAAAGAATAAAGATGCACAGTTTACGTACCCTATTATAACGCGGTTAAAATACTTAATTCTATCAATTGCATTGGCGTAAACTTTAAAAATGAAAAAAATCCAAAGTTTCAAATTAACAGTTAAAAATTTGAATTTCGATTAATTTTCGAAATTGATATTTCGGTTTAAGAACAAAAATCCAAACAAAATATTTAAAGTCTTGAACCATTAATTTTTCACAAATACATTGCCGTAAAAGTTGAAATTTAAATATGCACCAATCATAACAGCAACGAAGCAAAATGGAGCGCTAAAGATTTGTGATGATTTTAAAGTCACAACTAATCTGCAGCTCATCGTCCAACATCCGATACTCATAAGATAGAAAACTTTTTCATATAAGTAATGCGAGATGCTTAAATTCAGCAGATTAAAAGCAGGGTTAAAATTCAATTGCTGTACTTCAACAGGGGTTTTTATTTTAAATATAATTGAAAATACGGCAAGGCGCATTTGAATACAATTTCTCAAGTGAATTGAATAAAATCAAGCAAAAATAATTGGTTGGGTTCACCGCAATGCTTGCTTTAACCCACATTGTTTGATTTTGCTCTCTGAGTTAAACACAAATTTTTTGAAGTTCCTACTCTCGGAATAAAGGTGCGTTCTCTGTACCCAATGAGGAGGATCGAGTTCTGTCAATCTGTTGGATATAGATCTACCTACGATGCCATGTTGTCACTGTTAATTTCTAATTATTTGTAGGGGGTTGCGTCTCTGGGAAGTAAATATTGAATGTGAGCATGTGAGACAGAACTCCCATACGATAAGACCGTCATGTTAATATTCAGGTAATTGAGTTCTATGCTTAAAAAAAAAATTTCCTCAAGTTCTTCATTGTGCTTACATTCTTGCTTTACTTAATCGAAGAAGTTGGCGTATCCCTCGATGAGGCGTAGATTTACAGATGAACTCGCGTGTTGTCATTGAAATATGCTTGACATGCCTCCAAACACTGATTTTGCGAATGATACCGTTATCATAAATAATCATACAATTATAACATCATACTATCGTACTATCATACAACCACACCATATTATCATCATACCATTATACCCCAACATCATATCATAATACAGTTAGCTCATCGTGCCATCAAACCATTAGCACGTTTTACCGACATACCATTACACCATTACATCACCATATCATTACACCACCATAACATAATAATATCATACCAGCTTACCATCATACCATCAATCAATTGCACCATGTTACAATCGTATCTTGAAACCATTATACCTTTATACCATCAAAACCAAAGCACCATCATACAAATATACTTTGAAACCCTCATACAATCAAACCATCTCACCATCATGATACTATCAAACCATCATACCACCACACCATCCTTCCATCATACTATCAGCCATTGTATCATGTTACCATATCAAGCCTTCATTTTATCATACCAGCCTTCCTTTAAACCATCATACCAATATACCATCATAACCACAATCAAAATCACCATCACCATAATCATCACCATCATCATCCCACATTACGATCAACATTACCATCACCGTTAAAAAAAAAATGGAACAAGTGGTGATTTGTTTTTACTTTCCAGTGAGAACATGCAAAAATCAACTCAATCGGAGAAGTTTTAAAAATACCTCTTGTAAATGGCGTCTCACTGAGGAGCATTGCAAAGGGGTAACATTTTCGATCACTATAACAACCCTATATTTCTTCTCGACTGCTACAAAGTATTCGTGCAACAAGGCGCAAAGGAAGCAATCACTTAAGTCGATCAAGTAACATAATTTTCTTCTTTATATACATACATATATATTTAGAAGAAGATAGATTAAATCATCATACCATCAAGCCATCTCACTGTCATACCTTTATATCATTATGCCATTATATCATCAAACCATCAAACTATCAAACCATCATTCCGTTATACCACCACACAATTGTATCATGTTGATATCAGACCTTCATATCATCATACCATCCTACCTGCATACCATCATACCATTATACCATCACCATCACCATCACAAACATAATCAAAATCACCATAATCATCAAAATCATGAACCTCATCAAACTCATCATCATCATCATCAACATTACCATCAACACTACCATCACCATCACCGTTAAAAAAATAATGATACACGTGTCGATTTATTTTTAATTTTGCACAAAATATCCAAAAATTAGCTCAATCGGTGAAGTTTTGAAATTACCTCTAGTAAATGGCACCTCACAGGGGAGCATGAGGAAGGAGTACCAATTTTTGAAAACTAACCCCCCTATGTTTGTTCTCGACTGCTAAAAAGTATTCGTGCAAAATTTGGAAACAATCGCTCGAGTGGACCAAGAGCTTTCGTGGAACATACATACACATACATACTTTTCTTCTTTATTGAATGTATTTGATGTCAAATATGGTATGTCAATGACACCAAAAAATTCTTCTATTTGTCGATATCCAATACCAGTTGAAATGCTAGCTAAAACACTTTGATAATTTATTGAGTTTTGATGTGGTTTCTTTTCGTTGGGATCTTCAGACGAAATCTTTTTTGAATTATATTGCACATGTCACATTTAAAATAAAATTTGGAATTTAATCCGATTCTGCGCTCGCTTATAAACTTTAAATTCAGTAGGGAGCATGCGAAAGCCATATTGTGATTGCTAACTTTTATTAGTTCGTTGAAAAAATATTGCATATATGCGTTTGCCATTTAATATTTGTACGTTTTCCTATGTTGGTTTATGTGTTTAATTATTATTGGAATTTTCGGAAAATATAATTGGCGTATTCATTTTTAATTTTTATCGTGTTCCTTATACAAAGAAATCGGACACATATATTTTAAGCGTTTTAACCTTCAGTTGCCCTATTATGCGGCATTGAAGGTGAAACTGTTTTTGTATTTTAATTTTTTTTAGTTTTAGTAGTCACGGACAACAAATGGAGATTCCTACTAAATCTCGCATTACAAAATATTGCATTACATAATCTTGTTTTTAAAAGCAAAAATCGCAAACAAAGTCTCGCATTATAAAATCTCGCATTTACAAAATCTCGCAATGCAAAATCTTCCAATATAGAAACTTGCGAATACAGTAAAATAGTTTGCAACATAATTCGTAGAGATCGGTAATTAGTTTAAATGCACAAAAATTGTTAAAAACGATGTTGCAAACTATTTCAGTATAATACATTATGTATGTATGAAATAAAGAACATAACATACATAATTTTACTTAATTTAATTTAGGGTATTAGAAATTTCCATTGCTAATTTTGCTTATAATAATCTAGAATGAATTTAGCAAATCGCAATTCGCAAGTCGAAAAATATAATAACTAGGCCGGTTTTACCAAGAAAATTTTAATTTCAAATTTAATTTATTTTTCGACATTTCTGTAATATATTTTCTCGATATATACATGTAACAATTATTAGTAATTTTTAAGATTAGTTCACTATTGATTATCTATTAAAATCTCAGACAATAGTATAAACAACGGATAAAAAATACAGTTTTTTAATTCAACCAAACATGTTGGCCGAGCTAGGCCGTATACATCCACAAAGGTATATTCACAGGCAAGCTTGAACCCCCTTCCAAATGGTGGTATATTTATTTAACTGAAACTCCTACTCTAACGGACCAACGTCCAAACCACATTTATAGGGGTTGGCCACATTATCTCGCGTTATAAAATCTATTTTACAAAGTCTTTTCCACAAAATCTTGCAATATAAAATCTTGCATTACAAAATTTCGCACTACAAAATCTCGCATTACAAAATCTCGCGTTAACTTTTTCCCGTAAATATATGAAATCGCG
Source organism: Tipula helvola (assembly GCA_963556165.1). NCBI lineage: Eukaryota > Metazoa > Arthropoda > Insecta > Diptera > Tipulidae > Tipula > Tipula helvola. The sequence goes on along the minus strand of OY744481.1, from coordinate 300,359,242 downwards.
TGATTCCATTTACTTAGATAAAACTCCTAATTGATTAATTTAGTATTTCTAAGGCCCTTCTAAAATAGTACCAGCTAAAAATATCGGTTTTAGAACAGAAACCACATCTACAGCGCGTGACCACTAAAACTAGAAAAAATTAAAATGCAAAAGCAGTTCCACCTTCAATGCCCTATAACAGAATAACCGATGTCCAGTCCACCGATCTCTTGATCGACCGATTTCAAATTGCACAAAAATTATAAAAACACAATAAAATTTCGAAACACAATATAATACTTTCCAAAAATTTTTCATAAACGACTAATTTTTTTGTAAAATGAAGATTGTTTTACGAAAAATGTAGATTTAATGATTTATTTATTTATGTTTCAAAACAACAAAAAAAAAATCTATTTTTTGTTGTTGTTTGTAACTACAATAAAATTAATAAATATAAAAATTGTGAGTTAGAAGAGTAAAATAATAGTATGTAATTGAAGTGAGCAAGAAGAGTAAAACAACAATTATATTGGATAGACCAAAAAATGGTTTAGCAAACCAAATATTGATTTTTTTTTTTTGATAAGAAGAGATGAGGTGAAATTTTATTTTAACCGAAATTGTCATTAATAATCAAAATAAACGATTTTATTAATTTTTTGCAATTTTTCCGATTAATAATTAAAAACTCGAAAAAAGCCACCGTGAATAAATTCAGTTTTATCTCCTGCGCATTTTGATATAAAAAAATATTAGTTTCTTCGGCTGGTGTTTGAGAAAAGGTACATTTTCGTTGCCTAATTTGGCCAGAACTGATCATAATTAAAATAAAATAGCAGGAAAACTAAGCGGAAAATTCGGAAAAGCCACCGTGATTAACTAGGTAAAACCTAGGATAGGATCAGTAATTCTCTAGAAAAGGTACACTTTCTTCAAGCATTTTTTGCATTTTTCATGTATTTGGCCCTTAATTAAAGAACATGTGATTTTTATCCAACTGTTGCAAATATTTTGTTCGCGACTGTATATACAATATGTTAAGGCTTAAAGCATTAAGAATTCTTTCGAGATTACTTTTTCTTTTAACTCCCTTACAAATTATAGCCAACATTTTAACATACAGACTCTAAGAATTTAGTAACAATAAAATGAAGAAATTGAAGGTCAGCACAATTTTCTTTTATTATAAAGAATCTTTTGCTGATTACACAGCTAACTCTTTTTTACACATACTCAGATGAAAACTAACTAAATAAAAATCAAATTTGGCGAAACACATAAAAAGAAAAAAATCATTGCCAATGCATTTATTTCATACTATACCGAAAATCAATGTTTACGTGATTGATTTCTGTCCGGAAAACGACTCATTACGGTACAGAAAAAAGTATCCGGAAAACAAGCTATTACAGTACAGAACAATATAAAACCAAATAAAAAAAATAACTAGGGTAACTTGATAATTTGAAAATCATTTGGATTGATTTTCTTTAAATTTCAAATTCATGTTTTTACTTTAAAATTTAATTTGAAATGAAAAAAATCGAATTAATGAAATAAAACGTTGTACATTATATGTACGTTAAATGATCGGTTCCAGGTTGAAGTTAATATTTGTATCACATCAAATTGGCGCGTTTATCAGCCAATTTTGAAAAACCGCGAACAGTGCTTTAGATAAGTCATCTGATATACTTATCTGTGGTTATAGTTACACTAGACTAAAGTATCAATATAATAGGTGCCTAATTAGAGATACCCCAGTGAAGTGTGCGTGTTTTATCATAATGGTAAAGAGTACCTATAACAATTTAGTGAACGTAACGTAACCATTTTATTTCCATATCATATTTTCGGGTCATGAAATCGCACAGAACGATTCCATGATGGACATAGAGTAACAGGCTCCTAAACAACACCGAGCCTGGTTAATGTACGTCTAATAGGTTGATTTATAGTTGAGGATACCTGGGCTGCATTGAGATTAGCAACGCATCGACTCATTATTGAAAAGGGTCTGTTATATAGAATATAATCGTTATGAGCCGTGTTTTTTTATAAGTCTCGATAGATCTCAATAGATCGCATCCAGATATTCTCTATTTTTGTGGTTAAACTGCAATTGATTCAGTTTATTTTAATCAAGAATAACTTTTTATTCAACAGTTTATCGTTTTTAATTCATTTGCTTAAATTACACAACTTATTAATTGTCCATGAAAATCTTGCTTTTTATCCAGATATGCTATTACAGATTTTCCCTTTTATGAGTAAAGACACACATTAAAAATTTGTATTTTAGCATAGAAGCATACCAAAGGCAATTTTTAGTACATCTATGTATTTAATACATATTTAATCTGTTGCTCTATTTTAAAAGACAGAAGATGAACGATATAAAAGCATTAATTTTTTTCCATTATGAAGAGGCATATTGAAACTGTGTTATTTAATACTATTTACCGCAGCCCACAATTTTTTTTGGCGAAAAAAATGGAAAAATCGAAAAATGAACCTGTTTATTATTGTTCGTAAAAGTTGCTTAACATTTAAAAGATCATAGTAGCATTTTGAAAGAAAAAAAAAAAGTTTTAGTATGTCCGTCTCATTTTTATATATGGATAAAATGTATTCGCACTTTTCCTCATGTATTTATACTTTTAAAATAACAAATTATAATGAAAACAACAGTGACGTAGCGTTGTCAAAATAAACAAAATTCTTAGTGCTGTGAGTGCCAGTATTTTTAAGTGGACGATAGAAATAACTACAATTTCCCATTTTTTATTTTTGCAAATATCTGAATAGATCTTATACTATAGATACACACAAACTAGATAATCGCATATTCTACATTATCTAGTTAATTTTTCAATCTGTCACTGCACGATTTTGGCAAATCAGGATAGATAACTCGATTTCAAAATCTAGTTGTAGAAACAAGATAATCATGAAATATGTAGAAAAATAAAACAATGAAAGTTTAAATGGGATAACAATTATGTCATTTTTAATAACTTGTGTAAACTTATAGACATTATCTTGTAAAATGAAAGTTTGACACGATACAAATATCGTTTATAACTAAAAATTTTATTTTTGATCTGATTTTTGTGTGTCACCATAATTTACAGATCGCGATCACGAGAACGTCATTCGAAATCGTGATCGAAGATTATCGCGATAATTTTTGTGTGTATCTATGGTATAAGACTTATAAAAAAACACAGCTATGATTTGTAATTAAAAGGCAATACAGAATAATTTTACGCAAAACTACTGTTTTTGATAAATTTATTAAGTGTTTCTCACGTGATAGAGTACCTAGTACTTTGCGCTCTTGATACACAAATAACTATTATCGATTTACATGTCGTTTAAAATTTCCAATTATATGTAAAATCACTTTAAAATCGCTTTATATTAAAATACGCTTCAAACGCAAGTACAGCACGCCCATTTAATTCGACCGCAACATACATTTTCCAATGTTCAGCTGTCAAAAATAGTCCTGGTAAATTATTTGGTATACTCAATACGTAATGCTTGACAATGTAATGTTTCTGTAATTAAATATTATAAATTAAATAATTATTAAAATGTTTGACGAAAACTAAAATAAGAAAAGAACTTACAGGCTCAATGGGACAGGTTTCTGGTAAATTTGAATGTTGAACCAAATCCTTATAAAAGAATTGATCATTTTCCATAAAGTTACACATATCTTTATAAATTTTAGTGAATGTTTTACGATATTCATTACCCTGTCTCGCAAATACATCAAAACGAATTAAAAAACGATTATCGATCCGTTTATATACATCAACATCAACATTTAACATGTAAGTGGATCGATTAAATTTAGAAACCTGGCCCGTAAAATTATTTAGAAAATCTGGCTGTGGTGCCATAGGAACAAAACGGTCAAAATTAATTTCGACAGACCCGATAAAGTATGTATTGTAAACTAAAATTAATGTTGCCAATAATTTAAACATTTTTAGCGAAATTGTAACTTTATACTACTCGTATAATCACTTTGAACTAAATGTTTAATATTTTAAAAAAGCGGATGTTTTATACTGTTAGATTTGCATCTACATAAAAAATTTTTAAATTACAAAATTTCAAAATTCGTGTAGCTATAATTACACTTGACTGACGTGTCAGTATACTTTTAATATGATATAATTATTATAAACATATTGTAGTGAAGTGTGCGTGTTTTATATTAATGTTTTAGAGAGTATATCAATTTACTGCACGTAACGGAAACATTTTATTTCCTTCCGATTATGATTGATTTCTTTTGGTCAATGGGCACTCAATTTGCTCATAAGATCCCGTAGACCGAAATTTATGTTCGTTTCTTATTATTGATATAATTTCCTATTCTAAATTAGACTTATCTGTTAGAAGGCCATTGCCCAGTTGATACTATTGAATAGCGGTGATTCCGTCTAACTAGTGGCAAGTGAGTCCTTTAATCATCAGAGGGTTTGATTGACCAGTTAATTCATGTTACAATTTAATAATTTTATTATTTCGATCAGCCTCATCGGAAGGTCCACACCAGTAATAACTATTATTAATTAAATGTCGGTACAGCAGGAAAACACGATGTTGCTTGTTACGATTTATACAGAAGAATGTTTTTTTCTTTATTATTTCTAAAAATGAATACAAAAAGGAATACAAAATTGACAGATGTTTAAAATGAATTCAAATGAATTTTTAGCAGATTCTACATGAATTTAAAGTCAAATGTAGCGGATTCCACATGAATTTAAATTTGTATGTAGCGGATGCCACATACTCCCCTGCCAGATCGATCAACGGTATCGAGCCGGTATTATTATATGTCGCTTGGATCGATGTTGATCGGTCGATGTTGTTGCTTTTGGTGAACGTGAGCCATATGATGGTTGTGATAATGTTGGTTCGGTGTGAATATCGAGCTCTACATTTGCGATAAAAGCCGGTTTTAGGCGGTCGATTGAAATGAGTAGCTCTCTTCAACTGCCGGCAAATAAACGGTTTATGCCTCGAATGATTTAACGTGACGGTTGGTTTCAAATTTTCAAAATTCCGATGGAGTTTTTGCAATACTTCGTATGGCGTCTTCGTATTGGTCGACGGATTGAAAAACTCGCCAGGTTACCTGAGCGTGGTGCGGTAAAGTAGTTCGGCAGGCAATGCTTTGATATCTACTTTGACGGCTGTTCGTAGCCCGAGCATGATAACTTGTAGTCGATCGACCCAATTATCTTTGTCCGAACATAGAATTGCAGCCTTAAGCGTTCGATGAAACCGTTCTATTAATCCATTGGATTGTGGATGATACGGGGATGTTCTGATTTGCCTCGTTCTGAGCATTTGGCATAAATGACGCATCAGGAACGACTCAAATTGATGACTCTGGTCAGTTGTTATGATGCTGGGTGTGCCGTATCGTGATATCCAGGTCGATAGTAGCGCCTTCGAGACTATCTCTGCAGTCATGTCGGGAAGCGGAGCGATTTCGGGTCAGCGTGTAAACTTGTCGATTATCGTTAACCCTGGCTTAGCGGAAGTGGTCCAATTAAATCGACGTTTATGTGCGAGAATCGGTTATCTGGCGTTCTGATACTTTCCAATGGTGAACGAATGTGACGTTGGACCTTGTTTCGCTGACATTCGATACAATGCTTGACATAATTAGTAATGAACTTCTTCATTCCCGGCCAAACATATCGTTCAGTGAGCAATTTTGTGGTAGCACGCACGCCTGGATGCGCCATCTGGTGTGTCAACTGAGTGACAATTCGTCTAAATTTGGGTGTCATATAAGGACGCACGTTGTTTGTTGAAGTGTTACAGAACATCTTTTGTACTCCACCTGGAATGAGTAAATGTTTAATATTAAGAGAAGTTTCAATGTTACCGTTTAAAATTTCTCGAAGCTCGTGATCATTGCGTTGATCGTTGGCTAGCTGATCGTAGTCGAATTGGTCGATTTGCTGAATTCGTGACTATCGGGGTGGTGAAGCCTTCTCCATCTTTTGCTTGAATGCAAATGTCCACGGCTTATGGTCGGTAAATAAAATAAACGCTCGGGTCTCAAGTATATATCGGAAGTGCTTAACGCCAAGATATGCGGCTAACAGCTCCCTGTCATACGTGCTGTAGTTGCTTTGTGCACTTGTAAATTTTTTGGAAAATAATCCCAATGGCTGAGAAACTCCGTTTACTTCTTGGTGCAGAGCGGCCCCCACTGCATAATCAGATGCATCGACGTAAAGTGCTAGACGTGCATGATGAGCTGGAAATGCCAGATATGCTACGTTAACTAGTTCATTTCGGCAATTTTCGAATGCGATGTCGGTTTCTGTTGACCATTTGAGCCGTGTCTTGTCATTCTTTTTGTTTCCGTTGATCATTGACTGGAGTTGCCGCTGATTTCCGGCTGCGTTAGTCCAGAATTTGCAGTAAAAATTTGCAATTTTTTTAACTGCTGCTATCTTCTCCGGTAAAGGGTACATTCCATGTGGTGTAATCACGTGCCTCAGGAACTTGATTTCACTTTTGGCGAACTCGCATTTGGCCACATTTATCGATAATCCGTATCGACGCAATCTTTCAAAGACGGTTCGCAGATGCTGTTGATGTTCAGCCATATTTTTGGAAGCGATGAGTAAGTCATCGAGGTATGGGAAGACAAACTCGAGTCTTCGTCACACTTCATGCATGCATCAATCGTTGGAACGTCTGTGGGGCGTTACAGAGGCCAAACGTCATGGCGGTAAACTCAAAGAGTCCGAAGGGCGTCGTTATTGCTGTCTTTTGTATGTCATCTGGATGAATACGGACTTGATGAAATGCCCTTTGCAAGTCTATCTTTGAAAAGATTTCCTTGCCAAACAAGTTCGCAGTGAAATCCTGTATGAAGGGTATCGAATAGCGGTCACGTACGGTTTGTGCATTCAACCCACGATAATCGCCACATGGGCGCCACGAACCATCCAATTTTGCGACCATGTGTAACGGACTGGCCCGAATTCTGCTCGAGCAGCAGCCAATTTGACAGGTTCTAGTCGTCTTGAACGTGAGAAAACTGGCGAGCCTGTCGTATCAATGTGATGATAAATTTCCGAGTTGATAATTTTTGCTTTCGCTGGGCGCGTTAAATCGCTGAATTCGCGTAATAATTCTGCAAATCTTCCGGTTTCGTCAAAACTTTTTAGTGAGAAAACATTGATATGTCGATTTATGATCGACTCGATGAATAAATAGTAGTTTGAGATGAAATCTGAACCCAATATAGGTGTTTGGACATCGGCTATAAGAAATTCCCAATCGTATGGTCGTCTTAATCCTTAAGTCTAGCTGTAGCCTAATTGTGCCATAGGTTGTTATAAGCGAGCCGTTTGCAGCAAAAAGTTTGATTGTCCCGGGCGTTGATTTTTTTTGGCACGGCGGTAAAACTGAGACATCGGCGCCAGTGTCGATGAGGAACGATCGAGCTGATTTTCGGTCGATGATATAGAAAGTTTCCCGATGATGTTTCGTTGGTTTGGTTTTTATTATTTAGACGCTCTCCAGCCATGACTGTTCACTTTCAAAATTAAAATGGAAGCCTTGACTGAACAAGAAATTCAGGTAGAATGACTAATTAAAAATATTGAGGTTGGGGATACTGATTGGCTAAATAAGTTACAAATTCAAGTAGAAGAAGAAGAAAAAATCCTTCCTTGAAGCCTTCTAAACCCCACGTTTCAGACTTACAAACTGAGTTCAGACTTTATTGTGAAAAAGCCAACTCATTCAAAAACTATATTAGTGAAGTGGATAGCCTTGAAAAACTTAAGGTATTAAATTATCGAATTCGTTACTGGATAGACAGAACATCTAGATTGAGAGGTTGTTTCACTCAAGTCAAAGAAATTGACCAAGTTATTGCAAAATGGAGTAGAAACTATGCATTATGTGAAAAAAAATAGCAGTGCAGTTAAAGCCTAGCCAGTCGGACTTATCCTTGATGAATCCGGACAGGTTCGATTTTGATTTGGAAGTAAACAGGCGGGATCTAAAGGTTGATCAACCTTCACAACATATCTCGCCTCATTCCTCTCCAAAAAAATCGAATGAGTTATTGGCTCCAAAAGATAGAAACAGCTTGTCTTGGTCTCTTTCTGGTATAACGGGTGGAACAGAATTTCAGCAACTACCATCACACGTACAATTTAACACTTTATGAAGTTTATATAATTCGGTTACTGTCAGCAATAGGTATAGTACACCGTTAATACCGATTGCAGTGCCCCAAGTTAGTAGCGCTACTTCAGGAGTGTCCACACAATATCATTTTCAGGATATTGTACCTTTTAATACTTCTTATAATCACTACAATCCCAAATAGCCATATTATCGATCGCGAAATGCGTCGATTAATCGAAACTCGGAAACAGAAAAACCGTGAAATGTTTCATTAGTATCTTCTCGAAATGGAGTCTCTAAACAACCGGTTATAAAGTGGGTTTCATAACAGTGAATTTTTTAGAGATTATCCGGGATGATATGGATACAGCATTACACAGAGTGCCACCCTATCTTCTACTATCAGATCGACAGACGAACTTCGAATCATATGTTAGCGTTACGAAAAGCTTTGGTTAAACTCTGGGCATAAACTTCGAAGAAAGTAGCAATTCCTCAACCGTCTCAATCATCACACAGTTATGCAAATTTGGAAGCATTTGTGATTAGCAAACAAATTTTATAAAAAACAGTAATTGGTGAGAGAGCATCCAAAGAGTCAGGGAATTTTCTAATTTGCTAGAATTGCGAAGATTTGGCCCACCGGTATCAAGACTGTCCCATTCTTATTCAGAAAATATTTTACTTTGCGCGCGGGAAACCTGATATAATTAAGCCAAAATGTTTATTTTGTCGCAGTCAAAACTTTTGAAAAACCGTCCTCCGGTCGCAAACAAATCGGGTGCCTTGCGTCCAGGAAATACTGTTTCAAACCCGAATATGATAATTTCGACTTCGGAAATCAAAAAGGAACCGAAATCATATTTACCACTAATCAAATAAATTTCACACCTCACACTACCTCCAACTTTAATATATTAAACGTCATAAACTACCAGGATATTACCATGCAAACTGAAGAAAATTGTTTCGGATCAATTTCGCAGATATACAAACGCTCCGAGGTACTTAAACGCCTTCTTCGAATTTGTATTTATTGGAAAAAGCGTAAAAATAACCACCAACTTTATGTGCAAGTGCCATTCGCTTTGATAATGCTGACCCGCATGTAAAAATAAATATTTTCGGAAAACTCTTCTCGGATTACTGGAGCATCTATCAGTGGAGTTTTGTTTAAAAAGTTAATTTCTTACGTGAAGACAGCAGACAGATCTAAAAATAAAATTCTTAGCTTTATCAATCAGTCAATCACAAATAATGGTACCACAAAGTTGGTAAGGTTGTACATTGGCTCCAAGTTTGGATGGACAACTTTACTTATAGGCATACACTTTTGGCAGGAGTTTTCTATCGCGCCTTTGTTATTAATAGATTAGGTTTAGGTGGCGGTCTACTAGGACCAGGCATAGACACAAAAAGGTCAGTAGCGTATTAATAGCTTAGTTAAGACTGAATCAAACAATAAAGAACATGTCCTCACAGACGAGCTAAATCTAGATCGGATGATACATAGATATGGGGGTTCAGTATTTCTTGTCATAAAACAAAATGGAAAAGTCAGGCTTTACCTTAACTCCCGAAAAGTAAACTCGCGTACCAAAATTGATGGTTTGTTGGGCAGATTATCAGAGGCTAGGTTCATCACCGAAATTGATTTCAAAGATGCCTTCTGGCAAATACCGCTTGAGAAAAATTCTCGCGAGAAAACTGCTTTCTGTGTGCCGGGTAGGCCTTTGTATCAATTCTGTGTGACGCCCTTTGGTCTTTGTAACTCCCCACAAACCATATCAAGGCTGATGACAATGATGTCGAAAGTAATACCACATGAGTACCACGACCGTATCTTCGTCTGTTTAGACGATTTACTGGTGATTTCGGCCACCATTCAAGAACGTTTTCAACTTGGTTAAAGAACGCTGGACTTACAATAAATGTGAACAAATCTTGGTGCGAGAAACTAAAGTATCTAGGATACATAGTGGGTGATGGTGGCCTAAAAACTGATTCGGGCAAGATTGAAGCGATACTGGAATTTCCGGCATCCACATCAACTAAACAGACACGTCCCAAACAAAAATTTGAATTCATCAGTAAATTTGTTACTCATCAAGCTCAAAGTGCTTTCGATAAGCTAAAATTCCATCTTATAAATGCACCTGTGCTCACCATCCCCGACTACATGAAACCCTTTGCTATTCGTTGTGATTCAAGTACGTTAGGAGTTGGTGGAGTTTTATTCCTGTATACAGACGATGGGCGGGAGAGACCTACAGCCTTTGTTTCTAAGAAATTGAATTCAGCATAAAAAATTGAAACCGGCGGATTGAGGGTTTCGTCTTTAAAATAATCACAGACGACAGACCAATCGAGTCTGAAATGGCTCATGTCGCAGAGGGACCTGAGTAGGCGCCACACAAGGTGGAGCCTCAAGTTCCAAGGCTATAATTTTACAATTGAGCATGAAAAAGGGACTAGAAATGTGGTGCCGCAGATGCTCTTTCATGAATATACTGTGACACTGTCGAAGAAATAAATGCGGACTGGCTATTCAAAGTTCTCTAACCAAATTTTGTCCAGCCCTGAAACTTACCCAAATTTCAAGATCAATAGTAATTGGATTCTTATTAGGATTGAGTCAAAATTAAACGAATCACTGACTGATCTGCCGGTGTGGAAGGTATGGATTCCGTAACAATTGACCGAAAAATTAATATACGAAGAGGATGATGTGGCTATAGGTGCGCATGGAGGAATTAAGAAAACCCTTGATAGATTGAGGCGGTCCTACTTCTGGCCAAAAATGAACGAATATCACGAATATATTTCTAGATGTGCGTCTTGCAAAGCCAACAGAAGTGGTAATCTCCTATTTAAACCACCTATGGGAAATTTGTATCTAGCCGAACAACCATATCCACGTTCGGCATCACTTATCTTTTTGCGGTAGTTTACCAATTCTCTAAATTTGTCTTTTACAACCTCTACGATCTGCCCCGACCTCTAAAATTGTAGTATTTTTAAAAAATAATGTCTTTTTAAGACTTGGCACACCCGAAACTCTGGTGAGTGATAACGGTACCCAATTCAAAAGTAAAATTTTTGAAAAACTTTTAACCGAATTTAATGTTACTCATTCGTTTACTGCGCTATACTCTCCCCAGGCCAGTGCCTCAGAAAACTAGGTTGAATTATTGCCATTGAGTGACAGATTATATATTATTCACTCAAAAGTGAAAGCTAACCGTTTCAAAATGGCCTACGATAACAACTCTAAACGGTATAATCTACGAACTAGACCAGTCGTGTACCAACCGGGTCAGATAGCCTTCATCCGCCAGCACTATTTGAGTGATTGTAGTAAGTAATTTTCGGCAAAATTAGCTCCCAAATTTTTAGGCGCTTGTATTATTAGTAAAATCGGCAATATAGTATATATCTGTGAAGATATGAATGGGAAAGCGATTGGTAATTTCTATGCCAAAGATATTAAGTGTTAATGTTAACCTTTATCGTAATATTCCCCCTAGTTAACTCAGCTTCGATTGAGTTTTAATGAAACTATGATCAATCGAATCTGCCCAGCAATGAAATGAAATTTCTTAGCAATCGGTACGCATTCCTTGGTTGTGTTGTTGTTGCTGGTGTGTGAGGAATGATGTGGCTGACCGGAATAAGTTTTCCAAGAATATTGGATTGTTCAATGAATTAAATAATGCAAACAAGTAACCCTCCTGAGCCGACATGAGTGTACCCGTTAATTTTCTGGGAAGCACATTTGGACGGTCATTACAATCATTTTCAAAGCAACGCATCGACTGCTTGATTGAAAAAAAGGCTGTTTTATAGAATATAATCATTATAATTTGTAATTAAAAGGCAAAATTACTATTTTTGATAAATTTATTAAGTATTTCTCGTGTGATAGAGTACCTAGTACTTTGCGCTCTTGATACACAAATAACTATTATCCATTTACATGTTGATTAAAATTGCCAATTACATGTCCGAAATACATGTTCGTACCTTTAAAATCGCTTTATATTAAAAAACGCTTCAAACGCAAGTACAGGACGCCCATTTAATTCGACCGCAACATACATTTTCCAATGTTCAGCTGTGTAAAATAATCCTGGTAAAGCAGGTGATAAACGCAATACGTATTTGTTGACCACGTAATGTTTCTGTAAAGAAATGTCATCAATTAAATAATTATTAAAATGTTACGACGTAAATAAAAATACAAAAATAAGAATAGAATTTACAGGCTCAGCAGGACAGGCTTTTGGTAAATTTGAATGTTGAACCAAATCGTAATAAAATAATTGATCATTTTCCAGAAAATAACACACATCATTATACATTTTATTGAATATTTTACGATATTCATTACCCTGTCTCGCAAATACATCCATACGAAGGGAAAAACGATTATCGATCCGTTTATATAAATCACCAACTAAATTTAACATGTAAGTGGATCGATTAAATTTAGAAACCTGGCCCGTAAAATTATTTAGATACTCTGGCCATGGTGCCATAGGAACAAATCGGTCAAAATTAATTTCGTAAGACCCGATAAAGTATGTATTGTAAACTAAAATTAATGTTGCCAATAATTTAAACATTGTTAGAGAAATTGTAAGTTTAAACTACTCGTATAATCACTTTGAACTAAATGTTTAATATTTTCAAAAGCGGATGTTTTATACTGTTAGATTCGCATCTACATAAATATTTTGTAGTTATAATTACACTTGACTGAAGTATCAGTATACCATTAATATGATATAATTATTATAAACATATTGTAGTGAAGTGTGCGTGTTTTTATCTTAATGATAAAGAGTAAATCAATTTACTGCACGTAACGGAAACATTTTATTTCCTTCCGAGTGTGATTGATATCTTTGCCCAATGGGCACCCAATTGGCTCATAAAATCCCATAAAACGATAAGTCTGTGAAGTTAGCTCGAAATCACAGTCCGAAATTTTGGTTTGTTTCTTGACTAAAATTGCACCATCCCGAAAAAAATTTATAAGAAAATAGGCCTATTTTCAGGGCGTGTTCAATCGGGCAAAAATGATAAAAAATATCATGATATTTTAGACACTTTAACTTTATTCCGTAATTCTGTACGTCAAACCCGATTGAACAGCCAAAATGTATAAAAAAATGATAAATTGATTTTAAATGTCAATGGGTTTTCCAAACAACAATAAAACCGATAACGTCAATTTTTGAATTAAATTTTCTTAACTATAAATTGAATTTGGTTATTTTATATAATTTTAAATATTATTTCTAATAAAAATTATATTTTAATATTGTACACAATTAACTGAAAATCAAAAACCAAAATTAATTTCTTCTGACAGCTAGAACTGAAAAAAAACTTGATTTTTTTTCGTGATAAATGAGTGCGTTTCATGGCAAACGCGATAAAAAAAATCGTGATATTTTTTATCATTTTTGCCCGATTGAACACAAGGTATATTTGCCAAATTCAAAATTGGTATTCATTTCGGAATCGCGTCCCTGCTAAAAAATACTATTGGATTTTTGAAAACCAAGTACACAGTCTGGGTATTCACGAATACCAAAATGGTATTGGATACAAGCAATTTTTTTGCAAATGTTCAAATAAAATGCGCCTGTAGCACCATCCCGAAAAAAATTTATGAGAAAATATGATTTTAAAATTTTCCTTTGGTCAAACTAATTTTATATTACAGTGAGCATGATCTTTCCAAATCGAACCTTACTTATAGGATTTTCGGACTAAACGAACCTTTCCGCACTATTATGTAGATTATGATGATAAGTAATATGGGTGTTATGAATGATGCTCCAAGATACATAATGTTGTATCTCATTTTTTAAAGTCCTGTGGTGAAATTGTTGTATTTGCGCCGTGTTTTGTAGGGTCCAATCATTTAATCATTTAATTGGGTGTTGCACCGTGTCAATAATAATATCATTGTATGGTTGTAACAACATGATGTCATCTAAGTGTTGTAATACCTTTTTCCGTTGATATTTATGGTACAATTGTAAAATTTAATTAATAAAATCCCTTGGATGCGGTTCGCTGTTTCTGGTTACATGTTGATTGAAATTCCATAGATTGTTGAGTTGATACATATTACATATTATATAAAGTATAAAGTAGTGCGGTTTGTAGAATGGTATCTGGATACGTATTGTTGATCAGTGTACACTTGGCTGGTTGATTGTTTATAATTTGTGTTATGCAGTGTTCATTACTATTGCCTAGATGTTCTTGTTGGCAATATAACGTGTCCTCGACTTGGTTACAAGGCGTAGTGATATATTGATATATGTATGTGATCATTGAAAATAATTGAGGTGTATGGAATAGGAATTGTATAAGTGAGGTTAATATTAGTCGGTTGTAGAAGATGATGGTATAATTCATCGGCATGAAAATTTGGTAATTGTATTGATAAAATTATTATTGATTGATTATAATACGCTTGTAATGTTAAAAGATTATATAGGCTATTTTTTGATTTAATAAATACATTTTGTTTACTAATATGGTCATGAATATAATGAATTTCCTCGTGATTTAGGATGTGGTGTGAGATAACTTGAAGTTTAGCTAACATGAGTGTCTCGGTAATATCTTTGAAATGTTGTTGTAATATTTCAATGTTATATAGTATTCGATGTAGATATTGATCCAATGACATCATGGTTAAAATATTAATACTATGTTTGTGAGCCAATTCTAATTCCCAAGTTATAGCTTTGAAATGATTATTAATAAATTCCTTTATCTCTGTAAATCTGTTTATCATTTTTACATTGATCTTTATTTGATCATTATCTGTTTGTTGTATTTGATTTTCATGTTTATTGGTTTTGTCAATGGCTTTACTAATTTGTTCGTAGTCCTCATGGCCCATCTTACCTGTTATTTCTTTGATTATTGATCCGAGTCCATTGATTAGGCGTCATTGGATCTTGGTATTTTGGTTTTAATGATTTTTAACTTTCTTCTAATTTATTAAGTCCTTATGTTTTTATTTTTATTTATTTTATTTTATTTATTTGTATAATTTGGCCAAAATACTGAGAAACATACTCCATTTACATTTTGCCTCACATAATAAAGTAAAAGTTAATACAGTACATTATAAATCAAAACAATAATAATATAAATCAAAATATATCAAAATTTAAACAAAAAAAAGAAGCAACGAGCGAGCGACTCTCAAAAGATTTATGTGAAAACTTTTTTGTATAAATATGTATTGAATCATTTCAAGCCATTTCGATAAGGCACAGAAACTCCTCCTAAAGACGGACGTTGTTCGCTCAGTATTTAAACTAAGTTACATTTTTGGTTCAAAAGATCAATAAGTTATTCTATTTTGGATTTGGAGGACGAACTTTACTGACGTTAATTGAGCATGAGCAAAGTAGAGTTCTGTTAAGTTAATCGCCTAAGCCTGCCATGTACGCGTTAAAATATACCATTACTCATACACAGTAATCTTGTTCAAGATTCCATAGTAGTAAATGGTCACGGCAACTCGCTGAACAAAGCAAAATCGCATCGCTTTATCACTGATTTGTTTAAAATAAATTAAATAGAGCGGTTCTATTTGGGCGCAGCAATGTTGACCGTAAAATCATTGCAATTGGAAAGACAGTAGCGTGAAACCCCCCATAACCAAACTCACCAACAGCATGAGCAGTACTATTAAGTAGGGTTTCCAAATATCCGGATTTTCTGTAACCGCGGATATTGAATTGAAGTTTATGAAGTATGTGACGGTTACCGGATAACCGTCAAAAATAAACAAAAGTAGTTAAAGTTAAATATTTTTTATATTTCATATTTAAATATTTAAGTAATTGGTCTTACTAATGATATTTTAAAAATGATAATGCATTAAGTGAAGTGCAGGAAAGACGGGACTCAACTTTATTGTAAAAATCCCTGAAACCAAAAATGTTATTTTTGAATCTGTCGATGTTGGCTTTGCAGTTTTTAATGCCTTGAATAATAAATCAAGATTTGGGGTTCTCTTACTAGTTTTCTTGAAGCGGTTAAATTCTTGTTTTAAACTGCTCGGAAAATTCGATGTCGTTACATGTTTAACGGTCGTCGCATTTGAAATATAAGAATTAATTCTTCAGTTAATAATAGTTTTAATTCTGAATCTAATTCAACAGTCAAAACAGTTTCATTGCCATGAGCAATGATCTGCTTTGTCATTCGAGGTAACTCGAGTAGTTTCATCAACATGTTATTTATTCACTTCTTTATAAAAATTGTATAATGGTAAACCAATCTCACTTACATAATCCACTTTGAGCTAAAGCTCATTCGTAGCAGATTATGCAAGACGAGGTGAGTATTAACATAAAAATCAAATCTTTTCGGTTGTAACAGTAACTGCTCAACCCATATAATTCATCTGGTAAACTGGTACATTTACCGCTTGGAACATTAGATGTTTCATCTATTAGATGGATATATAGCATTATTTACACGCTACAACGCTTCGTTTCACGACATATAAATCACTTCAAACGGTACGACAGGAACCCACGATTCGTACATGTTCGCATTTTGAGCAATAACGTTGATTCAACGCAATTTTTCCTTCGACATACACTTAGTACATACAGTCATGAATCGCCCCGTTGTTCGGCTTAGATGGAAATCTTCGATAACCGGTGGAATTATGGGTGTAGTTGGGCCATTCTAGCCAGTTAAACAATTATAAGTGATCTTCAATTATTAAACTAATAAAATAATAAAAAATAAAAATGACAAATAAATATTTCAAGAAAAAAAAAAAAAAAAAATACAAATTCAATCTATTTTCGGGAATCCAAAGAGACTAATCGCGGACAGAGGCGGTGCTTTTCGATCAGGAGAGTTCAGTGAGTATTGTGATAAAGAAGGGATTGACCTACAGTTGGTTACAGCTGGTGTGGCAACAGGGAACGGCCAAGTTGAAATAATTTTCAGAATTATCATACCAGTGCTAGCGAAATTATCTTCTAACAACGCGGAAGAATGGTATCAGAAAACGGAAGACCTGCAGCGCTATCTAAACAATTCACTGCAGCGTGCAATTGGAATGTCGCCATTCGAGCTACTGTTTGGTGCGAAAATGCATATAGGTGAGGATGTCAATTTAAAACAAATCGTAGAGAATGAATTGACGAAGGCATTTATCGATGACCGGGAGCATCTGCGCGATGAAGCAAAACAGAGCATCGCGGCTATGCAACGAGAGAATAAACGAGGGTACGATCGCAAGCGGAAAAAAGCTAATATTTACAAAGTGGGAGAGTATGTACTTATCAAAAGAACCCAGTTCAGTAGTGGCACAAAGTTAGACCAAAAGTACCTTGGGCCATACGAAGTGGTTAAGGTGAAGGACTGTGATCGATACGACGTACAAAAGGTATCTCAATCGGAGGGTCCAATAAACACATCGACCTGCGCGGCATATATGAAGCCATATTATGTCGGATTGTCAGATGAAGACGAGAATGGCGATTGGGAAGTGGCTCTTGAAGAAACATCATCCGGGTCGGATGAAACACAGGATGACCGTGTGGGATTAGAAAATTGCACTGAACAAGAAGTTTAGTATACGACCGTAGCTATACAAAGTACGGTAGGCCTGGAAAAAAGGGTTTTTGTTTGTTGAGTTCGAAAATATAAAACATCAGAATAAATTGAAAAATAAAGCAATAATCATCTCGTGTTTTATTAAAAATAACCTTACATTAAAGAACCAAATGTAAGGTTCTTTTTAATAAAACACGAGATGATTATTGCTTTATTTTTCAATTTTTTCGAAAGAAGCTTTCTGTTCCACGCCAAATTTGAATTCCACTCCTTTTCGTAATGTGTCACTTAGGGGTCTGGCCAACAACGCATAACTTTCAACAAATCTTCGAAAGTATCCCGAAAGTCCCAAAAACCTCTGAATCTTCTTCACCGAATCTGGTTCTGGAAATTTCGAAATCGCCCAAAGCTTCTGTGATGACGGTTGAATTTTCCCATCCTCGATCTCGTATACCAAATAATCTATTTTACTACACAGAAGCTGGCATTTACTCCACTTAATTTGCAGTCCGTGTTGCTCGGCTACTTGCAGAACCTGGCTTAATCTCTCGACACTTTCAGAGATAGTTAACGCTGGAATGATGACGTCATCGATGTAAACACAGATAATCCCTTGGCGACACAGTTGCTCGAAGACTCTATTTATGAACCGCATAAATACAGAAGGGCTGTTGCAAAGACCGAAAGGTGTTTTCAGGAACTCGTATTGCACGAATGGAGTGACGAATGCAGTGTATTTCACTGAACTTTCAGCAACAGGCACATGAAAGAATCCATTTCTAAGGTCCAATGTCGAGAAGAATTTCGCATTCGCTAACTGATCAATTTGATCGTCGATTAAAGGTAACGGGTATCGATCTTTTACAACTATACTATTCAATTTCCTATAGTCGATGCATAGCCTCTTGGAACCGTCTTTTTTATTTGCCAATACGATGGGACTAGCGTATTCTGATGAGCTATGACGAATAATTTTCTGCTCCAGCCATTCATCGATTTGGTTCTTCACCACATCCATCTCCAATGGCGACAAACGTCTTGGCTTGAATGCAATAGGTTTCTGGTCGGTTACCTCGATGTGCAATTTGATGTTAGTTTGAACTTTTTGGTTCTCCGGATTATAGTTCACCACTAATTTTCTGATTGCGTCAGCTGCTAATTGATCCTTAACATGCCCCAAATCAATTGGAATATCTCCGTGTTCGATCACTAATGAATATGTCTCGGGGACAATCTTCGTCATGGTAATACTTTCCGGTGTTACGACAGTCACTGTTTGGTCAATCAATTCCCTACCAACAATAAAATCGACCGGTAATACCTCATCGAGCACCACATGAATTTTGGTTTCATATTCATCACCATTAATAATTAATTTGGTATTGAAATGTCCTAATGTACGTAGACCCCTAGCTCCGGCACCGTGAAATACAATTGGTTCACCATACAAAGTCGATACTCCGGTAACTAGATACTTTTTATGTGACATAAGGTTAATATCGCTTCCCGTATCAACTAGTGCGCAAAATTCAATACCCTTCAACGAAACAGCTTTAATTGTTTTGGATGGTAACATATTCCGCTCTTCTATAATTGCACAAAACTTTTTAGAGTGCTCCGATTTGCTGTCACAGTTTGTTGACAGATGTCCAAATTTTTGACATTTGTAACATTTTGGGCCTTTAACTTTATCCTTGCAATCTCTACTAATATGACCGTTATTTCCGCAATTATAACATCTAGGAATCCGTTTAAATGTCTTAACTGGCTTAAACTCACCTATTGATTTTGCCACTGTAACTTCAGATTTTGGTTTACACTTCGTTTTCCCTTTTATTTCTTCGTAAATCATCACCTTGGATTTGAACTCTTCGATTGTATTCACTCCATACAACACCGCTTTATTTGGTTCATAATCGGATATACCATCAATGCAATATTGTATTATGGCAGCCTCCTCTAAATTGCCATTTTTTCCAAGTTCTCGCATCGCCAATAAGTAATTTTTGAAGGGCTCCTCTGGTAGTTTTTTCCGCTCAGCCATCTGTTTATGGACCAAAGCACTATTTTTCTTAATGGGAAATTCTGCCTTTAATAAATCGATCAATTTTTCCCACGTGTCGACATCGTCAGCTATCCTTAAGGAATTTTTCGCCGTTCCGCTCAGTAAACGCTTCGCATAAATAATTTTCTGTTGATTAGTCCAGCCGGTGTAAACCGCTGCTTCATCTATGTCGTTTCTCCACTTATCGAGTAAATATTCGTCGTCGCCACTAAACTTAGACAAAGATTCTTCAACGTCCTTGAAAGTAAAAATTGAACTTTGATTTGCGTTTGTCGAGGTCGATGCGCCATTTTTCATCATCTCGTTTTTTCTCTTCAAAAGTTCAATTTCTTTGTCCTTCAGTTCTAACGCCTTTAGACGAATATACTCTAATTGTTCTCTTTCGCGTTGTATGACATTAGTAGTACTACTGGATTCTACCATCGTACTGTTTTTCGGACGGTCTTTAGGCTTGACTACCGGGTCATTATTTATGGATTCATTATCCGTTACCCGTTTAAAACTTTCACTCATTTGTTTTGTAGTCGAATCATCAGCTACGCTATCTCCTCTGTTTCGACGTTTACCTTTAACCATCCCGATTACGCAAAATCAACTTATAATTTGAATTGTCGTAAGCATAGACAAAATCACCACACCACTAAAGACTGATTATTCGCTATAGTCTTTTACCAATTCCGAGTAAACTTCTTAACACCTTAAGATTTAATGTTTCAAACGCTACTCCTTATGCGTTTCTTTAAAACAACACACCAACTATGGCCCGGAATTTTTTCAAAATATATTTTGTATACGCACTACGGATTCGCTGCTTTACTGTGATTTTACTATCCCGTTGTTTATATCATACCACTGGATCCCGGTTGAGCCCCCAAATGTTTCATCACCGTATTATTGATTCATGAGGTTTGCAAAACTCAAAATTAATTTTGTTGGATTCACATTTGGATCAACAAGGCATTTTCACGACTTATTTCAGAATTAATTGGTTCCATTTTATTTCTTAAAAAAGATAAAACACCTTAAGCAGCAAAAATATTTATAAAATTTATAAAATGAGCATGAAAAATGAAAAAAATACCCTAGTACATGGTTTCACGTTTAACGGGGAAAGCGAGGAGAAATTAAACAACGAATAAGGATCGTATTAAGGTTTATTGTGTTGAATACTTTAACACATTATTGAAAGGAACAGATTGTCAAAAAAGAGCGCATATATTTATAAATAAAACTTATGAAAATGAGAATTATTTTCGTATTTCTGGTTAATTGTTTTAATAAAATTAAAAAACATTGAAATTATTTAAAAAAACAATATTTCCGGATACCGTTGAAAAATAACCGCGGTTATCGGATACCGTTTCAGTCAAAAATATCCGCGGATACCGGTTACGGATATATCCGGTTCAGAAACCCTACTATTAAGAAAGCATACCGATTAAACAATTTTAAAATTATTATTCTATTATGTATCAATGTATGCATATGTGCAATTTTCACAGCTTGCTATTTCCATATTTAATTTTTTTACACTACACAAGCATAATTTGTGGTCGTTTTGCTCATATGAAATTTTCATTTTTAAAAACACTTGCTGCTGCGGCCATATATAGCAGATATTTTCACAACAAAATAAATTAAAGTAGGCGGTTATTTTTTAGATTTTTTTGTATTCGGCTCACGATGTTTTTGAAATGCCGGATGTTGTTGTATATTGCATGTGTATGCGTAAATATTGCATTGATTTTACGTTTTATTTAGTTTTTGTTTTTGTCGATATTCACACATACCTGCAATATTTTTTGTTCGGCACTTTTCTTTCCGAACCCGATTTCTATACAATTTTTTACTTACTCCTGCCGCTAAAGATGTTTTCACATCAAAAAAAAATACAGAAAATCATTAAAAACAAATAAATATGTAATTTATTGCATATGTAACTTAAGTTTTCAAATTAAGATATCAAATATTTATTAATAGAATTTAATATTGAGTTTCTAAATTTATTCACAGATAAGTTAAAGATATCAATACTGTCATCACAAAAGAAAGTGTTATGATTCATCAATAACCGATAGCGTGGCGATGCAAGCCCAATATTCGTTGTTGGAGTAATAGTTTTCCATAAGTTAAAATTTCTAGACCGGTAGGCGGGGACATAGAAATTAATTTCCAAAAGGAAAGAAGTGTGAACTAATCCATTAACTATCTTATAAAACTTAATAAATTTAATTTTGCAAGTCTAACTACATACGAAGGAATATAATCATAAATGTGAAATCTATTGAATAGTCTCCTAGTGAATCTACGTTGAACAGTCTCAATTCTTGCACTATTAATAACATAAAATGGGTTCCATATCTGTGTGCAATATTCAAGTTGACTCCTTACTATGGAATTATACAGGATTATTAGTATCTTGTAGCACATAAAATCCTGACATCTACGCAAAACAAATCCTAACAATTTGTTAGCTTTGGCACAAATCGCATCTATATGATGATTAAAACTTAGCTTCTTATCCATGATAATTCCTAAATCTTTAATAACCTCAACTCTGTTTATAATAATATCATTAAGTTTATAACTGAATGAATAAAAATTTCTTTTCCGAGTATACGTGATAATATTACATTTAGAAATATTTAAGTACAACTTATTTATATTACACCATTCAGTTAGTAAATTCAAATCCTCTTGTAGACAATAACAATCGAATTCAGACTTAATTGGCCGAAAAATTTTGAGATCATCAGCATGCAAGAGGCATTCACTCTTTAATTTAAAAGTTATATCATTTATAAATACTAAGAATAATAGATTCTTGAGGTACACCAGAAGTAGGCATAAACTTAGCAGAACAAACACCATTAAATTTAACAAAAACAGAACGTTCCGTTAAATATGATTTTAACCAAATTTTGTAATGTTCAGTGATATTCATGGAATCTAATTTATTAATAAGCGATAGATGATCCACTTTATCAAAAGCTTTTTGAAAGTCAGTATAAACACAGTCCACCTGAACGTTATTGTCAATCTGATGAGATAAAAAATTGGTGAACTCAAGTAGATTAGTGACAGTGGATTTACCAGCTACAAATCGGTGTTGACAAATATTAACTGAATGCCTCATTTCATTATATAAAATATCAAACATTAGCTTCTCGAAAATTTTATTAAATATATTGCTGATGCAAATACCACGGTAATTAGTTATATCAGAAACATCACCAGATTTGAAAACTGGAATGATAAAGGAACTCTTCCATAATTTAGGGAAAATACAGCTATTAATGGATTTATTAAAAATAATTGTTAAAGGTTTAACAAAACACGGGCCAGCTTTAGCAACAAATTTACCAGGCAGATCATCTGGTCCACCTCCTTTTTTAGTGTCAGTATTACTAATCACTAAGAGAACATCGCTTTCCGAAATTCTATCATACCCACATAAGAAATTAGAATTGTTGTAGTAATCAGGAATTGAATTAATAACCGACGGATTAAAAACATCTTTGAAATAATCAAAAAACCATTTACAAATAATTTCAGCATTGTTTGAGCTAACGTCTAAATACTTCATAACTGCAGGAAAGTCTGACTTAACAGACAAGCCTTTATGAAATTTCCAAAAAAAAATTAGGATTACTTTTAATGGAATCCTGAACAGTCATAATATATATTTTGTAGCATACCCTGATTTCAAACTTAATTGCTCTACGAAGCAGGCTAATTTGATTATTATTGTCGTATTTCCATGAGAAAAATGAATTCAAATTATTTTTGAATTATTTTTTCTCATGGAAACAA
This sequence comes from Tipula helvola, assembly GCA_963556165.1. Classification (NCBI taxonomy): domain Eukaryota; kingdom Metazoa; phylum Arthropoda; class Insecta; order Diptera; family Tipulidae; genus Tipula; species Tipula helvola. Next base: position 300,335,562 of record OY744481.1, on the reverse strand, counting down.
GTCGCGAATTATTTTTTCGAATTGAAATAAAACAACAAGTAGAAAGACCAAGTTGGCGTCTGGTGTCGGGTGGTATAACTAAAATTAGGAATGAATTAAATAATTCAAACTTTGGTTCAAAAATAATAGAAAATATGTAATGTAAATTTGTAAAGTAAATATTGAACAGTGAATTAACGATATAAAACAAACTATTAAATAATTCCGGCAATATAAACTCGTAGCAGATCCCCCAACGTTCCCCGAACGATCGCGGCAATCAGCAGAAGCATCGATATCGGCAATAATCTTTGAGTTACCATCCAAACCCTCACGGTACAAAATCAGCTCATCAAAAGAACTAATTTTAACTGGCTTGCTGTCATCATTCATCTTACAATAAATTTTACAAAACTTAATCCAAACATGCTTGAAATTGTAGTCTGTTTTAAGTTTTTTACACTCCATCAACAACTTCTTTTTCCATGAAGAAATATGCTCAACAATAAATATTTCCGAGGTAGTATTTATAAAACCTAAATATTTTGCAAATAGTTTACTACGTTTGCCATGTAGTTTCACACATTCCAGAAAATTATTTCTGATAAATTTCGATGAAAATTCAACAACAATTGGCTTAGGTTGTTTCATCGAGAATGTTCTGTGAATATATTTAATGTTTTATTTGTCAAGGTCAAATTGAACTTTATTCGCAATGGCAAAAAATATTTTGAATAAATCCTCATTATTATAGACACAGTAACACCTCTAATTTCACAATTTGATTGGAATGCATAATACTCCAAAACATCACACCGTTTTTGTAACAAAACGAGCTTATTACTATTAGTACCAATTTCATGTTTGCGATCCATATTTTCACTAAATAGCACATCAACGTTATTTTCAACTTTTCCAACTTTTACTTCTAATTTAGCTACATTTTCCAAATTTTCTTTCATTGAGTCCAAAATACGCGTCACATCAATCGAATTCTGCTCCAATTTTTTTAATAATTTGATGGAACTAGCAAACTCATTTTGTTTATTTTTTAGTTGGGTGATATCGACTAACATTTTTGATATCGATTGTTGAACACTGGGATCCATTATAGGACAAACTACATACACAAACACTACAGCAATAGTCAGACTTATCAAACGGTACTTCAACACAATAACTATGAACATCTAATTTACAATTAAAACATGAAATAGATTTTCTTTTGATGATTAATTTGCATATCCCACACAAGTTTTGATTGTTATAGTTTACAGCCATGAAAAGCACATAACTTAGGAGCACATATAAAATGCCGAAAATTAAGAATAACAATAAATCTGATCACCGTTCAAGAAATATCACAACGTTACCACATTATGCAGAAAAACATTATTGGTAAAATAACAGAACCATGGTAAACAATAATGATAATATTACACACACTTTCACATTAAAATAGCGTTATTATGAATTCAATAAAGATCAATTCACTTTAAATGATTATAAAAACTATGATCACAATTCGTATTATGTCTATAAAGCTACATACAGACACTGTATTTATCATCAAAACTATAAGCGCTATATTTAATTCGTAATTAAATTGAAAATAATAATTTATAATTTTTGCAAAGCAAACACTTGATGCGTACAGTACAACAGATTTGAAGAGAATGACAGTTAACCTGTTACTGTATAATATCAGAGCCTTCTAGAGTATAGAGCCATAATCATTATGACGAATTTTTTAGAAGCTTTTTTAGTGGAATAACTTTTCACTAATTTCCATAGGAATCCATAGTAAAATTGGTGTTTTTTAGCTTCAAGTTTTTCATTGAAAAAAGCAAAAATGTTACAAAATTTTTATACAAAAGTGTTCTACATACCTTTAGCAGCAATATACGGGAAGGGTTTATTGGTATTAAGTAAATATTAATTGCAGAAATATTAAAATTAAATTATTTCTAAAATATTTTTTTCGAACTTTCATTTTGAAAAATACATCAAAGTTGGCTCTGACGAATTAAAATAATACTTGTTACATTTATCTTTAGTTTTACTAGTGCACGTTAGATGTCTCAGATTTATATAGAAAAATACGAAAAAGAATTGTTTAATCACAAAATTATCACACGTTCTTAATATTTTGAGAATTTGTTTTGCTTTTCCTACAATTTTTGAACTTAAAATATCCCCAGGTGGCAATTTTTGGTACGATTTTTCAAAAATTTGTACTGCCATCACTGCCATCTATGTAATGTATATTGACTTAATGCACACAATTTGTAGTAAGCTTTTCTTTTTTATTTGACCAGAATGCTGTTGTTATGAACTTTTTTTTATATTTTGGTTTAAATAAATCAATTATTACAAGAAAATGAAAACGATTTACTTAAACGACATTTATATATGTTGAAATTCAAACATTTATGAAAATATTTCAGAAATCATAATTAAGAATTTGTAACGTTTTCATTGACAAATTTGTCTTAAGAAAAAAAGTGATTTCCCATATGTTTTATGTGTTTTACTATGGAAATTTCGATTTTTTCGTCGTTTCTAATTCCCTTAAAAAAGCTTCGTTTTTTAGATTATGGCTTGTATAATCAAGGTTGCTTTGATAATATCCGTAATTCGTCATTGACTTTAGCTACCTGTTGTAATTTGTAGATGTTACTATCTGTATATAATATGGCTTGGCCGTAACTATTAAGGTCAATGAGGTGTAGAAGTCTACTGCTTCCAGTAATTAATTTGGCTTTTCCAAATGTGGTAATGTCCATAGATTGTGTGTTGACATTTTATGTGACCTGCAATGGTTTCTTAATTTTATTTTTATGAATTTTTCTTTTGCTAGTAGTTACTGTTATCTTATTATCATATTTTTTTAAACTTGGTGTTTAGTAAATTTTGGATGCATTTTATTTCTTTTATTATTTTTTTTCGTAGATGATATCATTCTTTTGGAAAACGGGTGGATCTATTCTATTTTTATTTAATTTACTCATTAAGTTTGTTTTGTCCCTAGCTTTTCGTTGTTGTATTAATCTACATAACTTGCAACGTAGTTATGTAATTTGACGTTTGTATTGGATGGGAATATTTCTTGTTTGTCATAGTGCCCATTTTTCAGTTCCATAGGTGTCATTTGAATTGTGGAATGAATAGAGTTGTTATATGTTATAAGAGTATCTAGCATTAAGTCTTGACTATCCTTACTTTGATCTCTGGAGTAAAGAACTCTATAAATTTCTATTAACGTAGAATGGAATCGTTCTACAGGTGCATTGCCGGTAGAAGCTTTGGGCGTTGTGAAATATAATTCAATATTATGGGATATACAGAAATGTTTAAAGAGGATAGAAGTAAACTGTGGTCTTCTATCGGTAACAATTTTCTTCGGTTTTCCATGAATAGAGATAAATTGTTTCATGGATTTTACTATTTCCAGCGAATCTTGCACGTTCAGTGGCATGGCTGATCCAAATTTGGAGAATTTATCCAGGATGGTTAAATACTGTGAATTATGAATAGAGAAGATATTGATATGAACTATCTCGAGGGGTTTTCCTGGTATTTCCGAAATTTCTAGTTTTATCGCCCTGTTATTCCTATTATACTTTTGTGTCTGACACGTTTCACATTTATTGATTATTTTGAGAATAATGTTTTTCATTTTTGGAAAGTAAAAGTTTCTTTTCAATTGTTGGTGATTCTCTTAGATGCCCAGATTCCTTTTTGGAGAATTTCATTGATAATAATTAATAACTATTTGTTCTGCTATATTCTCGATATCTGTTAAGATGTATTTGCACCTTAAAAGTTTAAATTTTTTTCCTAAGAAGTGGGTTTTAAGTGGGTTTATTTTGTCCTGATTGAATCTTGCACTTTTGATAATATATCTTTTTTTTTTGAGCAGAATAGTATTCTGAATTCTGAGTCAAGATCATTTGAGTTTGCATCTATACGCAAAATTAATTGGAATTTAAATACATTCAACGGAGTTTCTGTTGTAGAAATACTCAGAGAAAAATACTATACAATTGATATGATTTACTATTATTTTAATAATTTTTTCCTATTAATTTTAGTCAATCGTATATATCACTTTAAATTAATAATTTGTAAACTATTATACATAATAATAATTGGTATCTACTATTATTTTAATAATGTTACCTTATTAGAACAATAATATACAGTATTAGAAAAATAATGGTATATACTATAAAATAAACATAAAAGGACAATCGAATTACTATTGTATAAAAGGTGAAAGGTATGTACTATTAGTATAAAGAGAAAACTATTAATTTAATGTGACAAATTACATTGGAAAGTAATGGGATACTATAAAAATAATATGACAATCTTATTAAAACAGCAATCGTATTTATTATTATTATACCTGAGATTTCAAAAATTCAAATAAACCAACAGCTGGTTTGCAAATTTTTTTATTTATTAATTCATTTTAATAATATTGATACAAAATTTTAAACTAAAATAATATAATGCGATTTATTATACTTATGCCAATTAATTACTTATTTCTGCAAATGTTTTTAATTTTTTTTGTAGCCTGAATGCTTTTTTTCCGTCATTGAGGAGATGTACAATAAATGAATTGGTGGGCCGTCGAATTCAAGAACACTATGTAAAGAATATGACTCACTGGGAATATGACGTGCTAAGTCAGCCTGATAATACTCACTGAAATAATTAATAGGCCATTGTCTACATACAAAATAAAGATCTGCGTTATGTAAAACAATTTGTTCAATTTCATAAAGTTGTACGGACTGTGCGCTAGATTTTGTTAAATAAAAGCTTGTATTATACATTTTGCCTCTAAACTTTACTTTTAGCAAACAACTAGGTTCCAAAAGGTGTATATCCAATAAATTTTGATATATTTCTTTGTACATTAAATTGAGATTGCAAGGTCTTAAATATTTCTCTTCAAAAATTAAATCATTTTAAAAAAATTTTTGTGAAGCAAGTAAATGCGCAAATTTAAGTCCAGCTTTGATAGCAACTGTAAATGAAATATTAATTCTTGAATTAATAGTTCTAGCAGCATTTTTGTTTTGTTTATGCAATGCTTCAAAGCGCATACTGATTAACTTCAGTCACTTGTGGTAGTAAAATTAAATCAACTATTTTAATTAAAACTATTAAAAACTCCCATACTTTGCCACCTTCGGGTATAAGATCTCCTATAATTAATGGTAAATAATTAATAAAAGTCATAGTTTCACGAGCAGTTATTTTTAAATTACATAATTTTAATGCGGACTGTAAGGGTAGAGAAATATTACCAATTTCGGTTTCGCCGTAATCAAACATTTGTTTTCGGCTATTTAAAATATCGAGTGTTAAAAATTTAGATTTTTCTATGAAATGTAACAAAATTTTTGCAATATTGTATTTACAAACTCCTTCAAAAATGGCATGCATGATGTCAAAATAAAAATTATTTGTTACATGAAAATATTCAATTCCGTTGAAAACACAGTTGCCCCTTACTCCAGTTTGTTTTTCATCATTACGTCAACTGTATAATTGCCAATATTACGTAATGAGGTTTTATGTTCTATTATGTCCGATTGCATTTCACTCTTACTTCTTTTACAAGCCCTACAATAATAATTTGAATTGAAGCTAAAAGAAAATCCTAAATACGCATTGAGGCCCAAATTATCACCAACCGCGAACGCTAAAATGAAATTAATCTGATAAATTTTATTATCTACTTCAATTTCTGTACCAATTAAGAGTTTCTAAATTCTTTATCCGATTAACAAAAGGTTTTATTGAAAAATAATTGCCAAATAAAGATCGGTCTTTCGTTTTAAAAAATCCGGCAGCAAATAAATTGTTTAACTTTGAAAGTTGATGCTTCAGAATGGTGGGAAACGTATAATAAACGCCACAAACGGATTGCTCTTTAGCGTGCGAGCCCAAAGGATTGTCGATGCAAAAATCATCAAAAAATAAAATAAAAGGAACTGTTCACTTCCCCTCAAACATATCGCTCTTTTTCTTCCATACGTCTCCATGTATTAAATTACCATAAACTACCCGGAGTATTTTTGTTTAGGGCGTCAATATTTTCTAAAGTTTGTTGCAATATATTTCCGCATTCAAAATATTTTTTCATTTGAAATTCAAAAGACATGATGACACCAGTTACTTTATTCGTATCTATTGTAGGGGAATTGTTAATAATAATTTCACAGACTTCTTCGTTAATAAATAATATAATACGAAGGTTTTTTGAACAATCCTCTAGATTCCAATTCTTGAAGAAGTTTGTATTCAGTTTTAATAGATTGAAATGGATGCTTACACTGATCCAAAATGTTTTCGGCAAGTGCCCTATTGTCATAATTTTCTATTAGAGGTAAAAGTTGTGTTGATATAATTTCAATGAGAGGATTAGTTACTTCAGTTTCTACTTGCTCTATAATGTCAGAAACGTTTTTACGATTAAAATTGTTATTGTTATGCAAACATAATACAAAAGTAAGTGCAGTGAAATTGTTTGAAAAACCATTACACACTGAAGTTAATTGAGCATTTTCCGTAGGTTTTATGGTTGGGTTACTCTTGTCATAAATTCTATTTTCCTCAATTATTAAATTACTAGAGGGTACATCCCCTCCTAGGACGGATACAATTTATATATAATAGTGATGTTCGCAATGGTCGTTGGCACAATCAACATTTGACCATTTGATATATTTTTAGCCCGAGTATAGGAACAGCTCGAAATTTAAGGCTTTTAACGATTATTGTATCTTAAATAGACCTTACACCAAAGAGTAAGGGCTTTTAAGGATGATTTTACATGTGTTGGGGAATCCCACAAAAAACCTTACAGACCGACAAACAGCGGGAGCTGTGCTTTTCTTCAAAAATTACAAGCCCCAGTTTCTTTACGCACAAATAAATGAGGGATTCTCTCTCTACAGTGTCCTAAACTATAATATTGTAAATCGCTATTTTGAAGATATCAATTTCATATAAAACTTATGTGGAGAATAATTACTTTAATTTAAAATAAATTATCCACCACAGTTTCTTTACTCACAAATTGAGATTAGAATTGAATATACAATTTCGAAAAGGGCACATCTCGAAAATTTTGACAAAACCGTTTTTTCACGTTAATGTGATGGAAATATATCCCCGCACCTATTTTGTTTGAAATATGAACATCTCTTGTATTAATACTGCTACCAGTGTTGATGTGTATGACAATAATTTCAAAAAGGTCACAACTCTTGGAGATGTGCCCTTTTCGAATTTAATGCATTTTACTAATCGGCGAAGGCGATATATCTCCGTCTCTTGCTGACGTGATTTTGATACATAAAAGTTTCGTAAAATTTATACAGCACACTAGGTATAATATTATTGCAAATTCTTAATTAACTAAAAACTGCTTATCAATTTTCAATTTCTTTTTACTTACAATTAAATATAAAAATTCATATTTAATCACAGTTAATTTCAAAATTCATTTCTATTTTTATTTGTATATGATTAAACCTAACATGCATTTTTATTGAATAGTATTGGTCTTTCCGAATCACTTCACCAGCTCCTGGCATTTGTGAATGGTGATTTATTCCAAATTCGACAAATTTAAATCAAAAATTTCTTTTTCTTTTTGTGTTTCTCATTGTTAATAGACTGTTACTCGATTCCAAAAATGTTCGATCGAATTCAGATCAGGTGAGTGATCACGCCGTTGTAATTTGCTTAATTAATTCTGTCGTTTGCTCTGCTTGAGGTGTTGGTCGTTGTTTTGCTGAAAATACAAGCCTACTGGGGACTTTAATTATCCGAACTGCAATGAAACATTCTTCTATCACCTCTAATGAATGAAGGTTTATAAATCTTAATTATTTAGAAGGCATCATTCACAAGCAGTTGCTCGAAATAGTTTGAAAGACCCGAGCCATTCCTTGTTTATCCAAACATAGTTTTGATGCCGAAAAGGAGAAAAAAAGTACTATGAATTGACAAAATAAAAGCTAATCTGTTTGGTTCTGTAGGTCGACATTATAAATGATCTTAGCCCAATTCAAACTTTTGCCCTAATATACTTGGTAGTGGTCTTTTTTTGGCATGGAACATGACAATTTATTTTCCGGAAAATGGAATGATTACGGTTGTTTACATTCATATTATTAACTCATCTAATTCTTGGTTATACCGACGAAGATAAACCACCACGCTTGTGTTTTCAGCAAGATAACGACGTAAAGAATATCTCGAGGTAGCAAAATATTAGTTTAACGATTATGAAATGGGGGTCGCGCAATGGCCAAGACAGTCACCTGATCTGAATCCGAGCGTACATTTTTAGGATTGAGTAAAAGTCTATTAACAATGAGAAACACAAAAATAAACAGAAATTTTGGAATTGAAATTTGTCGAATTCGGAACAAATGACCGTTCACAAATGCCAGGAGCACACGACCAATGTTATTCAATAAAAACGCATATTAGATCTAATCATGCACAAATAAGAGTAGAAATGAATTTTGAAATTAACTGTGGTATTATTTTGAAAATCACTGTACGTTTATGTTTCAGGAATTTCGAAAAGGGCACATCTCTTATGTATAAAATATATAAAAAAATATATAGAATAAAGATTAACATTAAATATTTATATAATTTTCGATTACTTTTTGACCCTACATGTAACCTTAAAACAAATTGTATAAATTTATTTACTACTTTAGAAAATAATTAGTTTTCTTCAATTCCTGAAAAATTTAATTTTTCAGACATGTGCCCTTTTCGAAATTGCATATTCAATTGCTCCGATCAGAAAAGGCGTTCTCTCGCTACCAGTGCTCACAGGCATTGTAAATCGCTATTTTGTAGTTCGTAATTTTAATTAATATTTATGTGGAGATTAATTATTTTAATTTAAAATAAATTATCTGCCAGTTTTTCTATGCAAAAATGTACACTATAATTGCTCCGATCAGAGCATAGGCATTCTCTCGTTATAGTGCAGTCACGCCATGTAAATCTCTATTTTATAAATTTAATTTAAATTAAAATTAGTGTGGAAATTAATTATTTTAATTTAAAATAAATTAACCACCATTGTTGCTTTACGCAAAAATTGACTTTAGAATTGCTCGGATCGGATGAGCCATTCTCTGAGTACAGTTGTTCAAGCATTTAAATCGCGCGAAATCAGAGATGATTTCGTTGCGATAATATTATGCGTGAATCATGAAGCCTAAGGACCAACCTAAGAAATCATACATTTAAATTAAAGGTACTTACAGTAATTGCCCACGACCAAAGGCAAAATCACGTTTCAATTTTCTGAACATGCGGTGTAAGGCGTGAAAAAAATACAAATTGGAAAAATTAAACTAAAATGCTTTGGGCACAATCGAAGACCTTACGTTCAGACTAAATTATTTAACTTTCATTGTTATATTGTTTCAAACATAGCATGCTATGAAGTTTATGATAGAAAAAAATGTTTACCAAAAAAATCTCATGGCTTACTACAACTCAATATAAAAGTTTTTAAATAACTTACAGTAGTGTTCGTATACATTTAGGCGCAAAATAAACTTGTACCACGTATTTTCTTGTATAATTACTGTAATAATAATACACAAAGAAGAGATATTATTCTTTGTAACTTTATAAACTTTATAAATATTGTCCTGTTTTTAATCTAGTCACCTTACATTGATCATCAATCAATAATTTTAACAAAAAAAATATCACTGCGGGCCCAAAGGGTGAACCAATTTTCATAACAAAGATTGTAGTGAACCTAATGGAATAGTTATAACATTAATATAAATATTGCCTCACTTTGCATTCCTTTGGAAAGACAGAATGAATTACATTGGTTACAATCACTAAATCCCGTGTGGTTATTAACTTTCTGTTATTGGAATAAGTATATCCACTATAAGCGACGTTAATATATCCTTGTTCACCTCATCAAGTATTTTATGTTCTTCATAATATTTTAAAACTTCAACACCTATTTCGGAACTACTAAGTAATGCCAGAAGTTTCGAACTGGTAAACACATTTTTTTCACCCTTAAGAAGCGAAAACGCAGAAGCAATGCGTTCCGGTTCAGATGATGGAACTGTCGATTGTGCTTCAATCCACTCCCTACAAGAATTTGAAATGGAAACTCGGAAACGGCATCTCTTCTCCATAAATTTAAGTGGAATCAGAATTTCGCTCTTGTTCCCAATTATGGAGCTGGAAATAAATCACTTAATTCAGAATCGGTGGCAACTATAAGGCTTTCAATGTCAAAATCATGATCTAAAACAAAAATAAAAAATTAATAAAAATAATACTTTTTGGTAATTATGGTTATGAATAAAGTGGATAATCATCTTACCAATAATACGCTGGTAAATAGTTTCGTCAAACCCAAATCTACAACAAATTAATTCTCGCAATTCGTTTTTAATTTCAATTACAGATAAATCCAGTTCGCAGGATGGTTCAATTATAAAATCGTTCACGATGGCTTCCATGTAGCTTAATTTTTGCAAATTATTAGATGTTGAAGTTTCAAAATATTAGGATTGAGTATTGATTCACAAGGACGGATTTTATATCCTATGTATTTTTACCATTGCAAATTATTGCTTATTATTATTACTTTACTGCGGTCGAATTCTCGAGTAAATCCGTTCGAATTGGTCGAATCACTTTCACTGCAATAGCGCAACTTAATTATACTTTACAGATTTATCATATTCACCTTAAATTTGTTCACATACACAAGCACTTTGAACTTAATTATTAAAATATTATATCAATTCTATATATATAATTTATTTAATTATATTCTGAAAGTGAAAATCCTTTCTTGGTGAACTCGTAGTAATTACTGAAACTGTAGAGCAAAATTCGAATAAAAAATAAAACTCGATGCAAAAAAAACGGTAAAATTTATGTGAATACTATTGACTTAATAGTATATGAGATTTTCATTATGTACTATTAATGTGAATACTATTGATTTAATCAGTTATCAGAGATATCAATATGTAGTATTCACTTTAATTTTACCGTTTTGTTGTGTTGAGGTAATTTTTTTTATCCACAAACGTTTTCTGCTAATATAATGATCGTATTCATAAAGTTAAATGGAGTTAATATTCCAATTAATAGTTTGATTTAAATGAAAATCGCTGATATAATGATCGATTAAACTTATTTGTATCTGAATACATATGTATATCTAAATTTTTCCCGAATATGGAAGTTGTTCCCGAATAAAATTTTTTCAGTTAAAAATTTTGTTAGGACACATTTAAAAATGCACACCATAAATTTAATTCTACGGGCACTATTCATAAATAATTCCATCAGAATATTAGAAAAATAGTACAAATTTATAATATACAAAGTATGTAATGTTAATTTAATAGTATTTGTAGTAGCTTCAATTCTTGTTGCAGTTTAAAAATCAACTGTGTATTTCCTATTAAATCAATTGTATAAAACAATGGCCAATTATGGTTTTAATATGAAACAATTATACCATCATATTAATAACCGTACCATTAAGAATTTAATAGTACATTTTTCTCTGAGTGATGTTTATGGTTAAGCGTGGATTGAATTTCTTGTGGATTTGACGATGCGGAAGATGTGGATAATTGATCATCATCAATATGATTTATTTCAGGTATAATGCGAGATAATGCATCCGCATTTGTATTTTTTGGGAACCGTTCATAATGCCGCGTTTTAAAATGTCGCGTTTTAAAATACCGCGTTTCAAAATGCCGCGTGGTACAAAATGTCGCGTTTCAAAATGCCGCGAGGTACAAAATGTCGCGTTTTAAAATGTCGCGTTTCAAAATGCCGCGAGGTACAAAATGTCGCGTGGTACAAAATGTCGCGTTTTAAAATGTCGCGTTTCAAAATGCCGCGTGGTACATAATGTCGCGTGGTACAAAATGTCGCGTTTCATAAAACCGCGGGGTTCAAAAAACCGCGTGGTACAAAATGTCGCGTTTTAAAATGATGCGTTTTAAAATGACGCGTTTTGAAAAATCCCTTATAAATCAACACAATATGATGTGAAATAATAAATAATTTAATAAAAATTATTTGAAACAAGCAAATTGTGTTTAAACATATAGTAAAATTTTCCTTCACTGAATGGAAATTATTTATAAATGTAATTTTATGTAATTATAAAGTGGGTCTAAGAAAAAGAACGCAAATGTTGAAATTTATTAGAATATTCCTTCACTAAAATGTTAAAGTTAAGTCCTTATATATCGGAAGTTGATATCAGATACACAATTTAATCCAAGTTGAACATTTTGTACGTCGCGGCATTTTGAAACGCGACATTTTAAAACGCGACATTTTGTACCACGCGACATTTTGTACCTCGCGGCATTTTGAAACGCGACATTTTAAGACGCGAAATTTTGTACCACGCGACATTTTGTACCTCGCGGCATTTTGAAACGCGACATTTTAAGACGCGACATTTTGTACCGCGCGACATTTTGTACCTCGCGACATTTTGAAACGCGACATTTTAAAACGCGATATTTTAAAACGCGACATTTTAAAACGCGGCATTTTGACCCGGACCCGTATTTTTTATACCTTTCTTATATTGGATTTCATAATCGTATTCTTTTAACTTCAATCTCCATCTGACGAGTTTGGAGTTTGGTTCTTTTAGACTAAATAACCATGTTAGAGGCTTGTGATTCGTTACGATTTTGAATTTCCTTCCAAAGAGATATGGTCTGAAATATTTTACTGACCATATAATTGCTAAAAGTTCTTTCTCAATGGTTGAGTAATTCTGTTCGGTGACCGTTAAGGTTCGTGATGCGTAACAAATAGGTTTATCTAATCCTATTTTTCCTTGGGATAATACTACTCCAAATCCGGATATTGGAGGATTGGATCATTGCAGAGTAACTGCTTACATGTCTCAAAGCATGTTATATATTCTTGATATACGATAATCTTTTTATTTTTTCTAAGGCATTGAGTCATCGGCTTTGTTATATTAGCAAATTCTTTGACAAATTTCCGGTAATAGCCAAGTAATCCAATGAAAGACTTTATTTGCTTCTCCGTCTTGGGAATTGGAAAATTCCAAATGGCTTTGATTTTCTCAGGATTTGGTTTCACTCCTTCCGAAGTAACCAAATGGCTTAGAAAAGCTACTTTTCGGTGTAGAAACTCGGACTTGTCCAATTGTACCTTGAGATTGGCTTGATTTAATTTACTGAATACCTGATCTAAATTTATAATGTGTTCTTGTAATGATGTACTGAAGACGATAATATCGTCCATATAACATAAACAGGGTTTTCCCACTCTTTGGAAAGTGGACGGAGCGTTCTTAAGCCCTAATGGCATTCGAACATATTCGAAATGGCCATGATCTACAGTAAAGGCTGTTTTTTCTATATCTTTTGGATGAACTTCAATCTGGTGGAAACCTGAGGCTAGGTCTAGGGTAGTGAAATATATGCACTTGCCCAATTTGTTTATAGTATCTCTGTTATATTTGGTACGAATAGCTATCATCGATTGTCTGTTCATTGAGTTTGCGATAGTCTATGACTAACCGCCATTTATTTTCTCCACTGGCATCGGCCTTTTTAGGGACTATCCAGATGGCGGATGACCAAAGGCTATAACTGGGTGGTATAATTCCTTGATCCAACATCTTTTCGATTTGGTTAGTTACCTCTTCTTTGTGTACATAGGGGTAACGATAACTTTTCGAATAAATTGGTTTATCATTTCTTAAATCTATTTGGTGTTTAACCTGATTACTGAAAGTCAATTTTTGGCCTTCTTTCAGGAACAGACTCTCATGTTTTGTACAATTCTTATGAGTTTGGAAAAGGGTTTTGGATTTTGTGGGGTATTATTGGTATGGAATTGTCCATAAACGGGTTTTGGAAATGGTCAATGATTATAATAGACATGGTTTGAATTGAGAGGTTTGGGTGGATAATTAGACTGCCATGTTTGCATTATGGGTTGATACGGCTGTTGATATTGAACATATGATTGTCTATTTGGTAATATTGGTATTACCCTTTTTGGAGGTTGAGGTAGATTCGAACCATACGATTTATGTTTGATGTATTGCATGTTCTGTTCACATTTCCTAATAGAGAGTTTCTTTGGTTCTTTTTACAATATCGTTACATTAATTTAATTTAACATGGTTTATTATGGTAGATTGTATGTCTATCACCTTGGAAAAATATTTTTCAATTACGTCATTACCTTGATGCAAGGTGTGAAGGTCACGAATGAGACTCGTCTCATTCCTTTTGTCTGCATAGTTGGTTATGAGATTCTCTTTTATCTCGGCCCAGTCTAAGGAAGTGCCATACATTCCTAAGACCTCGTCTGCTTCATTAACAATCTTGTTTCTGATTGCTCTAAGGAACGTTGTGGGAAGTTTTCCTTCTCCTAATATCTTTTCAGATTGGTCGACTATCTCGTCTACATTGTCTATAAACTCGTGAAGAGTATGCCTGGATCTACAGACATTTCTATTTATATTAATTTAAAATTTTCCTGTAAATTATTGTTATCTTTTGGATCAATATCGTCAATTTTTATATTATTAAAATCGTTAATTAAATCATCCATATACCATGGTGATTCATTCACAAGTTAGTTAATTAATATTGATTTTATTTATTTCAAATCTCTCTTTAAAATATATATTTTTTTATAATGATTCTATTTTATTACACTTTTTTGTTTTTTATTTCAAATTATCTTACACTTTTAACTTAAATTAATTATTTCGTAAACCGCGAAAATCATGGAAATCTTTCCAGATGTTTTCTAACTTCATATACCGTGAAATATAAAACCGTTCTCATATTCCGTGAGGTGCGACAATTGATAATATAATGATGTAGGTTTTATTCAGCATTCCGTCCCGCAATACTTGTTTGGTAAACCGCCAGTTGATGTATCACTTTGTTTTTAAATTCACTAGAGTCTTTTGTATTAACACAATCACTAAAATATTGATATTCCCTCAATATTTATTTATTTATTTATTTTATTTTTCAATTTAACTGACAGACAGAAGATTTTATATCTCCCAATTACCTATCAGTAAGCATATGTACAACGAGATTACACCAAAATTAAATTACATGTGTTACAAATTTTTAGCTTAATTTTTATTTTTTATTTTTTTTATTTTTTATAAATAATAATAATATAAACATGAATATGTTAATAATGATATTAAATCATATAATATAATATACAATACTTAAGCAACTATACAATTAATCATGATACCAATATTTAATATTAAAAAACAACAGATTACCAAAATGTTAACTAATGATATAAATAAGGATTCAGTATGATATATTAGACACCGAGTTTGAAATATTGCGTAGAAAATTGGCTAAGGGACGATCAAATAAGTTTAGATCATTAAAATATAAATTAAATATTGGAATAAATTCCTAAACCGTTTCAAAATGCTTTTGACGTACTTGCGAATTGAAAAAAACACTGAATTTAATTTGATATTTACAAATATCCTACCGGCTGCGCCAGTTAAAGCTTGATGGATCACACGGTCGTAGGTTTTTTATTAAAAAAACTAAATTTCTTATAACTAAGTTCCTCTATCGAAAAGATTGTAAACGCACGCATCAATTAAGTTGAATTGACATTTTCCTGTGTGAATTACATTATACCTTATTGAGGTTAGTTTTGGTTCGAGTGATAATTGCAAATTAAAATGAGTTGGATGGTTCTCCTCAATAGAGAAAACTGGGCCAACAGCTTTAAAGCTCGGTTTACGTAAAGGCTTTAAATAATGTTGTGTTCGATATAAACCAGCAACCAGTACAATGCTAATACGCTTTACTTAAGCAGTATATTGATTTCGATATCCTCGGTATAACAGAGATATTAGCAACACAAAAAATTGACAACAACAACCACTGAATATTGACAACAACAATGTTTTGCTTAATAATTTTATTTTGTTTGATTTGGGGTTATTAGAAATTTTACTACAAAGAAAATGATTGCGAATTAGACTGAGTTGGATGCATCTCAATAGAGAAAGTTGGGTCAGTAGCTTTAAAGCTTATTTCAGGGCCATAAAGGATTTGCTTGAATAATGTTTGTTGTTCATAAAGCTGTACTAGTTGTGTAAACTGATTTCATTAAGGAGAAAGTTGATCTACGGAATGAATTAATTCTTACTTAGAATTGCGAACTCAGATTATAAGAATTGTCAATTTTGCTTCGCAGACTATTAGGGTTACTTCTGAAATTCCATTGGGTAAAAAATTTGGGTCCATGCTCAACGTCATAATGTTCATTAGATTTTCAATTGTATTGTAAGCCTCCTGTAAGACCTTATCTCGCTTTCGGGTATAAATACATTATAGTTTCTTTTTTAATTGATCTGTCCTTGAGAAAGTTAATTCTTTCAAGAAACTATAGATATAGAACTTTTACCTCCAATTTGTCACATGCATATTGAAGGTTGCATGGCGAAAGCGAAATCGACACTTGGGTTTGTTTAGAGGTTTTCGGTTGATTTTCATGACTCTTATATGTGATTAAAACTCTTTGTTTATGTTTTGTCCGGTGTCAGTTGGAACATGAATTTATCACTTGGCTCCTTTTTATATACGTATTATGTTGACCATACTGAGAGTGTGCAGCCACGTTTTTAATCTATGCACTTCGTAAGCATCCTATTTAAGTTTGTTGAACCCCTTTTTATTCGCAGAACTGCAATGTTTGTTCGTAACCTTTTTGTCTCTAATATTGATTGTTCAGACATTCTGCAGCTTTTCAATTTATATGCTGCTAAGATACTTGAGCAGCGCAATAGAGGTTTCTAAATTATAGATTACCTTCTTATATTATTGGAACTATGGCAAAATTAAACTTCGGTTGCTTTTATAAACGTTCGGTCGATATTTCATTTCGATTTGTCAAATTTGTCAACGAACTTATATTTAGAGATTTGGTATCGATTAAGAATATCTTGTTTTGAGCTCTAATTCGGGCAGATATTATGCAGCCCTATTTTCATTGCAAAGCTTATTAAAATCCAGGATGAATTATTGTGTTTATGTTGACTTTTACAGATCATTCAACAAATTAATCCATCGATGCATTCTCTAAGTATGTATTTCAAATTTCGTTTTTAAAACGAAAAATATTTTCTTTCATTAATTAGCAAACTGCAGAATTTAGCTGGAAACATCCCAAACCGTCACACTTAGTCCAATGAACAAAGAATTTTCTTGTCGTTTCAAATAATTGTTTTGCGGTACCATAGGGCAACAAATATGTCCATAATTAAGTAAACGTTTAACTAATGCAAGACTTACATAATTCTTTTACGTATTATTATCTATTAGTAATTAAAATTTCTTAATTTAAAAAAAGTTATAAACGATTTATATTTTCTAGAAGCTAAAAATTTAAAAAAAAAATATTTTTGATTTAAAAAGCTTAATTTCCAAAGACTTAATTATTTATTTCATTATTAAATAATGGTTGCACAAATAATTTTGAACTGAATAATATATCCTCATTATCAACTACATCAAGCTGCCAACAAATTAATCAACTTATCGGTCTAAATAGTTCCTGTTTCATAATAAAAAAGGATATACTCATGGTTTCTAATAAATGGCCTAAATAAGCACTTGTATTATAACGTCTGGAAACTTTCAAATAATCGTAAACCGTACAGAAAATATTGCCTAATTGCAACAAGTAAATTAATGGAAATAACTATGGAAACTGACAATCACCTGCCATCTTTATGTTATACGCAGTTCAACATTTAATTTATCATTAAATACTCTTTAAGCCAAAAAATACCCAAATGAGAAGCACGTTTTTGTTATAAATTTGACTCCATCTTGTCGTGTTTGAGACAATCAATCAAATCAGTTTAGTTTGGGATTTAAGTTCCTTGATAAATGAATAAAACAATTATAGGGTACATTATTTTATATGTTTTATAGAATTTACATTAATTAACGAATTTTAAGTTTTGTTTGTTTGTTGATTAATTAGTTGGTATATAGAGTATAATATATGTAAATCATCCTTGCACACAACATATCTACACCAATATCAGGAGTATGCCTAAAACCAGCATTAAATTGAAACATTCTAATATATGTGTTGTGCCAAGGATACCTATTTACCTAATTTGAAGTGGTGGTACTAATAAATTAAACATAATTATATTTTCTACATATAATTTAGAAAAAAAAAAACAAAATTCCTATTTATCTAGGAGGAATATTATTAAAAAAAAAAATAATTAAAAGCAATTTAATGTTCGTCTCGCTAATTTAGAATTCGGACTAAAACTTTATACATATATATAGAATTGGAAACATTTTTACTCTTAATTATTAATTAACAGAAATTAAATTTAACGCAAATTATTTATAAATTTTTAATTATTAATTTTCTATATGAATTATTATTTTATTTAAAAATAATTGGTTTATTAATATTATTACGTATATAGATTGATGCACACATGTGTGTATTACTCGTAAAAAAAAAAAAAACAAAAAAAAAGAAAAGAAAAACATAAATTATTTTTATATAAAACAAACTAAAAAAAAATTGATTAATTTTAATTAAAAATAAAAATAAAAAACTTGAACAGGAAATATAAAATTAAAAATTATAATAAAGAAAGATAAAAATTAAGAAAACAAAAATGTTATTTATTTTTTAAATTAAAACTTTATTTAGTTTTATTTTAACGTTTTTAAAATAATAAAATAATATTAGGAAATTTAAAAATGATATTTTCCAATAATTTAAATTGTTTTTAAAAGATTTATTTTATTAGAATGAACAAAATTGAAAATATCAAATGAATTAAACAAAAAAAAAAAAACGCATAAGCTTTATTCTAATTATTCGAGCTAAATAAAATAGTTTTAATAACAAAATAAGTAATAATTGAATTTGGTACACAAAAATTGTAAAAAAACAACATAATAAGAAACTAAAAATGAATATAATAAAAATTATAATAATAAAAGTATGTGATAATTAATTATTATTTTGTGTGTAATTCAAAAATTAATGATGTTCATCCCTGGTTCAATAATGGTCAAATTTCTTCTCCTCTGCTTGTTTTTTTACACCTTAAACAAATCTCCAATATATAGTATGGTCATAATTATGAATTTCAATTTTCAGATGTAGACGAGTTCCTGCAATACAAAAAAATGATAAAACTCTGAACTTCTCTAAATCGATTTAAAAAGTTTACCACCTGAAATCGCTTGCATAATTGCTTGTTAATGTATTATTACCAAATTAATGTCAAGATATTTATTAATTAATATTAACCAATGAAAATCGGTGCCCCGTGTAATTATGGTCTACATTTTATAATTCAAGATAGCGAATCCAATATTCAGAATTATTCGAAAATTTAGAAAACGAATCGGAGGGCAGAATTTGCTGATTAAAGGGTAAACACACACCAAAAGCAGCGCATCGGCAGCAAATTTAAATAAACGTTGATTGGCTTATGTATAGGTAAGCATAATTTTTAAAAGTATTCAAATATTTGATAATTTTAATAGGTAAATATCGATTAAAAGAAAATCTATCACAAGCGGAATATGTGGGACATGTCGCGCTGTTCTTCGTGTGTTTTACCCTGGTGTGTAAGGAGATATAAAAAATCGGAATTTGCTATGAAATGTATGGAATTAATGAAGCAATCTAAATATGCGTTGACAAAACAATTACAGAGCCTGAAACTTATCTTTGCAGATATTAAAAACAGCAATCGGAATACAATTGCAGCTTTCGATTTTTTGGCTCTGTATTTGCTCTCTATAGTTATGTGATTTTCAAAAATCGAATTTTCTATAAAATGTATGGAAATGATCAAGCAAACTAAATAAGCGTTGGAGCAACACAATTGGAGCACAATTGCAGATTTTGCATTTTTTTGGCTCAACATTATTGCTGATTTTTAGTAAAGCCATTTTAAATAAATCGAACTTTCTAAGGAAATAATTACACAATCTACAGGTCTCGAAACATATATTTAGAGGTAAAGGACGGCAGTCCGAGCATAATTGCAGATTTTGGATTTTTTGGCTCAGGATTTGCTGATAAAAAAAACCGAATTTTCTATGAAATGTGTGGAAATAATCAAGCTATATAAATGCGCGTTGGCACAATAAGTACATATCTCGATACCTATCTTTAGAGATATATTAAGCAATGCAGGCTCTAGAACACTTTGCGCCCTATGCAAGTTCTTCTTAGGCGCCCTTTTTTAAATTAAACGGTAAATAAAAATTACTTAAATTATCAGAGAGAGTTTAAAGCATTAATGGTGGGAGAAAAGCTATTAAATTTAAAAGCAAAGCAACAAACAAACAAAAAACTAAGCGAGTACCTAAATATTGTTCAACAATTCAATAATTTATTTAATAATAAATAATATACTCGTATAATTCAGGTACAAACATTTAGCTTTTCTTGCCTTTAAAGTAGCAAATTCATCAATCATTTGACTTAAAGTGATTTTGTCACCAATTTCTTTTTCAATTGCTATACTCGATAATCTAACCAACCTTTCCTGAAATATACTTGATCTCAAGTAGTTTTTGATTTTTTTCAGTTTTGAATATGATCGTTCACCACTTGGTACAGAAACTGGAAGACTTAAAAATTCCGTAAAGCAATCTTTACGTTCACAAATATATTTTCTAGTGCAGTGCTTCTTAAACTGTGGGCCGCAGCCCCCTAGACAGCCGTGTAGCTTTAAAACATTGCATTAATATCAATAATAAACCGCACAATTTCCTCGCACACAAATTTCTGAATCTGCCTATTATCAATCACCGCTACGGTTTTCTATGCTGTTAATGGTTTTTACAAAATATGTGATGTTTATAGTGTATAGTGATTTTGATATGTAAGTTCAGCCCTGGATTTTATTTTTTCGATTTCAGAAGCACAAGTATTGAAACTATTAATTACTATTATCATGTTTCGATATAGTTTGAAAACGAGTTGGAGTTCATAGAAACAGAGTTGAGTTATTTTAGCTCGATAAAACTAGTGTAATCGAGTTGATTTGAAATTCAAAATTTCTAATGGAACAAATTTTTTAGTAGAAGAATTTGTTTAGAAAGTGTGAGAAGTATTGTGTGCGGCTCTAATTGGTCGGCGCCCCTATGCGAAGCATAACCTGCTTAGTGGGTAAAGCCGGCCCTGATATTAAGAACCACAATACAATAGGAACACAATTGCAGATTTTGCATTTTTTGGTTCTGGATTTGCTATCTAGTTAGGTGATTTTCAAATAAATCGATTTTTATCAGCGATATAAATTCATGGATAGGGGATAGAACAAATTTTATGGAGCAACTGAAAAAGTATTAAGTGTGTGATAGAGAAAGAAAAAACTTTCGTCCTTGTCTTTAAATTCGAATTTTCGAATACCAAATTCAAATTTATGTGTAGGAGGCGGTAAAGCAAAGTAGCTGTCGCCTAGAGACGGAAAAAATAAACGTTGCAAATTCAAAACATGCCAGATACAATAATATAAAAGTAGTAGTAGCCATGGTAACATATTTGTTTGTGTATGCTAGATTTTTGACGTTTTATTCGAATTTTTTGTTGTTGTTGTTTATTTTCAGAGATGTATTTGAAATTTAACGGAATAAATGGCTATTAATTCTTTAATTAGTGTACGAAAACTGGTAGCCTAATGTTTAACTATTCAAATTTGATATAATTAATTAATTATTTTCAATATAATTAAACATTTTCCAATATTTATCCCATTCAATTTAAAAAAAAAATCTGTTTCAAAAAATTTCGAAATGAAATTTATTCAAGTACGGCACTTATTCGGAAATACTTTTTTTGATAAAAAGGAGTATAATAAAAGAGTAGTAAGACTATACAATAAAATTTGCTCCATTTTTAGTGACGTAAATCAATGTGATTTTTGATCAATCCCCTATCCATGTATTTATATCGCTGATTTTTATGAAGTGAATGGAAATAATCAAGCAATCTAAATTTTTCGAAACCTATCTTTGGATTATTTAGCATTTATTGGCTCACAATTTGCTAAAATCGAATTTTCCATAAAATGAATGGAATTAATCAATCAATATAAATGTGCTTTGACACAACAATTACAGACCTGGAAACGTATCTTTAGAGGTATCAAGAACTGCCAACGGAGCGCAATTGCAGATTTTGGATATTTTGGCCCAGAATATGCTGATTTATTGTAAGGTGATTTAAAAAAAAAACAATTTTCTGTGAAATACATATTTGGAAATGATAATGCAATTTGAATGCGCGTTGGAACAAAAATTACAGGTCCGGAAACTAACCTTTAGAGATCAATCGGAGCACAATTGAAGGTTTTTGCATTTTTTGAGCTCAAAATTTGCCGATTCATAGTGAAGTGACTTTCAAAAATCGAATGTTTTATGAAATGGGTGGAAGTAATCAAGCAATCTAAATGCGCGTAGACACAACAATTACTGGTCCAGAAACCTATCTTTCGAGATAGCAAGAATCACAAGTAGTGAGCAAATGGTGTTTCGAAACGAAACCTGTAACATTGGAGATATTAAGAACTACAATTGGAACACAATTGCAGATTTCGGATTATATTTTGGCTCATAATTGATGATTTAGTAAGACGATTCTTAAAAACATCGAATTTTCTAAAAAATGTGTGGAATCGATCAAGCAATCTAAATGCGTCTTTGAGCAACAGTTACATGTCCTGAAACCTACCTTTAGAGGTCTCAAGAACCGCAATCGGAGCACAATTGCAGAATTTTGATTTTTTAAAAATAAATTCAAAAAGGCGGATCCAATCTTAATGTAAAATGATTTATTACCATTTGTTGTAATTTTGAGGTTAACTGCTTAATTGTTTTTGACCAACGGACTACGGTAGAGATAATACCTTTGCCAAATAGGAAAGCTAGTCTTGGAAAACGATAGAACTCTGCATTTATTTACGGTCAGGGATAAGTTCTTGATCATTGATCGTATTGAACCCGTGTGCAGCTATCGAGTTTTATTTTCAAGTTTATAACTAGTTTTTGCCAAAGTATGAAGCATACCGATGGCAATTCTCTAGCTACTTCAAGTGATCGAAGATTGAATCAAAATATTCCGCGTATACCGTTTAATGAAAGTGATATGATTGTGGTTTAGTTGATTTAGGTAGCACGGTCAGTATTTTAAAGGAAGCAAATTAGATAAATCAGCTTAATAGATTTGAGTTTAAATGATATCAACTAAAATATTTGTGGTATAAATGATTCGAAACAGATAAGGTAAAATTTTCGCATTAGTTTCATTTGAAAATCAATCGTCTCCGGTGGCTTCTTAATTGTTCCGAATAATAAACTCTTAAAATCTCAATTGTACGAGGATCTGCATTCTCGAATAATTTAAAATCTCGAATAATCTTAATGCCGAATCAACTCGAAATCTCGCGAAAATTTAAAACTCGCATAATCTATAAAACATTGAAATTCTGCAATATAATCGTCACAATACAACCAACCTATCGGAAGGCGCGTACAAATAATCTTGAAAAACTTCAAAATTCTAAATTTGTGAACAATATCTTAGAAGCCCAAATTTTTAATTTCAATTTTCATGTGCGTGATATCACAACTGTTTCTTTAATCGCTGGTTGGATATACCAAACAAACTTCTCGAGACGGTTGAGATTTTTTCAAATAATTCTTGAATACAGTTATTCCCCTCATCTCGACTCAAACATGAAGTAAGTATTCATATTCATCTTGGTCCAAAAAAAAAAATGAAAGAAACCGATATTACCTGCATTGAAAACAATTTCGAAATTCACAATTTCGATGAGTTTTTAAAACATCAAAAAAGATTCAATCTTTCCGTTCTTTTCCAAAAGATAAAAGATGTACGATCAAAAATGCCTTTTATTATGATTTCCTTGTATTAAAATCAGAAGGAATACTTAAAAAGTATTATTCAATGCTATTTACTGCAACACTCAATTTTTTTTGGTGAAAAAGAACGGAAAAACCTGAAAAAAATGAACGGGTTTATCTTTTTTCGTAAAAATTGCTCAAAAGATATAAAATCTAAGTAACATTTTGAAAGGAAAAAATGAAATTTTAAATATGCCCGTCCCATTTTTATATATGGATAAAATGTATTTGCACTTTTCTTCGTGATTCTATTCTTTTGGAAAATAACGAAAAGATTGAATGTAATTCAGCTGTTACATTCAATCTTTTCGTTCAATTTCAGCTTCTACATTCAATCTTTTTTATTTTGAGCAACCTTTACGATAAAAGATAAACCAGTTCATCTTTTTCAGGTTTTTCCGTTCTTTTTCACCAAAACAAGTTGAGTGTTGCAGTAAATAGTATTAAATAATACTTTTTGAGTATTCCTTCTGATTTTAATACAAGAAAATCATACGAAAACGCATTTTTTATTGTAAATCTTTTATCTTTTGGAAAAGAACGGAAAGATTGAATGTAAATCAGCCTTTACTCCAGCTATGAGTTGAAAAGTCAACTTTAGTACATATCTGTGTCACTGCTAAAAAAATGTTAATTTAGTACATGGGTTTGGTATTGTCTTTGCTAACTAAAAATTTCTCCATATATTAAAGTCTCCAAATTAATTAATACGCTATTCCCTACAAGATGGCACTAGAACAAAGAAATAAAATTTCAATGGCCGAATATTGTAGTACCGCTCTCCACTGCTAGATGAGCCCACCTAATTAAAACATCATGTTAAATGTTGGTATTTACTGTAGAAAGAACTTTTCTGTAAATCAAAGTAGCTTAGAAAATCGTATTGATTTCTTCAAATCAGTTTTTATATTTCCCTACATGGTAGTTCGTTGGTCATCAAATAGATTAAACGTGTTTTACAAGAGAAAATTGCTTAATTTTTGGAATAACATTGATTTATGTATGTAGAGTTCAGTATCATAATTAAATTAAAATAAATCGAATTAATCTAAATTAATTGAATTTTGCTTGGAAAGTAGTGAAAGAGTTGGGCATGTGTGTGAAAGTTGATAAACTATTTTGAATAAATTATTTATAAAATAAACAAAAAAATAACTTGTAAATAATTGATTACCCAGAAAGCACATGCAAGATAAACTCAAGACTCGGTATAGTAACAAGCCCAAGATAGTGAAAAGAAAACGCAATGTATTTGGGGAAAGAATCTCCAAAGAAAGGTCTGGTGGTGTGTTAATGGTAACATGTCTGAAAGTTGTCATTTGAAACATGTTTTGTCTTCGTATTAACCAACATGTCTTGTGTTCCTCATTGATAACACGTTTTCGGTTTGTCTTTAGCGACATGCCCGTAAGGATGTTGTCTTAGATAACGTGTTTGAGTTCGTTATTAGCAAATATCACGTGGTGGCACGAAATGTTGCCTTTGGTTGTGGGCAATTACTCATCAGCTGTAAGCATTTCCTTTAATTTAAATGGATGATTTCTTAGGTTGGTCCTTAGGATTCATGCCTCACGCATAATATTATCGCAATATTATCGCTTGAACAACTGTAGCGAGAGAATGGCTCATCCGATCCGATCATTTCTGAAGTCAATTTTTGCCTAAAGAAACAGTGGTGATTAATTTATTTTAAATTAAAACAATTAATCTCAACATCTTATAAACGTTATTACGATATATCGATTTTTTTTCCATATAAAAGTCACTTTCGTGAAATGCGCAACTCACACTGTATAATTCGGTATTTTGTAATCTGTTGACGCAATATGTAAACGCACTAATTATAAGAGTTACCATGCGCGAATTGAGGAATGAATTGAGTACAATAAAACTTATTTTGATGCGGATGAACAATTCATTTTACCGTTGAGATCACTTATTTTCATATTTTGGTTACTTCAATTCCAACACTGATTGTAAACACAAGTAAAAATAAAAAGAGAATTTTGATTTAAACATAAAACTAAATATATTAAAATAAAGTTAAATACAGTCCACAAAGTACGTTGTACCTAATTATCGTATTTTGAAGTTGTTTAAATTATTTGTGTTTTAATTTGGATTCGTCGAAATTATATAAGTGTTACTCCATCGATTCTTTAAAGAGTGCACATAATCCAATGCGGTAGTGATTCTGACAGTGATAATGACAGTTATTAGCAGGGTTGCGAAATTGGAGTCGGAGTCGAGGAGTCGGACTATTTTATTGGAGTCCAAGTCGGAGTTGGAGTCGGAAAAATACTGACCGACTCCAGTATATTTGACCCCAGTCAATTTTATAAAGGATGACGTAGCCCGTAGCGTAATGTTTCACTTAGGAAAAATCTAAAAAATCCTCACAACACAAATAACACATCGTTAACATATAGAGAAATTGTTCTGCTTGATAACGAGATATTAATTACAGGAATTTATATCGACCCCAAGTTAGAGTACTATTAAGTGCTGATCGACAAAATAGAAGCAAACCGGCGCTAAGTAATTTGGCAATCGTTTAAAATAAATTTTTAATACTACCGAAAAGCTCACAATCATAGTGACCAGCTGTAATCTTCATCTGTCAACCACCAAGAAAATCCTGCTGAAAATGTAGAAACGAAACAAGATTATCAAATTCTAAAAGTTTCTAGATGAGCATGGGAAATCGAAACGCCTTCGGATTACAAAATTTCAGGATTTATTTTTTGGTGGCTTGAAGATAGTGGAAAAAATCATCCACAGAAGTACGAGTCTTGATATTCTTGAGGCGATA
Organism: Tipula helvola; assembly: GCA_963556165.1. Taxonomy (NCBI): domain Eukaryota; kingdom Metazoa; phylum Arthropoda; class Insecta; order Diptera; family Tipulidae; genus Tipula; species Tipula helvola. The sequence continues at coordinate 300,308,694 of OY744481.1, read as the reverse complement.
TTAATTTTAAGAACAAATTTGTAATTACCTAGAACGAGAAAAATATAGCGATATAGCCAAAATAACACAAATACACGAAGAGACACAAAAGAAAATTGAACCAATTAAGCGAATGATCAATGTTAAAAATCATTTAAATGAAAGAAAACAGGAAATCGAGTCATCGTGTATGGACACTGAAAACGAAGATGTGGTTGAATATACAAGCAGACGCGGCGGACGGTTATCAAAAAAACCGAGATACACAAGTACTAAAAATAGAATTGCGTTCACTGAACAACAAAATACTCCAATGTCGAGCACAAGTTTAAAAAATAATAATTTTATTGCACCATACCACCCGTAATAGTTATATACGTCACAAGGGCGGTAAATGAGTTTTTACAGTAGAAGTTCAGGAGCCGAGTCCCGAATTTTGAATGAGTTCTGTAACGATCATTTAACGTACATGGGATATTAATTCGATTTTTTCATTTAAAAAATATGAGTTTGAAATTTAAAGAAAATCAATCCAAATGATTTTCAAATTATCAAGTTACTCTAGTTATCTTTTTTTGTTTGGTTTTATATTTATCTGTACTGTAATAGCTCGTTTTCCGGACACTTTTTTCTGTACCGTAATGAGTCGTTTTCTAGACAGAAATAAAAAATAATACAAAGGAAATCGAATAATATTGTACTCCCTCTGTTCCAAAATAATGTTTACATTTGGAATAAATCTGTCCGATTATCATTGTTTTTACTGTACCATAAGTTTTATTAAATTTCCTGGATTGCTACCGATCTAGTACGCCTTGACCAATAATAGTGCAAATCAAAAATGACGTAAACTTTACTTACAACTTATCAATTAGTGATTTTCCCAAATATAATTGCAACGCTTGCTGACTGGCGGCTAAAATATTTCGTATGTAGTTTTATATGGTCAAAATGTGTCTTGAATGTTTCATTAAATTATTAATTTCGACTAAATTAATTTTAAAATTTGATATTTATTATTAATCGCAACATACTCATCTTTATTAATCATAAAAAAAAAGTACGGGGACATCCACTAATTTAGACAAGAAACTTGTATTTGTAAACATGATTTTACGTGTTTTTGCATGTAAAAAAAAAAAAAGTAGTCACCGCTGCCCAAGCGTGGGGACAAATGAACTAAAATCGATATTGGGGAAGTCCCTCATTGTCTAATGAAAAAAAAAAAATTCGATTTTCCAAGATTTTCTCACGAAATCGTCCAACAGAAATCCTCCCACATACACATTGCCTTCCCTTCCATCTCCATATTTAAGCAAATATAAATCACTCTGAGAATCGGAAAATATTACTATTTTCCTTTCCCCTTCATTCACAGCCAGTTTAATTCCTTCAAACATTCCATTCAGTTCATCGTTCATTATACAGATGTTTTTGTCCACTTTAAAATATTTTTCTACATTCTTACTAGGCATAAACATACCAACACCTACTCCATTCTCATTCACACTAGCATCTGTATAAACGATATTGTATTGCCCAATATTGCTGACTGATCGCTGCCTAGCGAGGAGACTTAGGCCCGATTGTATGAACGAGGATAGAAAAAATAAAATCCGAGAGTACAGATATATCTTTATCCGAGAATTTTATTTTTTTCCTATTGTATGAACAATTTAAAATATTTTTCTATCCTCTGTTTTATTGCAGTTTTAGAGCAGTTTTTATTTGAATGGTAACACTTTTTTCTTTGACGTTTATGTAATTGAAAATAAATTTTCATATTTTTCCTTTTTCATACGTTTAATCGGTGGATTATTATTTGACTCCATCTTATCTCTTAAGTATAATTATTAATTAATCAATGTTATCGTCACTATAACACGATAACAAACTGTGAACATTTTAAAATGCCAAAAAAAAAACAACAACAACATTTTGTATCCTCTGTTCTATCCACCGAAAAGAGAAGATAGAAACAGAGGATATAACTCTATCCGTGAATTTATTTTCTTGTGCATACAATGCAAACGACGATAAATCCGAGGTTATATCGTCTATCCGCGTTCATACAATCGGGCCTTAATGTGTGTCAATTTGTAAAAACTGCTTGTAGTCATAGGCTTGTATATCTAGTAGGCATTGGTTTTAGCAATGCCTACTAGATATACAAGCCTATCAGCGACTTTACACATGCTTTCTTGCATTACGTTTCTTTCCTCGTTTCTTTCCCCTCTCTCTATAAACTGATTTCGAAGGTCATATTTTTGTGATTCTTGTGATTCTCTTCACTAACACAAACAGAAAAGAAATATAAAATATTTCAAGGCCGCATTGTTTTTGTAATTTTGTTTCGTTTACAAATTTACTAGTTTAAATTTGCCTTTGCTTACATATACATAGACAAATAATTCAAAAGAATCACGTTTCAAGAAAGCAAGTGTAAAATGAAATTGATTTCTTGAAAGCAGAGAAACGTAATGCAAGAAAGCAAGTATAAAATGGACCTATGACTACAAGCAATTTTTACAAATTGAATTTGAAACACATTAAGTCTCCCCGGTCCCCGCTACGCGGCAGTATAATAATAAAGAAAATATAATTTTTTTGTTTTTGTTTTGTCCAAAAACATTTTATTATTCATTTAGTTTTGTTAGTACAGCCCATAATGCTTCAAAGAAGGAAGACACGCACTCTCTGATCAAAGAGACCATGTGAATTTGATTTATTCATGTAAATTTAAATTTTTTAGTTAAATCTAGTGTATTATGTGTTTTAATAATAAAATATTAGAAATATTACTGAAAATAAATTAAATCAAATAAAAATTAATTTATGTACTCGATTTGAAAAACAAATCAAAGCGTAAAACAAACGCATGACATCTCCCTTTGACGTAATATAATGCACTAAATAAAAATAAAATACTCAGCGAACAAAATAACAAATTTATAATTTCGATTTTTTGTTTATTTTTCGCTTCTCTCCTTTGTTTAATTGTTTAATATAAATTATAAATAAGTTTTTGATTCCTCTCTTTAGAAAAGAAAGAAATCGATCGCTGACGCTATTTCATTCCCTTTCTTTCCTTTGTTTTTTATACGAGGAAAGATATTTAATTATTTTGAATTTCGTTCTCGGGGAAAGAAATATAAAAAAAAAATTTTTTTGCTTTCTTCCGCAGAGAGAGATTAAAGAAGGGAACGAAATATGAATTTTTAACATGAAAGATGAAACAAAACATAATAAACAAAACCAAAAAAAATATCTTTACTTTATTACACTGCCACATAGCGGCGGAGACTTAGTGTGTCGTCCTCGTCACTGTTTGTAGTCATAAGGCCTGTATATTCAAGACGGCATTGGTTTTAGCAATGTCTACTAGATATACAAGCCTATGACTACAAGCAATTTTTACAAATTGAAACACATTAAGCCTCCCCGCTACGCGGCGGTATAGTAAAGAAAAGATATTTTTTTGTTTTTGTTTTGTCCAAAAACATTTTAATATTGATTTAGTTCTTTTAGTGCAGCATAATGCTTCAAAGAAGGAAGACATGCACTCTCTGATCAAAGAGGAATACCATGTGAATTTTATTTATTCATGTAAATTTAAATTTTTTAGATAATGTAGTGTATTATGTATTTTAATAATAAAATATTAGAAATATTATTGAAAATAAATTAAATCAAATAAAAATTAATTTATGTACTCGATTTGAAAAACAAATCAAAGCGAGTGGGTGCGTCGTCGACGCTCGAAGAGGACGGATGTGTTTTTTATCGTCCTCTTTGTAAATTTAATTTAATTTATTTGTGAAATTTTCGTGTTTTTTATTAAAATATGTAGTGATATAAATTAAATTAAATTATAATATGTATAATAAATAATGAATTAATTATGTAGTGTTGTGGGAATGTGTATCTGGAAAATGTAATCCATCGGGATACATTTAGCAGGCAATGATTTATATTTATAATGAAGGAAATCAAATTTTTGATTTCTGGATTAATTGCTTGATTTTTGATTTAGTGTTTGTGGTATTGTACATAAAATTTCTTACAATTGTCTTATCTTATTTTGATCGAGTTTTATTAAAATTAGAGTTGCAGAAGGTTAATATACGCAGTTAATATGCATTTCTATTCTTGTTTCTACTAACCCTCTTACATATTTTAGTTTAGTTTTATTTTATGTACAATTGTCATAAATACATGCAATCCATGATTGAACAAATAACAGGTTAGCCCGATTGTTCAAACCACATGTTCGTGACGTCATGCAATTCCGGTAAAAGTTATTATTTTTTACTTTTCGTTTTTTTATTTGTTGTTGTAATTTATACGTAATGAGTGAATTATTTCGGGCTGACCTGGTATTTATTAAGTTATGCATGCAATCTATTATTCATAGATTGGGAATATTGGTAAAAATTTTATATGTATTTCTATATTTTTTGGTTTAGATGGTTTTAATATTTTAATATATATAATGTACAGTATACACATAATTGGCTTTGTTCGCCATTGTTGTGTTGTGTGTGTGTGTTGTGTAGGGAAATCATGTACAAGTAGATTCATCTCCGACTAAGCATACTAAGGAAGGATTGTATTACGCTATACATAAGGAATACACATGTAAAAGTGTGTATGGAAATATTTATTTATTTTCTTTATGTGGGTTGGGAATTAGTGCCGTGGTGCAATACTATTATTTTTCTGATTTGTTTTTACTTGATGTATTCTATGTGTACGTAATTCAAGGTGATCGTTATATACCATGAGCGAAACAAACACAACACAAAAACTTTTTAGGTATTGATTCAAATGGGATTCTTATATGAGTTCTTCGTATAATCGAGTAATTTGAATCGTATGTATAATGTATAATCCATATAAAATTGTGGTATGGATGGATAATTCATATTAAATGATTTTTAGTTGGTAATTATAATCAAACGTGATTCATTAATCGGACAATGGTTTTATAACTGTGGTGAAGTCAAAATTTTTGATTTCTTGAGTACCTAGTTGAATTGGGGAATTTTAATTTTGGTTTTATAATTTATGTAATTGTGCATAGAATCTACAGTTAATTTTCACGTCGTATCTAGTTACATTTCATGAATACATAGTTGTACGTATTTTAGTACTCTATTTTTATTTTTGAACAAATGTTGAAGAGCGCTGAGTGGGGCAGGTTTGGATTGCGAGTTGGTGCTAATTGCAGAGACTGTTGGTGTTTGCGGCGTACATAATTCCCATATTTTGTTGGCGATCTCACGTAAGTCTGGAGTGGCGTCTTTTCTCTCGAGAGGTGTGGATGGACTAGGTATTGGTTGGTAGATATTTGGTCAATTGTTTTTTTGAAAAGAAATCCATTTCCTACTTTTGGGGTCCTGCAAGGTTCTCTAGGTGTCAATGAAATTTGAATGGTAATGTGATTGTCTGTGTTGGTTGTAGTGGGGGTTGTTCCATCTGTTTCTGTTTCTAATGGGTTTTTTCATTTGGTTATCTCTGGTTTGGATTTCTCGTATATGTATATCAACTTCGTCAGGATTGTTTTAGTATCTGACATGCAGACGTTGTGATGTCTACCGGAGGAACACTAGCTGTGTGAAGGTGTTTTTGGAAATCGTCTTGGTTGCGTTTCGTTTTGGGTGTGCTCCATTGTGCTGGAATCATGTTTGGGCGTGCGATGTCGGGAGTGTGGTGGTGAGGTGTTTTCAACTGCTCGTATGTTTTGTTAATCTGCAGTGTTGTTGCCGTTTGCACTGTTATTTACATTAAGTTATCATTACCGTTGGGCGTCTCAATAAGTACTGTAAATGTGTGATTGCGATATTTGGTGGTGTCCATTTGTTGATGGGTGGCACTGGTGCGCGAACCGATTTTGAATGGTTGGGGGATCTTGCTCATGGTTTGCTGTGACACGGCAGGATGTGGAGCGATGGATGTGTGTGAAGTGTGTTGCTTACCGATTTTTCCATCTATGCATGCTAATTGATTAATAATAGTTCCACTTAACTCTATCTAAAATGGAACTAGATAAGAATTACCAAACGAGAAAACAATTAATCTTTAATAACACACAGATAACCTTGATATGAAAATAAGTACAGCTTCCGATGTTGCGTGTTGTTTCTGATATGATGAGATGAGTTGATTTTGCAGCTTGCGGTTGATGAAAATTGCAAAAATGTGCAGATGAGGGGATTTCATAGTCGGGATATTCATTTATTTTAGTATTTCTGGAATCCCTTGGGTCAAGTCGGGTTCATCTATTATAATTATTTTTATAATAATTATCAAATTACAATAATTCTTTATTGAATTATACTAATGTTCATGTTATCTTTATCCTTATGTAATTGTGTTTTATTTTATTTATATGTAAGAGGAGGGTTGGTGAATGTATTAATGAATTCAGATGATGACTAATATGATCTTGTGAATAGGAGGATACTAATTGGATTTGTTACAATGGGTCGGATCTGAGATAGCGCTCGATAAATTTTGAATGTGGTTCGAATATGACAACTTCCTTATAAATAATGAATATCTAATAAAATAATGTGATTTAAATTTTCAGAGGGATGATTGACCTTGATGATGTATTTAATTAATACTTTTATTATAGCCATTTTAACAACTAATCCATGAGCATTTCAGAGTTTAATAATTTTTAGTTTATTTAAAAGTAGTAGTTGGCAACAATTAACTAATTTAGATCTTGATTTTCAGCAATATTCGGAGAAACCCAATGCAGATTTCCAGAAACTTTGTATCGATTTAATTTGTAATTTAAATCATTAATTAAAGCTGGGTAAAATTATTACCTACGTCCTAAAGTTATTTTTATAGAATGTTTTGCTGAATGGTGTGTATGTGGTTTTAGTGACTGATTGGGTTGACGGAAATATCCCTGGAACGTTCTTTTGGTGACTCGAATTTTGTAAGCTGATGAAATAGTTAATTAATTGTTTACATTTGTAGGGGTGTCACCTTTAGGACTTTTTAAATTATTTATTTGTTTATTTAGGTGGCCTAGGATTGATGCTGATGTATTTTTAAGTATAGTTAGATTAATAAGACCATCGGTGTTAAGAGGGGTTTATTTTTAACTATACTGATAAGTGATAAATAAGTTAATTTGTTTCAGAATCTAAGATTGTTCCAGAATTAATCATTCTTAAATGGATTAAGTTTAATCCTAATTTTCAGTAGCAAAGTTATAGCCGGCCGGACTCAACGCTCCAGGAACAACAAGCAGTTAACAATCATGTAGTTTAGAAATTGTGTTGTCTTGTGTTGTCTTATTTACTAACTATCAACCGCCATGGTGTCTGGAACCGGGTTGATTCTCTATTACTAACATACCTTTCCTTTCCCTCGATTTTGTTATTCGTAAAAGGGTGTACGGTGGACCCGGCGTATTCCGGGAAACTTGCCTTAGGCTTGGTCGTACACACTAAATCAATCAATCAATCAATCAATCGATTTGAAAAACAAATCAAAGCGTAAAATAAACGCGTGACATATCCCTTTGAGGTAATATAATGCACTAAATCAAAAAAAAACTCAGCGAACAAAATTAAAATTTATCATTTCGATTTTTTGTTTATTTTTCGCTTCTCTCCTTTGTTTACTTGTTTCTTGTTTATAAATAAAGCATTGACCAGCGAGTCTTAAAGAAATTTTCGTTCAGTTTCGTTAAATTTGAATTGTCATTTAACATTCTTTAACAAGAGCGAAAATTATCGCCCAAGCTGAAGGAAGTAACGTCAAACATTGTTTATTTTTGTTTTATTAATTAAAATAATATTTTATATATGTTTTAATGTACATAATGTAATATGTTGTGTAATGTGATAAAACAATGATTATATACAGTCGTTTCCGCTTAATCGGGACACCGGATAATCGGGACAGCCGCTTAATTGGGACAAATCCTAAAGAACGGAAACAAAATCAAGCAAATAACACAAATTTACTTCGCTTTTTCGGGACAATATTTCGTTTAATCGGGACAGTAATCATAGAAAAAAATTGACTAATCGTAGTAGTCATAGAAAAAAATTTACTAAAAGAACAAAAATTAATTAAAAGTAAAAAACAAGAGAAGAAGAAGAAAGTTTTTTTCGGTTCGGTTAAGGTTTTAGATTATTCCCTTCCCATACAGACGTATTTTTAATGACAGACGGACAGACGTAAAGTTCTTTCATTTTTTTATTTTAATTTTGAAATAAATTCAGTAATTAAACGTAAATTTAGTTATTAACAAGAGTCTAAAGTATAAAGTGAGAATCGATATAACCCTTACCAAGATGCCAAGACAGGATTTGACACTAAAAAATAAAATTGCTATCGTTGATGAAATTAAAAGCCAGCCAAGTAATTTTTGTGGAACTTCGGTTAATTGGGCCAGCCGCTTAATCGGGACAAATTGTACTAGTCCCGATGTGTCCCGATTAAGCGGAATCGACTGTATATTAAAAATAATAAGAAACAAATATTTTTTGTTTTTCCTTGTCAAATCGTGTTTCGGATTCGTTGGGCAATCTGTCAAAATTTCCTTAACAATACATTTTCGTTAAATTCTGTAAGGTTTTATTACGGATGCTTAAAGACTCGCTGGTCAATGCTTAAATTTTTGTTTCCTCTCTTTAGAAAAGATATAAATCGATCGTTATCCCTATTTCATTCCCAATCCCTTCCCTTCCCTTTGTTTTTTATACAAGGAGATAAAGAGATATTTTATTATTTTGAATTTCGTTCTCCAAATAAAATAAATTTTTTTTTGTTTCCTTTCGCAGAGAGAGAAATTAAGGAAAGAAACAAAAAATGAATTTTTAACATGAAAGATGAAACAAAACAATAAACAAAACAAAAAAAATATCTTTACTTTACTACACTGCCACATAGCGGCGGAGACTTAGTGTGTCGTCACTGTTTGTAGTCATAGGCCTGTATATGCAAGACGGCATTGGTTTTAGACAGTACGTTAAATGTATTCGTAAAACAATAGGCTGTGTGTATTGACGGTGGTATAGGTAAATAAAAAAATTATTTATTTTTATTTTCAGTTCAGTTTAACGTAGACGAAGTGTAGTGTGTACTGTGTATCGAGAAAGGCGAAAATAAATTTAATTTTTTATCGCTGTGGCTAATATAATTCAAGGTATGTTCAACTTTTAATTATCTAAAGTGATCAGTGTTTTATGCCTTAAAGCAATGTTCAATTAGAAAGGGCTGAAGGTATTGACGAATCTACTGCGCCAGATATACAAGAGCAGGATTTAACTGACTTGAATATAAGGCTAGGTACGCGAAAAAAAACCATGCGTTTGTTCCAGAAATTTAAATCATCTTTAGAAGAGGATAATTCTTCCAACATTGTTTTACTAAGCCAGTTCGATAACGCCTCTGTTTGCTCCAGTTCAAAATCCATTCTCAGCCCAACTAATTCTGAAGCTTTGTCTGCAGATTATTTTGTCGACTTGGAGAATGGAATGTATAAATCTGTAAGTTTCATTTCCAGTACCTATAAATAGGTTTATCAGAAGGGCTGTATATTAATGATGTATTTTTGTTCTCCAAAGGACCGGAGTTTGATGGCCATTCTTCAAAATAATATTAAAGGGGCCAATGTTGCTGAAAAGCTAACTAAAGGAGAAAATCTTGCTCCTAAAGACCTTAAATTCTTTAACCAAATTGTTGTCGCTGATCTCATTAAAATTTGCGAATAGTAAGTAATCACATACTACATAAAATCAATTAGTTTACGAAACTAATGAATAATATTTAATATTTAAAGTTACCCATCATCATTGATCAAAGAAAATCTAGCTAAAGCGATAGTGATAAGCTTCCGGCAGCTAGGAGAATATGTTTACGAGAGCAAATCAGCACATGTTAGTTCTTCTTTTTTAAATAAATTACTTATTTTAGATTTTTATTTTGCTTTTAAAAACATTTTCTAATTCATTTAGGCTTTGAGGTTCGTTCCGAAAGGATCAAAAAATGGGGATAATGCAGCTGGCAGAATTGAATGCCGGTTGGAAAATGAACGCTTGCATTTAAAACAAGAACAAAAAAAAATGTAAAGCAGTCGAAAACGAAAAATCCTCCTATCATCTCGGAAGAACCCTTAAGGGACACAGAAGGTGCTAAATATTATAATATTTTATACATTTTTTGTATATTTAGATGCAAATAGGGATGGAATAATTTGCGAGCAACAATCGGTAAACTCAACCAATAATTATGTGTCGCTCATCTGAGGAGAAATTGGGCGGAGGACATTTTTATATTCGAGTTGAGACGTCAGTGAAGATGCGATTAAAGCATTTGACGTCCTATATAAACTTCACCATGTTTATAATCTAAAATATGATAAAATTATAACGATGAATCTTTAAGCTCAGTTAAGCTGATAAATCAGTTATTTAAAATAGGGCATCTCTAGTTAGGGTACTGGATAAACAGAAGTGCTAGCTACATTTTAAGTGGGCAAATCTGAATGTTCCGATATTTTAACCAGAATATTAACTATAAATTCGATATTTACGCTAGTAAATCGGTAGGTTTAACTAATCCAAATTTATTTATTACCGCTGTAAAATCAGGTGGAATAATTAGAAAATCAGTTAGTTTATCGGATTTATTGAAATTCTCGTATTCCCCCTCAAAATATATAACTAGATTATCCAGTTTGTAATTCTTAACTAGATGATTAACTGGAAATTCTAGGAATCCGGATCTAGTTAAAATCTAGTGAAAAAAGCTTACACACTGTATGACGGCAACAGATAATTAAAACATTCCTATTTTACTTATGGATAGCCTTGCATTAACCAGTAGCCTCTCGCAAATGTATGTTTATAGTTGGTTTTTGGAAATAGCTGTGAAAGTACTGAAAGATATGAAAATAAAAATTTGAAGATCCACTTTTATTAATTCATTATATTACATTAGAAAATTCCAATAAAAACTTTACAACTAATTGTTTTTTGATTTATGTTTTAAATTAAAGCATTTCAGGCAAAGTTGAGGTAAGCCTGAGCACTGACCACAGTATGTAAAAACCATTGGAGCTCGCTTTTTGTTACTTCACGTCCTTTTTCCTTTTGTATATACTTGAGTAAGACTTTATACATTTTCTAAGTATCTTTTGGCCATTTTAATTGGTTCTAGTTATAAGCAGATGCTTATTCGAATTTGTTACAGGAGAATCATCATCTAGATTTAGCAGGCCTTCCAACTGCTCACGAAAGGTACGAATTTGAATTTTCTTTTTTGTGCATGCATTTACTACTGCTACACCTAATAGTAATCCGATACCAAATTTTTCTATACCATTTCACACCCTTGCGGAGGGTTGTGGCATATGAAACCATTTGGTCGTATAGATCAATGCCAGCTTTTCCTTTATTATATGCTAATACTCCAATTGGTTTTGTTGTAGCTCTTCTAAATTTTCGTCTTTTGTAAGATGTTGTTGTAAATTTACCAAAGCCACCAAGTGTTTTAATAATATAAATTCAATTCGAAGAAATAACCGTCATACACATATGAATAACGTGGCCACACAGGCTAAATATTGATAAGAATAACGTGTGGGGCCACGTCATTCATATGTGTGTGACACGCAGAATCTTATAAATAGTTACTAATTGAGCTTTATAAGTAATATAAATGTTATTTCCAATCCATAAATCAACAAATAACAAAATATTTCCTGTTTCCTGCCCCTGAGAGTATTTATGTCAAAATCAGCTTGGCACGCAATGTGTTAAGCAATTCTTATAATCACTTTGTATTAATATCTTTAATATTTTCAAAAGCGGATGTTTTATGCTGTTAGATTTGAATCTAAATATGTTTTAAATTATAAATTACAAAATCTGCATATGTAGTTACACTAGACTAAAGTATCAGTATAATATGTACCTAATTAAAAATATGAAGAGTATGAATAACATTTTATTTCCTTGTGATTGATTTCTTTTGGCCATTGGGCACTCAAATGACTCATAAAATCGCACAGAACGATACCACATACCATGATGGACAAAGAGTAACAGTCTCCTAAACAACACTGAACCCAATTAATGTACGTCCAACAGGTTGATTTATATAGTGGAGGAGACCTGGGCTGGGAAATCTTGGTATTTCTTCTTTGGCCACAAGTAAAAAAGAACTGTATAGAAGTTAGCAACGCATCGATTGCATGATTGGAAAAAGCCTGTTGTTTAGAATATAATCGTTATGATTTGTAATTAAAAGGCAAAATTAATGTTTTTGATAAATTTATTTAGGGTTTCTCGCGTGATAGAGTACCTAGTACTTTGCGCGCTTGATATACAAATAACTATTATCGATTACATGTTCATTAAAATTATCAATTACATGTTCGAAATACATGTTCGTACCTTTAAAATCGCTTTATATTGAAATACGCTTCAAGCGCAAGTGCAGCACGTCCATTTAATTCAACCGCAACATACATTTTCCAATGTTCAGCTGTGAAAAATAATGCTGGTAAAGCAGGTGGTAAACGCAATACGTATTTCTTGACCACGTAATGTTTCTATAAGGAAATGTCATCAATTAAATAATTATTAAAATGTTACGACGTAAATAAAAATACAAAAATTAGAAAAAAACTTACAGGCTCAGCAGGACAGGCTTTTGGTAAATTTGAATGTTGAACCAAATCGTAATAAAATAATTGATCATTTTCCACAAAGCTACACGCATCTTTATAAATTTTAGTAAACATTTTACGGAATTCATTACCCTGTCTCGCAAATACATCCATACGAATTGAAAAACGATTATCGATCCGTTTATATAAATCAGCATCAACATTTAACATGTAAGTGGATCGATTAAATTTAGAAACCTGGCCCGTAAAATTATTGAGATAATCTGGCCATGGTGCCAGAGGAACAAATCGGTCAAAATTAATTTCGTAAGACCCGATAAAGTAAGTATTGTAAACTAAAATTAATGTTACCAATAATTTAAACATTTTTAGCGAAATTGTAAGTTTAAGCTGCTGGTATAATCACTTTGAACTAACTGTTTAATATTTTCAAAAGCGGATGTTTTATACTGTTAGATTCGCATCTAAATATTTGTCAAGTTGTCAATTTCAAAATCCGTTTAGTTATAGTTACACTTGACTGACGTATCAGTATACTATTAATATGATATAATTATTATAAAAATATCGTAGTGACGTGTGCGTGTTTTTAACTTAATGATATAGAGAGTATATCAATTTACTGCACGTAACGCAAACATTTGATTTCCTTCCAATTATGATTGATTTTTTTTGGTCAATGGGCACTCAATTGGCTCATAAAATCCCGTAGAACGTTAAATCAGTGAAGTTAGTTCGAAATCTCAACCCAAAAGTTAGGTACGTTTCGTTTAAAGTTTTCCTTTGGTCAAACTAATATTGTTATAATTGCATGTAGGAACGAAACAATTATTTTATATTACAGTGAGCATGAACTTTTTAAATCGAACCTTACTTATAGGATTTTCAGACTAAACGAACCCGTTTCCGAATTAAGTGAAACATTTCCAATACTATACGTTTTTCTGAATTGAAAGAAATGTTTCCCGATTTCAATTAAAACTTGTCTTTAGAGATATTAAGAACCGCATTCGGAGCACAATTGCAGATTTTGGATTGTTTTGGCTTAACATTTGCTGATTGATTCATTGATGATTTTCGAAAAATCGAATTTTCTATAAAATGTATGGAATTAATCAAGAAATCTAAATGTGCCTTTACACAACAGTTACAGGTTCTGAAACCTATTGTTAGAGGTATCAAGAACCGCAATCGGAGCACAAAATAAATTCAAAAAGGCGGATCCAATCATAATGTAAAAGATAGCTGATTTATTACAATTTGTTGAAATTTTGAGGTTAATTGCTTAATTGTTTTTGACCAACGGACTACGGTAGAGATAATATCTTTAACAAATAGGAAAACTAGCCTTGGAAAACGATAGTACTCTGCATTTATTTACAGCAATCATCACATTAAACGCGTGCCACTGTCCACTTATCGGGTTATATTTTTCAAGTTTAAAGTTAAGACACGGTCAGTATTTTGAAGGAAAGCAAATTAAATAAATTCGGCTTAATAAATTTGAATTTAAATGATAACATCTAAAATATTTGTGGTATAAGTGATTCGAAACAGATAAGGTAAAATTCCCACGTTATGTTCAATTGAAAATCAATCGTCTCCGGTGGTTTGTTAATTGTTTCGAATAATATACTCTTAAAATCTCATATGTACGAAGGCCTACATTCTTGAATAATTTACCAAATCTCGAATAATGCCAAAGCAACTCGGAATCTCGCGAAATTTTTAAAACTCGCATAAACTACATATAGAACAGCGACGTTCTACAATATAATCGTCACAATACCAAGCAACCTATTGCAAAGCAACGCGTGATTATTTTTCAAATAATCTTGAAAACCCTTCTAAATTTGGTAACAATATCTTGAAAGCCTGCAGGCAACTCTAAATTATATAATATTAAATTCATTGAATTTTGTAATTTAACTAGAATTCGGAATTCAATTTTTATTAATTGTTGTAACCCAATTCGAATCAACTAAATTTAAGGCTAACACCTTATCAGACGTTACGAATAACAAACCGTCTGCTAATATTTTTAGTTTCAATTTTCATGTGCGTGATATCGCAACTGTTTGCTTTAATTGCTAATTAGATACCAAACAAACTTCTCTACACGGTTGAGATCTTTCAAAATAATTCTTGAATGCAGTTATTTCCCTTATATCGGCTCAAACATGAAGTAAATATTAATATTCATATTGGTCCAAACAAATAAGAAAGAAATCGATATTACCTGCATCAAAAACGGTGTCGAAATTCAAAATTTTGATGAGTTTTCAAAACATCGAAAATGATTCAATTATGTACTTGAAAAGTCAACTTTAGTACACAACTGTGTGACTACTAAAAAGGTTAATTTAGTAGATGGTTTTGGTTTTGTTTTTGCTGAACTGAAAAATTTTCCATACAGTAAAGTCTCCAAATTAATTATTACGCTATTCCCTACAAGATGCCACTCCATAGTACAAAGAAACAAAATTTTAATGGCCGAAAATTGTAGTACCGCTCTCCACTGCTAGATGACCCCACCTAATTAACACATAATTTTAAATGTAGGTATTATGTAGGTAGGTACTGCAGAAAGAACTTTTCCTTAGATCTGTTCAGTATCATAATTAAATTAAAATAAATCGAATTAATGTAAATTAATTAAATTTTGCGTGGAAATTAGTGAAAGAGTTGGGCATGTGTGTCAAAAGCGAGAACCATAGTTAGAATAAGAAAAATAAAAAAAATAACTTAAGAGAGCGAGAAAGGGGATTTGTGTGCATTCGACCATACTTGAAATAAAAAACTTAAAAATTGTTTCGATGGGTTCGTTAAATTTTAGCCGTCACTTAAAAAACTTAAAACGAGCGAAATTTTTCGAGTAAACTTAAGAAAAATAAAAAAAAAAAAGACAAAAAGCAACAACAAACGAAAAAATAATTTTTGACTTGAACAGAAATTTGTCTGCTTGTAATAATTTTTTTTCTTAATTTAATAAGTTTTAAATAAAAATAAATCAAAAATACAATTTATAAATAATTCAAATAGATCATATAAGAAAAAAAGTGTGTAAATTGTTATACATTTCTGTGATGAACTGAATTTGAAAAAACTATATACATATATTTTTACTAAGTATCCTATCTATCGTTATTAATAAAATCTAAACTTTTAATTAATCTAATTAATTTTTCACAAAAATAAACAAAAAATCACAAAAATAAAATCGCTGTAAACTTAAGAACTTAAGCAAACTATGGTCGAACTGTCAAAATGAAATAAAAAAAATTAGGGTTCGTTCAGTTTCTTATTTTTTTTATTTTTTTTATTCCAAGTATGGTTGGCCCTAAAGTGTAGGGTTGTTTTTGGTTAACCCATAAAACACATTACCCATAAAACACATGCAAGACAAACTCTAGACTTGGTATAGTAACAAGCCCAAGACAGTTAAAAACATTTCCAAAGAAATGTTTGGTATTCGTTAATGTTAACATGTCTGGATGTTGCCTTTTGTAACATATTTGGTCATCGTATTAAGCAACATGTCTTGTGTTCCTCATTGATAACATATTTTGGGTTTGTAGGCAACATGTTTGATGTTCGTTATTAATAAGTAATAACAAATATATATCATAGTTACTTCTAGCAAATGTCTCGTGATGAATTTTTTGTAGAAATAAAAAACTTTGTATTAGCTCAATTTTAAATTTATTTGGAAAATAAAATCAATTTTGTGTTAAGTTGTTATTAGAATTTTGCATTAATTTTAAAATAAATTAAAAATATTTTTTGAATTACGTACATGCGAAATTATTACAATTTTTTATATCACAATGTGGTTAAAACTCACATGTAGAGCGCATATAGAAAGTTGTCTAGGGGATCTCAGATGAGTGTGAAGTTTATGCTAAAAAAAAAATAACAAAAAATTACACTGTTAAATTAGTTATTTTTCCAATTGGATTATATAAAAATTTAAATTTTTTATAATTTTGGATGTTTCGCACTATCAAACCCTGCATAGGAAACAGGTTATTTTCATCATTTTCAGATAGCTGGGCCATCTGTTTATCTCGTTGGCAAAAATTCGAAATTCTGTGAAGTATAGTAAAGTACGTCTCAATTGGATCAAGTTGGCCACGTACATTAGGACATGGCCAAGTTTTCCGAAAATATGGGCGAGACATTGTGGACATCTCTGTGATCGGAGATGCAATAATTTATAAAACCATCAAAATTATTAAAAATTCGAAATTCTGTGAAGTATAGTAAAGTACGTCTCAATTGGATCAAGTTGGCCACGTACATTAGCACATGGCCAAGTTATCCGAAAATATGGGCGAGACATTGTGGACATCTCTGTGATCGGAGATGCAATAATTTATAAAACCATCAAAATTATTAAAAATTCGAAATTCTGTGAAGTATAGTAAAGTACGTCTCAATTGGATCAAGTTGGCCACGTACATTAGCACATGGCCAAGTTATCCGAAAATATGGGCGAGACATTGTGGACATCTCTGTGATCGGAGATGCAATAATTTATAAAACCATCAAAATTATTAAAAATTCGAAATTCTGTGAAGTATAGTAAAGTACGTCTCAATTGGATCAGGCTGGCCAAGTAGATTGGCATTTAGCCAATTTATCCGAAAATAAGAGCTATTCGAGAATGAAGGAAAACCCTCGTTGACATTTGTATTATTTGCGATATAACAACTTTTAAAATCATCCAAAATCATTAAAAATTCCACGTTCTGTGAAATACCGGGTGTTTCTTTTAAACTGAGACGATCAAATATCTCGAAAAATAGCCACTCTACGGAAAAAATGTCCATAATCAAAATTTAATCATACCGCGGGGGAAATACATTAGTGCAAAAAAATAGTCCCCCACCCCCCGCTTTGTAGGTGGGGCGGGGGTAACTTTTAAACTAAGATAGGAAGCCATATTTTTTATTGCAGATTCGGATTCTACGGCTAAAAATACGTAGGATTTGACTGAAACATTTTTTTCGATTCATGTTAGATGGCGCTGTAATTGACGATATTCAATTTTTATCTCGGATTAAATATCTCTGAAAATAAGCACTCTACGAAAAAAATGGTAGAGATCAAAATTGAATTATTCCGCGGGGGAAATACATTAGTGTTAAAATTAGTAGCCCTCACCCCTCCATGTAGGTGGGGCGGGGGGTAACTTTGAAACTGAGATAGGAACCCCTATTTTTTATTGCAGATTCGGATTCTACGGCTAAAAATACGTAGGATTTGACTGAAACATTTTTATCGATTCATGAGAGATGGCGCTGGAAATACATTAGTGTTAAAATTAGTACCCCCACCTACAAGGAGGGGGTGAGGGTACTAATTTTAACACTAATGTATTTCCCCCGCGGAATAATTCAATTTTGATCTCTATCATTTTTTTCGTATAGTGCTTATTTTCAGAGATATTTAATCCGAGATAAAAATTGAATATCGTCAATTACAGCGCCATTTAACATGAATCAAAAAAAATGTTTCAGTCAAATCCTACGTATTTTGAGCCGTAGAATCCGAATCTGCAATAAAAAATAGGGGTTCATATCTTAGTTTCAAAGTTACCCCGCGCCCCACCTACAAAGCGGGGGGTGGGGGACTATTTTTTTGCACTAATGTATTTCCCCCGCAGTATGATTAAATTTTGATTATGGACATTTTTTCCGTAGAGTGGCTATTTTTCGAGATATTTGATCGTCTCAGTTTAAAAGAAACACCCGGTATTTCACAGAACGTGGAATTTTTAATGATTTTGGATGATTTTAAAAGTTGTTATATCGCAAATAATACAAATGTCAACGAGGGTTTTCCTTCATTCTCGAATAGCTCTTATTTTCGGATAAATTGGCTAAATGCCAATCTACTTGGCCAGCCTGATCCAATTGAGACGTACTTTACTATACTTCACAGAATTTCGAATTTTTAATAATTTTGATGGTTTTATAAATTATTGCATCTCCGATCACAGAGATGTCCACAATGTCTCGCCCATATTTTCGGATAACTTGGCCATGTGCTAATGTACGTGGCCAACTTGATCCAATTGAGACGTACTTTACTATACTTCACAGAATTTCGAATTTTTAATAATTTTGATGGTTTTATAAATTATTGCATCTCCGATCACAGAGATGTCCACAATGTCTCGCCCATATTTTCGGATAACTTGGCCATGTGCTAATGTACGTGGCCAACTTGATCCAATTGAGACGTACTTTACTATACTTCACAGAATTTCGAATTTTTAATAATTTTGATGGTTTTATAAATTATTGCATCTCCGATCACAGAGATGTCCACAATGTCTCGCCCATATTTTCGGAAAACTTGGCCATGTCCTAATGTACGTGGCCAACTTGATCCAATTGAGACGTACTTTACTATACTTCACAGAATTTCGAATTTTTAATAATTTTGATGGTTTTATAAATTATTGCATCTCCGATCACAGAGATGTCCACAATGTCTCGCCCATATTTTCGGATAACTTGGCCATGTGCTAATGTACGTGGCCAACTTGATCCAATTGAGACGTACTTTACTATACTTCACAGAATTTCGAATTTTTAATAATTTTGATGGTTTTATAAATTATTGCATCTCCGATCACAGAGATGTCCACAATGTCTCGCCCATATCTTCGGATAACTTGGCCATGTGCTAATGTACGTGGCCAACTTGATCCAATTGAGACGTACTTTACTATACTTCATAGAATTTCGAATTTTTAATAATTTTGATGGTTTTATAAATTATTGCATCTCCGATCACAGAGATGTCCACAATCTCTCGCCCATATTTTCGGATATCTTGGCCATGTGCTAATGTACGTGGCCAACTTGATCCAATTGAGACGTACTTTACTATACTTCACAGAATTTCGAATTTTTAATAATTTTGATGGTTTTATAAATTATTGCATCTCCGATCACAGAGATGTCCACAATGTCTCGCCCATATTTTCGGAAAACTTGGCCATGTCCTAATGTACGTGGCCAACTTGATCCAATTGAGACGTACTTTACTATACTTCACAGAATTTCGAATTTTTAATAATTTTGATGGTTTTATAAATTATTGCATCTCCGATCACAGAGATGTCCACAATGTCTCGCCCATATTTTCGGATAACTTGGCCATGTGCTAATGTACGTGGCCAACTTGATCCAATTGAGACGTACTTTACTATACTTCACAGAATTTCGAATTTTTAATAATTTTGATGGTTTTATAAATTATTGCATCTCTGATCACAGAGCTGTTCACAATGTCTCGCCCATATTTTCGGGTAACTTGGCCATGTCCTAATGTACTTGGCCAACCTGATCCAATTGAGACGTACTTTACTATACTTCACAGAATTTCGAATTTTTAATAATTTTGATGGTTTTATAAATTATTGCATCTC
The DNA here is from genome assembly GCA_963556165.1 of Tipula helvola. NCBI lineage: Eukaryota > Metazoa > Arthropoda > Insecta > Diptera > Tipulidae > Tipula > Tipula helvola. Next base: position 300,288,601 of record OY744481.1, on the reverse strand, counting down.
CGATCACAGAGATGTTCACAATGTCTCGCCCATATTTTCGGGTAACTTGGCCATGTGCTAATGTACGTGGCCAACTTGATCCAATTGTGACGAACTTTACTATACTTCACAGAATTTCGAATTTTTAATAATTTTGATGGTTTTATAAATTATTGCATCTCCGATCACAGAGCTGTTCACAATGTCTCGCCCATATTTTCGGAAAACTTGGCCTTGTGCTAATGTACGTGGCCAACCTGATCCAATTGAGACGTACTTTACTATACTTCACAGAATTTCGAATTTTTAATAATTTTGTTGGTTTTATAAATTATTGCATCTCCGATCACAGAGATGTTCACAATGTCTCGCCCATATTTTCGGGTAACTTGGCCATGTCCTAATGTACGTGGCCAACTTGATCCAATTGTGACAAACTTTACTATACTTTACAGAATTTCGAATTTTTAATAATTTTGTTGGTTTTATAAATTATTGCATCTCCGATCACAGAGATGTCCACAATGTCTCGCCCATATTTTCGGAAAACTTGGCCTTGTGCTAATGTACGTGGCCAACCTGATCCAATTGAGACGTACTTTACTATACTTCACAGAATTTCGAATTTTTAATAATTTTGATGGTTTTATAAATTATTGCATCTCCGATCACAGAGATGTCCACAATGTCTCGCCCATATTTTCGGATAACTTGGCCATGTGCTAATGTACGTGGCCAACTTGATCCAATTGAGACGTACTTTACTATACTTCACAGAATTTAGAATTTTTAATAATTTTGATGGTTTTATAAATTATTGCATCTCTGATCACAGAGCTGTTCACAATGTCTCGCCCATATTTTCGGGTAACTTGGCCATGTCCTAATGTACTTGGCCAACCTGATCCAATTGAGACGTACTTTACTATACTTCACAGAATTTCGAATTTTTAATAATTTTGATGGTTTTATAAATTATTGCATCTCCGATCACAGAGATGTTCACAATGTCTCGCCCATATTTTCGGGTAACTTGGCCATGTGCTAATGTACGTGGCCAACTTGATCCAATTGTGACGAACTTTACTATACTTCACAGAATTTCGAATTTTTAATAATTTTGATGGTTTTATAAATTATTGCATCTCCGATCACAGAGCTGTTCACAATGTCTCGCCCATATTTTCGGAAAACTTGGCCTTGTGCTAATGTACGTGGCCAACCTGATCCAATTGAGACGTACTTTACTATACTTCACAGAATTTAGAATTTTTAATAATTTTGTTGGTTTTATAAATTATTGCATCTCCGATCACAGAGATGTTCACAATGTCTCGCCCATATTTTCGGGTAACTTGGCCATGTCCTAATGTACGTGGCCAACTTGATCCAATTGTGACAAACTTTACTATACTTTACAGAATTTCGAATTTTTAATAATTTTGTTGGTTTTATAAATTATTGCATCTCCGATCACAGAGATGTCCACAATGTCTCGCCCATATTTTCGGAAAACTTGGCCTTGTGCTAATGTACGTGGCCAACCTGATCCAATTGAGACGTACTTTACTATACTTCACAGAATTTCGAATTTTTAATAATTTTGATGGTTTTATAAATTATTGCATCTCCGATCACAGAGATGTCCACAATGTCTCGCCCATATTTTCGGATAACTTGGCTATGTGCTAATATACGTGGCCAACCTGATCCAATTGTGACGAACTTTACTATACTTCACAGAATTTCGAATTTTTAATAATTTTGATGGTTTTATATCGCCCATATTTTCGGATAACTTGGCCATATGCTTATGTTAACGAACGCCTTTCCTTATATTATTGCTCCATCTCCATTAACCATTCTTAATTTTAACCCATCAGCCAGCTGCACTGCTCTTCCGATCAAGTCTTCCCGGACAGTCGTGTGCGTTGTTCCAGTAACCTGCGTGATGACACACTTTATTCTATTATCATCGCCCTCGATTGTTACACTGCTACCGCCTCGTTCTACACTCGGGACAGGGATGTAAGTTATAGGGCAATAAGACGGTGAAGCCAGTTTCTGCTCGTTCGAACTGATTTTTAATCTTTCCGCCTTACCGATTGTTGCCTTTAACTCATCCAATACCTGCTCTCCTCTGGGTAGCGGCTTTTCCTAGCTTTTGGTAGCGGATTTTTAATTCCATGCGATAGATTTACCGTTTATGGCCACTGCCGTACTTCCGATCTATCGCCTTCATTATTTAAAGATAGCGGTTGCGCTCTTATTCCTAGATGGGTTGTAAAACCTCTGCTGCCTCGCCTTTAACAGCCACAATTAACGCCGCAATGCGATGTTCATTGTTCCAAATTGAAATTTGAAAATGACGAAAGATGTTGTTCCGTCGAATGTTGGTGGCTTTAATTTGATTGAGTGAGCGGTCTGAAACACTTGCATCGTTGTTCCACTTGTCTTGTCAGTTAATTCTTTCTCGAGACGTTTAAATTTTTCTTTAACCTGTTGGATATCCGTATGTAATTTTTCATCAAACTGCTGCACCTTTGTTTCTAATTTTCTTCAACATGTTGAACCTCATCTGCTTCATCTGATGTTTAATTTCTTGGTTTGACTGGTTTATTGTCTCGCTCAACTGTTGCTCAAATTTATAAAACCATCAAAATTATAAAAAATTCGAAATTCTATGAAGTATAGTAAAGTTCGTCACAATTGGATCAGGTTGGCCACGTATATTAGCACATGGCCAAGTTATCCGAAAATATTCGAAAGAGAATTATCAAATCCACTTCGTTAATGCTAGTGCGTTATGATGCGTGCGAAAGTGGCAAAGTTGCATTAAAAAGATTCAAAATCAACTCAATTGTTTTTGTTCGACCAACTATTTTGATTGGACAACTCTTTTGCTTCAAAATATGTTGAGGTTTTTTTATTTCTTGCAATCAATTTTTAAATATGCATACCCTGAGAACTAATCTAAAGGACCATGCAACTTTACTATGAACATTTCAATGTACGTGTTTCAATTTATAAAATATAAAGGGCTTAAACTTCAAGAGGTGATCAGAACTTCGGTTCTGAAAATTAACTCAACTCCCAAATCAATCCCTAACTGAACCTCTTAATTCAATCTTCAACTTAACCTTCAACTCAATTTACAACTCAATCTCCCACTCAATCGCAATGTATACACCAAATCCAAGCGCCAATTCAACCATCAACTCGGTCACCAAATCAACCTCAAATCGGGGGGGGAGGGGGGGGGGGGTAAAGGGAGAAGGCGCCACATCTGATATGAGCAGATGAGGCATTCTCCCGGAGCCAGTACGTTCCGCCATATGTCAGTCTGGACTCCGATATACCTCTTGTGCTCTGCGGCGATTTCAACATCGATGTCATCGCTAAACCTGAATTTGTGCGCTTCATCATGGACACCTTCGATCTAGACTGCGTCTCCAACACACTAGCCTCGATGACTTTGGGAGGCACTTGTCTGGATCTCACATTCATCAGTCACATCACCGCTGCGTTTCATATCATACTTCTCGTTCCATCGCTCATTACTTAATCATTTGCAAACAACCACTGTACCATGATGCTAATAATAAATAAATTTATTTTAACAAACCTATACATCGTGCCATTTCTCGCACCGCTTATAAACATTATCACGAAAAACAACTACGGCGGTGTAGAACACACAGCCTACCCCGAATTTTTCTTGCAATATCCAATTGGAGAGTTTATCCAGATTAAGAGTATCACAAGAAATCTAACTAATCTTGTTGTTAAATTTTGTATTAATTTGGATTTACGTTATTTAATTCAAGAAGTTAACAACATTTTATTTTATTTTAACTAAATTCGAATAATTGCTGTCATGATCTAGAATCTATTTACTTATTTGTCATAATTTATCGACTTATGCTGTGTACCTCGTACCGATTTTTTCGACTAAATTTCTTGCAACTTTGTAGCGAAATGCTGATGTTATAATGATTATACGAGTATTTTTCGATTTTGAATTGAAATCATTGTTGTAAGCAAAGTTTTGATTTTTGTTAATAGTGATTTGATTAATATTGTCAGTTAGTGATCTTGGCGGGCAAGGGCATAACGAACAGCAAATTAACAATTATAGACTGAAAGAACGTACCAGATTTATGCAAATTATCCCGTTGGGCTCTCTGTGATTATACTCTGATTCTCTGAAGCAGGAAAACAACCTTACCTAAATACATATAATGTTCAGTTAAATTAACATCTCGCCCATTTTTAGCTTTAGATAACTTTGGAATCCGTGCCCTCAATACTTTTTGTCAAAAATAATTCATGATTGAGGTTGTCTCCAAATTTAATAAGGAAAGCAGTAACATCTTTTATGGACTCTTTTAAAAACACGGAAAATCTTTGTAAAATGTACATGGTTGGTTTGGTGATATGTATTTGTAGGAAAAGTATCGTTCGAGGAAAGATATAGTGAAGCAGCGTAGATAAAGGCACACTAAAAGAAAACACGAATAACTTAAGCTAGTTTAAAATGTTTTAGTTGTAAGTACCCATCTTTTGGTTAATTTGCCGTAAATATGCTCTAGTAAATTTGAGCCATGCAAGTTTTAAAATACAAAACTAGCTAAGTTATTTTTTTTTCGTGTATAGTTGTAATAACCCATTTTTTGGTTAATTTGTTGAGAAATGCTCTATAGTTAATTTGTAGCATGCAAGTTTTAAAATACAAAACAACTATGTTATTTTTTTTATTATTATTTTTTATTAACGAAGTTATATTGGGTAAGTATTGTAATCGCGAAAAAAATTTTGTTCCAGGTTTTCACATTTCCCGACGAATTAGGTTACCAGGACCCCGAAACACCGATCAGAAAAATGTCGTGTCCGTCCTTCCGTCCGTCCGTCCGTCCTTCCAGTCGCACATTTTTATTATTTTTGTATCGCCTCCCATTCTCACAAATATTGATAGTTTTGGTCGAAATTTTGCACAAAGATAGATTTCAGTAATAAGCAGCGTGTGTTAACTTTTAGGTCCATTCGAGTATAGAATAGAGGAGGTTGCAGTGGAAGAGAAAACTGCCAAACAGATTTTCTCAAAAACGAGACCGACGATTTTTTTGTTATGTTGATTATAAATTTGACAATTTATCATTTACTTGTTCACAAAATTTGAAGTCGATTGAAGCATTGCGTGGCGGTGATTTTGACAAAAAGGAGTAATATAAATTTGTTTATCTGTTTACCGAGGTAATGTCGAACTTTTCGATGAAATATTTCTCTACAGTTAATACACCTTTCAAATTCCAGCAATTGTTCCCTAGGTGTCTTCAAGATAAAATGAATAGATTACCGTGAAATATGGAATTTAAGTTTCTAAATTACCTAAAATACTTTGCTGGTGGTAAATAATATTATCAACAATTAAAAATAATTATATCTAGTGAGCTTTTAAATATAGTAGGATATTCCCGTTTCTATGACATTCACTTTTCTGGCATTGACAGTTCTGTGACGTTTTATTGACATTTTATGGCATTTTAATGATTGAAATTTCAACGATATGTTGAACGATACATTGGGCCAGATACACGATACTCTAGCAATTCGCAAATCGATAAATATGGCGGATTTGCTAATCAAAAATTTGCTGGCGTAAGCTACTTGATTATTTTAGCAAAGTAAAATATATTTTTGTATTCAGCACAAATGATAAAGTGCGTTAAAGTATCTCATTTTCTGAAATTCAGAAACAAATTGGGTTGCTAAATTATAGTGTATAACATTTCTAGCAAATTCGCAAAACTTAACTGCTTATCTGAGTATCAAGCATCTGGCCCATTATTTGTGAATTGATTTAATAAAATCGCCTTAGGTATTATTTGTGTGTAATAAACTTTTTTGGTATTCAAAGTCGTATATAAATCTTAATAGCAAATTACTATGGGAGACTTTAAAAATAATACCATGACATTAGGATGGCACAGGTTTAGGAGAGCTGGGAGATTTATAAAATGAACTGCGATATGACAAGGAGGTGGGATTCGGTAACAAATGATAATCAACGTTAATTCTGATTTTGAATTGCTTGTGTTTTTGTTTGTATTTTCGAATGGTCCACAGCGATGCCCGTCCAGACTGAAGTACTGAGTAAAGAATTATATCGGCAAATCCTCACGTTGCTCACATAATATTGTGAACTGAACAAACACACAAATTTTCAGAAAATAAATTTTTGAACATTTTGAATGCTCTGTGAATGGAGTAAATTAAATTCTTAAGGACTTTCAACGGTATGCTAGAGATGTATAACTGGATCTAATTGTTAAAAGGTTGAATATGAAAAATGGCGAATGCGACTTTGATTGCTGCTCAACACATGTCAGGTCTGAATAATCTAATATTATTTGTGAGTCTGTGATTTAGCGGTATGAGAGTAGATTTATATTGTCGGGACGAATTGTGATATTGGGGAAGGGGTCTTCAAATTTAAGAAAAGCCGAGACATATTCTGCCTGCCCAAAATATCGAAAAAATGTTTCTAAATTATAAATGGTTGGTTTGGTGATCTTTAACGTATGCTTTCTGGGAAAAGTATCGTCCGAGAGTCGGATAGACCCAATTTTTTTTATTAAAATTGCATGTTATTTTTGGTATTTTATAATGAAAATGTTCATAAATTTCTATGTAAATGCTCATAAGTTAAATTAATTTAACTTAGATGTATATTCTCTTAACTTTGTTATAATTTATTAAAAAAATACTCAATACGACGATGCAGTAGTTAATCTAAAGTATGGCAAAGTTAAATCTACTTATCTGCTTTGGTTGATTTAAACTAGGCTAGATTTTAAAATATCTAACTGACCAATTTAAGTTAATTTTTTGTCGATTATTTCTGCTTAAGTATGCATTATAAATTTAATCGTACTGTATATTTTTCTAATAAGTAGGATCACATGTACCGTAAGAACAGCTCATATGTCCATCTGACGTGTAGCATCAGTTCAATGAATATTTGAATGCAATTTTTCGTATTTCTTAATGAAAATTTTGATTAAGACAAATATTAATCGCTGCAGTAGTTAATCTAAAGTATGGCGAAATTAAACTTACTTTTGTACTTTGGTTGGTTTACACCAGGCCATGTTTTAAAATATGAAACTGACTAAGTTGAGTTATTCTTGGTCCGTTACTTGTGTTAAGTATTGTATTAATGTATTATAATAGAGCAGTTTCTATTTAGATATAACCATGCAGTTGTTAATTTAAACAAGAGTGAGTTAAAATATACTAATATGCAGAAGTTAACTTTACATAAGTATAGGGTCTTTTATTTTGTTTTTTTAAGAGAGTTTAAGACCTGGCTGTTTTTTATTGGTTCTGAATTTCTAATTCTAGAAAATAATTATAAATTCTCTTGAATGACTCTCTTAAATTAATGCATAAAGCCAACAATTTTTTTCGTTATTGCAGCATTTTAACGTGGAATTTCAAAGTGATAGTGAGTAAACATTGATAAAAAAAGGTAACATTTAAAAATAAATGAGTGTTAAAAGTGAAGTGAGTTTTAATTTACATACATATGTAATCATGTTATTAGACTCGTATTATAATAATTAGATTCGAGTGGGCAGGTAAATTTATTATGTTTTTTAGTTAATTAGTAGTACACTCTTAATCGTATATATCAGCATTTTCATTTTAAAACAGCAAACATTTTGGAAATTTGAACTTCATGATTTTTGATTTGTTTTATTTTTGGTGTACGTATAGTAGTTGCAAAAATAAAAAAATACCGGTTTTTTATTTTTTTGATATAGTATATACATATGTTGCGCACAGGATGGTCCCAAAGTTTTGAAAAAATGATAAAAAACGCCATTTGGAGTAAACTTCAAAGCAATTTTATGAATTAAATAGTTAATCAATGTTAAATTTTTTTTTTGTGTTTATTAGAGTAAATATCGAAATTTAGAATTCTTATAAAATTTTTATCAAAATTCAATTTCTTCGGCTTGAAATATAACGGTAAAATATTAAATGACTTATTAAACTAAATAACCCTGATTTAAAAAATTTTTTTTGGCTTAAAATAAAGTTTAACTAATTAACTATCGCATATTTAAATATAAATGTAGTGTTATTTTTTGTTTTTGAACTACACAAATTCAAACATAGGGCACTTTTACATTTTTTCTCATTTTTAATTTTGATAAGCTAGTAACGTAAGTAGACTAAGAACCGAAATTCGCATGAATCTTGATTTCACTTAGGTATTCGAAATTTATGACCATCTCGAACAAAAACAAAGCAAAATTGACGAAGGGTTATAAAAGTTAGACGGTTATAAAAATAAAAATGTATGGTTCAATTTATAAATTTATTTTGAAATGTAATGTTCACCAACAATTTTTGAATTTGAAAATGATTTAGTTACAAATTTATTTTTTGCCTTGGGTATAAAACATTGATTACCAAGTTCCCTTTATATTAATTGAGCTTTGCTAACAACTTTGCAATTGTAATTTGACTTCATTTATTCTCCTCTCGTGGCATATTCAAATTACATTGTTGATTCCCATGATTTAGCCTATTCGTATAGTTGTCGTGGTGTTCGAATTGACCCCTTTGTTGAACTGTAGCGATAGGCACCTCTTTTGAATGTTCCGCCAACACCATCACACGGCCCTTTTCCATGACTGATAGCGTGAAAATGCCACTCAGCTGCGATGTTAAAATCTTCATCATGATGACTTAGATTAATTAAATTGTTTCTATTTTTATATTGTGTTCTAGCTCAGTCTGTCATATAGAGAATCATTTTGATGTTCAATCATTTTAGTTTTGAATAGATGTACCGCGATGCTATCGTATTCCATACAATTTAAAATAATAATGAATGTTTCATGTTTCACTACAGTGCTCTCAGAATCCTTATAATAAATACGAACGGATGAAAAGTGGCTTGTGCATTATTCCAGTGATAACTTTGCACTGAATCTTTCGATTCTTTTGCACAAAAATGTTCTGATTCTAATGAAAAATCTTTTCTTTTATATCAGGTAGTTTTAGGAATAAATTAATTCAGAATTGCGTTTACAATGTGAAACAAAGAGATAAGAAATTAAATCATAAATTGAATTGCGAGAGGAAAACCATCAATATTTAAATTAGTGTAGTTTGAAAAGCAAAACAATATAAAGGAAACTGACGGTTATCACTGTTTTAAACCCAAGGCAAAACATAAATTAGTGACTAAATCATTTTCAAATTCAAAAATCATTAGTGAACATTATATTTAAAAATAAATTTATAAATTGAACAATACATTTATATTTTAATAACCGTCTAACCCTTTCGTCAATTTTGCTTTGTTTTTTTTAGATGGTCGTAAATTTCGACGAAGGGAAATAAAAAACTTCCAGAAATCAAGATTCATGCGAATTTCGGTTCAGGCTGTTTTCCAAACGCCGACTTATTTCAGACTTATTGGCGATTTTCATCAAATGTAGTTAGCGTTGGTTTCTATGTAAGTAAAGGGGACGAGTATTGTCAAATTCAACTGTTTGACAGTTCTGATCACCCTTGTTCTATGGTTAAATTTTGTTCATATTGTTTTCACCAGATGTCAGCTACTTTGTTGGAAATCGCGAATTGGTTTATTTGACGACATCTTGAATAAGTCAATGAAAACATTCCAATTGCTTTTATCGACTTATTTTGAAAAATTTTGATAATACACAATAATTAGACAGAATGTTTCCATGACACCAAAAATAAATAAGTTTTCTATAGGAAAAAACACTAAAGAATAAGTCACCTTTTCAGCAGACTTATTTGAATAAGTTCGAATAAGTCAATAAGTCGGTGTTAGGAAAACAGGCTTAGTCTACTTACGTTACTAAATTATCAAAATTAAAAAGGAGTTAAAATGTAAAAGTGTACCATGCTGGTAGAATGCCCTTGGTTTGAATTTGTGTAGTTTAAAAACAAAAAATAACACTACATTTATATTTAAATATGTGATAGTTGATTAGTTAAGTTTAATTTTGAGCAAAAAAAAAAATTTTAAAATCAGGGGTATTTAGTTTAATAAGTCATTTAATATTTTACCTTATATTTCAGGCCGAAGAAATTGAATTTTGATAAAAATTTTATAAGAATTCTTAATTTCGATATTTACTCTAATAAACACAAAAAAAAAAATTTAAAATTGATTAACTATTTAATTCATAAAATTGCTTTGAAGTTTACTCCAAATGGCGTTTTTTTGGTGACCATTCTGTGCGCAACATACACCCCATATCAAAAATATAAAATAACGGTATTTTTTATTTTTGCAACTACTACACGTCAGTGGCGTAGCCAGAAATTCGTTGAGGGGGGGGGGGGGGGGTTTAAAAAAAAATAATTTCTGTAAGAAAATAATGCATTCGAATTTATTTGAATTCAATTTTTTATTAGTTTTTTATAGTTTTATACTGATTCGTCGTGACACTAAGGCCAATTCATCGAGGATACAGTCTGTTTTTATATAACCACATCTCTATGAATGTTTAATGATGCCAATCCATTTAATCGCTTCCCACCGATTGTGTTTCTTAGGTAATTCTTAAGGCGCCTGAACGTCTTAGAACTCTTCAATTGGAGAGATTATCCAGGTTAAGAGTACTACTAAAAATCTGACAAATATTTTGTGCTAATTTTGTTATTATAGGTACAAGCGTTCAACCGGTAGATACCTGACCGTCTTTTAAACATTTTAATTAACTTCGCTTATGTAATCTAATTTCAACTTAATCTGGAAAAAAGGTCTACACAGATCTGTAAAAATTACGTCTAATAGTACGCTGCTTTGTTTGCATTTCTTTTATATGAAGAATCAAAAATAGGTTACATGCGTATTATAACAGGTAATGAGCCTTATTCGAATTATAAATTATTTTGTGTGGATCAACACATCACCATGTAATGATTTTAGTATAATATGTGAAACTCAGGGGGGGGGGGGGTTCAACCCCCCCGCAACTCCCCGCAACCCCCCTTCGCTGCGCCGCTGCTACACGTACACCAAAAATATAGCAAATCAAAATTCATGAAGTTCAGTCACTGCTGCCCAAAAATGAAATTCCTCATATTATGCTATTCAGTGCTATTCAGGAAATAATAATTAAAAATCTGTACATGAAGAAAAAGAAGCGTCGCATTCATATTGGTAAAGTTCCATTTGTGTTTGAATTTTAGTTATTTAATATTATAATGAAATAAAACGATAATGATAAATAACGGTAAAATTCAAACACAAATGGAATTTTAAGCATATTAATGCGACGCATATTTTTCTTCATGTACAGATTTTAAATGTTTTACAGTTATCGAAAACCGTTATTCGTACCATAATTAAGATTAAGATTGTACTTAAAAATTATGCAAATGATTAAAATATAATGCCATTTGAATTTCTATATTCTTAATAGATCTTTTTATTATGTTTAATCGTTTTTTAAAACAAAAGTTTTCACGATTTCCTATTATGTCTTATAAACATAACATTTGCGAATTAGAACAGTTTATGAGGTTAACAATAATTTTCAACAATGTGAATTAGCTTAATCTCTAATAATTAGTTTTTAAAACTTTTCATTTCTCTGCTTTAATATTATTTACCTTAGATACTGATCAATATGCCTCAACCATCAATATTAGCGATGAAAATTATAATCTACTTAAAATTAAATTCAAACATATGTGAACACCATGGGACGATGTCTTTAAGATGTGGAAAGAAACAGCAGAAACGAGAATAGAAGAAAATCTGTGATCAAAAGGTAAAACATCATATTTCAAGTTTCATAATTTTTCTAGACAGTTAGAAAAATTTGAATATTATATTAATTTTTCACTTACGTCGACTTAAGTTGCTATGGATTTGCGACTTAAGCCTTTGACTACAAGATGTTACCACTTAAGTCCAACTAAGTTAGGTTAGAGGAGAGATAGAACACGTTGAACATTAAAAAGGTAAAACAGCTTAAGTCGACTTAAGATAGTTTACCTTTTGAGCACAGAAATATAACTAATAAAGGATTCAAATATGAATTCCATACTGGAACAATAGGCATTATTTACATATCTCCAAGCTCCAGAACTTGTAATAGGTATACTTACAAAAATATGGTTTGTTTTTCTAGCGAATTAATTATGTATATTTTTGCTTGCAGATATCTTACGATTTTCTGAAAAGATACCCGGGTCGTCACAACATTTATGAAAAGTGGGATCAGTATTTAGGAATTCAAAATATTTTCAAAAATAATGAGAAGGAACACCGAAACAAGCTTTTATTTGAAACCATCCTAAAAACAAAACAGCAGTTAACAATGGGTAATACATTTTGATTGTTTTTTTTAAATAAATCTTGGGTTGAATTTTTATATTGTTTTTGCTGGCGAAACACAGATGTTTTTAAAATAGAGACAAATTTAATTATTTGATTTTCATATTCATATTTTCATTTAAATCTAACGTTCCAATTTATATTACACATCATTTTCTTACTTATTTCTGATTGAGGCCAAGTTTCCGATGTAATAAGAACAAAAGAAAGTAACAAACAAATATGTTTTAAATTTCTTTTGCTCTTACATTACTAAACTTTGAAAACGATGTGGAATTTAAACTGAAACGTTAGAATTAAATAAAAACTGAAGTGTTCAATCTGAATTTTAAACTAATTTTATGTTTAATTTAGAAACTTTTGCATCCTGCCGAGAAACCGTTTATACATTTTGTAATCTCCTATTCTTATTTGAATAATAATATTAGTTACTCGTACAACTTATTACATATTTTATTTTTAGACACGTGCAATTTGCAATTAATGTATCTGTTACCAGCCGCCATTCCACCTGCCTTACAAAAAAATAATCAAAAAAAAAAAAATCATATAAAAAACCTACTATTGCCGACGCTCAAATGAATTTTATAATAAACGCGGAAAATTCTAATGACCTTAACAAAAAATTACATTTAGTTTGCCAGGACAACGAATTAAAGCAGGAGAAAGTACAACCACTCCTCGGTGCCATCGGGGATGACAAAAATTTTAACGAATTTAATGTCATACACTCATACTAGATGATCATAAATTTAAATTTGGAAGTTTTTTTGGAAGCGTTGGACATATGTTTTAAAATTTTCCATATCTTCGAACTCGAATATCCTAAAGCTGCATACAATCCATGAATGTTTATCCAGTTATTTTTTTATGAAATTAGAACTAAATATGATGACTCAGTTCGGAAGTTCTAACTCTCTGCCAAGATTTAAAACAGGATTTACAACAGGACCCTTAAAATATTTTGGAATTTTATATAGACAATAAATTCGCGTCATACATATTATATATTATATAGTATTAGTAAGCATTCACATAATATATAATAAGTATACATAAAGTATTGTTATAGTTTAAGTAGCATTTAATGAATTTGGCCTTAAATATTTATTTATGTTGAATTTAATAAATTAATACACATTTATTTAATTTTTTTTGTACTACTTAATATGTTTATAATAAATGAATTAAATTAGTATCATCTGTTGTTTCAAATTCCACACTTTCGCATTGTCGTATTAAACATTTCCTTAGTTAATTTTCGCTTAATTTTGTTTAATATTACAGCAATGTTAAAATTGTCTGATTTAATATAAATTGTTTTCGGCTTTTTATAGACAACATACTATGTAATGACATACTCATTATTTTCGATTTGGCAAATCAGAAAAATAATGGAGTCATACTCCTAATATATCTACCAGCAAAAGTAGAAAATATTCATCCCCTCCCCCCTTTTCTTTCCCGCAGAGTCAATACAAAGACAATTTAAATCAGACAATTTTAACATCGTAAATATTAGTGCGGGCATTATACGCACACAAATGAGATTTCTGCTTGGAATTTTGAGTTCGAGTTAGTGAATATAATTCGCTAACTCAATACCCTCTAGTTAAATACTTAATGTATTTTTCGAGAGTTGAATTTTTGTAGTTCGGTCGTAGCTACCTGATGAGTAGACCTTACTTTTCTGTACGAAACCGAATTACCAACACAAAATCTCAAAGAGATTTCTCATTTTGAGAGTTGATACACTTTGTATTGACTCTGCGGGAAAGAAAAGGGGGGAGGGGATGAATATTTTCTACTTTTGCTGGTAGATATATTAGGAGTATGACTCCATTATTTTTCTGATTTGCCAAATCGAAAATAATGAGTATGTCATTACAAATAGTATGATGTTGTCTATAAAAAGCCGAAAACAATTTATATTAAATCAGACAATTTTAACATCGTAAATATTAGTGCGGGCATTATACGCACACAAATGAGATTTCTGCTTGGGATTTTGAGTTCGAGTTAGTGAATATAATTCGCTAACTCAATACCCTCTAGTTAAATACTTAATGTATTTTTCGAGAGTTGAATTTTTGTAGTTCGGTCGTAGCCTCGTAGCTACCTGATGAGCAGTGTTGCCAGACCGATCTAAAAAAAAAACTTAAATATGACCAAAAAAAAACTTAAATTCAAGGAAAAAAACTTTTTATTCAATTTTATCACAAATTCAGTCTTCAGAATAATATTCCAGTTAAATAATATCACAAAATCATAAAATTAAAAAAGATTGTCAAAATTGAGCTATTTTTCATACATGTTGCACCTGAATAATTTTAACATTTCCGGTTTGTGTTCAAAACTAACACAATTATTACCTCGTTTCGACATTAATCTTTCGATAACAGAATACCACTTAAAGTGGTTTCATCTAATTTATTTCTTAATTTATTTTTGTTAAGATTAATTTGGGAAAATATTCTTTCTACATTCGCGAATGTAATGGGAATGGTTAAAAGTGCCATTATGAGCTTTTGCAATTTTGGAAAAGCTGTAGTCCCATCACCTCGTTTAATTAAAAATATATTAGCCCAAAATGTTTCTATGTCGTCATGCTCACTCAGTAAATAATTCTGGAAATCTATCCTCCGTACTTCACGCCATTCCTCATCTATATCTTGGTACTCATTTGAAGCTACCAAATTTGGAAACATCTTGCACAAATTCGAAATTGTAATATTTTCTCGATTTATAACACTACCTGGCGCTATCGAATTAATAACGACCAAGTGTTGGTTGTTAAAGTCGAACCTCTTTAAGAGCTGGTTACAGAGTTCAATCAAAAAGAGTTGGCACTTTTTTCGAAATTCGTATTGTTGCGAATCGTCCAAAACGCACAATGAAGATGCAACATCAGCACCAAGATATATTTCATTTATATCTTTAAGTACTTCAGCATTATCTAAACACATCTTTTTGTAAGCCGCTTCTTCGACAAATTGATCTTTTATAAAATACTCCAGAAACTTCGTGTAAAGACGCTTAACGTCACAATTTAAACGGTGCAACTGTGGCGACTCGCTTTGAAAAAGTCGATTGAGTTTATTTAAATCATTTAAAATAAACTTTAGGAACTTTAGGTACAGCTCAAATAAAGGGTTTAAGATATTTTCAATGATTTCATCCGTGGACTCATATTTCTCGAGATCTTCATGTACGAAAAACAATTTTAATACATCCAATCGACTTAGTATCTGATTGACCGTTGCTTCCAGCGACAACCACCTAGTTTGAGCCGGATGGAGCATTTTTCTCGGTTTGTAATTCAAAAGAATTTGAAAGCTTGCAAATAGGTGTATGCGTTTCGGACTATTCTGAATAAAATTATAAATTGCCCTAGCTGTAGCTTCTACGAATTTCGGTAATGCCGCGCAAGCATAATTGGCACAAAGTGCGAATGAGTGGCAGACGCATTTAAATATAATTAAGTCTGGACACTCGTTTTTCAAAAGTGTTGCCACGGAATGGTTAGCTCCTGTCATAACATTGGCACCATCAGCTGCAAATCCAACCAAAAATGTTTTATAATTGATGCCTCTTGCTAAAAATAGCTCAACAATTTTTTCATATAACGATTGTGCGTCGCAAATTTCAACTTTTATTAGGGCAAAGAAAAAGTCCCGAATTCGCCCTAAATATTCTGTTCGAACAACTATGCTCAAGAGCTTGACAGTTGCAATATCCGTCGATTCATCAATGCAAATTGAGAAAGGCTGAATCTTCATTAGATTAATTAATTCTTGTAGTTCAGCTTCACCGATGACATTTTTAACAATACACGTAGTTTTAGTGCGAGCACATTTGACATGCCGTACAATTGTAGAATCTGGAATAGCTGATTGCAGCATCGGGATCATATGATTCATCGCAAGGAACGGAATGTTATGTTCTGCACAGAACGCACTAAGTTGAATTTCCGCCATAGCTACTTGTTTATTGTGGCCCGATAAATTTCGCATATTTCCAATTACTTTCAATATGGGACTTTTGCTATGTATATTTAATGCATTTGCAGCTTGGACGTGCTTCTTCCGTCTAGCGTGCGCATATAAATCGCTGATGCCTCCCATAGCCTTCAATTCGCAATTGCAATATTTACAAAATGCATTTCTTTTACCGTTTTGGGCTAACCACGGCTTTAAGATATTGTCGTCTTCCCAGCTTTTGCAATAAACGGACGACAGTTTACGTTTTACCGGTTTCTACATTAACATTAAACAGAAATAAAATTATTTTCAGTATTCAATAATAAATGTGATGTCCAATTGTAATGTACCTTTGATGATGATACGGCCAAATCATCATCATCTGGATCCGATGAAACCAACTCCAATGATAATATGGGCACTTTTGCACTGTTTGCGTTTGGCACATTTAATAGTGGCGGTAAATTATTTTGCGATAAACTACGATTACTATTTTTGTCTAAAAAATTGATTAATTGGTTATAATAAACTATGTATATTACAAATTGTATCTAATCACACATACCAATTTTTTTGAAATAGCGTTCCATTTTGGTTATTATCTTGTTGTTTTTTGATATTAAACCCCGTTTTTTCGTACGAACGAAATAAAAGCATGGATGTCGGAGAATAAATTACGTTCTACAATGAAATTTGTGCGATTTTGACAGCATCATCTACACAAGGAAAATATCCCTTTATGCAGAAATTTTTGAAATTACCCTATAAACATCACATTCAGATTTATATATCATTTCTAAACGGTACAACAGTTCAAAACAATTATTTTTTCTATGTAAGAACTGATTATTTTGAATTCAATAAAAAAACTTAATTTTTTCGAAAAAAACTTAAAAACTTTTTAGCTACAAAAAAACTTGCAAATTAAGTTTAAACTTACAATATGGCAACACTGCTGATGAGACAGTAGACCTTACTTTTCTGTACGAAACCGAATTACCAACACAAAATCTCAAAGAGATTTCTCATTTTGAGAGTTGATACACTTTGTATTGACTCTGCGGGAAAGAAAAGGGGGGAGGGGATGAATATTTTCTACTTTTGCTGGTAGATATATTAGGAGTATGACTCCATTATTTTTCTGATTTGCCAAATCGAAAATAATGAGTATGTCATTACAAATAGTATGTTGTCTATAAAAAGCCGAAAACAATTAATATTACAGCAGTGGTTAATTTAATCAAACTGTAATTTAAGAGGAAGTAGAGGTTATTTTTACTAAGCTGTAAATCAAAATTTTGTTTAAATTTACCTCTCCGCTTAGCTAACTATAATTCAGTTTAACTAGGCAACTAGTTTAAAGTTTTTTAACAATAACCATGGCGCTAAGTAATCATAATGTTTGGAAATAGTTAATATAACTAGGCGATTAGTTCAAAATCACGTTAATATTAACCTATACGTTTAGTTACATTAACATTACAAATAAGGTTACTTTAACTAAGAAAAAGTTCAAAATTGAATTTAAATCAACAATTACGCTTACTTAAATAAAGTTAGTTTAACTAGGCAATCAGTTGAAAATTTGTTAACAATAACCTTTCTAATTAGTTATTTTAATGTTTGGCAAAAGTAGTCGTAACTGAGCAATTAGTTCGAAATGTTGTTATAATTAAACTATTTGCTTGGTTGTAGCACCTATGATTGTAGGTTTATTTAACTTAACAATTATTTAAATAATTAGTTAATAATAACGTAAGACCTTGGTTAAGTTAAATGAATAACAAAGGTTAAAATACAGAAACAGTCACTGATGCAATTAGTTTGAATTGACCCATCGCAAGGTTAAAAATTTAAAAATAACCTAGCAAATTTAGTATTATAGAACACGCGCTTAGTTGGCTGAAAAACAATTGATATGCTAAGTTAATTTAAATGTTGTTTTCGTTTATTATTACCAAGTTATTTTTTTCAGTGCGGGGGAAATCAACTATTGGGGTTCTATTAATTTGGCCTCTATTAATTTTAGGAGTAAAGGGCGAAGCTGAGTATGACTGAGAAGTATGCGTGTTTGTTAATTATTAATTATCAGAGTTTCTTTCCTTTTAAATTCTTAATTTTAGATTGAGAAATGATTGGAAGCTGGTTCGATTCTAGGTTTAAGGAATTCGTAATAGATTTGAATTATGTTATCATTTTATTGTCTTAAATTAATAACTGTCCGCTATATCTAGATGTAACCAGGCCGATGCTGTCATAACATGATTGCAATTATAGCATGATTGAAAAAAAGCTGTTGTATAGAATATAATCGCTATGATTTGTAATTAAAAGGCAAAATTACTGTTTTTGATAAATTTATTAGTATTTCTCGCATGATAGAGTACGTAGTACTTTGCGCTCTTGTTACACAAATAACTATTATCGATTTACATGTTGATTAATATTACTAATTACAAGTTTGAAATACATGTTCGTACCTTTAAAATCGTTTTATATTAAAATACGCTTCAGCCGCAAGTACAGCACGCCCATTTAATTCGCATGCACCGTACATTTTCCAATGTTCAGCTGTGAAAAATAGCGCTGGTAAAGTATCTGATAAACTCAATACGTAATTCTTGACCACGTAATGTTTCTGTAAGGAAATGTCATCAATTAAACAATTATTAAAATGTTACTACGAACATTTTTTGCTAAAATAGCAAGCCTGTTAAATCAGTCTATTTTGAGTCACGTGTACGAAATAAACCAATCAAAATAACATTAGACTGATAACTTCCCTAGGGAAATTATCAGTTATTATGGTTTTAATTGGAATATTTCGGACACGTGACTCGAAATTGACCGATTTAATAGGCTTGCTATTTTAGCAAACATACTCTGACTACTAGATGAAAAGAATTCATAGTTGTGTTTTACAATAAAAATTATTTCAAAATGACACTTCCATAGTACAATTTACAATCTAGCAGCCATATATAAAGAAAACACAATAAAATAAAATTGCAAATAATTTTCTCTTTGAATACCCCTCGAGGATTGATAAATACCTCATAATTTTATTATATTTTCCTCAAGCACGTTGCTTTTAGGTAACAGCCCTCAGCCTACGGCTTCGGGCTGTTACCAAGCAACGTGCTTTCGAAAAATATAATAAAATTATTTCGGGAAATTATCAATGCCCTTGGGATATTACAACTGAAAATAAAAATATAAAAATAAGGAAAGTACTTACAGGCTCAGCAGGACAGGCTTTTGGTAAATTTGAATGTTGAACCAAATCGTAATAAAATAATTGATCATTTTCCACAAAGTTACACGCATCTTTATAAATTTTAGTGAATATTTTACGATATTCATTACCCTGTCTCGCAAATGCTTCTAATCGCATTGAAAAACGATTATCGATCCGTTTATATAAATCAGCATCAACATTTAACATGTAAGTGGATCGATTAAATTTAGAAACCTGGCCCGTAAAATTATTTAGATACTCTGGCCATGGTGCCAGAGGAACAAATCGGTCAAAATTAATTTCGAAAGACGCGATAAAGTATGTATTGTAAACTAAAATTAATGTTGCCAATAATTTAAACATTTTAGCGAAATTGTAAGTTGAAGCTGCTCGTATAATCACTTTGAACTAACTGTTTAATATTTTCAAAAGCGGAGGTTTTGTATACTGTTAGATTCGCATCTAAATATTTTTTAAATTGTCAATTTCAAAATCCGTTTAGTTATAGTTACACTTGACTGACGTGTCACTATTAATATGATATAATTATTATAAAAATATCGTAGTGACGTGTGCGTGTTTTTAACTTAATGATATAGAGAGTATATATCAATTTACTGCACGTAACGCAAACATTTGATTTCCTTACGATTATGATTGATATCTTTTGGTCAACGGGCACTCAATTGGTTCATAAAATCCCGTAGAATGATAAGTCAGTGAAATGTTAGCCCGAAATCTCAGCTCGAAATTTAGGTTCGTTTCTTGACTAAAATGGAGCTATCCAAACAAAGTGTAAATGTCGTATAAAATGTAGCATCATCCCGAAACATATGTAGATTGTAGATATAAAATTTAGTCGATTCAAGAAGAAACTATTTTTGTTACATAATTGCATGAAGGAACAAAACAATTATTTTATATTACAGTGAGTACGATGGTTTCCGAATTAAATGAAACCTTTCCCAAATTCAATGAAAACTTGTACGGAATTAATAAAGCCTTTTCCAAAATAAATCAATTTAAAGTCAATAAATACTTAAATCATTCAAGTTGTTTATATTTTATTTGATAAATCAAACATTCATTTAAACTAAGATGAAATTGGAGTATTCCATGTAGCTGCGGCTTTTAAAACCCTACTTTTGATCATGCCTTATAAATTAGATTCTCTCAAAGTACTTAATAAATTCATTTCCTTTTATCTTTAAAAAGGTCTTTTCTATCTTACTTAATATCAGTTAATACAGATGAAGAAACTTTACACGGTTTTGCGCCGCTTAGAATGAGCATTCTGAATGTATGGAGCTCATAAACAGTTTTATAACGGATTATATTCCAACCATAACACTACTCTGAGCCCTCTTTATTTTTCCAGTAAATCTTAAAATATTCCGATATGCTCTCTTCGACACGCTTCAACATTCTTATTATCAGTTCCTCTATCGAAACGATTGTAAACGCACTCATATTAATTAAGCTGAATTGACATTTTCCTGTGTTAATTACATTACCTTATTAAGATTAGTTTTGGTTTGAGTGATAATTTTGCTTCCCATTCAGACCCGAACTATGTTCTAGTTGCACAGTATTACTCAAATTCACATGCCAGTCATATTTATGGTTAAAAAACATAATTATGAAAAAAAAAAAATTAAAATGTCTGGCCAAAGAACCGGAGGGGTCGGTTTGATATATCATACATTGGGAAGAAACAGCAACAAAACTTGTATAGTGGGAAAAGTAAAATTGTATTGAACAAAATGTCACTTATTTGTATAATTCATAATTCAATAAAAAAATGCTATATTTAATCACAAATATGGTTTAAGCCGCCAAAACCAATTCTATGAAATGTTGCACATTTTGAAGCAAACTTTGGCATTTAGCCCAATAGCTCTTCTAATGGTAGGAAACATATTATCTAAAGTCCTAATCCTTCATACAGTGTTCTGATACTTTACGGCTTGACAACTGATTGCCCCATTTTATTCCGAAGTAAGATATATCATACGCAAACTAGTCATGTTTAATTTACGTGCCTCATGTCCGCTATTCAATATATTTTGTCGGCATTGGTCTTAAGCCATTAAGAATACTCCAAACTAACTCAAAAATATAAAAACATAACGGAAAATGTTGATCAAGTTACCTGTTTGCCGTCCCAATAGACTGTAGACACACATAAAGAATCGAAGACAGAAAGCAAAAATTTTTCTTATAAATAACGGTTTTAAAATATGTTTATCTTTTGGATAATGGATGTTTTGCAAACTTAACATGCTTGCTAATTTAAATAGTAAGAACAAAAAATTATTATCAAAAGCGTATTGGAATTGCAGCGTTGAGTATACGGTGGTTTGATATAATCATACATCGGGCCGGAATGAGTTAATAAAATATTTTAAGGCAAATACTACTAAAAGGCACCACAAAAAAAAAAACAAACATTCGGAAAAATGTCCACATTTATTTTGCACACACAAAAATATTTCCAGACAAATCGTAAAAAGTTGTATGAAAAAAAAAACTTTTTTTTTTGACCATTTTGCGTTTCGTATTGAATAACTTTTTAAATACGGCCAAAAATGATTTTCCATTCCGTTGAGAATACAACTTTCACAAAATATGCCATGGGAAATTTTACGAAAAAGCGATTATTACAGCAATAGTATTTAGATTGTCATGCAAAATACGTACAACAACACGTTATAGATTGAATGCTAGACAACTTCATTGTGATTTTTTGTGTTAAGGAAAACAAATAAACGTCAAAATATTGTTCATATCTTTTTGTATGAAGTGGCACAGATGCAATTTTATTTCTATAATTACAGACATATATTAAATATTTTTTAATAAAAATTTAATTGAAATGTACCTATTCATTTTATGTCATTTTAAGATAAGCAAGTAAATTTTTTTGTGAAAAGCGTGTGAAAAATTAAAACATAAAAAGAAGGCAAATTCGTATTCTTTAGGTTTAATCTTGTGCCGTTTGAGTTTCTTGTGTGGTTATTTTTATTAAAATTTATTACATTTTAAGTTAGCTTCATATAAACTGCTGTTTGTTTTCCTTAACACTCAAAAAAATTTGACATATTTTGGCTGTCAAATAATCGATCTATTACAGCGGTAGTTTTACGATTTTCACCATAGCAACGCGATAATTTTATAAATTTTAAAATAGCAACAAAAAAATCCTAAACAATGGGGCATGCCAAACGGATATAGTACTTTTACCAGTCACCAGATGGCAGCAAGTCAGTTTAAAGGATAGGTTTAAATTTGCCATTTGTATTTTATACTGAAAAGTAAGTTGACTTCCATTAATTTATTCATTTTTAATGCATTTAAAAATCAATTTAATAATAGTACAAAATAAAAATATAAAAAAATAAAGTTAATCTCATATTTAATAAAAAAAGAGGTTCTTTACTTTAATTTCAGTTGAAAAGAAGTCTTCAAAAATGGTTACAACCTGTTGTGTGCCGAAATGCAACAACAAATTTTTAAAAAATGCGGGAATAAAATTTCATCGCTTTCCAAACCAGCGCATTTAAAAAAAAAAGTGGATCTTAAAACTGCGACTAGGAAAACATCCATCAAAATGGTTCCAAGTATGTAGTGCTCATTTTGAAGAAAATGATTATAAGACAAGTAATTTTGGTAAGTTTGATGAAGACAAGAGTGAAAGATGGTAATGACAATTTTTGTACCTACAAAATTTGATTTATTTCTAGGCGATAATAAAGTGCTCAAACCTGGTTCGATACCGTCAAAAAATATTCCTCTCAGGAAATTTGAAAATATTGTTAGATCCAGTACTAAAGAACGCGAGAAAAGGTACAGCCAGAGGATGTCCGGTTCATCCACAGATCCAACAACATTTGCATCGCAAATATCAAAACAACCGACGTCATCATTGCAGGTAAAGTAATTACCATAACTGTTATAATATTGTTTATTATTCATAGAATATTATTTTAGGCAACCTCATCTTCAGAAGGAAATTTCAAAAATAATAATAACGAATCGATCGATTACGCTGCTAATGTAACGGCACAAGCGACAACACAAACCACCATGCAAACTAAAAGCAAGATGACACAAACTCTTGCAGATCCCGGCTCATTTATCCGGTTTTCAAACATATTGAATGATCAATTAAAATATTTTACTGGGTTGGACTTAAAACGTTTTAATTTTTTAGCAAGCATGATAGCGAAAGAAAAATATGAAATTAATCATCCTGAAATAGGTCTCAATGACTAACTTCTAATAACATTATTTAAATATCGGCACAATAACGATTTTATTTTCATGCAAAATATATTCATGATAAACCGAAGTCTTATATCAGATATATTTAAAAATATGACGCAAAATATTTATTTGGTGTTGCGGCAAATTGAATTTTGGAAATTATCAAAAGTTAATTCCTTATATCGTGCAATAATTGATTGTACTGAGATGCCAGTGGAGAAATCAGAAAATCCGAATTATCATCAATAACCTTTTCAAGTTATAAGAATAGGACCACCTTCAAAATATTAATTGCCGTTGACGAAAATGGATTGGTAATTTTTGTGTCGGAAATTTTTGGAGGTGCGAGTTCGGACAGAGAAATCTTCCAAAAATCGAATATTTTAGATAAATTACAGCGAGGGGACTTTCTATTTGCCGATAGAGGTTTTGACATCTCTGATTTGTTAGAAAGTAAGGGTGTGGTTTTAAATATACCTCCGTTTTTAAGAGGTAAAAGCCAATTAACGGAGGCAGAAATCGCGCATACCAGGGTTATAGCCAACAAACGAATTATCGTAGAACGAGTGATTGGATTGGCTAAAGTTAACCAAATATTAATAACACCAATGCCTACAATAATGTGGCCCTTTGCCAATCAAATAATTCAAAATGTGTTTTATTTGTGCAATTTACATTCTCCCATTGTAGCATCTTTTTAACTTACCATTATATTTAATTGTTACAATAAAAAAGAAAAAATACTGAAATTTATTGGTTTTTTGATTCAATTATTTATTTTATAAAATATTTATTTATATATTATTATTAGATATTTATTTTATAAAATATTGACTTTCCAGCGCTGACGTTAAAATAATAGATATGTTAATTAAAATATAATTTCATGTGCTAGAT
The DNA here is from genome assembly GCA_963556165.1 of Tipula helvola. NCBI lineage: Eukaryota > Metazoa > Arthropoda > Insecta > Diptera > Tipulidae > Tipula > Tipula helvola. The sequence goes on along the minus strand of OY744481.1, from coordinate 300,263,838 downwards.
TATATAATTCAAGCGAAAATTAAAATAGAACCAATACACAAAATATTAATTGTTAGTACTCTACATACCAATACAAGTTTTACATAATACATACTACAAAATTCACAAGTATTTACAAACCAATAACAAATTTAAAAAAAAACAATTTAATTGAACTAGGTAAAATGAATTTGATCCGCCCGCAAATTAAAATATTTAAATATTTAAAAAAAAATATTTGAATAGATTAAGTTAGATGTAATGTACATTAATTTAAGTGCTTTATTTGATAAGAAATAGCAAATTAATTTATAGAAAAGTTTAAAAGCAAGGAAAAGTTAGAGTAAACGAAATATGCATACAATTAAATTATTAGTTCAGGTACCTAAATAAATAAAAAATAATTAATAAAATAAGAAAACATGCAAAGTTACTATACATACTATGCTCAAAATAATATGGAACAAAATATTCTTCAAAATATTTTTTTATTTGTACAATATTTTGGGCCATCATACCTTCATTATACGTGATGTTATCAATTAAAATCCCTTGTGGAGTCCACACAACAAAATCAAGTTTATGTACCTTTGTGACATGCATTCGTACCTGACACTGAGTGTAATATTGATGGTTTGTTTTTAATCGCCCATCCTTGATGTATTTAAGATAATAGTTTTACCTGCAACAATTCCATCAGGCGTGGCTGCTAAAAAATTGTTATCTAAGTCTATAAATAAACCACATTTAAAAATTGTTTCCCCCATAACTCTACAATACTCTCTTCTGGCAATCTCTTCATTGTTTATGCCCCATTTAATAGCTTTGGAGTACAATTCCGATGCCTTGATATGATTTTTTAAAAATGAAGTGGTGTATTTTTTTGTTCTCATCGTAGTGAGAACGTTGTGGCATATTGAGGCTGTTATTCGTGTTTTCCTCTCATTTTTCCATAACACACTTTGGTTTATGGTTTTCCTCTCGATATTCAACCGGCTTCGATCATCAACATAATTAATTTTATTTAAATATGTTAACATACAATTTTCTGTATAGTGGTCGTGAAATATGTTCTTTAAACTGGCATTACGGCAATGTAATGCCGGCGACGAAATCCCAAAATTGATCAGCCCATTAGCGAAATTATCCGTTTTCGATGTAGAAGGAGAAGGAACGGGTATGATTGCTGAATTTAACATTTCATCAACGGTTATTTTCTTCAAGCTTCGCCCAGCTTTAGGTTGGTGCCATGTTTGGAGTTGTTCTGTGCAACTTTTATTTAATTTAATTTCGCCAATTAAACCATATAATTCTATGGCATATAAGCTAGCACTTATATGCTTACAAGACGAACTTATACCAGAACCAGCAGGACAAGTGCATGAAGCCTTCATAATTAATCTGTCTGCTTTATTTACATGTAGGTGAATATTATAGTCGACCGATTTTTTGGTCTCGGCGCTACATGTAATTTTAAAAAAAATATCGAAACCAATTGAGTAAAATGTTATTTTTTTGCAGAAGCGTGAATGGAATAGTCTTCTGCCTTGCTGATCACCTTTTACTGCCCCTCGTTCCTTAAAATATAATAGAATAACCGTCGGAGTCAACCATTCCACTTCTTTATTGTTTAGCAGTGAGAGTTCTTGATACGGCTCCTTATTAACTGGGAATGGCTGCAGACAGGCTGCAGGTACTACTTTTATTGGGTATCTGCTCCTACTTAGGTCAAGACCTTGCCATAAGTTTAATCTAGAAAGTATTTGTTTATAATTTGATTTATTTGATTTTGAATATCAGAATAAAAATCACCTGTTTAATAAATCTTTTTTATTCCCACTGGTTTTCGCTCCTAAGAGATTTAATTTTTTTTTTAACTTAAAATTTGTCATTTTCACTGCTAATCTATTTTAAATAATAAACAACACTAATGTATAAAGAAAGTTAATACTAAGCATGCAATTATATATGTAACTAAAAACCCAACATGAAACAATTTTTAAATATTTTTAAGTCGTGCGATAGAAACGGAGTAAATACAACTTTTGAGGTTAAACATATTTCACTATATTACCTAAACAGAATTTAATAAAAACCCGAATGGTTTTTCTGTTTAAAATAGTTAACCATATCACATTTCCAATGAAGTTTGGGGCCAAGGAAGTGTTAACGAATGCACAATACAACGTTGGTTTCAAAAATTTCGTCGTGGTGAACTCAGTCTTGAAGATGAGAAAGGTCGCGGACGTCCCTCTGCCATTGACGACGATGAATTGAAGGCTTTGGTGGAAGCAAACCCACGCACGACTGTTCGAGAGCTTGCAGGGGTCCTAGGCGAAAGTATTGGATTAATTTCACACGAATTGAACGAAAACCAAAAAAATCGCCGGTATGAAGTTTGCTCTTTACTTCTTTTGCGCAACAAAAACGAACCATTTCTCGATCGCATTGTGACGTGCGATGAAAAGTGGATTCTATACGACAACCGACGACGTTCAGCGCAGTGGTTGGACCGTGGCAAAGCCCCTAAACACTTCTCCAAACCTGAGCTGCATCAAAAAAAGACTATGGTGACTGTTTGGTGGTCGTCAGCCGGAATTATCCACTACAGCTTCTTGAATCCTGGCGAAAATATCACAGCAGAGAAATATTGTCAACAAATTGACAAAATACATAAAGAACTAAAACGTCTGCGTCTAGCATTAGTCAATAGGAAGGGCCCAATTCTTCTGCACGATAATGCTCGACCACATGTTGCACAACCGACGATGCAGAAGTTGAAGCAACTTTTCTACGAAGCTCTGCCTCATCCATCATACTTACCAGACCTCTCGCCAACCGACTACCACTTTTTCCAGCATCTCGACCACTTCTTACAAGGAAAAGTATTCAACGACCAAACAGCCGCAAAAAATGCCTTCAAAGAATTCGTCGCTTCCAGAACTTCAGAATTCTATGCAACTGGAATTAATAAACTTGTATCTTGTTGGCAACAATGTGTAGATTCTAATGGTTCTTATTTCGATTAATAAAATTTATTCTAAACTGAAATATGTCGTTTTAAATAAAATGGTTGAAAACCTGCATTAATTTCTGAACAACCTAATATATATGTAAATCGTTCAATTCATAGATGATTCAGGGTTTCCATTGGAACTATGGATTCTGACGCCATATGCTAATCCAATTAGTGACACTGAAGTACGATTCAATAACAAATAGATTGCAACTTGGAGAGAGATGCTTCAGATGCTTGCTCCGCCATAGAGTATTGTATTACTCACCAAAAAAATCTGCTGATATAATATACGCCGTTTTAACCTTGCACAATATGTTTCTAAATGATACAGCCATCAATTTAGAATTAGCCGAAAATGATGAAACTACTGATATGACCGAACAATTTGTAGAAGATGCCTCAACTGCCGACACATCCTTAATAAGACAAGAATGGCGTAACCTAGGATATCAAATTCGTGATCGATATGCGATAAATTTACAAAATTTGTAATAAACAATTAAAATTCCAATGAAATAAATATAATCATTAGTAAAAATAAATTAATTCAATTTTTTTAATTAACATAATTCACCTATTGAAAATCAGTTCGATTTCTTATATAAAATAAATACTAAATATTCAGTTAAAAAAAAACAACAATAATTAATTTAAGTGTAATTGCAGTTAATCACAAATTGTCAGCCTCGTCCTCAATGCCTAAGTTTTATCGGCAATAATTTTTAAATATCCGCAAATTTCTTTTAGTGAACCACTAATTTCATTTAAAGTTGTATTGAGTTCGGTGCGGGCTCTGGACCTCTCTTGCTCAGCTTGCTCTGCAAATTGATGGAACTGCTTATCTAAAATTATATAGTTGTAAATTAGTACAAATGTATAAAAAATTACAAATAAATTTACCTCCTGCGGTAAGTCTCCCAGTTCGAGGTCTCTCGCTACTTTCAGGTAACGGAGTAGCATCATTCTCCAAGTATTGCACCTGAATGTCTTCCGTTTCAAGGTATTCAATTTGACAATCTTGAAAGTCCACCGATGATACTTCTGGGTGCCCCTCGACGACAATTTTCCCCCAGAAAACAAGAGCCCAATTTTCTAGTTCGCTAAGCGGCTTACATTTGTTTATGCCACCACCAGTTTTATTAATAGCCGCTTTAAGCGCGCGTGCCTTAAAATTGGTCCCATACCTCCAATTGTCGAATACCTAAAACAAGGAATACATATTACTTTGTACATTTGTTTTTATTACACAATTATACTACCTTCTTCCAGTCGGTTTTGGTTTTATTGGGACTCTTTGCTGCATTCAGCAACATTGTGATTTCCTCCCATAAATAATCGACTGATTTACCGCTGTATTTTTTTATACGGAACGCCTCGTTCGTCTCCATAAACGAGACGTAAAGTTCCTTCTGTTCAATAGTTGCTTTTTCCTCTCGGATACTGTCTTTTTCTGGCACTTTTTTTGTATTTTTTTTTATGAATGTTTTTGTAAATATATATTTACTTACTTTTATTTTGATGATCCATTTTAAAAACAAGTAAGATTTTTTATTTTATTTAAATTAGATTAATTAATAAGATAAATTTTGTTTAAATTTGTTTTGTTTTCTTTTAAATCGTTTTCACAAATTCACAGCTGGTCTCGTTTAGTAATAATAATTTTTGACATCAAATAGAAGAAAAAAATTCGATTTCGAACTTTCGATAATAAAAATAGAAGATAAGAATCCCACTGCTACACTGAATAGCAAAATAAAAGAATCTTCTATTTTTGATTTCTTCTATTTGATTGAAGAAGATTTTTGGGGAAGTATAGAAGATTTCATTGAATCGACGCCAATATTGGGCAAAAAAAAAAAATAAATATTAGTGAATATTTTGCATATTTTCATTCCACACCATTTTACAGTTTTTTAAATTTTTCGCGAGAGAGACTAAAATCAAAATCAAAAATAATAACCAAAACAAAATGTAAGAAAACAAAATGTTTTGGTTGATTTTCTTTAGTACTATTGGGCCTATTTTCACGTGTATTTTTTCAGCACCTAAATGTGTTGTCACAACAACAGTGCTGATTTTTTTTCACGTGTATTTTTGCATTACATTACTTGTCGATGGATGTGTAAAATAATTTTTTTCTCCCAACGTCTTAAAAGCCTCTTGTTTTAATACTGTTTTTGGGTATTAAAGTTGGCCTTTTTCTTCTTCTTCTTCTTCCGCTGGCGCTACATCCCATGAAGGGATTTGGCCGCCTCAACGATGCTCCTCCAAATAATTCGATCCGCCACAAGAGAACGCCAAACACGGTGACCGAGTGTGTTTAGGTCCCTTTCAACGTCGTCCATCCATCGGGTAGGTGGTCTCCCACGAGGTCCTGCTTTCGTTGGTGCCGACTCCAAGGCCTGTTTGGTGGTCCGATTTTGTGAACGAAGTACGTGCCCCAGCCATCTTAGCCTTGACGATTTTATGAATCCAATGATGTCAACTTTATCGAGATCATTTCTGATCTCGTGATTCATTCGCATTCTGTACGTGGCTCCTTCTTTAATAGGACCGAGAATTCTTCTTATGATCTTACGCTCAGTTACAGCGATTTTCTGAATGTTTTGTGCTGTCAGCGTCCAAGACTCACAACCAAAGGTGATAACTGGTCTTATCAGCGCCTTGTAGATTTCCAATTTTATTTTGCGCGATATATGAGGAGACTTGAAAATTTTTATATTGGCGTAAAATGCTCGGTAGCCTGCTGCGATCCTCGATGAAATGTCCACAGAAACGGAGTTATGCTCAGTGATCAGCGATCCTAGATATTTGAACTCATTCACCTTTTCATATTGAGTGTCTCCTGAAATGAAGTCCCCACGAGTCTGCCTTCTCGCGGTCACCATGTATTTGGTCTTCGCTTCGTTGATCTGAAGGCCTATTTGTTGGGCTGTTAATTCCAATGGGAGGAGGACTTCTTTTAGGGATATGATGTTGCGACCCAGAATGCAAATATCGTCAGCGTATGCTAATAGCTGGGTTGATTTGTAATACAGGCAGCTACGCTGGGCCATATTGAGCTGACGAATGACATACTCTAATGACAGGTTGAAAAGAGTTTGAGCTATTGGGTCTCCTTGCCGCACTCCAGATGTTATCTCAAAGGCATCCGAAATTTTCCCTTCTATTAGCACCTTACATAGTGAGCCATCCATTAAAAGCTGGCACATTGAAACCAATTTTGACGGTATGCCCAGGTAGGACAATACGTTCCATAACGTATTCCTCTTAATGCTGTCGTACGCCTGTTGAAAGTCTATGAATAGACTGTGTACAGGGATGTCCTTTTCATAGCATTTCTCCAGCAAAATCCTCAGCGTGAAAGTTTGATCGGTCGTTGATCTATTTGGCCGAAAACCACATTGATAATCACCCAAGATCCTCTCGCTATAAGTTGATAACTTTGCTGCGACTACGTTAGCCAAAACCTTGTAGCCCGTGTTCAGCAAAGCTATACCGCGATAGTTGTTGCAGTTTAATCGATCTCCCTTTTTATGAAGTGGACATATTAGAGCCGTCTTCCACTCTACTGGGATTTCTTCTCTAGACCAAATTGTTGATATTAGCTCAAACATGCGGCAGAACAGATAATCACCGCCATATTTGAGCATTTCGTTGCAGATACCATCCTCACCAGGTGTCTTGTAATTTTTCATCTGCGATATCACGTTCCGTACTTCATCATATGATGGAGGAGGTGGTGGTGTCATCTCGACGTTAATATCGCGTTGAAGCAAGAGAGGTTGTTGCTCGGAAGGTGGTGCCTGTTTATTTAAAAGCGAGGAGAAGTAATTTCGCCACACTTCGAGGACGGTTTTGGTGTCCATTTCCAACTCGCCTGATTTGTTGCGAATAGCGCTGCTACGTGGATGAAAGTCCGTAGCTAATTCTCTTATGCAACGATATCTATCTCTCAGGCTAGAATTTTGGATGTTGCGTGCGTGTTGTTCATGCCATTCCCGTTTCTTCCGTCTACATAGCCGATTAGCGATTCTCCTCCCAGTCATGTAGGCGTTATGGGATTGCCTTGTTCTTTGCGATAGGTCTCGTTGTCGTGCGCGATCTTTTTCCCGAATAGCACCAATACAATCATCATCAATCCAGAGATTTTTAGGCCTTGACGGATTTTGGCCTATGGTGGACTTTGAGGCATCGGTTACCGCCGTTTTGATAATGTCCCACTGTTCTTGAACGGAGTCAGGAAGTGGTTTATTTTCCAAGATTTCTGATACAGTCATCCCGAAGGTGGTTCTGGTAACTTGCTCGTTCAATGCCACAGTGTTCCAACGAGTGATGCGCTGGAAGCGATGATTATATGTGGTTGATAGACGAAATTTTAATTCAGCAACTACCAGGAAATGGTCTGAATCAATGTTAGCTCCACGTTTAGTTTTGATGTTTTTAAGGCTAGAAAAATGTCTCTTGGACAAGAGGATGTGGTCGATTTGGTTGACCGTTGTCCCGTCGTTTGATTTCCATGTGGCTTTATGAATGCGCTTATGTGGGAAGTATGTGCTGGCAACCACCAAGATGTACAGTAAAGCTAGCTCGATGGTGCGCATCCCGTTGTTGTTTGATGTATGGTGCAAGGAGTTTGGGCCGATAGTGCTTCGATATGTACTGCCAGCACTGCCAATTTGAGCATTGAAGTCGCCCAAAACAATTTTGATGTCATGTTGCGGAATTTTGCTCAGGACGGTTTCGAGCTGGTCGTAGAAAGCGTCTTTGATTTGATCAGGCTTCTCCTCGGTGGGGGCATGAATGTTCACAAATGTGATGTTAAAGTGACGTCCATGAAACCTGAGTGTACAAATCCGATTACTGACAGGCATGAAGTCAGTCACAAATTGACGGCATCGATTGCTAATCAAGAAACCAACGCCCAATTCATGTTTATCCATGTTATTGCTATGACAGAGAGTTAGTCCGAAGCGACTATAATCGGTGATGTCATTGCCGATTAGTCTTGTTTCCTGTAGAAATTTAGGTTCGTTTCTTGACTAAAATGGAGCTATCCAAACAAAGTGTAAATGTCGTATAAAATGTACAAAAGGAACAAAACAATTATTTTATATTACAGTGAGTACGATGGTTTCCGAATTAAATGAAACCTTTCCCAAATTCAATGAAAACTTGTACGGAATTAATAAAGCCTTTTCCAAAATAAATCAATTTAAAGTCAATAAATACTTAAATCATTCAAGTTGTTTATATTTTATTTGATAAATCAAACATTCATTTAAACTAAGATGAAATTGGAGTATTCCATGTAGCTGCGGCTTTTAAAACCCTACTTTTGATCATGCCTTATAAATTAGATTCTCTCAAAGTACTTAATAAATTCATTTCCTTTTATCTTTAAAAAGGTCTTTTCTATCTTACTTAATATCAGTTAATACAGATGAAGAAACTTTACACGGTTTTGCGCTGCTTAGAATGAGCATTCTGAATGTATGGAGCTCATAAACAGTTTTATAACGGATTATATTCCAACCATAACACTACTCTGAGCCCTCTTTATTTTTCCAGTAAATCTTAAAATATTCCGATATGCTCTCTTCGACCCGCTTCAACATTCTTATTATCAGTTCCTCTATCGAAACGATTGTAAACGCACTCATATTAATTAAGCTGAATTGACATTTTCCTGTGTTAATTACATTACCTTATTAAGATTAGTTTTGGTTTGAGTGATAATTTTGCTTCCCATTCAGACCCGAACTATGTTCTAGTTGCACAGTATTACTCAAATTCACATGCCAGTCATATTTATGGTTAAAAAACATAATTATGAAAAAAAAAAAATTAAAATGTCTGGCCAAAGAACTGTTACGTCGTGACCTTACGACCACGCGTAAGCAGACATCCGGGAGTCACCATCTGCAGCATTTTTCCGGCTTACACTCAGTTTGCGGTGGGGTGGGATTGTGATGGTGTCCATTCCGGATCAAGATAGCTGCGTACTAAAAACGGTTCACACAGCCTACATATTACACACACATACGGCGCAAAGCTCACCTCCCGAACTCAATAACTTACTCACACATGATTTGTTTTGTTATAACCAAAAGAACATGATATAAACATATATTTAAACAATAAAAAAAATGAAAAAAAATACAAATGAATACACTTGAATAAAGAATTTACTCGACTTCAATTTAATTAGGTGCAAATTTGTAATCGGTTTATACACCAGTCCCTATGTATATCTCATTCGTAACTGCTCGACACTTTGACCGCTTCGCGATATGATGACACGTAGTAGTTGAAAAGGCCCCAGAGCTCTGCGTCCCCTGTACCACTATTTGAAAGAAACAAAAAAAACTAATTGTCTGCGATCGCAGATCGTTAATGAAATATATAATGTACAAACTAACCACGAATTTGCTACTATCGACAAAAAAAATTATTAATTTATATAAAAAAAAAATTATTCTTAACGGAACTTTTAATTGGTTATAACGCAACAACACAAATTACATACTTAACATTGATTTGATTAAACTTAATCCGCTAATCCGAATTCGTCTACCGTTCATACGCCCTTGACTCTCTGCGGTCGTCAATCAATTATCAGCACTGGTTGCAATGTAATCGTTTTCGTTGATGATCAGATAAATGTTGTTCTGACGTCTCATGTGATCCGGTACCTTGATTAGGTGTTCCTTATTGTTGTCGGTATATTTTACCGGATTTTTCTGATGAATCACCCACTTACAGATGTAATCACGAACAATTAGCAGCGGTATACAAAAAAAAACAATTTGTCAAAATATCATCCGTATTTTTTTTTAACCCGATGATTTTGATTGTGTTATAGTACCAAGTATTTTCCCAACTTGAACTGTACACAATAATTATTCATATACCAATCGAAATGGCTTGATCTTGATTTTTTTTATTTTTTTTTTTTTGTATCACTTAATGGTATTTTACTGGAAATTCTTTTCTTTTTTTTTTTTTCCTCTTTTGTTGGCGTACGAGATGTTTTCGTTTCGACTCCCAGAATAGAACTCTCTTTTTTTTTTTTTTAAATTAAATGTCATTAATTTTGTTTTCGTTGGTTACTTTTTGTCGATTGCCGCGCCCATCTCACAAATGCGCCCGACATTCGCAACCAGTATTCACGATGCCCCCTATTATTTATCGACTCAAGTTGCCCATAAATATAAAGCAAAATTATTGTCAACTTCATATCACGCTGAATTTTGTTTATTAGGATTTCAAAAAAAAATGTTTTTAATTTTTCCTCGTTGGTTTTTTTTTTTTCCTTTCCATTTACCGTTTAGAGTTTTGATGATTTCGAACAGATCGTAACAGAACCGGAGGGGTCGGTTTGATATATCATACATTGGGAAGAAACAGCAACAAAACTTGTATAGTGGGAAAAGTAAAATTGTATTGAACAAAATGTCACTTATTTGTATAATTCATAATTCAATAAAAAAATGCTATATTTAATCACAAATATGGTTTAAGCCGCCAAAACCAATTCTATAAAATGTTGCACATTTTGAAGCAAACTTTGGCATTTAGCCCAATAGCTCTTCTAATGGTAGGAAAAATATTATCTAAAGTCCTAATCCTTCATACAGTGTTCCGATACTTTACGGCTTGACATCTGATTGCCCCATTTTATTCCGAAGTAAGATATATCATACGCAAACTAGTCATGTTTAATTTACGTGCCTCATGTCCGCTATTCAATATATTTTGTCGGCATTGGTCTTAAGCCATTAAGAATACTCCAATCTAACTCAAAAATATAAAACCATAACGGAAAATGTTGATCAAGTTACCTGTTTGCCGTCCCAATAGACTGTAGACACACATAAAGAATCGAAGACAGAAAGCAAAAATTTTTCTTATAAATAACGGTTTTAAAATATGTTTATCTTTTGGATAATGGATGTTTTGCAAACTTAACATGCTTGCTAATTTAAATAGTAAGAACAAAAAATTATTATCAAAAGCGTATTGGAATTGCAGCGTTGAGTATACGGTGGTTTGATATAATCATACATCGGGCCGGAATGAGTTAATAAAATATTTTAAGGCAAATACTACTAAAAGGCACCACAAAAAAAAACAAACATTCGGAAAAATGTCCACATTTATTTTGCACAAACAAAAATATTTCCATACAAATCGTAAAAAGTTGTATGAAAAAAAAAAACTTTTTTTTTTGACCATTTTGCGTTTCGTATTGAATAACTTTTTAAATACGGCCAAAAATGATTTTCCATTCCGTTGAGAATACAACTTTCACAAAATATGCCATGGGAAATTTTACGAAAAAGCGATTATTACAGCAATAGTATTTAGATTGCCATGCAAAATACGTACAACAACACGTTATAGATTGAATGCTAGACAACTTCATTGTGATTTTTTGTATTAAGGAAAACAAATAAACGTCAAAATATTGTTCATATCTTTTTGTATGAAGTGGCACAGATGCAATTTTATTTCTATAATTACAGACATATATTAAATATTTTTTAATAAAAATTTAATTGAAATGTACCTATTCATTTTATGTCATTTTAAGATAAGCAAGTAAATTTTTTTGTGAAAAGCGTGTGAAAAATTAAAACATAAAAAGAAGGCAAATTCGTATTCTTTAGGTTTAATCTTGTGCCGTTTGAGTTTCTTGTGTGGTTATTTTTATTATGATAAAATTTATTACATTTTAAGTTAGCTTCATATAAACTGCTGTTTGTTTTCCTTAACACTCAAAAAAATTTGACATATTTTGGCTGTCAAATAATCGATCTATTACAGCGGTAGTTTTACGATTTTCACCATAGCAACGCGATAATTTTATAAATTTTAAAATAGCAACAAAAAAATCCTAAACAATGGGGCATGCCAAACGGATATAGTACTTTTACCAGTCACCAGATGGCAGCAACTCAGTTTAAAGGATAGGTTTAAATTTGCCATTTGTATTTTATACTGAAAAGTAAGTTGACTTCCATTAATTTATTCATTTTTAATGCATTTAAAAATCAATTTAATAATAGTACAAAATAAAAATATAAAAAAATAAAGTTAATCTCATATTTAATAAAAAAAGAGGTTCTTTACTTAAATTTCAGTTGAAAAGAAGTCTTCAAAAATGGTTACAACCTGTTGTGTGCCGAAATGCAACAACAAATTTTTAAAAAATGCGGGAATAAAATTTCATCGCTTTCCAAACCAGCGCATTTTAAAAAAAAAGTGGATCTTAAAACTGCGACTAGGAAAACATCCATCAAAATGGTTCCAAGTATGTAGTGCTCATTTTGAAGAAAATGATTATAAGGCAAGTAATTTTGGTAAGTTTGATGAAGACAAGAGTGAAAGATGGTAATGACAATTTTTGTACCTACAAAATTTGATTTATTTCTAGGCGATAATAAAGTGCTCAAACCTGGTTCGATACCGTCAAAAAATATTCCTCTCAGGAAATTTGAAAATATTGTTAGATCCAGTACTAAACAACGCGAGAAAAGGTACAGCCAGAGGATGTCTGGTTCATCCACAGATCCAACAACATTTGCATCGCAAATATCAAAACAACCGACGTCATCATTGCAGGTAAATTAATTACCATAACTGTTATAATATTGTTTATTATTCATAGAATATTATTTTAGGCAACCTCATCTTCAGAAGGAAATTTCAAAAATAATAATAACGAATCGATCGATTACGCTGCTAATGTAACGGCACAAGCGACAACACAAACCACCATGCAAACTAAAAGCAAGATGACACAAACTCTTGCAGATCCCGGCTCATTTATCCGGTTTTCAAACATATTGAATGATCAATTAAAATATTTTACTGGGTTGGACTTAAAACGTTTTAATTTTTTAGCAAGCATGATAGCGAAAGAAAAATATGAAATTAATCATCCTGAAATAGGTCTCAATGACCAACTTCTAATAACATTATTTAAATATCGGCACAATAACGATTTTATTTTCATGCAAAATATATTCATGATAAACCGAAGTCTTATATCAGATATATTTAAAAATATGACGCAAAATATTTATTTGGTGTTGCGGCAAATTGAATTTTGGAAATTATCAAAAGTTAATTCCTTATACCGTGCAATAATTGATTGTACTGAGATGCCAGTGGAGAAATCAGATAATCCGAATTATCATCAATAACCTTTTCAAGTTATAAGAATAGGACCACCTTCAAAATATTAATTGCCGTTGACGAAAATGGATTAGTAATTTTTGTGTCGGAAATTTTTGGAGGTGCGAGTTCGGACAGAGAAATCTTCTAAAAATCGAATATTTTAGATAAATTACAGCGAGGGGACTTTCTATTTGCCGATAGAGGTTTTGACATCTCTGATTTGTTAGAAAGTAAGGGTGTGGTTTTAAATATACCTCCGTTTTTAAGAGGTAAAAGCCAATTAACGGAGGCAGAAATCGCGCATACCAGGGTTAAAGCCAACAAACGAATTATCGTAGAACGAGTGATTGGATTGGCTAAAGTTAACCAAATATTAATAACACCAATGCCTACAATAATGTGGCCCTTTGCCAATCAAATAATTCAAAATGTGTTTTATTTGTGCAATTTACATTCTCCCATTGTAGCATCTTTTTAACTTACCATTATATTTAATTGTTACAATAAAAAAGAAAAAATACTGAAATTTATTGGTTTTTTGATTCAATTATTTATTTTATAAAATATTGACTTTCCAGCGCTGACGTTAAAATAATAGATATGTTAATTAAAATATAATTTGATGGGCTAGATTATATAATTCAAGCGAAAATTAAAATAGAACCAATACACAAAATATTAATTGTTAGTACTCTACATACCAATACAAGTTTTACATAATACATACTACAAAATTCACAAGTATTTACAAACCAATAACAAATTTAAAAAAAAACAATTTAATTGAACTAGGTAAAATGAATTTGATCCGCCCGCAAATTAAAATATTTAAATATTTAAAAAAAAATATTTGAATAGATTAAGTTAGATGTAATGTACATTAATTTAAGTGCTTTATTTGATAAGAAATAGCAAATTAATTTATAGAAAAGTTTAAAAGCAAGGAAAAGTTAGAGTAAACGAAATATGCATAAAATTAAATTATTAGTTCAGGTACCTAAATAAATAAAAAATAATTAATAAAATAAGAAAACATGCAAAGTTACTATACATACTATGCTCAAAATAATATGGAACAAAATATTCTTCAAAATATTTTTTTATTTGTACAATATTTTGGGCCATAATACCTTCATTATACGTGATGTTATCAATTAAAATCCCTTGTGGAGTCCACACAACAAAATCAAGTTTATGTACCTTTGTGACATGCATTTGTACCTGACACTGAGTGTAATATTGATGGTTTGTTTTTAATCGCCCATCCTTGATGTATTTAAGATAATAGTTTTACCTGCAACAATTCCATCAGGCGTGGCTGCTAAAAAATTGTTATCTAAGTCTATAAATAAACCACATTTAAAAATTGTTTCCCCCATAACTCTACAATACTCTCTTCTGGCAATCTCTTCATTGTTTATGCCCCATTTAATAGCTTTGGAGTACAATTCCGATGCCTTGATATGATTTTTTAAAAATGAAGTGGTGTATTTTTTTGTTCTCATCGTAGTGAGAACGTTGTGGCATATTGAGGCTGTTATTCGTGTTTTCCTCTCATTTTTCCATAACACACTTTGGTTTATGGTTTTCCTCTCGATATTCAACCGGCTTCGATCATCAACATAATTAATTTTATTTAAATATGTTAACATACAATTTTCTGTAAAGTGGTCGTGAAATATGTTCTTTAAACTGGCATTACGGCAATGTAATGCCGGCGACGAAATCCCAAAATTGATCAGCCCATTAGCGAAATTATCCGTTTTCGATGTAGAAGGAGAAGGAACGGGTATGATTGCTGAATTTAACATTTCATCAACGGTTATTTTCTTCAAGCTTCGCCCAGCTTTAGGTTGGTGCCATGTTTGGAGTTGTTCTGTGCAACTTTTATTTAATTTAATTTCGCCAATTAAACCATATAATTCTATGGCATATAAGCTAGCACTTATATGCTTACAAGACGAACTTATACCAGAACCAGCAGGACAAGTGCATGAAGCCTTCGTAATTAATCTGTCTGCTTTATTTACATGTAGGTGAATATTATAGTCGACCGATTTTTTGGTCTCGGCGCTACATGTAATTTTAAAAAAAATATCGAAACCAATTGAGTAAAATGTTATTTTTTTGCAGAAGCGTGAATGGAATAGTCTTCTGCCTTGCTGATCACCTTTTACTGCCTCTCGTTCCTTAAAATATAATAGAATAACCGTCGGAGTCAACCATTCCACTTCTTTATTGTTTAGCAGTGAGAGTTCTTGATACGGCTCCTTATTAACTGGGAATGGCTGCAGACAGGCTGCAGGTACTACTTTTATTGGGTATCTGCTCCTACTTAGGTCAAGACCTTGCCATAAGTTTAATCTAGAAAGTATTTGTTTATAATTTGATTTATTTGATTTTGAATATCAGAATAAAAATCACCTGTTAAATAAATCTTTTTTATTCCCACTGGTTTTTGCTCCTAAGAGATTTAATTTTTTTTAACTTAAAATTTGTCATTTTCACTGCTAATCTATTTTAAATAATAAACAACACTAATGTATAAAGAAAGTTAATACTAAGCATGCAATTTTATATGTAACTAAAAACCCAACATGAAACAATTTTTAAATATTTTTAAGTCGTGCGATAGAAACGGAGTAAATACAACTTTTGAGGTTAAACATATTTCACTATATTACCTAAACAGAATTTAATAAAAACCGAATGGTTTTTCTGTTTAAAATAGTTAACCATATCACATTTCCAATGAAGTTTGGGGCCAAGGAAGTGTTAACGAATGCACAATACAACGTTGGTTTCAAAAATTTCGTCGTGGTGAACTCAGTCTTGAAGATGAGAAAGGTCGCGGACGTCCCTCTGCCATTGACGACGATGAATTGAAGGCTTTGGTGGAAGCAAACCCACGCACGACTGTTCGAGAGCTTGCAGGGGTCCTAGGCGAAAGTATTGGATTAATTTCACACGAATTGAACGAAAACCAAAAAAATCGCCGGTATGAAGTTTGCTCTTTACTTCTTTTGCGCAACAAAAACGAACCATTTCTCGATCGCATTGTGACGTGCGATGAAAAGTGGATTCTATACGACAACCGACGACGTTCAGCGCAGTGGTTGGACCGTGGCAAAGCCCCTAAACACTTCTCCAAACCTGAGCTGCATCAAAAAAAGACTATGGTGACTGTTTGGTGGTCGTCAGCCGGAATTATCCACTACAGCTTGTTGAATCCTGGCGAAAATATCACAGCAGAGAAATATTGTCAACAAATTGACAAAATACATAAAGAACTAAAACGTCTGCGTCTAGCATTAGTCAATAGGAAGGGCCCAATTCTTCTGCACGATAATGCTCGACCACATGTTGCACAACCGACGATGCAGAAGTTGAAGCAACTTTTCTACGAAGCTCTGCCTCATCCATCATACTTACCAGACCTCTCGCCAACCGACTACCACTTTTTCCAGCATCTCGACCACTTCTTACAAGGAAAAGTATTCAACGACCAAACAGCCGCACAAAATACCTTCAAAGCATTCGTCGCTTCCAGAACTTCAGAATTCTATGCAACTGGAATTAATAAACTTGTATCTTGTTGGCAACAATGTGTAGATTCTAATGGTTCTTATTTCGATTAATAAAATTTATTCTAAACTGAAATATGTCGTTTTAAATAAAATGGTTGAAAACCTGCATTAATTTCTGAACAACCTAATATATATGTAAATCGTTCAATTCATAGATGATTCAGGGTTTCCATTGGAACTATGGATTCTGACGCCATATGCTAATCCAATTAGTGATACTGAAGTACGATTCAATAACAAATAGATTGCAACTCGGAGAGAGATGCTTCAGATGCTTGCTCCGCCATAGAGTATTGCATTACTCACCAAAAAAATCTGCTGATATAATATACGCCGTTTTAACCTTGCACAATATGTTTCTAATTGATACAGCCATCAATTTAGAATTAGCCGAAAATGATGAAACTACTGATATGACCGAACAATTTGTAGAAGATACCTCAACTGCCGACACATCCTTAATAAGACAAGAATGGCGTAACCTAGGATGTCAAATTCGTGATCGATATGCGATAAATTTACAAAATTTGTAATAAACAATTAAAATTCCAATAAAATAAATATAATTATTAGTAAAAATAAATTAATTCAAATTTTTTAATTAACATAATTCACCTATTGAAAATCAGTTCGATTTCTTATATAAAATAAATACTATTCAGTTAAAAAAAAAACAACAATAATTAATTTAAGTGTAATTGCATTTAATCAGAAATTGTCAGCCTCGTCCTCAATGCCTAAGTTTTATCGGCAATAATTTTTAAATACCCGCAAATTTCTTTTAGTGAACCACTAATTTCATTTAAAGTTGTATTGAGTTCGGTGCGGGTGTTGGACCTCCCTTGCTCAGCTTGCTCTGCAAATTGATGGAACTGCTTATCTAAAATTATATAGTTGTAAATTAGTACAAATGTATAAAAAATTACAAATAAATTTACCTCCTGCGGTAAGTCTCCCAGTTCGAGGTCTCTCGCTACTTTCAGGTAACGGAGTAGCATCATTTTCCAAGTATTGCACCTGAATGTCTTCCGTTTCAAGGTATTCAATTTGACACTCTTGAAAGCCCACCGATGATACTTCTGGGTGCCCCTCGACGACAATTTTCCCCCAGAAAACAAGAGCCCAATTTTCTAGTTCGCTAAGCGGCTTACATTTGTTTATGCCACCACCAGTTTTATTAATAGCCGCTTTAAGCGCGCGTGCCTTAAAATTGGTCCCATACCTCCAATTGTCGAATACCTAAAACAAGGAATACATATTACTTTGTACATTTGTTTTTATTACACAATTATACTACCTTCTTCCAGTCGGTTTTGGTTTTATTGGGACTCTTTGCTGCATTCAGCAACATTGTGATTTCCTCCCATAAATAATCGACTGATTTACCGCTGTATTTTTTTATACGGAACGCCTCGTTCGTCTCCATAAACGAGACGTAAAGTTCCTTCTGTTCAATAGTTGCTTTTTCCTCTCGGATACTGTCTTTTTCTGGCACTTTTTTTGTATTTTTTTTTATGAATGTTTTTGTAAATATATATTTACTTACTTTTATTTTGATGATCCATTTTAAAAACAAGTAAGATTTTTTATTTTATTTAAATTAGATTAATTAATAAGATAAATTTTGTTTAAATTTGTTTTGTTTTCTTTTAAATCGTTTTCACAAATTCACAGCTGGTCTCGTTTAGTAATAATAATTTTTGACATCAAATAGAAGAAAAAAATTCGATTTCGAACTTTCGATAATAAAAATAGAAGATAAGAATCCCACTGCTACACTGAATAGCAAAATAAAAGAATCTTCTATTTTTGATTTCTTCTATTTGATTGAAGAAGATTTTTGGGGAAGTATAGAAGATTTCATTGAATCGACGCCAATATTGGGCAAAAAAAAAAAATAAATATTAGTGAATATTTTGCATATTTTCATTCCACACCATTTTACAGTTTTTTAAATTTTTCGCGAGAGAGACTAAAATCAAAATCAAAAATAATAACCAAAACAAAATGTAAGAAAACAAAATGTTTTGGTTGATTTTCTTTAGTACTATTGGGCCTATTTTCACGTGTATTTTTTCAGCACCTAAATGTGTTGTCACAACAACAGTGCTGATTTTTTTTCACGTGTATTTTTGCATTACATTACTTGTCGATGGATGTGTAAAATAATTTTTTTCTCCCAACGTCTTAAAAGCCTCTTGTTTTAATACTGTTTTTGGGTATTAAAGTTGGCCTTTTTCTTCTTCTTCTTCTTCCGCTGGCGCTACATCCCATGAAGGGATTTGGCCGCCTCAACGATGCTCCTCCAAATAATTCGATCCGCCACAAGAGAACGCCAAACACGGTGACCGAGTGTGTTTAGGTCCCTTTCAACGTCGTCCATCCATCGGGTAGGTGGTCTCCCACGAGGTCCTGCTTTCGTTGGTGCCGACTCCAAGGCCTGTTTGGTGGTCCGATTTTGTGAACGAAGTACGTGCCCCAGCCATCTTAGCCTTGACGATTTTATGAATCCAATGATGTCAACTTTATCGAGATCATTTCTGATCTCGTGATTCATTCGCATTCTGTACGTGGCTCCTTCTTTAATAGGACCGAGAATTCTTCTTATGATCTTACGCTCAGTTACAGCGATTTTCTGAATGTTTTGTGCTGTCAGCGTCCAAGACTCACAACCAAAGGTGATAACTGGTCTTATCAGCGCCTTGTAGATTTCCAATTTTATTTTGCGCGATATATGAGGAGACTTGAAAATTTTTATATTGGCGTAAAATGCTCGGTAGCCTGCTGCGATCCTCGATGAAATGTCCACAGAAACGGAGTTATGCTCAGTGATCAGCGATCCTAGATATTTGAACTCATTCACCTTTTCATATTGAGTGTCTCCTGAAATGAAGTCCCCACGAGTCTGCCTTCTCGCGGTCACCATGTATTTGGTCTTCGCTTCGTTGATCTGAAGGCCTATTTGTTGGGCTGTTAATTCCAATGGGAGGAGGACTTCTTTTAGGGATATGATGTTGCGACCCAGAATGCAAATATCGTCAGCGTATGCTAATAGCTGGGTTGATTTGTAATACAGGCAGCTACGCTGGGCCATATTGAGCTGACGAATGACATACTCTAATGACAGGTTGAAAAGAGTTTGAGCTATTGGGTCTCCTTGCCGCACTCCAGATGTTATCTCAAAGGCATCCGAAATTTTCCCTTCTATTAGCACCTTACATAGTGAGCCATCCATTAAAAGCTGGCACATTGAAACCAATTTTGACGGTATGCCCAGGTAGGACAATACGTTCCATAACGTATTCCTCTTAATGCTGTCGTACGCCTGTTGAAAGTCTATGAATAGACTGTGTACAGGGATGTCCTTTTCATAGCATTTCTCCAGCAAAATCCTCAGCGTAAAAGTTTGATCGGTCGTTGATCTATTTGGACGAAAACCACATTGATAATCACCCAAGATCCTCTCGCTGTAAGTTGATAACTTTACTGCAACTACGTTGGCCAAAACCTTGTAGCCTGTGTTCAGCAAAGCTATACCGCGATAGTTGTTGCAGTTCAATCGATCTCCCTTTTTATGAAGTGGACATATAAGAGCCGTCTTCCACTCTACTGGGATTTCTTCTCTAGACCAAATTGTTGATATTAGCTCAAACATGCGGCAGAACAGATAATCACCGCCATATTTGAGCATTTCGTTGCAGATACCATCCTCACCAGGTGTCTTGTAATTTTTCATCTGCGATATCACGTTCCGCACTTCATCATATGATGGAGGAGGTGGTGGTGTCATCTCGACGTTAATATCGCGTTGAAGCAAGAGAGGTTGTTGCTCGGAAGGTGGTGCCTGTTTATTTAAAAGCGAGGAGAAGTAATTTCGCCACACTTCGAGGACGGTTTTAGTGTCCATTTCCAACTCACCGGATTTGTTGCGAATAGCGCTGCTACGTGGATGAAAGTCCGTAGCTAATTCTCTTATGCAACGATATCTATCTCTCAGGCTAGAATTTTGGATGTTGCGCGCCTGTTGTTCATGCCATTCCCGTTTTTTCCGTCTACATAGCCGATGAGCGATTCTCCTCGCCTTTTTCTTACTATTCTAAAAAATGTGTGTGTTGCTAAGCTACACTTTTAATCTTTGGTGTAAAAGTAGATACTTTTAATACTAGGAGAAAAATATTATACTGAAGACCCAATAATATGTATGTATAATGTATATGAAATAAGCATTTTTTTTTATTTCGGAAAATAGTACAGGAGCCTAACCAAGCGCAAATTTTAGTGATAAAAAAAAAATACTTTGGAAAAATATTTTTTTATTAAAAAACTGTATGCAGCCAAAACTGCTATAAGTTCTATTTTTCATCCATACAAAACAAAAAATATCACTAAGGCAAAACATATTTTAGTGGTATAGAGATACTCATAAGGAAAAATATATCGCCATTGTTTCGTAATTAATGAATTAATGCAAACACACCAACAAATCTTATAAACAAATTACGGAAGACTGTCAAAGTATCATATATTTTATATACAAAAAACATTATAAGTAATAGACATACGTTTGCTACAAAAAAAATTTTTTTTTGATGTGGACATACGTTTTTCTAGCATACTACAACCAAATAATAATTTTTTTATTTATCGCTAAAATTTGCGCTTGGTTAGGCTCCAGGTTTAACATAATTTCTTTTGCTGTTTGAACCACATCCGGTAGTAAATTTGATAAATCTTCTAATTCAAACATTTTGTTCGCAAGAAAGAAAATATTGTAATACATAATAGCTTTGCAATAGTCAAACCAAACAAAAGTCATGATCTCCTTAGTTTCACAAACTACAATATTTCAACAAAATTAGTTTCAATTTTGAAAGTCATGGTCTCCTTAGTTTCACAAAATATTTCAACACAATTAGTTTCAATTTTGAAGTTTTAATTACATAATTTGTACTTACTCGTATAATTAGTAATAAACAACCTACACGACATGAACTCTTCGTTGGAGAAAAAATAGTATGTGTTATTCGGATTAAAAGTGACTTTGTTTGACTCGCAATCTTTGCTTTTGCTCGGCTACGCTGCGCTTCGCCTCTCATGCAAATATAATTGCTCGTCAAACAAAGTATCACTTTTAATCCTAATGATACAATGTACTATTATTTTCCTGTAGAGAGAAGAGTAGTGTAGAGTGAAATGAGAATATTCTTGTATGTATTAGTGTGTAACAACACGATAGACAAAAATAAATTTTGTCGAACATGTGCATCACAAATTTCCCCCCTTCATAATTAGTTTGTAGGTAAAAGTGTAAAAGCGGAGGAAAAAAGTGACGGAAAAATACACGTGAAAATAGGCCCATTCATAGTGCAGTAACGCACGACACGATGATCGGTTGTTCCTTGTTACTTTACAATGTTATGTCCCAGGTTGGGGAAATTTTATTTCAGTTTAAACAGAGAAAATAAAAAAGCGAAATGGATGGTTTATTTTAGTACCTTCCTGATTATGCTATTAAGACATGAGAAATGCGTAATACTGTTTTTATATTCAACTTTTTTTGTGCACGAATGATTACTGAAAATTATACAACTGAATTAAAATATTAGTGTATCAAAAATTATCACTGAATTTTCTTGTATAGAAGTACTGTAAAGTGTCATATAATTATAATGGCTTCCACAAATTATCTGCCGAAAACATTGAATTACTGTCGCATAAACTATTAAAACTGAAATTAATTCGCGCGAATAATTTGAATTTTTTGAGCGAATTAATTTATTTTTAATTATGAAATAAAGTTAAATTCGCCGTTTTTGTAATCTAATAAGTTTATTTAGTACTTTTTCATGAACGTATTATTTTGAAAATGAAGTCGCGAGTTTTGTATTAAAGTCATAGTAATGCATTTAGCAGAACGAAAAAATTTAATTTTCATACCCCTTTTCAGTCGCAAAAAAGAAAAACAAAAATGACAAATTTTGTTTTAATTTGATATACACCTAAACCTGTTTTAACCTTCCTGTCAACACGACACACCTGGGTGTGTATTTGATTTTTGTAACTGAATGAAGGTTAACACAGCAGATAATTTCCAATTGAATTAATCAAAAAATTGTATAAAAAGATAATTTTCTTTGGATTTTAACTTAATATTTTATTTTTTATTAATTATTTAATAAAAACCCGACGTTTCGACGGTACATTCCGTTATTCTCAGGGGCACAATTTTTACTACACAATTTGAAAGAAAATTTTTATTTTTTAATAACGAATGTTTTCCTAATGTAACTAGAGTTTAAATTAAAATTTACGAATTACTCAGTTTAACCGAAAAAATTTTAAAGTTATACAATTTGAGTGACAAAAATTTTTTTTTAAGAAAATCTACCAAATGTTGTCGTAATAATTTAACAAATATTTTGAAATTTCCTGAATATTTAATAAATTTTGAGATAGTTTTTGTTCTTTTTTGATGATAAAATAATCGCAAACTTTACATTTCGATCCCATATGTTAAAATTCTTTTCGAAAAAATAAAATTTCTTTTACAAAATTATGATATACAACTTGTTGGTAGAGCATTTCACAGTTTGGACATGGCTTTATTCACTAAATTAAAAGACACAATTCCCATAGAGTTACAATGAAATCTAATATATAAATTAAAATGTTCGTGTGGAAAAGAGTATATCGGTCAAACTAAACAAAATTTTAAAAAACGAATTCGTCAACATATTTATGATTCTACGTATGAGTTAAAACCGTCACACAGTGCGTTATCGAATCATCTACGTGGAAGTAACCACTCGTTATCTATAGATGACGCTAAGATACTTGATAGGGAGCAAAATCTCAATAACAGGTTAATTTTGGAAAGCATTTACATCAAAAAAGAACAAAATTTATCTCAAAATTTATTAAATATCCAGGAAGTTTCAAAATATTTGTTAAATTATTACGACAACATTTTGTAGATTTTCTTAAAAAAATTTTTTTGTCACTCAAATTGTATAACTTTAAAATTTTTTCGGTTAAACTGAGTAATTTGTAAATTTTAATTTAAACTCTAGTTACATTAGGAAAACATTCGTTATTAAAAAATAAAAATTTTCTTTCAAATTGTGTAGTAAAAATTGTGCCCCTGAGAATGACGGAATGTACCGTCGAAACGTCGGGTTTTTATTAAATAATTAATAAAAAATAAAATATTAAGTTAAAATCCAAAGAAAATTATTTTATTTTAACAAAAAAAAAGCTTAAAAAAGTGAATTAAATTGTATAAAAAGGATCGTGTAAAAACAAGGTTTAGGTGTACTCATTTATTAATATCTAAAAACAATGAAAAATAAGGGAATTGCATATGTACATTCATCTTTTATTATGTCCTAAGCAATTGTAATCATTTAAAAGAAAACATAATAAAAGAAATCAAGTCTCCTTGTAAAGTACTAAAATGAATAAAATAAATAAACAGCCTCACTGTTTGTAATACAAACTGGCTGTTGTATTTTCTCTACAATTTCTCCACCCTCGGACACAACATTGTACAAGTACAACCGATCTGCGTTCGTTGCTGCACAAGTGCACAATACTAAAGAAAATCAACAAAAACATTTT
Source organism: Tipula helvola (assembly GCA_963556165.1). NCBI lineage: Eukaryota > Metazoa > Arthropoda > Insecta > Diptera > Tipulidae > Tipula > Tipula helvola. Next base: position 300,239,451 of record OY744481.1, on the reverse strand, counting down.
GTTTTCTTATGTGGATTTCACCGGTGTGAAGTATTTCACACAAAGTGTAGCTACACAAATTAACGAAAAGTGTAAGTGTATGGAAAAAGTGTAGGCCTACATAAAAAAGTTTAAATAACCAGTATAGCAAAACATGTACCAATTTTTTGATATTTTAGACTGGTCAAGCTATCCGAAACAATTTCTGTTATTAAGATAAAAATGGTTGGGCATGTGCGACGATATTTTGAAAATTGTCAAAATCACTTAAAATGTTCAAACCTGATGCTACACTATAGCCGTTTTGTAAAATCTCAGAGATGTTACCAGGTGTGGGCTTATATTTCCCATCAGTGGACAGGTCGATCTATCCGAAACAGTTTTTGTTATTAAGATAAAAAGGGTTGGGCCTGTGCGACGATATTTTGAAAATTGTGAAAATCATTTAAAATGTTTAAACCTGATGCTACACTATAGCAGTTTTACGATGTTAAAAATTGTCTGATTTAATATAAATTGTTTTCGGCTTTTTATAGACAACATACTATTTGTAATGAAATACTCATTATTTTCGATTTGGCAAATCAGAAAAATAATGGAGTCTAATATATCTACCAGCAAAAGTAGAAAATATTCATCCCCTCCCCCCTTTTCTTTCCCGCAGAGTCAATACAAAGTGTATCAACTCTCAAAAATGAGAAATCTCTTTGAGATTTTGTGTTGGTAATTCGGTTTCGTACAGAAAAGTAAGGTCTACTCATCAGGTAGCTACGACCGAACTACAAAAATTCAACTCTCGCAAAATACATTAAGTATTTAACTAGAGGGTATAGAGTTAGCGAATTATATTCACTAGCTCGAACTCAAAATCCCAAGCAGAAATCTTGGGAAATCCAAAAAATCTTTTTCTTTTCTGTACGAAACCGAATTACCAACACAAAATCTCAAAAAGATTTCTCATTTTTGAGAGTTGAAGTTGATACACTTTGTATTGACTCTGCGGGAAAGAAAAGGGGGGAGGGGATGAATATTTTCTACTTTTGCTGGTAGATATATTAGGAGTATGACTCTATTATTTTTCTGATTTGCCAAATCGAAAATAATGAGTATGTCATTACAAATAGTATGTTGTCTATAAAAAGCCGAAAACAATTTATATACCAGTTTTGTAAAACCTCAGAGATGTTACCAGGTGTGGGCTTATATTTCCATAAATTGGACAGGTCGAGCAATCCGAAACAGTTTTTGTTATTAAGATAAAAAGGGTTGGGCCTGTGCGACGATATTTTGAAAATTGTGAAAATCACTTAAAATGTTTAAACCTGATGCTACACTTTGGCCATTTACTAAAATCACAGAGATGTTACCAGGTGTGGGCTTATATTTCCATAAAGTGGACAGGTCGAGCTATCCGAAACAGATTTTGTTATTAAAATAAAAAGGGTTGGGCGTGTGCGACGATATTTTGAAAATTGTGAAAATCACTTAAAATGTTTAAACCTGCTGCTACACTATAGCAGTTTTGTAAAACCTCAGAGATGTTACCAGGTGTGGGCTTATATTTCCATAAACAGTTTTTGTTATTAAGATACAAAGGGTTGGGCCTGTGCGACGATATTTTGAAAATTGTGGAAATCACTTAAAATGTTTAAACCTGATGCTACACTATAGCCGTTTTGTAATATCTGAGAGATGTTACCAGGTGTGGGCTAATATTTCCATAAAGTGGACAGGTCGAGCTATCCGAAACAGTTTTTGTTATTAAGATAAAAAGGGTTGAGCCTGTGCGACGATATTTTGAAAATTGTGAAGATCACTTAAAATGTTTAAACCTGATGCTACACTTTGGCCATTTACTAAAATCACAGAGATGTTACCAGGTGTGGGCTTATATTTCCATAAAGTGGACAGGTCGAGCTATCCGAAACAGTTTTTGATAGTAAGATAAAAAGGGTTGGGCCTGTGCGACGATATTTTGAAAATTGTGAAAATCACTTAAAATGTTTAAACCTGATGCTACACTATAGCCGTTTTGTAAAATCTCAGAGATGTTACCAGGTGTGGGCTAATATTTCCATAAAGTAGATAGGTCGAGCTATCCGAAACAGATGTATGTTGTATGAACAACTTTGTACAATCATTCATATGGGAGATCTCTTTTATAGCTATAAAGGGGCTCTCCAGCATGAATGATTGTATAAAGGCTAGAGATCGAAACGTTTCGGAGAGTACACGAAAAGTTGTCAATGCAAAATTCGTCGATTTGTTAATTTTCATAATTTTTTGCAAGAGCACTACGGCTCATATCAAATGTAAATTAGTGATTTAAATTCCTCAATATATGCCCTATTTAGCCTATATCGTTATTCTTGATAAAATCTTTGAGATTTTAATAAATGGCCATATTGTAGCATCAGGTTTAAACATTTTAAGTGATTTATTCATTTTTATCTTAATAACAAATTTGTATTGTATTGTATTTGTATTGTAGTGTCAAATTTGTTGCAGCTGGAAAACCACATTATATTTTGTTTTGCTTATTATTTTTTATTTTGATTTTAGTCTCTCTCGCGAAAAATTTATGATAAAAAAATGTGAAATGTTGTTGAATGAAAATATGCAAAATATTAATTAATATTTATTCTTTTTTTGCCCAATATTATAATTAAATATTAGAGTTTACTGTCAATGGAATAAAAAATCATTTTTGGCCGTATTTAAAAAGTTATTCAATACGAAACGCAAAATGGTCAAAATAATTTTTTTTTTTCATACAACTTTTTACGATTTGTACGGAAATATTTTTGTTTGTTATCCTATAACACTACGTTTATACTCGGGGTGGTCGAGTCAACTTCGAGTTATCTATTTTACCGTTCATACTGCAGAGTTAAAACTGCAATTGAGTTAAAATGAGGTTGAAACCGAGTTAACATTGTTTACTTCTGCCGCCATTATTTTTTAAAAATTAGCAAAGTCAAATATGGAAAAACCCAAAATGGAGATACGCTTGCTTCGCATTCGAAAAAAATTAAAAATAATGTTCTTGTTTTCTTTGAATTAAATTTTGTTGTTGGTTTTTAACTCGACTCCGTTTGTATTGCATTTTGTTAGAGTTAAGTTAACTCGACTCCACCCTTTTTTAGGATCGAGTCGAGTTAACTACAAGATGACTCGACTCCGTTTATAGTGATAGATAACCTAGATTGAACCCAGGTTGAATCCTAAGTATAAACGTAATATAGCTAGCGTTACTAAAACGGCCTTTCAATACATAGGCATTGGGGATATATTTTACGATTCCCCATAAGAACTCATGTAAAATTGAACATTTTTGATTAAAATTTATGACTGAAAAATACTCGTAACAGAAAATATTTTTAGGTTTATATTTAAATCAAACCTTTGAGTATAACATATTTTAAAACTAATGATTTAAATTTAGTAATTTGATTAATATAATTAAAATAAAATTGTACAAATTTACTTTTTATTTGTATGTATGTATATGTAAAAAAGTAATGTAAAGATAGTATAAAATTAAGAAAAATGAAATCAATGACGTAAGATATTATGAAGTTAGCTACACAAGGTTTTTTCTTTTTCGAAAATTCGAATTTCGAATTTTGAAAATATTTTTAACAGTGTAATAATTCTGTTAAATATTTATTTATAATATTTTTTTGCGTATTTCTTATGAAATACATTCGTATGATCGTTAAACTTGCTAAAACATTATTTTGGATTGTTGTGCTGAAATTTCAATTTAAATATTTCAATTTTTTTTATTACCGCCATCTGATTTCAAACACGGAAACTACACGTCCATTTTATTTTTTTAAATATATTTAATTAGTCGAGTTTTTAAGTAGGTGGCACTAATGGCTTATTATGAAAAAAAAAACTTGAACGAATGGTAGGACGTCATGACATAAAGATGGGTTTGTAAATAAAGGGTTTTCAGTAAAACATTAATTAAATATCTATAAAGAAGATTTTATTAATTGATTTTCAAATCATATAATTATCAATTATTCTGATTTATTTCTACCATTGGCTCCTTATAATTTAAGAATTTGTCTTATTATGTATAAGAAATTGATTTAGAAAAATATTGAAAAAAAATGATTTTATCCCCATGATATGGGTCTGATGGGGCTCTTGGTCTCTTGATAGTGCCAATGCCTAACTGGCCATATAAAATCCTTAAATGATTTATCTCTAGTACTAGTTACGAGCATTCAATTTAAGAATTTACAAAATTTAAATTTATCCAGAAAAATTCAAATACATTTTTTTTCAATAAACTTTATTTTCTAAGTAATTTTGAAAAACGTTTTCTTTTAATTTAGATTTTTTTTAATCGCTTACGTGTTAAAAAAATTATTTCTCTTCGGGATAGTGCCACATTTTAAGAAATATGTATATACATTTTTTCTGGATAGCTACACTTTAAATTCCGTAATAATGTAAATACATTATTATTTGTGGTGGCCGTGGCTTATATCACACTTAAATTATTTGATTTAATTTTATATTTTATTCAAAACTTGAAATAGTTTTTAATTTTCTTTATTGTGATATTTTTTGTATTTTATTTTAAAAATACTAGTTTCGAGCTTCGCTCTTTGTCAATTTTTTGCAAACTACTAAAAATTGTTTGTGTTGTTTGTTGTTTTTCGATGCTTTTCCTGGTTGTTGTTCTATTTCATTTTTGCTACCGTGTCGTACAATCTATTTGTTTTTGTATTTAGTTTTTCATTTAAAATCAGTGTGTTGTTGCGTTGTTTATAAATTTCCAACTCTTCGTACCGGTCCATTATATTTCCCTTTTGTAGCCTGTGTAATATGATTAAATTGCTGTGAATATCAGTGTATGAGTGATTCTCGTCCGTTAAGTGTTGTGCATAACTAGATTTAAAAATATCTTTTGATCGGGTTTGTTTAAGCTCATCTGTGTGTTCTTTAAATCTTACCGTGAATGAACGCCCAGTTTGGCCGATATAGAATTTTGAACAATCATTACAAATTAATTTGTATATACCACCAGAGCCTACTGTATAAATAAGAGCCTCCAGTATCGACTGTATTTTCTACTAAGCTTAAAATAAGGTACAAACAATTTTTCCTTTACTATGAAACTATATGGGGAAACGGTTATTTTCATTTACAGTTTTAGTTTATTAGAAATGTGAGCTTTTGTTTTGGTTTTATATGAAAATGTTCAAGAAACATGAAATATTATTTGATTGCAAAATCGAGTCTTGAAAATGTTTATTTCTAAGTGAAAATCGTCAAGGAAAATAAGGTACTTTTGAAATTTTAAATATTGTTGTTTTTGTAATATACTACGTCATCAACATAACTCGTTTATAAAAATTTCAATAATCATCTCTTTCATTGCCTCCATTCAAATTTGAATTCGAATATGTTTCTATAGATATTTTGAATTTGCAAAGCATGCTAGATTGTTTTGATTTTTTGTTTTCTTCGCACTCATTGTATTGATTTATTTATTTATTTTTTTTTGCTGTTGCTCTTTGTGATTTATTTTTATTTTGATTGTTGAACGGAGACGTGTTGTCTTTTTTCTTACCATTGGTTTTAGATTTGGAGATATGATGTCGTCATTAAACTGAATTTTCTCTTTTTAATACACATTGTTGTTGTTGTAAAATGTTTTTTAATTTAATTTCCCTTATTTTCTTTTGATTATTGCTGGAAAATATGGAAATTTGAGAATTTGTGTTTTAAATGAGTAAGACATTGAGTTGTTTGTTAGCGATTTCTTAAAAAATTATTTAACTGGGTTTAACTTTTAATTCATATTTTATCGTCAATCGAAATCTCGTTTTTTCATATAAACACTATGAAAATAAATGAATTTTTTATGTTTCTATATCCCTTATTTTAAGTTCATTTTTCACATGCCGGCTCTATCAGAGCCTACTGTATAAATAAGAGCCTCCAGTATCGACTGTATTTTTTACTAAGCTTAAAATAAGGTACAAACAATTTTTTCTTTACTATGAAACTATATGGGAAAACGCTTATTTTCATTGACAGATTTAGTTTATTAGAAATGTGAGCTTTTGTTTTGTGTTTATATGAAAATGTTCATGAAACATGTAATATTATTTGATTGAAAAATCGAGTCTTGAAAATGTTTATTTCTAAGTGAAAATCTTTATGAAAAATAAGGTACTTTTAAAATTTAAAATATTGTTGTTTTTGTAATACTATACGTCACCAATATAACTAGAAATTTATAAACAAAACAATAATCATCTCTTTCATTGCCTCCATTCCAATTTGAATTCGAATATGTTTCTATAGTTATTTTGAATTTGCAAAACATGCTAGATTGTTTTGATGTTTTCGTTTTTTCGCACTCATTATATTGATTTAATTTATTCTGTTTGACTCTTTTTGATTTTTTTTAAATTTTGATTGTTGAGCGGAGACGTGTTGTCTTTTTTCGTACCATTGGTTTTAGATGTGGAGATATGATGTCGTCATTAAACTGAATTTTCTCTTTTTAATACACATTGTTGTTGTTGTACAATGTTTTTTAATTTAATTTCCCTTATTTTCTTTTGATTATTGCTGGAAAATAGGGAAATTTGAGAATCTGTTTTTTAAATGAGTAAGACATTGAGTCGTTTGTTAGCGATTTCTTAAAAAATTATTTAACTGGGTTTAACTTTTAATTCATATTTTATCGTCAATCGAAATCGCGTTGTTTCATATAAACACTATGAAAATAAATGAATTTTTAGTGTTTCTATATCCCTTATTTTAAGTTCATTTTTCACATGCCGGCTCTATTCATATCAAGATGGTTCTGGCTCTATTCACTTCAAGATGGTTCTGATACCACTATCTTGTGGTTGTGTTTGTTCCTGTATTTTAATTTTTTTTTTTTTTTTTTTTTTTTGTTGTTGAATTTTATTGCTGGTTTTGAACGCGATGTTGTATTCATATATTTGTAAAATGTTTTTCATAATATTGCAGGTAGTTTGGTTGTATTCGATGGTGACATATTGTTTTCTGGTTTTATCTTCAGTAGATAGAGTTGATAAATTTTGTAAATATAATTTGTTTTTAATTTTGGCATTTAAATTGTAGATCATATTTTCCGGGTATCCATTATTGTTGGCGATATCGTATTGTATTCATTTTCATAATCACTGGCAGTCATCGGGATATGGTTGAGACGATGAAGCATATGACGATACGCTGCGATTTTATGCTGAAACGGGTGATGTGATGTGTTGTGAATAGTGTGATCCGTTTGAGTTTCTTTTCTGAATATTTTGAATGCGTGTCTATGGTCTATGTTTTGGATGGTTAAATCTAAAAAATTTAACGATTTCTCTGACTCTACTTCCAGCGTGAATTTTATGTTTGTGTGAATGTTGTTAATATATCGGTGTAAATGATCCAATTGCCTGACGGAACCTCTGAATAGGATTAAAATATCATCAACATATTTGTGCCAGTAAATTATATTATTAAGGAATTTGTTCTTCGTGTTTAAAATGCATTCCTTCTCAATGTGGTTTAAGTATATATTAGCTAAAGTGCCAGAAAGAGGGCTTCCCATTGGCAAACCTTCTGGCTGTAAATAGTATTCATTGTCATGTTCGAAGTAATTTTGTTTTGTTATGACATTTAATAAATTCGTAACCTCATCTACGGTTTTTGTTCCAACATTGCTATTTCGTAATAAATTTGAGGTTATTTGTATCGCTTCATAAACTGGAATATTCGAATACATGCTTGTGACATCAAAAGAAACAAGTTTAGCACCATTTGGGATTTGCACTGATTGTATTTTATCAACTAGCTCCATGTTGTTGACAACAGAATAATCCTTTTCTAATTTTATCCGAGCCGTCAACCATTTGTTCAAGTGTTTGGCAATTTTGTAAGATGGTGATGTTGTGAAATTTATTAACGGTCTGATAGGTTTATCTGGTTTATGTAATTTAGGAAGGCCGGTTATTGCAGGTGCTTTAGGTTTGATCATTTTGTTGTGATGAATTTGATATCTATTCTGAATTAAAACGGATTTCTTGATAGCTGCATTGATTTCTTTCAGGTATGAGTTTGTAGGATCACTTTGTAATTTTTGAATATTATTTTTATCAATGTATTCTTTAACTTTTTGATTGTGTTCCGAAATGTACATTATTACCGCGGTGTTACCTTTGTCCGCTTTTGTAATGAATGCTTTGTTTTCAATCATTTTCTTCTTGAAACTGTCGATGGTTTTCGAATCGGGAGCATTATGCCTATCTGCATTACGTTTGTTATCGGTGTTGTTCAGTTCGTTAATAATTAATGTTCTAATTTCCTCTTGGTGGCTTTTGTCTGTCATGAGTATAGCATTCTCGATTTCTAACAAATGTTTGATGTTTTCGTTTGTGGTGTTTTTCCGACGCATGTTGAATTTGAGGCCTTTGTTTAGAATAACTTCTTCTTCTTCACTTAATACGATATCCGTTAAATTGTCAATTCGTTTATAAAATTCATGATTGTTACGTTGATTTATCTGGTTTGTGGTTTTTCGAGTAACTAATTTTTCAGTTTTTAGTTTTTTAAGTTTTTTATTGATAATTCTTCTTTTGATTTTGATGACATGATCTGTTGATGTTTTGATTGCTGCGATTATGTTTAAATATTCAAGATGATGGAATATTTTTGATAAATACAACTGCGCGTTGTATGTTTTTGCTGTAAGACAGTTTATCTTGGTGTATAAAAGTTTTATAGATTTCGATAACCAAGTTCTTTCCGCGACGAGTTTAGCTTTTTGAGCCGCAGGAGACTTATTGTTGATTTTTACATTGATGTACTTCGGGATAATCTTCAATCTTTTACATGTTTTGTTAAATTTCAGATTGATTTTATTACGTTGTAGCTTAAAGCTACACTTTAGTCAAGACACAAACCTAAACAAAAACATGTCTTTAGATTTAATTTGCTTGCTGGATTTAATAACTTGGAAAAAGTACCAAGCTGAGATATAATTTATCTTATAATTGTTTTAATTTTAAGAAATTTTTTTAATTTTCCAAGGTTCATCAATTTTAGTGCAAGTGACTTGACGACGTTATACTCAGCTTTAAATTAATGCAACCGGCCAAAGCAAGAAACATGGGCAGATGTGCATAGTTAATTTTGATCAACCACACTTTATGAAGTCATTTGAAATGGTTAAGTCTGCGGAGCAAAACAGTGATATATCTGGAATAATTGTACGCCTTGGAGGATTTCATCTACTCATGTCATATCTTGGTACAGTTGGATATATCACGAAAGGAAACGGGCTGGAAGAATTATGGGAAACAGTTTATGGCAGTGCAACAGTCGAACAGATGCTTACCGGACATGCTTTCTCGCGTGCTTTGCGAGCACATAACATATACTGACGGTATCAGCATTAAATTATTTGATTATGGACAATTCAGAAGATTTGAAATCTGTAATGAAATCTGCTGAAGACATGGAAACGTATCAGAAACTGATTGAAAACAGCATGTTACCGGATATGTATCATGATTCGGAAGTAGTACGTGACCTGGAGAGCTGCTTTAAAAGTGACATCAACAGACTAAGAACAACAAACAGAACATGCAAACTTTGGGTTCAATATTTTGAGCAAGTTCTGATTGTGCTGCAGTATATCTGAACTGAGAGGACTGGCAACTGGCAGTTGCATATGGAATCTTTTCGAAAAATGTTGCCATATTTCCATTCTGATGGTCATAACTTATATGTAAAACATGCTCATTTATATTTACAGGAAATGAAGGAGTTGCGAGCCAAGCTGACCGATGAAGAGTACAAAAAATTTCCACAGCAATACTTTTTGATAAGAAAAAGCGTGCAATGGAGCGGTATTTGTACGGACATGTGCATAGAACAATCATGCGATCAATGAAGACGAAAGGAGGATTATCTCGAGGACGAGGCATTACCGATGATACCATTTTAAAATGGATTATTTCTGCGTCCGTTAGCATGCTTGTGATATCCGCGATGGGAACTTTTACAGGACAATCATCAATTACTTCAGAACAACATGTTGAACTCCGAGGATGTAGGAAAGCAAGAGACAATCTGGACAAAAACAAATTTATTTCATGGCTCAACAACATAACGAACGCATTTCGGAATCGGGCTGGTGATCTTGCCAGTTTGTCAACTGGACTTGTTGCTGATTTCAACATCACCTGTGATAGTGCTTTGGATAAAGGTGAAATGCTGCTGCATAATACATTGGGTAAGAGTTTTGCGGATGTCGTTTACGTAAGAAAACACAAAGTTATTCCAATTGCAGCTCAGGTTCATGGAATAAAAATAATTAACGAAACTTTCGTTATAAACTCGCTGCAGTTATTTCATCGAATTATTTGTGTCGTCAAAAGTCCGAAAGAGTTTCAGTACTATTTTAAATATGAAGGATGTACAGCTCCATCTTCCTTTTTCAACGACGGTTTCCTACGAAAGAGAACAAAATCGAGCATTAAAACCATATTTAAAAGAGCTGACATTGGTAGGGACATTTTCCAACAAATTGCAAATATGTTGTAGATGGAGGCTATCTGCTTCACTCGGTAGTATGGCCAAAGCCAGCGACATATGGCACGATTCTAGAAATGTATGGTGTATATGTTTTACGTCATTATGGCATAAACACAACGGTAGTGTTTGATGGTTATCCGGACTACGCCACCACGAAAGGAGAAGAACAACAGAGAAGAACCATTGCTTAAATTTCAGCAAACATCGAAGTAGAGAGCAATATGACGTGCACAATTTCTCAAAGAGAATTTCTCGCAAACATCCATAATAAATCGAAATTCATCGGCAAACTGAAGCAACACCTACATTGTTTGAACATACCAACCCATCAATATAGCTGTGAGCTTTGCAAATCGTGAGGATCAGGTAGAGGTTTCTGCAGAGGACTCGGACATCCTCATGCTGCTTGTATTTTTATGTTCACCAGCTTGTGTATGCTATAGCAGCAGAGAGGATAAGGCTATCATCAGCAAGCGACCTGCTTCCAGTTCTTCATGCTTTTACCGGATGCGATACAACCTCAGCATTGTACAGGAAAGGAAAACTAAAAGAATTTGCTTTTGCAGGTCAATGCAGAACTAAGGACCGACGTGCAAGTGTTCTTGTAAACGAATGCCACAAAGGAGAATATTGCAGCCAGCGGAGCGTGTTTAATATATGGACTTTATAACATCACCAAAGAGATTCCACTAGAAGAAGCAAGATATCTTGCTTACAACAGAGTAATTGGTAATCTGCAGTTACATTCTAAATTCGATTTAGCTTGTCTCACACCAACAAAAGCAGCTGCAGATCAGCATTCATTTCGGGTATACCATCAAGTTCAAGCATGAAATCTGTCAAAAGTAGTTTGCTGCCCATTCCAACTGACCTGCCACCGGCTCCAGAACATCTGCTCAAGTTGATATCTTGCAACTGTCGTACCCAATGCACAACAAGATGCGAATGTAAGCGGTGAGGAATGCTGTGCTCAGCAATGTGTGGAACCTGCCAGGGTACAAGCCTGCAAAAGCCTGCAAATTATCTCAAACGACGACAAATTCAATCTCGCATAATATTATGGAATACTGTTTTTTAAATTAGTCCTGCTAACTGTTCTATTTTTACAGTTAAACTCCAAAAATGTACTTACTTTTAATATTTAGCTCAAATTTGACCAACTTAACGGCCATAATAAAAAATAATGTTACACAATATTGTGCACTATTAAATTCTCCTTTATTTGAGCCATTTTTCGAGTTTGTGCTGTGTACCGTTGAGAAGTTTTTTTCATTTTTCTGAACTCCTAAAATTGGTTATTTCAAATCTGTGGATATTTTTTCTAAAATACTGTCTTCAAGTAGTACTACAACCCTGTAAGATTTCGTTTCTATTGGAATTATTTACTACTTTTGCACAAAATTTCTGCACTATATGTCAAATGGGTAATCAACGTTTAGGCTGATACAGCCTAATGCATAAAGATGGCAGCATTGTTTGTTTTCACTTAAACTGTACAAATACTGGGGTTGCTACATTTCATCATTGAAGATTATCTTTACTGCGCAAAACATGTGATGCGTGTTATTTCCTTTTAAGTTAATTCGGGACTCTATTTGGCCATTATTCGGCCATTGAGAGTCTTTAGGAGTGGCTACCGGACGATGAGACTCAATATATTATAATTTTAGAAATAATGATAATTTCATATTCGATGTTCCGGTCTTCTATTTCGAATTTTTCAGAAAATATCTTTTAGTTACCACTCCGTCATTCTTTAATCAAATTTCTTCTTTGGCCACAAGTAAAATGAACTGTATTGAGGTTAGCAACGTATCGACTGCATGATTGAAAAATTCTATTGTATAGAACATAATCGTTACAATTTGATATATTTATTAAGGGCTTCTATTATCGATTTACATTTTCATTAAAATTACCAATTACATGTTCGAAATACATGTTTCGTACCTTTAAAATCGCTTTATATTAAAATACGTTTCAGCCGCAATTACAGCACGCCCTTTTAATTCGCATGAAAAATTTATTTTCCAATGTTCAGCTATGAGAAATAGTGCTGGTAAAGTATCTGGTAAACTCAATACGTAATTCTTGATTGCGTAATGTTTCTGTAAGGTAGTGTTATGAATTAAATAATTATTGAAATGTTACGACAAAAACAAAAATAAGAAAAGAACTTACAGGCTGAGCAGGACAAGCTTTTGGTAAATTTGAATGTTGAACCAAATCGTTATAAAATAATTGATCATTTTCCACAAAGTTACACACATCTTTATGAATTTTAGTGAATATTTTACGATATTCATTACCCTGTCTCGCAAATGCATCCACACGAAGTGAAAAACGATTATCGATCCATTTATACAAATCAGCATCTAAATTTAACATGTAAGTGGATCGATTAAATTTAGAAACCTGGCCCGTAAAATTATTTAAAAATTTTGGCTGTGGTGCAAGAGGAACAATTCGGTCAAAATTAATTTCGAGAGACCCGATAATGTTTGTATTGTAAACTAAAATTAATGTTGCCAATAATTTAAACATTTTTAGCGAAATTGTAAATTTAAATTACTCGTATAATCACTTTGAACTAAATGTTTAATATTTTCAAAAAGCGGATGTTTTATACTGTTAGATTAGTATCTAAATATTTGTTAAGTTGTAAATTTCAAAATTCGTGTAGTTATAGTCACACTTGACTGAAGTATCAATATATATAATTATTGATAATATTAATATGATATAATTATTATAAAAATACTGTTTTTATCTTAATGATATAGAGAGTAGATCATTTTACAGCACGTAACGGAAACATTTGATTTTCTTACGGTTATGATTGATTTTGTTTGGTCAGTGGGCACTCAGTTGGCTCATAAAATCCTGTAGAATGATAATTCAGTGAAGTTAGCCCGAAATTTAGGTTTGTTTCTTGACTAAAACGTATATTACAGTGTTTATGATGGTTTTCGGATTAAACGAACCCGTTTCCGCATTAAGCTAAACATTTCACGAATTCAATGAAAACTTGTACGGAATGAATGAAATCTTTTCCAAAATAAATAAATTTAAAGTCAACAAATACTTAAATTACTTTTATTTGTTAAATAAAATAATCATTCAAATTTATTAAAACTAAGATGAAATTGGAGTAGTCCATGTAGCTGCGGTTTTTAAAACCCTACTTTTGATCATGCCTTCTAAATACGATTCTCTCAAAGTACATACTTAATAAATACATTTCTTTTGATCTTTGAGAAGGTTTTTTCTATCTTACTTAATATCGGTTAATACGGAAGGAGAAACATTACTCAGTTTTGCACTGCTTAGATCAAGTCTTCTGAATGAGCATTGTTTGGTAGCACCAAACCCTGCAGAATCTCCATAATGATAAGCATAACTCGGCTGACGTTTTATGTTTGTAAGAAAAGTTTATTACAAAACAAAATTGTTCATATTATTTATTTACATTGTACTTATATTATAATTAGTCTAACGCCAATAGAATATTGCCATGTGTAATACCTATAGGTAAACCATAAATTATAAATTTAAGTTAATCAGATCAATTATATAAGCGCTTACGTTGTTACGTTGACATAATTATTAATGCTAAACGTCAAACTTCATTTGACGTTCGCAACAATCGTTTCTATGTTATTCTAGTACAAATTTATAACAAAATCAATGGGGCATGCAAAAAGAGTTTGTTTTTGTTTCCGCACATCAGATGCCATTACTGTCGTGATAAAGGTTACAATAAAGTTTGACGTTTAATTTTATGGCTACGAAGTACGAGCGCGTCGATAAACGACTTATAAACATTCTAAAATTTACAAATTCTTTTGCGTTATTAAATTCACCATACATTTTCCATACAAAACACTAATGACATTTGACATGCTAACCTTTACCGAGGGTGCTGCATTCCAAAACAGCGGCGAATATTGTTACTATAAGCATGCCCCATTTGACTGGTGGATCAATTTAAGATAATACAATTTTATTTTGTCAATAAAGTATTTATTATTTGTTCAATAAATTAACTAATTAATTAAAATTAATCTTTGAGTTTTATTTCATTAAATTTTTGTTGTGAGTTTTCGTAAAAACTATATCAGCCGCTAACCAATATACATATTTCTGGTCCTCCAAGTCGGATGTATTTTAAATTCGCCATTTTCGCTCCAAATTATGAGAACGCTACGAAAAACATAAACACATTACCAATGAATATATAAAGACATTTGTGGACTTGCCACACATGAAGCTAGAACGAACCTTAAGAAGCTTAGCAAACGTCGCAGATCAAGTAAAAAGAGGTCTTGAAGCCTTAGGTGATAATACTATGAAACGAGACCCGTGTCTCATTTACATTTTGCTCGCCAAAACCGATTTTGATGCTCCACAGGCATGGGCATTACAAACGACCGAAATAAATTATCCATCATTTGAAAGCTTCTTAAAATTTCTCAACACTCGATGCGATGGTTTAGAGCGATGCGAAGCATTAAAATCATAACAATCAAAATACCGATTCGTAGCTAAATCACATAATATTATTGATCAATCATCTACCAATTGCCCATCTTGTTCCATGGATCATAGATTATATTAATGTGACAAGTTCGGTAATTTAAATATCATTGCGAGATGCGAAGCAACAATAAAATTAAATGTTTGTTTTAATTGTTTAAGCCCAACGCACAAAGTAAATAAACGTCAATTGAAAAGATCATGTTATAAATGTGGTCGCAGACATTATACCATGCTATATGAAGCAGTTCTTAGTAACGCAGCGTCCGCCAAAACCAATTCAACAGGGAATGAATCATGTACCGGAAATATTGGTTTATCAACTCTAACTACCACAGCTTCATTAAACATGACAATGTGGAGCCATGTAATTTTGCCAACAGCTTTGGTTAAACTTCATGAAAAATGTGGACTTTTTCTCCATAAAATTGTGTGTTTTTAGTGTAAATTACTAAGATGGAGTGAATAACTTCCACAACGAGCCAATACTGGTGAAAAAATTTAACTAATAGTCGAAGTTAGTTAAAAATTGTATTTAATAATGGCTCAGTGGATATGAGGAATGTCGTTCCTTACCTAAAATCATGCTTACTTGACAACAAAGTTTTATTTAATTTCTGCCATTTAAATTCTGGTAGTTTAGTTTCCAATTTTGAAGAATTGAACTTAATCGTAAAAGACACCTCTTTCCATGCTATTGCCATTTCAGAAACGGGTCACATGTTCAACCATCACTTTCGATTCATTTTCGATAGCGCTTTGTCTCTTGTAACAAGAACAAAATTGTACTCTATATCACTTTTCAAATTATCTTTTTTAAGCTATCTCAGCTTGCTCGAATAAAACAACATTCTATTTTTATTCATAACTCTTTATCACCGAAATTTTTGGTTGCGATATTTTATCGATGTGAAGAAAAACGAAGGTATACAATAGGCTGAGATAAACAAATAAAATCATTATTGTCATCCTTTGGGTTTGTAATAATCTCAAAAGTAGCGACTAACTTCGTGGGTTATTTTGTCACTTTAATTGATTGATCTTTAAAATTTTTGTTCATGCTTCCCCTGTCCATAATAATGATAGTAACCAATTTATTTACGTCAAAGATTTCTAAAATGTCGAAAAGGACGCTTTACTGTTGGCTGCTATTTTTTTAAAATTGGGCATTATTTCATTTATGGGATGTTAACGAACAACATCACTTTTAAAGTTCATTTATAGATTAGCTTATTGATAGGATTGTACCACTGAAAAGATTTGTGGGAAGCGAAGAGTGCGTGGTTCGTATTTTAATAATGATATCATATTGCATCGTAATATTTGTGATTTTCCACATGAGAACTGAAGAAAGCATATAAGACTGAAATGAATAGATTAAAATTCGTCAGAGCTCGTAATTAAGTAAATTATAATCAAAGCTGCCAAATGCCAGTTTATCGATTCAGCAATAAAACTACGGGAAATGGTTTTGGAAGAACTTCAACACCTATTACTCCTGATATTACTCCTGATGAGTTCAATATCGATTCGGTTCGGTATTCCATCCTAATGATGTACATTTTGTTATGGATACAATTTATTATGTCACTAATGATAACGCCTTTTTGGCTTTAATATTGTCTCTGCTGTAGACGTTCGCTTTCATCTGGATAAAAATCTAGGCTACTAAATCAATTTTCCTGATGCGTGGTAAATTGCGACAATTATGCCTATATACCATGCATATTACCAATATTATCTATGGTTTTTGAATGAATCATTCAGGCTCAGATCAGTGGCTTTATTGCTAAAGATAACATAATGAATTAACTAGAATCTGCATTATTGAATGTTACTGATGATTTTATTATTAAAATCGAATATGATAAAGTTGGAGTTTTGGTAGTCCCAGACTTTTCCAAGGTATTTGATAAAGTTGAGCACGCTATGTTGTTTGCGAAGTTATGTAATGACTATAACTTTTCCAAAAGTGCTTGTCAACTTATAAGTTCTTACATGCGTTTGCAACAATAATCCGTAAAATGGTAACTTGGGGTTAATCATAGATATTAAGTTAAATTGGAGTGGCCATGTCAATAACCTGTGTGGTAAAATATATTTGCTATCTTAAGTAAACAGTGGAGTACGGCGACCTTTACTTTCATATTGTTCTTTAATATATTATCACGAATGGGTGATCCGATTTCAAATCTATCTGAGCAGATATTTAGTGCAAGTTTGACCAAACGGAATGCTCCGAGGTATCTTTATGATAACCTGAAATTCTCCAAATCACAGAGAATATTTAATCTAAATCTGCCCAAATTTCGACTTAACGACAATTTCGATCCATCTGTCAAAACCCCGACTAATTTGTGTAATTGCACAAGGTTAAAACAACCATTTATTTCTAAACGCAATCTTTACACAAAATTTCGACCAAAACTAACAATATTTGTTAGAATGAAAAGTAAGCCAAAAAAGTATGACTGGAAGGATATTTTCCACATATGGACATATGTCAAAATTCTTAAAGCCGTTGGGAATTCCCTACTAAGGGAATATTTCCGTATAAAGAAGGGAGAAAAATTTTCCTTATATGAAAAAGTCAATATTTGCATAAATATCTTTACAAAATTAAATTAAAAATCATTTCGAAATATTTATTATATCAAAACTCATAATAAAATAAAAAGAATTGATAAAAACTAAACTGACACATCGCAAAAATTATTTTTAATTGACCTTATTAACAATTGTATTGCTTTTTATTGCAATTTTAGATTTACGTAAAACAAAACCAATAAAGCACAACATATAATAACAAATAAATAAAATCGTTGCTCTTGCTTTGGACAATTCTAAAACCTATAAAACAACTTAAACCAAAAACTTTATCAAATCAATATAACAAAATCATGATCAAAACAAACAAAATTTTGTAAATTTTATATCTCGCTGACAAACCAAATACAAACAATTATAAAAATGAATTCAACACACTACGAAATTTGACACAATTTCAGAGTGGTGAATAAAAAATTCCGAATGATTCAAGAAAAGGAATTTTGACAGATGTCGACATGTGAAAAATAGGTGTGGAATTTGAGAATAAGGCAATTTAATTCGTCGAGAAATGTGAAAATCTGGACCACATTTTTTTCTCGATTACAATACATACCCAATATAACTTCGTTATAGACCACACCCAATTTTTGTTTTTAATTTTCAAGAAATATTGAAACGCAATACAGTAAGTGAGGTTAAATTAATAGAATAGAATAGGCTGTACTGTAAGTAATCAAAAACTCAAATTTTACCAAAGTTGTGGGAAAGTTGAATGCAACTTATTTCCCCAATTGTTCAACAAATATTGCATACAAATTTAACGGTAAACGAATTTCATAATTTCCAAGTTGAACATCAAAATATGAAATTTGAAAAAGTTTAGAATTAAAATTCGAGATTAAAGACCTAGAGCAATGCACCGCTAGAGCTAATTCCATGCTTGATTTATTAAGCGTAGGATGGGGGATATTTATTACCTCGACACAATTAAGATCCTGTATTATACCTACGTTAGATTACAGCTTGAATACGCTGTCAATTAAAGTGTTTGTTGGAAATATTTTACTTGATCAAATCGATGCACCATCCGATCTGAGTAGGAATTTAAGAGCTCATGACTTCATCTGAATAAACACAGAACAAACTATGGCGACAATGAACCGGTAAACATGATGTCGAAGAGTTTTAATAAAATCGACCATCTGTACGATTTTTACTTAAGCAACGACAGTTTTAAACGTAGGTTGAATCAACATTATGCTCCAACCTGAAAATATTTTTATGTAATTTTAATTGTTTTTAATTTTAATTTAACTTTTATCCTACCATTGAAGTTCAGCAGGAAAAATCCCATCAGGACGACCGGTATATATATGGTGCAAAGGAGAAAATACTGTAACGTACAACTTCAGGTGTGATAATTTGATTTGCTAAGTCCCAATCGGGAGTAGCGGAACAAATGTTAGTGGCGGCAGAGGCCCCATAATCATTATCGATTATGTCCTATCAAGAAAAGTGCACAGATAGAAGCAGCTCACACCCGTCTCTCTTTTCGAGGAGGTAAACTTGGCATTAGGTAGACGAAGGACATCAAGTCTACAAAAATCATTTTCAGCCAGAGCTTTATTAAGTCTAGCTACATCAGAAAGGTTGTTATTTCCTCCCAGAAGTTTCTCCAAGATATTCTGTGAGCGGATCTTAAAATCTTCTCAATAATTCTATTGAGATTTTAGGAAACTATACCAATCAGATTGAAGATTAGTGGTGTTAGCTCCATTCTTCAACTTTATAGTTTGTTTCCTTAACTTTTTAAGGTCAGAACAGAAGAAGGGTTTGTGCCAAATCGATTGCTTAGCAACAAGTGGACAAGAGTTATTGAAAGTGGCAGAGATAGCTTTCGACAACGCCGATGCTTGCAATTTAATGTCTTTAGCCAACCGATTATTATGAGTTGAAGAACCAAGAATTGAAAGAAGCTTAAAAGAGAATAGTTCCCAATCGGTTAATTTCTGACTTCGAGATGGTTTAAAACGGTGGTCTTTTAAAGTTAATGTTCAAAGAAATGCACCTTAGCTCAGAGGTCAGAATGTAATTCGTCACCCTCCAGTTTAAAACTAAACCAAAAGTAGACATCGAACCCAAACTGATATCTTATAAATAATTTATATTTAATATTTTACATATTAAATATTTTATATTATTTATGTTTTATATTTTATTTTTTATATTTGGTATTTTATATTTTATATTATATTATTTATGTTTTATATTTAATATTTTATTTTTTATATTTAATATTTTATATTTTATATTTTAGATTTTATATTAAATATTTTATATTTTATGTTTTATGTTTCATATTTTATATTTTAAATTACATATGTATTTTATATTTTAAATTTAATATTTTATGTTTTATATTTAATATTTACTATTTTATATTTTGTATTTTATTTTTTGTATTTTATATTTTATATTATATTATTTGTTTGATATTTTATATTTCATATTTTATATTTTAAATTTTATATTTTATCTTTTTTGTTTTATATTTTATGTTTTATATTTAATATTTTATTTTTTATATTTTATATTTACTATTTTACATTTAAAATTTTATATTTTATATTCAATATTTAATATTGAATATTTTATAATTTATTTTTTATTTTTTATATTTTATATTTTATATTTCATGTTTCATATTTTATGTTTTACATTTTATATTTCATATTTTATATTTTAAATTTTATATTTTGTTTTATATTATATATTTTTTATTTTATATTTTATATTTACTATTTTATATTTTGTATTTTACATTTTATATTTTATTTTTTATATTTTGTATTTTATATTTTATATTATATTATTTGTTTTATATTTTATATTTCATATTTTATATTTTACATTTTATTATTTTTGATTTATATTTTATGTTTTATATTTAATATTTTATTTTTATATTTTATATTTACTATTTTACATTTAAATATCATATTTTATATTCAATATTTAATATTTAATAATTTATTTTTTATATTTTATATTTTATATTTCATATTTTATATCTTATATTTTATATTTAATATTTTATATCTTATATTTTATATTATATATTTCATATTTCATATTTTATGTTTTATATTTTATATTTCATATTTTATATTTTATATTTTATGTTTTATGTTTTATATTTTATATTTTATATTTCATATTTCATACGTTATGTTTTATATTTTATATTTTATATGTTATATTTTATGGTTTGTATTTACTATTTTATATTTTATGTTGTATATTTTACATTTTATATTTAATATTTTGTGTTTTGTATTTTATATTTACTATTTTATATTTTGTATTTTAAATTTTATTTTTTATATTTTATATTTTATGTTTTATATTTTATACTTTATGTTTTATATTTTATATTTATTATTTATATTTTGTATTTTATATTTTATATTTTGTATTTTATGTTTTATATTTTATATTTTATGTTTTATTTTTTATATTTTATATTTGATATTTTATATTATATTATTTATGTTTTTTATTTTATATTTAATGTTTCATTTTTTATATTTTATATTTTACATTTTATATTTTGTATTTTATATTTTATATTTTACGTTTTATTTTTTATATTTTATATTTTATATTTTAGATTTTATATTTTATATGTTATATTTTATGTTTTATATTTTATATTTTATATGTTGTATTTTATATTTTATATTTACTATTTTACATTTAAAATTTTACATTATATATTCAATATTTAATATTTAATATTTTATATTTTATATATTATATTTTATATTTTATATTTCATATTTTATATTTCATATTTTATATTTTAAATTTTATATTTTGTTTTATATTTTATATTTTTTATTTTGTATTTTATATTTTTTGATTTATATTTTATATTTTATGTTTTATATTCTATATTTTATATTTAATATTTAATAATTTATATTTAATATTTTATATTATATATTTTATGTTTTATTTTTTATATTTGGTATTTTATATTTTATATTATATTATTTATGTTTTATATTTATTATTTAATATTTTATTTTTTATATTTTATATTTTACATTTTATATTTTGTATATTATATTTTATGTTTTATTTTTTATATATTATATTTTACATTTTATATTTTAGATTTTACATTTTATATTTTATGTTTTGTATTTACTATCATATTTTATATTTTATATTTACTATTTTATATTTTATATTTTATATTTCATATTTTATATTTTATTTTTTATATTTTATATTTTATGTTTTATATTTTATATGTTATGTTTTATATTTTATATTTATTTTTATATTTTGTGTTTTATATTTTATATTTTATATTAAATTTTTTATATTTTATGTTTCATGTTTCAAATTTTATATTTTAAATTATATATGTTTTTTATATTTTGTATTTAATATTCAATACTATATATTTTATGTTTTATATTTAATATTTAATATTTTATTTTGTATATTTTATCATACATTTTATGTTTAATATTTTATGTTTTATATTTACAATTTTATATTTGGTATTTTATATTTTATTTTTTGTATTTTATATTTTGTATATTATATTTTATATTATATTATTTGTTTTATATTTTATATTTCTTATTTTTAATTTTTAATTTTATATTTTATTTTTTTTGTTTTATATTTTATGTTTTATATTTAATATTTTATTTTTTATATTTTGTATTTACTATTTTACATTTTAAATTTTATATTTTATATTCAATATTTAATATTTAATATTTTATAATTTATTTTTTATTTTTTATATTTTATATTTTATATCTAATATTTAATATTTTATATTTTATATTTTATATTTTATATTTTATATTTTATATTTTATATTTTATATTTTATATTTTATATTTTATATTTTATATTTTATATTTTATATTTTATATTTTATATTTTATATTTTATATTTTATATTTTATATTTTATATTTTATATTTTATATTTTATATTTTATATTTTATATTTTATATTTTATATTTTATATTTTATATTTTATATTTTATATTTTATATTTTATATTTTATATTTTATATTTTATATTTTATATTTTATATTTTATATTTTATATTTTATATTTTATATTTTATATTTTATATTTTATATTTTATATTTTATATTTTATATTTTATATTTTATATTTTATATTTTATATTTTATATTTTATATTTTATATTTTATATTTTATATTTTATATTTTATATTTTATATTTTATATTTTATATTTTATATTTTATATTTTATATTTTATATTTTATATTTTATATTTTATATTTTATATTTTATATTTTATATTTTATATTTTATATTTTATATTTTATATTTTATATTTTATATTTTATATTTTATATTTTATATTTTATATTTTATATTTTATATTTTATATTTTATATTTTATATTTTATATTTTATATTTTATATTTTATATTTTATATTTTATATTTTATATTTTATATTTTATATCTTATATTTTATATTTTATATTTCATATTTTATGATTTATATTTTATATTTCAAATTTTATATTTTATATTTTATATTTGATATTTTAAATTATATTATTTATATTTTTTATTTTATATTTAATGTTTTATTTTTTATATTTTATATTTTACATTTTATATTTTATGACTAAATTTAACCAATTGTCTGAATATTATTAAAATGTTTCGGCTTTTTATAGACAATACATATTACTTGTAATAATGACATTCACTGTATTTTCGATTTGGTAAATCAGAAAAATACAGAGGCCAATCACTTATAACATATCTACTAACCAAAGTAGAAATATTATCCCCTCCCCCTTTTCTTTCCCGCAGAGTCAATACAAAGTGTATCAACTCTCAAAAAATTAGAAATCTCTTTGAGTTTTCGTGTTGGTAATTCGGTTTCGTACAGAAAAGTAAGGTCTACTCATCATTTAGATTAATTTTATATTTTGTATTTTATATTTTATATTTTACGTTTTATTTTTTATATTTTATTTTTTATATTTTATATTTTATGTTTTATATTTTATGTTTTATATTTTATATTTTACATTTTATATTTTATATTTTATATTTTATATTTTATATGTTATGGATATGGTTTATATTTTGTATCACTTTTTAAAGTTGGTACAGCCCTTATTGAGTATTTCAAATTCAACAGTGCTTAAATAGTGGAGCAGAGAAAAATCCCTATTGTTTATTTTCGTACTACCCCACATAGTTGATGTGCATTAGCATCACAACCGATTAATAGCGGGATATTTGTATCCTTACACCACTTTCTAAGACTCTGGTTAGTTCCTCAGAAGAAATAGAATAACCAGAGTCAGATGCGCTGAAGCTAAAACCAGTTCAAAATAAGATAAGTCTGATACGATTTTGAGATCCACAGAACCATCATGAAAATAAAGTTCCTGAATGAAACATACTCTGTGTGCGATATAGTAACGATTAAGCAACTTTCTTACTTCAAATGAAGCTGATTTTTTGGTGCAAGTTGATCTGTTTTATATCAAGGATGGAAGTCATGGTATAAGCCTTAAAATAAAAA
Source organism: Tipula helvola (assembly GCA_963556165.1). Classification (NCBI taxonomy): domain Eukaryota; kingdom Metazoa; phylum Arthropoda; class Insecta; order Diptera; family Tipulidae; genus Tipula; species Tipula helvola. The sequence continues at coordinate 300,215,175 of OY744481.1, read as the reverse complement.
CATACAAAGAGAAAAGTTACGGTCCAGATAAGATCTTGAGCACTATCCTCTTAAGAACATACTAAAGACAGAGGAGATGAGATGGATTGGCGATTAGCATTCCGTTTATATCGGACAAGTTTCCAACCGTTGGTCGAGACATTTGGATTCATCAAAAAACCAATATTCGTAATTACCACACTACGATCATCTAGTGGACCAGGTATTCAGGTATGTATAATAAGGGGTTTCGGAGGATCCCCAACCGATAGCTTACAATCAATCCAAATATCCTTAAGCGTAGCAATCGTAATTTCTCACAAAACCATTTAAAGGTTTCATCGTTGCTACATTTACAAATAAAAACGCCATCATTTATATACCTTGAGAGGATGAGAGATACAAATCCGGATGCCTTCTCATCTGAGATAATATGTCGACCTATCTCACCCTGTTTGACCCCGGCTCCTGATAGCTTTCGTAATTGCGTCAATATTTGCCCTTACTTTTGTATCATTGATTAGATTAGTATTAATGAAAAGCAGAAGCTGAAACGGAGGTATGAACTTATCCAATTTCGTGTTTGTTTGCAAATATTTGATAATCGCCCAATTGTTTTGTATGATGAAGTAATTGCTTTGTGTCTTAGCAGACCTACATCTAGCAAAGCCTGACTTAATGTCATCAAATTGCATTCTGCTTACCTGTTCAGAATAGACCTTAAATCTGTACGTATAATCAGATGGCCAGAAATAATTCTAGAAAGTTGTTTAAGCGACCGGTGTCTTTAGTGGTCTAAAATGACCCGTTGCACGATAGTATTGATCGCACTACAAGTTGTACGACTTCAAATGATTCGACCAGATAATTGGATAGACATATCTTCTCCGTCTATGGGTAAAATTGCTTGCGATTTATCTGCCCGGTTATCTGTGTTGCTTGTCGTGCAATTGTATATGGATCGTTTTAGATCCACTAGTAATCTTTCTACGAAAAAATTCAAGTTCTAGAGGTAATTGGTGTATTGATTTAGATTTATTGTTTTATTTACGTTTACTTACCACCACATTTATAATTTGTTGGCTGAACGCTTTTGTAAAATGAAAAACTATTCTAAATTTGATTTTGTTTGTTTTTTTAAATATTTATATTATTTTATTTTTATGTACAAGTTTAAACAGTAAAGTAATAATTAGGAAAGTTAGAAAAAAATTAATAATAATTTACACATTTATATTATTTAAAAGTAAACAGTTAAATTATTTTCAACTGATCCTATTGTGTCGCTCGATGCTGTAATATCAGTCTTACTATTGCGTGGTATGTCTTCGTTCACCCAACTCAGTTTTTTCCCTTTCGGCGGTAATCCAGCCAGAGCATTTTCTTTTGTGCTTTCATTTATAGTACCCCAATTTATTCGGGCTGTGTCCGAATTTGAAATAGAATCTCGTTCAATTTCGTCATCATTAAAATTATTATCGTCGTGCTGTTGCAGAGAAGCTCGTGAAATTATGCCTGGTAATGATAAAATGATTCTTAATTTGATACATAGATTGTTTACCAAGTGTATAACATACTTCGTACTGTTGCCGTATAGTTTTCACGTTCACGTTCGCGTTGCGCTTCCCGTTCCAGACTCGCTGCCAAAATAGTAGAGGCTCCAGCACTTAGGCTACTGCCAGAACCACCGTGACCATTTATTGGTGCACCCAAGCTCATATTTCCTCCACCTAAGTGTAATCCATTTATAATTTTCTCGTTCGACACTAAATTAGCGGCTGATGCGGTACTATGTGCTTGGCTGTGTATCCGATTACGGTGTGACCTTCGTTTACTGTAATTTTATAAAAACAATTATTTCACACATTTAAAACTTTTAACATGATGTATTGTAACTTACGTTTTATATATGTAAAGTGACATTAGAAGTACAATAATCACAAACAAACCAATGATCAATGCAAAAGCGCTTACAATTCCAGGCGCCCATCGTGCTTCTCGACCGGCAAGCTCATCGAATGCAATTGTTATTGGGACACTACTATTTTTCGGAGGAACCCCATCATCCGTTGCAATAGCCATCAAATGCATAACTGTTGCGTTTGGCGGTTGATCCATTTTTATCCACAACACTCCTCTAGAGTCGATACTAAACAATTTCGAGTGTGTTCCACGCAATTGTAAATTAATTCGATCATTTCGATCCCCATCGGCCACCTCTAATTTTCCCAATGCCATTGGCTGTTCAAAACTATTTAGTATCGGAATACTAAACTCATAATGTGATTCCCTAAATCTTGGCTCCCAATCATTAACATCAATCACATTTATAATTACTTTGCATGTTGCATTGGTAATTCCATCGGAACCGAATACATCGAATTCATGTTGGGTCGCATTCTCAAAATCTAAAGTACGTTTTAAAATCAATTCACCAAACGACCCAATGTAAAACCATTCACTTTGATCTGAATCGAGTATAATGTAATTTAATCCTTGACCCGGTCGATTTGTTGGCAACGCCAAAATACGACTACCAACGCCTAAGTCTTCGCGTACATTTGTTTGAAACACGTCTTGAATGAATTCCAAATCTTTTCCCGCATTTTGATAATTTCGATTTGATATTATCAGTGTGGCTAGTGCATATCGATCCGGATTATCAAATTGCGTTGCTTTAATTACAAGTGTTATTTGATTGAATTCATTTATATCGATCGGTGTGATTAATTTGATTACGGCTGATTTTGGATTAATAGAAAAATATCGTGATTCAATTGCTGGATTAATTGTGTAACGTAATTCGGCCTGTAATCCTTCATCCTGATCAAAAGCTTTTATTGGTTCAGGAAATATAAGCAGTTCACCTAGACTGCCATTCATTGGTAATTCGCCGCGATATGATTCACGTAAAAATTTTGGATTTTGATCATCTGCATCTGTTACAATGATCCGTAATGTTGTGTCGGTAAATTTTGGTGGGCTACCTTGATCCTGGGCACGTAATTTTATTGTGAAATTTTTTAATGTTTCATAATCTAATGGTTTCTTTAAAACAAGTGTCCCTTCAAGTGGACTAACGAAACCGACATAGGTTGAATGTGGTCCTGGAAGTATTTGATATTCGACCGTGGAAAATGGTCCTTGTTGATCCAAATCGATTGCACGCGCTCCCTGCAGTATTCTGAAAATGATGAAATAAGATGTTATACAAGCGTCTTTAGTTTTAATGTAATTTTATATATTATTATAGAATGCCTTAATCTACAATAATTGTTATGTCTTTATCTACTTAAACTAATTAATAAAATGTATTCTTGAACCCAACTTATCAACCAGAGAGAGAGAAAAAAAAATCCAAAACCACTCAACGTAATCAATTTCCATTTCAAATTTCACTAATCACAATAATAAAAAAAAAAATATTTCCCATTTTAAAGTTTAATTAAATTTAAATTAAAAGCCAGAAATAGAGAAAAAAATGTGAATATTTAATTTAAATGTAAAATGAAATGAAAACCGAAGCGAATATTTAAAAAACTGGAGAACAATACGATATCCCATAATTATTATGTATTATCATTATATGACAGAAGTAGAAATTGAAGAGTAGAAAAAAATTATTTTTTGCGGTACCTGCGGCAAGAATTCTAATTTGGTCCGTATTTTTACAATTATCAATGGCTTTGTTATTGTATTAAAAGTGGAAAATTGATTTGTTAATCGGCACCTGGTTAAAATTTTGAATGATTCAAAAAGTTGTTGAAATTTTTCTATAATTACAAGGAACAATACGGTCGATTAAGTTTTTATTAAGAGTCAATCGCATTTACTTTTTTTTGCTAAATGTGACATTGATTTATTATGATACTCGAAAATTTAACATTGTTACTTTAAACAATTACCTAAATAATTATTTTGGTCATAGTAATATTTAATCCAAGTAGAGAGAGATCAAATAATTTATGGTCAACATGTTAAAAACAATCAATTTTATGGAATAATGCTAGAACGAATTTCTGACAGGAAGTTCTTGGTGATACGCGGTATCGGATTTAATCACCTCTATCTTTGTTTGGCCACTCGGCAGGCGGCACGATATAAATGTTAGAATTTTAATTTAATTGTGTTTTTCTATCGGCTGCTCCAATAAAGTATGTGTGCTTTATTTTAGTTTTTTATTTATTACTTTTCCGACGTTTCGACAATGTTACCATTGTCATCATCAGGGTATAAGTATTTAGAAAATATTTTACATAAACAAAATTGCAGTCAAAATAAAGTAAAACATTAGAAATTAAAAAAAAAAATTACAAATATTACTGACATCAATAAAAATACATAGACAAGTATATAACAGACCCGAACAAATAAAGTAAACTAACTTTTTATAAAATAATGCTAATAATTATGTATGTAACCCTCAATGATGTATATGAGGTTAAAGTAGCAAAGAAATCTAATTGCTATGGAGGCCATAGTTGTCCATTTGCCTTTTATGATTATTGGGGCATTTTTATATTTCTATAGCTTCTTTCATTTTTCTTTTAAAAATATTTGGCTCGGATTTAAGTATTGTGCTTGAATCCCAATTAATTAAATGCAGTAATTGCATGTTCTACTAAACCACTATAATGCTCGTTTCTTACTTTTATATATAAATATGTGTGCCGAAAATCGTTTTTTAAGATACTGGCAAATTTCTCCTATATAAGATAATTAAAAGTTCCGATTTCTCAACAATTCTGGCAATCCACTTTGTATATTACATGCGAACGAAGATCTTTTTCGGTTTCATCTTTAAGTTTGGTGTAAATTGCTGATTTCAATGTATTAGCAGGTCTACATAAGCCCAGGCGCGATTCAGAAGGAGCTGCAGGGAGGGGCGAATATAGAAATTATATACCGTTAACAAAACCGTTTTTTCTAAAAAAGAAGTATCTATATAAATTATAAGATAATTAGAATAAAAAAATTAGTTTCCAGCAACTTTATTAAAAAAATAGATACAATTACTGTAAAGATATTTACAGTAAAAACTTAATTCGCCTATTTCATTTATTGGCGTAACGGTCGATGATACCCGAAGGTTTTATTTCATTTGCAATATCGCTGTGGATATGTTATATTGCCAGTCTTATCAATCGATTTTCCGTCATGGTTGATCGAATTCATGTTTTCAATCTCCGTAAGGTCGAGAAACTTCGTTCAGCGCATGCAACACTTATAGGATACGTCGATAACATAACTAAAATATTATGAATGAAAAGCAAATCTTCTGCATTACAGTTGTCAAGCGAGAATAATGCGTCAGCTGGAACGAACCCATTATTTTGTTTTTTTCGTTGCCATGCCATTTCTGTTATTTCTTTTCTTTAAATAAAATTGAAACTTGGTGAATACAGATTCAGTTGAAGTTTGTAGTGTTTTTGAAGAAACTTTTATAATATTGGATGGTATTGCTGTTCCTAAATCCAATATACTTAAACTATCGTTTCCAAATTTGATTTTAATATCTTCTATGTGTGATATGTCGGTGGTTTCATCAAATATTATGCTGTAGAATTCTGATGAATCTATTCTTTTTTTGGTAACTGATAATATTTCTGCACCGCAGAAGTCTATGAGCTCGTTTTGTATAATTTGCTGATATAATGTCGCCCTTGCATTACAGGTTTTAATATGCTCTTCTAATGTCCTTTAAGATCTTACGGAAATTTTCCTCATTACGTTTCGTTCGGTTTTTATTAAATCACCATCATCCCTATGGCGGCAAAATGCGATGTTCTGACGCCCGAGAAGAATTATTGTCTCAATTATAGGCACAAGCCTCTTTCGTTGTTCTGTAATTTGTCGGTTTCGAGGGGAATCAACTTGATTTCTTATGTCAAGTGTCGGACTTTCATAACATTTTAAAAATAATTTACCAGATTGTACGGCTTCAGAATGATATTTATTTTCATTGTGAATGTTTAAATATCCGATTTTACACTACACAATTTTGTAAATGATACTAGGGGTTCGGTTACAACTTTTTTGAGAGCAACTGTTTTATGCATTCCACCAAGATTTGATTCAGTAAAAAACGGGTAATATTTGCAGAACGAACATTTTTGAATGTCAGAATACACCAACATGCAGGTTGGTGCATGCTAACAACTGTGCCGCCCCGGTGGAACAGTTGTAAGTATACTTGCTTTAAGCTCCGGAGATCCCGGGTTCGATTCCCGACGGGTAATGAAAAAATCACGGCTGGTTAATGTAAGGATCAATGAATTAATCACTCGTTATCCGTTGTAAAAATGGTTACGAAGCTTCACTATGAAGCGGCCAAATCCCTCTATAGGATGTAGCGCCAGCGAGAAAAAAAATACACCAACCAAGGGAAGGCAGTAAAATGGTGATGGTTAAGGAATTGCTTTTCAATTTTACATTTTTTATTATGGTCAGAGAAAGGAAATTTGTAATCTTTGGGAGGCACCCAAAGATTTTTAATTACGTTATATTTTGTATAATCATCAACTTTTAGAACAATGTTATTTTTAATATAGACCGTTTTCCTTAATTGTCAAACATAGGGCATGTTTTATTTTGATATCGAAGTAATCTGAGAAATAATTTAACTGACAAAATGCAGATACGCGTTTTTTTTAGTATCCGAGGAAAAATGTATTTTTCTGTGTCGTTTTTTTTACGCTCCGAAAATTTTAAAATTGAATCTTTTTTCTCTGAAAAAAGTTCAGATTATTTTTTGACAGACATTTATTTGAAATAAAAAGAACACGGTAATATTTATTTCACAATCTTAAACTGACGTTTAATTTCTACGGCGCTAACAAAACTGTCAACAAAACATCATTTATTTTTCTCGGATACATCAGAGAAAATATTTATCGGATTTCTCCGATGTATTATCTATCTGTTCTCTCTTATTTCTCCGACATAAAAAAAAACACGCCCATAGTGAATCGTTAGAAATATCTGTAGGTGTTGCATAATATTGGAATCTTGTTTTCAGTGTTTTAACCAAATAAATTAAATTTTACATTAAATATAACTTTAGAAACGCTTTTGGGGAATTGTGAAGTAGTTTCCCGAAATATAATTCATTAATTATTTTTCTACAACATTAATTTTTAGTTCGGACCACCTACGGATCGCCGATCTTACTTGTCAAATTTTTTAGGAAAAAAGGTCTATACTGACCTACATATATCAAATTTATCAATAAGTCGTGCAATTGGAATACTTTGAATATATGTATTTTTCTGATTCGATTCAAATATAGTGCCAGGGATCGGTATAAAATATTGCATTTCAAAATGTTGCAGTAACAAAATGTTGCTTTTTTTAATTAATTTTGCAACATCAAAATCTTGCAATTACAAAATGTTGCAACTATAAAATGTTGCAATTACAAAAACTTGCATAACAAAATAGTGCAATTATTTTTCTTTTTAGTAGCTAGATGTCACTAAAAAATATTTAATTTGGATATAAATTCATAACATATTTTTATTTTATTGAAATTCATAATAAATTAATAGTTAAAATACAACAATTTAAATTTAATTTTAAGTTAAACAATTTAATTGAGAATTGTATTTTGAGCAATTCTCTTTAAATACTCTGTTTTACCAAGTCTCTCTCGTTTCTCCATAGTTTTTTTTATTCGTTTATTTTTTGTTATTGTGTATTTTTTTTAGGTTGCTGTTCCCCATTTTTAATTTTCCCCACACGATGTTTGGCCACAATAAGCTCATTTGAAAGGTTTTGTATCAGCTTATACAACCCAGCATGGCGTTTTCCCACAACAACTTTTAGACGACGGTGCCATGCTTCTACACTATTCTGTGTCCGCGGAAAACACTCCGTGCCTGTTTCTGCACTCCCTACAGTCCAAAATTTAGGGTTATATTTAGGCCGTTCATTTAAATCTCCTATGTAGTTTCGCTTGAACCAGCTCCCAAGTTTTTTCAAATCATCGTCCACAAACTGATTTCTTAAGCAGCAGTAATAACTGGCCACTTCGTTTGGTGGCACAAATGCGAGACTTTTGAGCATTCGGAGTTGTAAAGAAAAATCCTCAGAAGTACCGTACTTGGCTGCTAATTTACTTTTTTGGACTTTACGCCAAATAATTTGCCCAAAGTGGAATAGGCAGCCCTTAAACGATGTCTGAGGGAAAAAAACCTTTGCCGACGAAACAATGGCTTTTTCAAAATCACACAAAATTCTTTGTGGATTAATGTTGATTTCATTCTCAAGGCATATTTTCCTTAATTGAAAAAACATTTGGTCGTAACATTTCTTTGTTTTTTTACTCATTAAGCAAAAAACTAGTGGTACTATTTCCCCTTCAATGTTTCCATGTATAGAAAACAGTTGCCGCATTATGGAAGGAACTACATCGAAAGTTCCATCCATAATCCAACAACTGCATTCTGAAAGTAGCTTTAATGAGGAGATGATGCCCAGTAAAATAATTTTGTCTCCCTCAAAAAATTTCTTCGTTTAATACATATAACTCTCCTTCGAGATATCGAAGTTGTTGAGGAATATCAATCTCTTCCAAACTGTTGGGCTCATTCATGGTACCAGCACGCGCACGATGAATCTTTTTTTTTTGCGACTGTTTACTAGGCAGATATACCCGTGATTCGCTAGATGTAGCAACAATTGCCTCTGTAATTATACAGGACAGTGGTAGGTCGGTATTTTTAGCCCTAGATTTTATCTTTTGGTTGGTTTCTGCAATAACTTTTTCATTGGTGATTGGTGCATGGGAATGTGCGGATGGTGGTTTAATCACTTGATGTTTATTATTTAATAAACATAATACAACGCGCACATTACAGAAACATTTCTGATGCTGGCTGCATTTCCAATTAAACGTTTTTTTCGTTTTTCGCCCTAAGTGATAACTATACCCATCGATGAATAATTTATCTTTGCCTTTATTGGAGACAACTGTTGAAATATTCATTTCTAGAGAGTAATACAGTTAACTTTAATATAAAATACTATAAAAATAATCATTAATAGTACTTACTTGTATATTGATATGCAAAAATTGGCGAAACAAGCGAAACTATAATTATGTTACGATGGAAACGTTATGTTACGATAAGGAAAATTGGTAACTTTGATTTCATTTTACTGTTCTAGTATTGCCACTTGCAATTATCACAATGCAGTATAATTGCATTACAAAATGTTGCATAATATTTTTCCGAACATTTATCGAATCGCGCGCGCGATTCGATAAATGTGCGGAAAAATATTATGTAACATTTTGTAATGCAATATTTTGTAATGCACTATTTTGTAATGCAATATTACATACCCAACCCATATTGCCAACTTCAATCACTACTTCGCTTGAAGTGGATGTGGAGGCAGTTGTATGTCTCGTCTTTTTGCAAAATGATGGGTCAGAGAGCTGTAAAGATTCTTGAGTCTTCTCAAAAATGAGTCTCTCAATTCTTGAGGTCCATATATAAATTTTAGGCTGGAGTGAACAATTTTTTTTAACAATTTTGGTGTAGAGGGCCCTTCATAAAATTACTTTATAATATCATTAATGACTGATTAAAATATTTTTAAAATACATTAAAATGTAGGGTTGGTATTTTCCAATTGAAGTGTAGTAGTGGTAACCTTTTCTCGAATCACTTTGCCATGTGCAGATAATAATTGTTTTAAATTAGGTGCCACTGTTACCGAAGATAAACCGGATACATGTAAATTTTGGCCAGCTGCTGGTGAGATCCAACTGATGGTGGTGGATTTCCTTTTGATTTCGTTGTTTCTTCTTTGTCGCTACTTCCATTAGAAGATTTAGAGCTTGTGTTGCTCACGCCAGTTGCTGATGATTTCGTTGTTGTATTTTCGCTGTCATCATTTCCGATAGAAGATTTAGATGATCTTCTTAATTTCATTTCGCAATTTTTATTGTGGTAGTTGTTATCTGGTAAATTTTGACTTTTCGTTGTTTTTTCTCTTCTTTCAAAAACATGTAATGGCATTTTATTAGTATCGATATTTTCACTGTTCCTAGTTTCATCAGGGTTTTTACGTTCACCGTTATTGTATTTCCCATTACCCTTTTTGCCATTACCATCACCTCGCTTATTTTTTCGTGTCTTAAATTAACTTTAATATTCACTAACACCGTATTTAATTTTATAAAAAGCCGCTTGTGTTATCTTATCACTGGAATTTTTTATTTTCTCCGAACAATTTTGCTCTCGTTGACCTTGCTTCAATAGTAATAGTTTTACCTTTTTTGCTTAAAGACAAATTAGCGGATGTGCTGTTTTTTCATATCGCTAATTTATTCAAATTGTTAAGCTTCTTATTTTGAAATAGAAATAGTTGTTTCACCGTTTTCGCGATTTCTTCGTGAGCCATACTCGTCACAATTTCCATAGGCTTCGCGGGTAATTGTTCACACTCATTATCCACTTCATCGTCATAGTCAGACAGGCTTTTAATTTTGGTCGAGTGGATCGTCGTTCTTGTTTTTATCACCGACGAAGATGACAAAAATGCGGTTGAGTCGATGGATAATTACGGCTCACCATTGAAAAGATTTTTTTTTCGTTCTGTAGACGCGGGTGTTGCAATCGCAGCAGTGTTATAATATCAGCATCACCGTTAAATTGCTTTGTCACTGTTTTGGCAGCTTTCATCTCACTAATTTGTTTGTACTGCTTCGCGGGCGGTGCATTAACCAAAATCACATTAGATTTCGATGGAACGTAGCTCGAAATTGTTGTCAGGGATATTTCGCTCTCGTTGCTCGATTCATTCAATATATGGATTATTTTTGGTCATTTTGGTTGTACCATCAACGGTTTCGCTTTACAGAAAGAGCTTGAATAAACATTTAATTCGGGCGGCTCACCACAGAACAAATTTAGGATTTTATTTGCTGGTTGCTGTTTTCGAAATAACCATGGCTGCTGTTGAACAATTGGTTGTAATTTGAAGTTATCTGTTACTTCGGCCGTACTTTCTGGTTTCACTTGATTACATTTATTGTTTCTACTAATGAATCAATCATTTTCGTTCGGTGATAATGCATTATTTAATGAATCGGTATGTTGTATTGAATTGTTTGATGACGTCATCACGGTTGGTTCTCTCGTTGTGAACACAATATCTGTGGCGCTTAATTCATCGTTGTCATCATCACCCTTGTCTTCACTTGAATTTAAAGACACCTTTTCAACGTAATCACTTAATTTAATTGTACAAGTATCGTTTACTTCACCTTCATTTTCTTTAAATTTATTGATGTATTGATCTCGCAATTTTTGAAGATAATTATTTTGGTTTTGCATTATCTCATTCATTGCGAATTGTTTGAAGAAACACAATTTTCCTCATATAATTTTTCAAATTTGATTAATTACTTTAAATCAAAATGGGTGTCCTCAATTATATCAATATCAATGAAACTTGCTATATAGAATTCGCCATTGACACCTTTCTCTAGAGCTATAGGAATTCTTTCCATTCGTCCGCTAGAAGCGCCCTGTAATTTTGTATATTAATTGCATGAGTGGTGTCGCTAAAAGTTATCAATCGATCTTTAACTTTTTCCAATCCACTTCATATACGCTTAATGGCCATAGTTTCCGCCATTTTTCACTGATCGTAACTAATTCCATAAAATTTGTTTTCGAAAATTTCACTGTTTTGGTCGAAATGTTCTCAATAAAAAAATCACTTCAAAGCTTTTACTATATCACCGTTTAACTTATGATTAGGTTAATTTAATACTCGCATGTATTAAATTTGACTCACTATTTTACAAGATTTGGCACACACAGATTTATTAAATAAGCGGCAATCCTTTTTCTTACTCACTACTTTATTAAATTGGGCATATTAATCACAGGTTTATTAAAAATGGCGTCAATACGGCTCGAAGGACCATGAACAAAAGTGTCTCCAATGAACCCGGTCTGCAGTTTCTGTATAATGCGCTTGTAACACGTAATTCGCCATTTTGGAAACCCAGATACCTAAGGCTCATATATCTATAGTTATGAAGAGTTGTGTTTATCTCGTTTCCTTTGTAAAGCGCTAGTTAAATAGTTGTATATGTGTTCTCCGTGTCCATTAGGAAGGCTTAGGTCCAATAATCGTGTGTGAGGTTTTCGTATCCAATATGAAGGCGCAGGTCAGTAAGGTTTGAAGCGGCTTTTCTGTTCCAATTAGTTCCGGTGTATTATTTAAATAAAAATCACTGTTTGTTTGTTTTATAATCACTGTTTTATTTGCTGTATTTTTTGGTGTTTGTTTTCGCAGAATGTTTTGTTCACTGTATTTATCGCTGTATGTTTTATTCGCGGTATTTTCACTTACAATATTTTATTTAGAATATTTTTTCTATTTATATAGCAATAAAGTGTTATACAAAAATTGTTCTACAATACTTTGCCAACATTTATTTCAATAATCATTAATTGCTATAAGTTGGTAATTGTTTTACTATAATTATTTACAATGTTAAGTAATTATAATTTAAAAGGTTGGCAGCTGATCAACAAACAATTATAATAATTAATTATCAAAGTTGTTTTGTGATACAATAAATACAAAATTAAAATAAATAAATAAATTGTTTTGAATATTTTTATAACCAATGGATTGAGTTTGTATAATGTACCGATGATACATCAGCGGATGCCTTTAGATAAGTATAAATCATATTTATTTATGTCCCAATGATTCTTTGTGAATTCCTTTTTTATTTTAGGATTCGCCGCAAACACAAATTTTTTTCTTTGAGAAAACATAAAACTGATTTGGCCTTGAAGTTAATCTGGAATCTAGATAAAGGAGTAGCTATCTTAAACACATATCATTTTTGATATCGATTGCTGGTAAGTTCAAATAAAGATAATGAATTGCACCACGAATTTGAAATTCGTCCATTTTTCACAAAATACATAAAATGATTCTATTTTCGAAATTTATTAATATTGATAAATCATTACAGCTATATGTCAAAACAGGAAATAGCTATTAGCTCAAAATAAAACTCACAAAAACATGGATGAGTCTTAAACTGCGATTTTGTTTTGAACTGTGGCATCATCTGCCGCATTTCTTGACGCATTAATGATCCGGATCAGATCAAAGTTTACATTGAAAACAACAACAAAAATTTAATTTTTGTTGTAGTTTTTAATGTAAACTTTGATCTGATCCGGATCACTAATGCGTCAAGAAATGCGGCTATCATTAAGTCGACTTAGAAATCGTAGATCTTATCACGGTGTTCCTGAATGAACTTTAAATTCGACTTTAACATACTCGAAAATTTCAAATTGGGTATTGTTTGGGGACCTTTCAAGAATCATTTAAGATCAAAATTAAAATAATCCGCTTAGCCGTTTTTAAAAAAAGTGCTTTTCTTTATTAAAAAAAAAAAAACATTAGAAAACTTCAAAATATTAAAAAAAAGAAACAATCTTATAATTTTATTTTATTTAATATTAATTTATTTAACATTACAGAAGAATAAACATTATGATTTAACATTATTTAATTGCCAAAAACTACTATCTGATGCATTAGTCATTGTAATGAGAAAATTTAAGGTAACGTTTATGTTTGTTGTAATATAAAACCAACGAAAATTATTTTTTTGGATTTTCTTTTTGTCTTATTTAATTTAATTATAAATAACGTTTTATTTGATATAAATTTCATAAATAAATTCATAACTGTAATGCAAATAAATTCAATTAAACTCGATTGAAAAGTATTTGTTCACTATTTAATTAGTCAAAAATAATTTTAAATTTAGTTGATTTACCAATTATTTATAAATTTTTCTGCATATCACAAATACTTATGATGACTAAGTCATTTATAATTGGTGAACCATTGGAACATTTTTATTACGTCTCCATTGCGTCTCGGAAGTGGCCCAAAAATTGTGTTAATAAAATCGCAAGGAATCTTATCCCACACGGCTTTTAAGCACCCTATTATACATTTTTAGTCTTGCTAGATTGCGAATATCTTCCGGGTTCATTTAAACCCCAACAAGGACAAATAAAAACTCTGCCTTGGCCTAGGCAACTAATTATGTTCCATATTTTTATTTAATTTCGAGGCAATGATACTTCTTGTGTATTGGAGCGTTATTGTGCTGAATAGAAAATTGAGGGTTAACTAATTTTTCAACACATGGGAAAGCTACATCATTCAATAAACCGAAATTGAACATTGGGTTTGAAGAGTTGTAGTTTATAGAACACTTAGCCAAACAGAATATGATTTACTGTGAGAAAATAAAATGTGAACTTCATTATATTGGATTGCCAATTGAACTGATAAACCTGTTATGTCCAAAATAGTGTGTTTTGCCATTAATTAGAAAATAAGGATAAAAAATGTGATATTACATTAGCAGAGAACATCAAATAGGGTGGTTACTTCTTCGCGTAGTATTCTTTCGGAAGAAACAAAATTTTATACAGTTGTATAAATCACAACACTTCAAGGTCAATGTTCAATTTCAGTTTATTGAATGAGGTAGTTTTCTCAGTTGTTGAAAACTCAGTCGGCCCTTAATTTGCTATTTAGCACAATAACGCTCCAATACAAAAGAAGTATCATTGCCTCGAAATTAAATAAAAATATTGAACATAATTAGTTGCCTAGGCCAAGGCAGAGTTTTTATTTGCCTTTGTTGGGGTTTAAATGAACCCCGAAGATATTCGCAATCTAGCAAGACTAAAAATGTATTATGTGATGCTTATAAAACCGTGTGGGATAAGATTCCCTGCGATTTTACATAATTTTTGGGCCACTACCGAGACGTGATGGAGGTGTAATAAAAATGTTCCAATGGTTCACAAATTATAAATTACTTAATTATTATTTAATTAGTCAAAAATAATTTTAAATTTAATTGATTTACTAGTTATTTTTAAATTTTTCTGCATATCACAAATACTTATGCATCAAAAATATGAATCACAAATACTTTTCAATCGAGTTTAATTGAATTTATTTGCATTACAGTTATGAATTTATTTATGAAATTTATATCAAATAAAACGTTATTTATAATTAAATTAAATAAGACAAAAAGAAAATCCAAAAAAATAATTTTCGTTGGTTTTATATTACAACAAACATGAACGTTACCTTAAATTTTCTCATCACAATGACTAATGCATCAGATAGTAGTTTTTGGCAATTAAATAATGTTAAATCATAATGTTTATTCTTCTGTAATGTTAAATAAATTAATATTAAATAAAATAAAATTATAAGATTGTTTCTTTTTTTTAATATTTTGAAGTTTTCTAATGTTTTTTTTTTTTAATAAAGAAAAGCACTTTTTTTAAAAACGGCTAAGCGGATTATTTTAATTTTGATCTTAAATGATTCTTGAAAGGTCCCCAAACAATACCCAATTTGAAATTTTCGAGTATGTTAAAGTCGGATTTAAAGTTCATTCAGGAACACCGTGTTATATAGTCTGTTCTTGATTGGTAGTTACAAACTTGCATCGAAATATCCCTAATAAGTAGGCTTAGGATTTTTAGGTGCTAAAAAAATCAAACATATGTACCTAAAATATGTGATTAAAATGAAAAACTTGTAGTCAAATTTTGAAAAGAAAGCCAAAACTAGAACTTATCGTAAGAGGATTTCAATTCACTAATTAAAAAAAAGTACCTACAAGATTTTTGCTGTAAAGTGGTACTAACTAACTCCACTGTATTGTAAAGGGCTGGGTAGGTAGTCCCAAAATGGTTCCACCAACATTTAAAAGTTTGGATACGTAAACGGTTCCTACCTCAAAAGTGCACCGTGAGAGTTGATACGATTCACGCTATGAAAATGGGGTCGAATTGCATTTTCCATGATTTTGGAGATCAACGTACTCTTGTTTGATTCATTTAAATATCGAAAGAATCCTTCACATACATTTTGAAATTTTTGGACTAATCAGATAAATGTCTCACTGGACGAGAATTATTTCATTTTTGATAAAGGTATACAGTCTAAGAACTGGTGAACGTTTTATTAAAATAGTTTTATGCCAGCTCAACATTTGTGCAAATGTAGTTTTTTGATCCTAAGAATGATATCGAAAACCTAGCTTGGCAACTCACGGCCTGAACCGCCCCAGGATTATTTAAAATTGTATTAAAACATAGACAGTTCAAAATGAAGTAAACCGCTTGAATTTTTTTTAACATGTATTTTTAACCTATTTAAACGATCCAGGTCGATCTATCTGGGGGTGGCTTTAATTTTTTTTTTGTGTCAATAGCATTGGAAATATACTGTAGAAATGACAAGAGGTATAAAATATTTTAAATGTAACACTCAATAATTAAATCAATTTTACATTCGCGTTACAACAGGTTAGGTCAAGCCAAATTTCCTGTAAATTTGTTTTATTACTTAAATAGGTCTAAAATACATGTTATAAAAAATTCAAACTACATATGTATATACATAGGTACATCCCTTGCTTATATTTTAATGCAATTTTCAACAATTCTGAGGCTGCTCATAACAACTACCTTTTCGCAAATTAACAGCTGGTATAAACTCTTTGAATAAAACGTTCACCAGCCCTCCTGCTGGTGGGTCCACTAATAAAGACAACAATCCCAAAATTTGTATTTTAGAAGAATCCAAATCATCAAAGAATGTACAGTAAACCTCAATAATTAATTTTGGTTCTACGTTTGGTTTGTTCTTAATTTATTGATCTAACTTCAGTTTAGGCAAAATTAAAATCTTTTTAGTTTCGAAAAAAAATTTTTTTGGCTTAAATGTCTTTGCTTTATCAAATTTTAAGCTAATTAACAAAACAAAATTTAAAATATTTGGAAAACATCAAAAAATATTTGATAAAACATAAAATAAATTGAAATATGTAAAAATATGTGATTATGCGAAAATATTTAAATATATGGGGTAAGGGCTCATTCGCCTCTATTTGTTCTAAATCGAATAAATATCCAACAAATTTTTATTCGGATTTCCCAAAAAAATATTTTTTTACCTTAGAATCTTAAGCCTACTAATAAGTTTTACACATCTTTCTACTGCTTTCGTGTGACATGGAAGCTTAAAAATATCTTTTTCTGGCATAGATTTGTCTAAAAATTGTCTGATTTTAGCTTCGGACATCATGACCGTAAGAGGTGGTTCAGTACAATTTTGCTCCCATGAAATTATTTCTGTATAAGTAGCAGTTTACATTTTCTTACAGGGCTTGTACCATTATGAATATTTTGATTTCTTAATGTAAGAATATTCTCGGCTGCATTATTCCTAAAATCTTGATACTCATCTGCAAGCATGGCTAATAAAATATATTCTGGATTTGCAAAGAAGGCGTTGTTTTGAATTGTATTATCTATTACATTGCGCAAATCTTCTCGAAAGTATCGGGATTTTTTAATAATTGAATAAATGTGTTTTGGACCATCAATAAACTTGTCGAATAGCTTAATTCTGAACCAAATTGGGCAATAAACTTTCATAATAAAAATAACAATTTCCCTCAAGTTATTAGTTCCAGGTTTCCAAATTTCGTTGCAGATAACTGTGTACTACAGTTTCCGGTATAAACAGCCTGCACCATTTTCCAACGAAATTTTTGATCTGAACTTAAAGATTCTATATAAATGTTAGGCAGACATATCTGAATCTTTTCAAAATTCTTTATTACTAGAAGTATCTCACAGTTTTGAAGCTGTTTATTTATGGATCCGCAAAAGGTGGTGGGGCCCGCTGCACATCCATATAATTGTTTATTGAGGTGTCTCAATGGAAGCTCGTTGAAACGTAGTAAACAAATAAACCGCTGTAATGGCCTTCCCAAATGAGTTCCAATCAAGGTTATAATTCCTTCGTTACAACCAGTATTTACATTTGTACCGTCAGAACCTATCGCTAACATATTAACGAGAAAAGCTGTTATTTCGGTTAGTTTGTGAAAAATGGCATTAGTTATTGTAAAAGCATCACTTGATGGAGGCGACACATGGCTGATATAGTGGGATTCTATTTCTTTAATTAAACAAATATGCAGTTCAGAAAGTTCGTATTAATGAAACTATTCCAATGAACGCAATGAACTTAAATGCAACAGCAGTTACAATCATTCGATACATTTAACAATTGGGATTTAAGGAGGCGATTAATTCGTTAACTAAATACAAACAAGTATCGAAATTAAGCGAAATTAAAGACATTAGCACCATTTCTCGATTTGGACAATGTGATAAGAGTAGGTGCCCATCTTGAGAATTCGCACTTTTCATACAATACAAGGTATCCAATGATTCTCTCAAAAAATTATGTAATTACCAGTTTAATATTAAATCACCTGCACAACCAGCATCTACATCCCGGTCCTTCACTTTTAACTGCGTTATTCACACAGAAGCAGGAGTAACTCCTACCCTAGAAATTAACGATTCATGGAAGTTTTAAATAAATGAAATAGTAGAAGAAAATAAGAAGGAGTTTGTAATTAATATGAAAGGAACAAAAACTGAGCTAAATAAGAAGATCGATTGAAGGATGACACATATAACACCGTCCGACAAAATTCAACTTTTGATTGCACACATGAGAAATTCCAATTAGGTCTGATAGAAGGCTACAAAAAAAAAATACCCGTGTATCCCCGTTTGTTTGTATCACGTCACAAAAAGTTTTAAATTGAATTTTAGTATTTCTCTATGTTCTGCATAGAGCAGAACTCTATGTTCTCTATGTTAGTGCATTTTCGGATTCAGCAGACATTTTTACATGGAAATACATTGATTTATTTAATAATAAAAAAATTAATATTTGCTTTTAAAAAATTCAATCGAGTGCATAACATAGAGAAAAACTAAAATTCAATTTAAAACTTTTTGTGACATGATATAAACAAACGGGGATACACGGGTATTTTTTTTTTTTGTAGCCTTCTATCAGACCTAATTGGAATTTCTCATGTGTGCAATCAAAAGTTGAATTTTATCGACGAGTTTTTGAGACGACAAAGAAACTAATGAAAATCTTAACTAGCTAATTAACACCATAGATTGTAAAATTATATTTTGAAAACGAGAGTTTGCTCTATAGAAGATCTCGTCTAAATTAGAACCTTTAATAATTCCTTGTCTTGAATATACATCCTCTTAGGATCAAAATTCCAAGTCAGTTTGGTTACCGAATGGATCTTATGTAGCAGATTTCTTCGAATAATTAGGTGATAATCGAATGTTTGGATGGATATACACACATCGTATGCTATAAGCTTAACAGCTGCCCTTCATTGTAAATATCTATCTGTGTAGGATTGAAAGTTTAGGACAGTGTAAGTAAAACAGTTCCCATGTAATGTTCAACATCAAAATGCTCTATCGAAAAGAAATTTGTTCATGTTATGATTGGCTGATAGTTGTCACGTATTGCCTGCAGGCCCACTTTGTATTCGAAAAACTAAATATGAAATAAATTAGATTTTTTGTTTACTATACAAATTTAGCTCCTTTTTTACATACACGAAACAAAAACAACGCGACAACAACAATCTTTTATTTTTTAATATCGTCGGGGGTTGGTGACCGTATAGCAAGTATATTAGAAAATATTAGAATCCATCCGCAACTCTGTGACAAGTTAGAACTCATATGACAAAGTAATCGTCATGTTTCGTTCCTTGTGTATTGAAATAGAGTTAATATCCTCTTGTATAACAAAAAATTCATTTACCATCTTATATACTAAATAACAAAACAATCAATTTTTTTATGAAATAGAATATTCTAAAATGTTTGTTTTTTATATAATAATTATCAAAAGCCAATTCTAATTAAAAACAAAGAATCACGAAAAAAAACAAACTTTTTACTTGAACAATTTTGACGTAAGAAAAAACTTAGCGCTTATATTTTCTTTTGTTTTTGTTATTGGTGTAATAAAAAAAGCTTTGTCTTTAATCTTTCGCAAAAAAAAAAAGTAAAACGAAAAAAAAAAGTTTTGTGATCTAGAAAGTGAAAATTTTTTATTGTTCATGTATGATACGATTATGCGTTTGGCTTTTATATGCGAAATTATGTCTCTATACATATAAATATGTATAAGGGGTTTGATATAGAAGATATGCTCATTATTATTCATGGTATTAGGATTTGAGCTTAAATGATGTGTGAACACATTAGTTCGACATTTGGGTTAGAATTGTGCTCACATCTCAAAGTTTATCCGGGTTAAATTGAATCATCACATTTAGATCAATACATACTATTTTGATAAAATATTTTAATTTTATTTTCTAAGTTTTACTAATAAGGCAATAATTAACAATTGATTATTGTTTGTTATGTATTGTCCGATTGACCGTATCAAATCTAATTAATCTAATTTATAAAACTATTTGTGTATATACATTGAAATGTAAAAAAATTTCAATAAATTTAAATATTAAGCCCGTAATCTAGATTAGGACAAATAAAATATGAAAGTATCACAAATAAACACTAATAACTACTTATTTCATGACCCAAATATTATACCATATTTGACCAACACTCATATTTCTTTTTATTTTCCATAAACACGCGTTATACAATTTTCTTTCAAACTGATGGATTAATAAATTAATAATAAACAAAATTTTACCATCGTGAACAAACCAAGCTGCTGACCTACAAACTCAAAAGTATAAGGAAATAAAATAAAATTAAAAATAGCAGAAAATTCTTTTCCGAAACTTCCGTGATTTTTTTATTTTTTACTTTTTGGGAGGGCGGATTTCTAGGTTTTTTTCGATTTGACTTTTTTAGGGTGAATTTTAATTTGTACCGAAAATAAAATAACAAATTAAATGTTTTTGTTAAGTCGTATTTTTTTGGTTTGGACTACAAAATTATTGTTGTTGGTGCGGTGCGGTGGCAGCGGCATCAGATTATGTGATTTATGATGAAATATTTTATTGCTATAACGTATAAATGAAACTCTAAGTAATTTAGTGTGTTAATATAAATATTTAGGTTTAGTGGGTCACATTTTTACAAGCCAAAATCACAATCAATGCTATTACAATAAAGTTTATAACATTTTCTTATCACGTGCGTTCTTTCAAAACTTCCAATTTCCGCAGTTCTAATATATAAAAATCACGTGTCACGATGTTCGTACACGCTAATCTCCAAAAATGCCCAACCGATTTCAATGAAATTTTGTGAATGTATATGGTTAATTCAAGCTTAAAAGATAGGATAGTTTTGGATCCGATAAATGGCACTGTTGTCGAGATTTAAAAAAATTCTTTTAATTTTTTCAACAAAAAATAAAATTTCACTGACTGATTCGAAAAATTTAAAAATTTAGAAAGCAATCCGTAGTTGTTTTGCGCGAGAGGGAGAGTATTGTAAATTGTTATTGAATATTATTAATTTGTTTTCCATACGTGTCAAATGTACAAAGAAAGAAAATTTGGGAAAAATAATTAAAATAATGCAACTGAAAATGTTTCA
This sequence comes from Tipula helvola, assembly GCA_963556165.1. Classification (NCBI taxonomy): domain Eukaryota; kingdom Metazoa; phylum Arthropoda; class Insecta; order Diptera; family Tipulidae; genus Tipula; species Tipula helvola. The sequence continues at coordinate 300,193,654 of OY744481.1, read as the reverse complement.
TTTAATTTAATCAATTTTCTATGCCAGAGGAAAAACATTCTGTTTAAGTGCTACCTATACGTTTCCTTGATTCTAAAATTTTTCAAAAGGGTGTAACGAATATCCGACCTTGCGGACATCCGTTAACAGATGCCCAGTAGTCACCACCTGCAGCGTTATGCCGGCAATCGCACAGTCTGGGGTGTGGGGTTGTGGTGGTGCCCTTCCTGGGTCTATATTGCTGCCGTAGTGAAACAAAAAAAAACTACACACACTCACATCAGCACGCCGATCAATCCATCCCCCGAAATACAGTTAAACAATTACCACATCACCTTTTCATTACTAGACCATCACAAATTTTATATTTATATTGAAAAAAAAAATTACACAACAAAATTATTTGTAAGCTACTTTAACAAACAGAACTTTATAAATTTTTTTCTTTTTGATGAACTGGCAATTTCATATTGCCACAAAGGAAACCAAACACGCAGTCCAAGCTCTCGATTAGGAGTCAGCCGGGCCCTTCAAAACTCGCCAACCAAGATCTGAAATGAAAAAAAACAGAAACGAGCCGAAACCAAAGAGAAAAAAATATAAAAAAAATTATTTGAATATTAACAATTACGCAAACTAAAAACAGAAAAAATAATAAATGGTCAAGGTAATGAGCCGATAACAGCTGATAATCCGTTACCACGGTCTCGTATCCCGATCCATGCGGTGCCAATGCTCTCGAAACTTCGCCAATAACGGAGCGATCCCGTTGAAGATTTTCTTCCTCCACCGAAACCCCCGTTGCACAGCGCTCTCGAGTCTCGCGTTCTGGTTGTTACCAATTTGATACAATCTCGTGTTGTATTGTAATTATACTGTCATCCAATCACAACCGTACAAGTTGGAGTGCTCCAATATTGATTGGGGTAAACTTTTCACCACTTTCCGCAATCCAAAGCTCCGTATTTTGATTAATTGTTACGGCACGGACAGTCAAGTTTTCTGTCTCCAAATCGTTGTTTTAACCGATTTATATTTAATTTATTTTACTTTTTGATCTTTTTTTGTTTATAATTTTTAATTAAAATTTTATTTTTATTTTTATTTTAACATTCTGGTAGTTTTCGCTGTCACATCCAAAATTCTTCTCCCAGTTTTTTTTTTCTGTCATCTCAACTTTGACACACACGCCACCAAACCGAACGATCAAACCACACACCAACAACAAAAAGGCGCCATCTGACCCATTCACTCTGACTAATATAAACATTATCGCAGCCTCAAACCCAAAGGGAAATTATCGAAGATGCACACCATTTAGTTTGCTATAATTTATATTCAACACTTTGGCAGCCAGGAAATAGCGCAAGGTCTATTCGTTACATCGTGGGGCAGACTCACACCTCTGAGATGTCTCATATGCCGGGCTTAAACTAACCAAGAAGATTGTATCGTGATATAAATTTAAAATGACTGGATTGAATGTGTAATTAAACTTCATTTGAATTGAATGATTTTCTAACCCCAGGTTAATTTACGCATGAATGTCTTTGGCATGATAAATGTCCAGATTTTTACCTGTACTATCCTCTAACTGGTAGGCTACAGTCCCAATTCTTGCTTTTATGACCGCAGGAACGAATTTAGGTGCTAATTTGGCCGAGAAACTATTAGTAGCGCAACTTTGTGGGAATGTCCTAAGATAGATCTTCTGACCAACAGCAAATTCCCGAGACTGACCTCTTGAGTTGTACATTCGTTCATTTTTCAAATGTGCGTTACGAAGATGCTTAAGTACTGAGTCACGTACTAATTCCATACGAGAAGATTTGGCTGTTATATGGGTATCATTATCCTGTTCATAACCCAATATGCGCCGCAATTCGTAGTCTTGTGCATGCCCAATAAATTGTTGTCCAAAAACAAGGTAGTATGGTGAGAATGCAGTTGAACTATGTACAACATTTCTCAGAACTGAAGCTATACCTGGTAAGAAACGATCCCACTCCACATGATTTTCACCTAGGTATGATCTAATTCCAGCCAATATAGTGCGATTGGTCCTCTCTGAAGTATTACATTGAGGTGCGTGTGCGGGAGTTTTTATATGTTTAATTCCGTATCCCGTCAATAGATTATTGAACAAGTGAGACAGGAATTGCTTTCCATTATCTGAAATAATGAATTCAGGAACTGAATACACGTTAAAGACTTCATTTCTTAAAAAATCACACATTGTGGCTGCTGACGCTTCTCTCATCGGTTTTAAGAGTACGAACCTAGAAAAATGATCCAATACAATTAGAATATAACAGTTACCATTGCGAGAACGTGGATAAGGGCCTAAAAAGTCGAGATATAGTTGCTGAAATGGTCGGATACTTTCACGGTACTCACCCATGTTTGGTCTCGTTCGATAGTTTACCGCTTTCGACATTTTACAACGATTATAGCTGTTAACATAATTCTGAACATCTTTTGCCATTCCAGGCCAGAAAAAATATCGCTTTAAAAGTTCCGTGGTTTTTGAAATGCCCATGTGTCCTCCAGTCAGATATGTGGGTATGCGCTTTTACGAGGAGTGCTGGAATTGCACGAATAGGCACAACCAACTTCCAATGTGGCAGTTCCGTTTCTTCACCGTATCTCCATCCGTGTCCTGGACAGATGAGAATTTTTCCATTTTCCACTTTGAAATTGGTTAATACATCTGGCGTACTCTCAATCTTCCTTATCCTATCCAAATATTCGTCATCGGTAAAATACGGAGAGTCCAACTCGATCCACGGCATACCAGTATCCGAAGTACCGAGAGTTTCAATACAAAAAGCTTCGCAAAAAGCTCGTGATAAAGCATCGGGTATCACATTAAGCGAACCTTTACAATGTTCAATTTTGAACTTGAAACCTTGTAATTTAAGGCTCCATCTGGCCAATCGACCAGACAGATCAGACTGCGACATAAGCCATTGAAGGCTCGCATGATCAGTGATGATCGTGAAGGGGAGACCTTCAATGTATGGTCGAAAGTGTTTCACTCCAAGAACAGCAGCATAACATTCCAATTCAGTGGTCGAATATTTGCGTTGTGCGCCGTTTAATTTTTTTGAAAAATATGCTATCGGATGCTCTACATTATTAGGTTTCTGGAAAAGAACACCTCCCACTCCAACCGAGGAAGCATCCACTTGGAGGAAAAAAGGAAGAGAGTAATCGGGATGTATTAAGACCGGTGCAGAAGTGAGACGTTCCTTAAGTTCGTCGAATGATACTTGAGCTTGATCCGACCACACAATGGTTTTCTTAGACTTTAATAATTCAGTCAAAGGTGCAGCTATGGTAGAATAATTTGGAACAGAAGGTCAAACCTTAGACAGAAGGTCAAACCTTAGTAACACAAGCAGCATAGGACCGTGACGCCAACGAAATACGAGAGATAATAGAACGCACGCACAAACTGCGCAAATACCTGAACAAACCAGAATCAGCGTATTACGGCAAAATTTATTCAGAGCGAGAGCGGTGCGTTAAAATAATATAGACATATTCAGAACGCAAGGTCGACAAAGACAGCAAACGAGCCGCGCTCGATGATGTACCAGATGTCGATCATTCAGTGCATTCTAAAATTGCAATCAGAACAATGGACAATAAATGCCAATATTGTCGCGCATTAAAATTCCGCAATGAAGCACCCGGCATCTGTTGCGCATCGGGAAAAGTTGTACTGCCACCTCTTACCACTCCGCCGGAACCTTTACAATCACTTATTGCTGGCAAATCAGATGTTTCAAGATTGTTTTTGCGCAAGATACGCAAATGCAATTGTTGCTTCTAAATGACGTCATGGTGTACCATAAAATTGGTTCATTGATGCAGATGCCTAATGAGGACACAAAATTTCTCCAGATATATTTTATGGGCAGTGATGAAGAACGCGTGACAACCAGCTGCCAGTACAATTTCATCGAACGGTGAGAAGAGCGAGCAATTCTGTAATTGTTGGAAAATTTTATGGAGCATCAAAATCAACTTATCCAATTGTTTAAAAGAGTGTCACCACAATTGAAAAATGACAACTATCAAATCGTCATCAAGGCCGACAAATTACCATCAGGAGAACATTCTGGCAGGTTTAACACACCAACCGTAGACGAAGTTGCTGTTATTATTGCAGGTGATCCATTCAGAGCCGAGCCATCAAAATCACACGACGAGACAGCACTGTGAGTACGATTTCGGCAATAAACCGTTCGTATGACGCACTCCAATATCCGCTGATATTTTGGGAGGGACAAGATGGATATCACATCAATATCAAACAGCGAGATCCAGTTACAGATACAATCTTAAATTTAATATTTTGTTTATATTATTTTGTTTTATTCTTTTTTTTCGTGACGAAAGAATCAAAAAAGGTAGCTCGATGAACGCATACCGATTGATGATTAGAAATAATCAGGACAACCATATTCTTCGATATCGCCAGCTGTACCATCAATATGTTGTGGACATGTACGCTAAGGTCGAAAGCGAACGTTTGCAAGAAGTTGATCAAATAATTTCGGCAGAAATTCCAGATCGATCAATTGACCAAGAATTGTTCGATATTGTTACCACAAACATGATCCAAGGTCCGTGCGGTGCTTTTAACATGATATCGCCATGCATGGACAATGAAAAATGTACAAAGCGTTTGCCAAAGCAATGCATTAATGATACTATTGCGGATATCGACGGTTATCCATTGTATCGACGCAGAAATGCTGAGATTGGCGGCCACACATTCACAATGCGAATGTCGAACACTACAAATCAAATTGAAATTGATAATCAGTGGGTGGTACCTTACTCACCACTACTTTCAAAAACGTACAAGGCTCATATTCATGTCGAGTTTTGCAGTTCTGTACAGTCCATTACATTTGCAAATATTTTTTTTTTCGTTATAATTTATTAAATTCCATTTAAAAAGTTACAAAAACTATAACAAATAGAATAGTACATAAGGATAAATGTGTATGAAACGAAAGAGGGAGAAAAGTATACAAAATAAACATAGCATAAAAAAAAAAAAAAAAAAAAAATAAACAAAATAGATAATTAAATTAATTGAAGTCTAAGTTCCTATTCTTATATGTAGTAATCAAATTTAGCCAAAATAAAAGTCTTAACAGATGATTTAAAGTGGCCAATGCGTGTTTCCTGTTTAACTTCATCAGGCAATTCATTGGGCAAAATCAAGCCCCTATAAAAAACATTATTCGAGTGCCTATTGGTCCGAAGAGATGACATTATTGACATATATTTAGTAGTTTTGATTTGACCGTGTATTATAATTACACTACCCTGCAAAATTTTGCCCCTGGACAATAAATAGTTGTTTCCGAAGTTATTTTTCACGCTGAATCCGAATCTGGGCTCAGAATTGCTCTATCACGTCAGGTTTATAAGATATTCTAACCTAAAAGTGCATATATACCGTAGGTATAAAAGGTAATGTATTATACAGTATACCGACAAATTCACGAACATGCAATTTTGAAAATGCGATATCTCGGCGAAAAAAAAACATATTTGAGCAAACTCAAAGGCATTTGAAAGAAGAAGACTTGTACTATAAGATCCCATACATGAACTTTTGAAGAAAAAAAAAATCGCGGTGCTAGATAACCTCAAATACGTCAAAAAACAGTGTTTTTTGCACTTTTAGGTTTTAATATCTCATAAACCTGACGTGATAGAGCAATTCTGAGCCCAGATTCGGATTCAGCGTAAAAACTTACTTCGGAAACAACTATTCATTGTTAAGTGGCACAAAATTTTTAAAATTTTACAGGGTAGTGTTATTAATGTCACTAGCCCTTTGGAAATGGTAATTACATTTAGTTAAATTGTTAATTGCCTTAAAACTGAAAATCAGTAAATCAAAATCACCTAAAATAGCAAAAGGTAAGATTTTTTCGCTGTAGAGTAAATATGAGGTGGTAAGTCTGGGTAGGTGTTTAATAATTTTTATAATCCTATTCTGGAGAATTGATAAAGGTCGCAACAAATAAGCAGGTGCATATAATTAAAATGCGATTTGACGTACGCAAAATAGTTTAACCACGCAGATTCAGTATTAATATAGTTGCAAATGCGTCGCAATACAATTAACATGGGGGATAAAATTGCCAAAACTAAAATATGATGGGAAGTTCTCCTTTGGTTTGTTTTCAAAAATAATGTAGTTGGTTTAATGTTGTAGTTGGTAATATGTTAATAGAGGCAGTGATTTGGCATTATTTGAAGTACAAAATGTAAATGAAAGCGATGGAATATCACGTTACCAAATGGGGAGATATATCAGCAGCAACGAAGCTATCTGGCGTATTCTTAGTTTTCCAATACACGAGCGAAACCCAAGTGTCGGGCACCTTGCGATACATCTTGAAAACGGTCAACGTGTATATTTCACTGAAGAAACTAATTTTCAACGAGCATTCGAGCCACCAAAAACGACACTTAGCGAATTTTTCACACTGTGCCAAAAACCTGATGTTTTGTTGGTGAATGTTCCACGACCAACGTGTTTCGAATTTTTGCGAATAGTCAATGGACAAGTGTTCAATACATATTAAGATACATGTCGCGTGTTGCAATTACTGAAAGACGACAATCATTGGGATCTGATTCTTGCAGATGCAGCATTTACATGCACGCCGATTAACATTCGTCAACTGTTTGCAATTTTATTGACGACATGTTATCCAACACAATCATCGGCTTTGTGGGCAAAATACAAGACCTACATAACTGAAGAAATACTGCACCGAATTAGATACACAAACCAAGATCCAAACATTGATTACACGCCAGAAATGTACAATAACGCTTTAGTGTTGATCGAGGATTAGTGTATTCTAATTTCAAATTGGCCAATTAATCACTATGGTGTGCCATCGCCTGATCGCCTGGCGGATGATTTAGTTAACAGTGATGTGCAGCGAGAAGAACAGTATAACAACGTTGGCTTACCTACATTTATATCGAACAATGAGCCATTAATGACTGCCGAACAGAAACGTATTTACGATCGAATTATTGATCGTTGCTGCTAAAGAAGGCGGCTTTTTCTTCATGGATGCAAGCGGATCACTGGAAATGTTATTGAAGCAACCATTTTGAACGAAAAGTTTAAGGGAGAAGTCGTTCTATTGCCACAAATCCAAATGATACCCTTGGATACGACAATCCCATTCAAACGGCTTCAATTTCCAATTCGTTCGGTATTCGTAATGACAATCAACAAATCTCAAAGGCAGACAATGCCCATTTGTGGACTGGACTTAGAAAATCCATGTTTCTCCCATGGCCAATTATAAGTTGCATGCTCACGTGTGGGTAAACCATTGAATCTATTCATATTGGCAAAATACGGATTGACAAAAAATATTGTTCGGAAACGCTTAAGACAAATGACCGGCCCAAGAAGTATCTAGAATATAGGAAATTATTTCGTGAATTTTCCATATATAAAATCATATGGGGCCGCTGGAAATTGTAGCTCAAAATATAAACCGCATGCATGGATATTAATGAAAGAAGTGAGTCACTTTTTGGTTATTTGATGAGTACTATACTAACCTTTCAGTGTATAATATGGGCCGGGAACCCATATTTATTACTAGCTGTAGGCAGGAGGTTCTAGGTTTGATACTTGCCTCAAATAATATTTTTCATATGGTTACAAAATGGAGGGTGACCATCGATATTTGACCCATAGCCTCAGTACCCGTTCTAGGATCACCCTGCTAACCGGAAAGCCTTCAGGAACCCTAGAAGGACCCACTGGAGCAACTATGGGGAAATAATGGAGGGATTTTAACGTCGAGGGCCCTGGAGACTCCGGCGACTGTAAGGGAACTGGATGACTTGTTCATTGGCTAAGGCTAGGGCCAAACAAAAATTCGTATGGTGGTGCAGGGAACTGGCGACCTATCGTAAGGCTTGCAGAACCTCTGTATGGAGGAATTTGGAATTTATGATAGAGAATTTGAGAAAGGAGGTCGTGGTCCTGGAGTCTCTTCTGTGATAAAATGGAAGAGGTCTCCGAAACCTCCCGCCTTAGAAAGATTCTTTCCAAAAGTACATTAAGTCCCATTCCCTGGTCCCAACCAGGCGGATCGTGGACGGCTTCGAAACCCACTTCCCGGGTAGCTTTGGCGACCTGGTGGTGCATAGTAATCATCAGGAAACTCTTTCACTGTGCACAGAGGATATCGTAACTACGAAACGGATCTTATAGGCACTAAAAGGTTTTTAACCATATATACCGGCTGGCCCGGATCAGATTATACCAGCAGAACTTTAAAACAACTTAGTAATTATTGTTCCTTATCTGGAAGCTATACTAAAGGGTGTTTGAAGCTGGTTTATATCCCTGGGTAAAGGACGGAAGTTAATGTAGCCTTTATGTGGATCCTTATGCTGTTGAATGTATACATTAGAGGGAAAATAAAACCCAGTAAGTGGGCACTGCCTCAGCATGCGTATATTAAGTGTAGATCTGTGGACACAACTCTGCAGGCCTTGCTGCGTACGATTGCGAAATCGATTCTGAGTTCTGTTTGGTAGCCTTCTTTGATATATAGGGCGCCTTTAATAATGGGAAATCAGAGGAAATCAAGGACTGACCTTGTAAGCGGGGCATTGATGTAGACACCGACACATGCCTTAGAGGTTATGACAATTTTGGCAAACATATGGCGGCAAATACGACTGTGTTACTTGCAGTCCCCTCAAGTATTTTAATACAGGATAATTGACTATTGTTAGATCGTTGAAGGATGAGCTGGCTAATCTTGACTTCATTATACTCTATGATTTGAGAAGCTGTTTGGGATCATGTTCCCTTAACTGGAAGCCTGGAGGAATGGATCGGAAACCGAACCTTTGTAGTTCTTCACGGATGGCTTCAAGAGCGACGGCAAAGTGAGAGCTAGAGTAATCTGTGATAAACTAAATGTGAACATTTCTATTCGTCTCTCTGATTACTGAAGTGTATGCCAAGCTGCGGTGATAGCGATTTGAGAGGTCTTGACGTGGTTGAAGCATAATGTGGTATCCTCAGGTTATATCGCAATCTATGTGGCCAATAAAGGAGCAATCATGTCGCTGGAATCAGTCTCTTTGGCGTTACGGGTGGCGTTGAGTTGTCACTCATCTGATCATGGGTTGTCACTTATCTCTTAATAAGATGGAGCATTCCAGCATTCAGGTAATCTGGGTCCCTGGCCTATCACAGCGGTAAAACTAGGACTTAGGAAACAGGCACTGGTCTCAGCAGAGAAAGGATGGACTCACACCGTCACCTGTAGTGTAGCAAGAGAAGTTTGACCAAAGCTAGCCTTAGGGCGCACTAGAACATTAATATGAATTACGAAGGGTCGTAGGGATTCTCACGGGACACTGCCTTTTTGGAAAACATACAAGAATGGTTGCTCTGGGGGCAAAAGACTTGCGCTGAAGCTGTATGGACGAGGAGAAGAAAAATCCGTTGGTCCACTTCGTTTGCTCATGTGCAGTATTGTCAATCAGAAAGTACAAACAGTTAAGTAAGTTCAAGACGGACGATCTGTCGGATTTCGAAAACACTAAAGTGCGGGACGTTTTACGCAACATAAGTCGCTCAAAATGGTTCCAGTAAAGGTAAATAGGATATATCCTGAGGTCTAAGCGCATTTAAGCAGCCACTTCTGCCTACCATAATCTAACTTACGCCGGTCGCTATATATCGGCTGGCAAATTACCACAATGGAGAATGCAAATGGAAATAGGTGATGCTGTTTTAGTGTTGTTGATTTTACTGTTGTGGAGTGAAGGGATTTCGAATAAACGTACTAGTTGAATTAACAATTGGGGAGACTTACCGCGGAAACTTTACTCACGTAGCCTGAAATAGCAGACGTTGGAAAAAGATTAGTTGTTGAAACCAGTTATGGATAGCCTGAAAATGCGTTTATAAATAATTCCATGCAAATTGGAAACACCTGCTAATAGCTGTTTTGTTTTAACTAAACTGTAATAATCTAACGAAATTATTTTGGATACTCACTAATTGTAAGCAAATTTTCCTTATTTGGCCGAAAATATCCTGCAAGTTTTATTTGGTTCTCAGATTTTTGTTATTTTTGTTTAAAGGGCAATGATATTTACAAAAAGTAGTAGGTTCTCAAATAAGCGCCATAAAAATTGATTGCTCTTGGTCTATTACCTAAATGAAACAAACAAATATTTCAAATCATGCAACTTTCCGGTTTATCGTGAAAAAAAGATGGGGTTCAAGCTACGATTGAAGCGAATTGTTTTTGAGAGTGTTAACACGTTTGAGCTGCTTCTCGCTGAAGCTAGCCGCATACAATTTGTTAATTGAGCTCGTCAAGAAAATGAAGTTGTCATTTTACGGAATTAAAAATATGTTACACTAGTAGTTTTCTTTTGCGTTTTAGGCAAATGTTTGAAAAAATATATAAAGTAGGGAGAGTAGGGAAAATAAAAAAACAAATGTTGCAGTTGCAGTTTCATCGTCGCATATATTTTTAATTCCGTCATATTTGTCATTTTCTAGACGAGCTTATTTGTCAAATTTCATGCAGCAAGCATCAAAGGATAGAAGGAGAAAAGAAAGAAGTTTACTTAAAGTGTCAAATTTGCGAGTATAGAAAAACCTGAAATTTAATAAAACTCTACGGCCATGTTTAGACGAAACAACAACTCTACCAAAATGCTTCTCTACAATCGACGTTGTGGGGAGAATTTCAATTGAATTCTACCAATCGCTCCACATTGGTAGGTCCCCTTCTTAGGCAAAGCATAATTTATTCATTTGAAATCCAGACAAATTTATAAATTTTTACGTTTCTCTAAAATTTGGAAAAATTTTGGTTTAAAATTTCATTCAAGCTAATGGGAGTTATGTATATGGCAGATTTTTCCATCAAGAAGAATTCTCAATGCTTATTTCTAATTAACTTTGGTTCAAAATAATCAAAATTATTGAAATAATGTGAAAAATGACCAAACATTTTGTTGGTGGAAAACCACTTGTGGAATACCAGCTTTTTGAAACAATATATCAAGGAAACGCGAGCCTGCCATACGAGTTGACCAAAACCACGTAGTGATATTTCCACTTTCACACCAATTTTTATATATTCTGGTTTGAATATTGAATTGAGCATTGCTGAGGTTGAGCTGGAGTTGAAGTTGGGGTTGGATTAGGGTTTAGTGAGCAGTTGAGCTGAATTAAGTTTGAGTTGCCTCGAGTTAAGTTCTAGTCCGCAAAAAGTTTTTAAGACACTGTTAATTTGGTAGTTGAGTTAGGCGTGGGTTTCGGGTTGATTTAAGGGCTTGAGTGTTACAGGTCAAACTAAGGTTTAGTTGAGGTTGGGCTAGCGTTGCTTAGCGTTAAGTAGGAGTTGAGTTGAGTTTAAGTTGAATAGGTGGATAGCTGAGTAGTGATTGAATTAAAGTTTAGTTGGGCTTCAATTGAATAGGAGTCAGCGGGTAAGTTGGAAACATATTTGGGTTAATTTTTCGAGTCGTGTTGATTTGAGAATTGAGTTGGCCATTGAGTTTGAGATTAAATTGATTTGAGAGTTGAGTTGGGGTTAAGTTGAGGTTTAGTGAGGGTTCAGTTGTGAATTTATTTGGAGGGCAGTGTGGAGGTGAGTTGGGAGTCAGCTTAAGTTGAGTTCTCATATACGCATATATTTTTCGGACCATGTTGATTTAGGAATTGAGTAGGGCGTTAACCCTTAAGAGACACACTATCAAAAAGTTACGTAAGAGACACACTGGGTGATTTTTACCCAACGATACTTTGAACGCTTCTATCGGGATTCTATTTCTTATCCGATTTTAATAAAATTCAGTATTCCCAATGGAAATGGGATTCTTAAATGACTTTTAGAAGTTCTGGAATATGGCCAGTTAGGGTGGAACTTAGCCATTTCTTATCCGATCTTGTTGAAATTCAGCATGTGCAATGGAAATGGGATTCTCAAACGAGTTTTAGACAAAGTTCTGGCATATGGCTAATTTGGAAGGAACTTGGCCATTTCTTATCCGATTTTGGTTTAATTGGGCATGTACGATGGAAATTGCATTCTCAAATGATTTTTAGGCGAAGTTCTGGAATATGGCCAATTAGGAAGAACTGGACCATTTCTTATCCGATTTTGATGAAATTCAGCATTAGAGATGAAAATGGGATACTCAAATGATTTTTAGACGAAGTTTTGGAATATGGCCAATTATAAAGGAACTTGGCCATTTCTTATTCAATTTTGATGAAATTCGGTGCGTACGATGGAACTGGGATTCTCAAATCGTTTTTAGACAAAGCTCTGGAATATGGCAAAAAAGGATGGAACTTGGCCATTTCTCTTTTCAATTCTGAAATTCGGCATGCACGATGGAAATGGGATTCTCTACATGCAGAATTTGATCAAAATTGGATAAGAAATGACTAAGTTCCTTTCTTATTGGCCTTATTCCAGAACTTCTTATATTCGTTTGAGAATCCCATTTTCATCGTACGCGCTGAATTTTATCAAAATCGGATAAGAAATGGCCAAGTTCCATCCTAATTGGCCATATATTCTAGAATTGTATCTAAAAATCATTTGAGAATTTCATCAAAATCGGACAAGAAATAGCCAAGTTTTTCCTAACTGGCCATATTCCAGAACTTTATCCAAAAGAATCCCATTTCCATTGAGAATGCTGAATTTCATTAAAATCGGATAAGAAATAGAATAGAATTTTTATAAAAAAAAATCACAAATCCTCAGTTCAAGGGACACCTTACTTCAATGGACAACTTCTTTGGTCCGGTCGATATCCGTTGTAGTGAGGTTGTTGAGCGTTTTTCTGATGTAAGAGACACACTGGGTGATTTTTACCCGTATCTGTTTTTACGGCGCTTACTGCTCGGCTTCTATAAACGCACTGTAGTTGACCTAAGGGACGATATTAGTGAACATTTCAAACTTCCCTAATCCACTGACCCGATGGTCCAAGAACCACGCGTTACAAAATGGCGCGCATTAAAAAAAAGACCTGGTTTAATTTAACCAAATGTGTCTCTTAAGGGGTAAGTTTGGGGTTGAGTTAATGGATGAATGTTTGGTAGAGTTAAGATTGATGAGGGTTGGGTTTATGTTGGGGTTCACTCAGCTGTTCAGTTCGGCAATTATTTAGAAGTTAAGTTCGAATTTGAAGATTGAGTAGGTGTTAAAATTATATTAATTTGGGGTTAAGCTGAGGGTTGAGTTGGGGTTGAGTTGAAGGTTGGGTTGGGGTAGAGCTATTGTTAAGTTTAGGGTTTGGTTGTGGGTTGAGTCGAGGTGGGGATAGGGTTGAATAGGGTTTTAGTTGAATTTGGGTCAGATTTGAGTGAGGTGTTCGGTTGAGGATAAATTTGGGGTCAAGTTGACTATTTATTGGGAGGTGATATTGAGTTGAGTCCATATAAACGCATGTAGTTTTCGAATCGAGTCGATTTCGGAATTGAGTTGGCCGTTTAGTGTGGGGTAGTATAGAAGGCTGAGATTTGTTGAAAGTGTCGGTTATGTTAAGAAACATGAACTTCTCTTATAAAAGAGCTTTTATTTAAAAGCTTTTATCTAGCAAAATTTAGCGCCAATGGTTTATCAATTAATGCAGTTCGGCATGGGAATTATGGTCGTGTAAAATACTTTGAAATCAATATTCCCAATGACTTTTTTTGCCCAAAAAGGTTGATAATATTGGTGATTTTGGTATTATTGGTATACAAGGAAAGGCTTCTGAAAATTTCTCAATCTAAAGTTCTTTGTAGGTGAGGTACTGCATAAAATTTAACCTCTCTTTGAGTCTAACAAACTTTCGTATCTGGGAAGGTTAATTAAATAACAAATCTGAGCATTGATTAAAAAAATGACGTAAGAAGAGCTCCCTAACTAATTGAAATCTCTTAAACTAGTTTACATATACGACAAGTTTGAATTGATTTCCAGCAAATACGATGAAATTTGGTTTACTGTTTTGCCCTTTAAAATAAAGAGAATATAAAATCTTGAGAAACCTATTTTGTATCTCAATCGCTTGGATGTTGCTTTGGCAATTCATTTTGCATCATTAGCCAGCTTGGATTATGCCATCATTGATCACAGGTCAACAAAGTAGATGTAAAATACCTCGTGAAACCACATCGTCAAGATTAGATTGAGATGGAACGTAATACCAACATCCCCATGGAATTTTTTCTTGTGTATAGGCCACTCTATTTCCAACAAACGTCTTCCACTTGGATGGATGATCTGACAGCCAGGCAAGCATGTTGGTTGAGTTCGTCGAAGCACACATTCTTGGCTGAAAACAGCTGCCAAACACTTCTGTTGATAACATTGCCGGTAACTTTGACAGAAGTTTTGATTTCACTATCACTTTGCACAGATGAAATTCAATTGTTATCTGTGTATTTGCAATACACAGCTGCTGCGTAAACTAGTTCACTAGCATCGGAAAAACCATGCAACTCCACTTGATTAATCCGTGTTACTCTTCTGGGTATCTTTAATTTGTCAAAGTATGAAAATTCACTTCTTATTTTTTCATCTGGTACCGTGTCATTCCAGCGTAGCTTTTGGAGCTAGAAACCTTAGAATAACGTTTGTACCATTATTGCGGAAGGAGCTAAACATCCTACTGTATCGGTTATTTTTGAAGATTCAGGCAGTATAATTCGTGGCGCAACTTTAAACGAAAAATATAAAGGGCTGAAACCTCACGAGGTGATCAGAACTTCGGTCTTTGGTTTTTTTCAATGAGGATTGCATTCACCTGTCACCTGTGTCATAAAGTTGGTGTGGCAGTTTTGACAGTACTGATTTCTATTTTAACTAACATATATTTACTTATACATACAACAACAGCCAAACAGGTCAGAAGCTTTAATAGCAGGGGTACAGGCATCCAATATAACACGAAAAATCGTATTATAGAACTTTATACCGAAAGTAGTATACAAAATTATACTGATATTTCTAACCGTGTAACTGACCATATTCTAGAACTTTAACCAAAAATCATTTTAGAATTCCATTTACAACACACATGTCAAATTTCATCATAATCGGGTAAGGAATAACTAAGTTCCATCCTACTTGGCCATATTCTAGAGCTTTATCAAAAACTTATTTTAGAATTCCATTCCCAACAGCCATCTCAAATTTGATGAAAGCCTATTAAGGAATATCCAAGTTCCATCCTACTCCAGAATTTCATCCAAAACTCATTTTAGAATCCCATTTCCAATACACATATCGAATCTCATCAAAATCGGTTGAGAAATGGGCCAATTTCATCATACTTGGCCTTATTCCAGAACTTCATCCAAAAAACATGTTAGAATCCCATTTCCAACACAAATGTCGAATTTCATCAAAACCGGTTGAGAAATGGGCAAGTGCCACCTACTTGGCCATATTCCAGAACTTCATCCAAGCAACATTTTATAATCCCATTTTCAATGCACATGTGATGAGAAATAGTCAAGTTCCATCATACTTGGCCATATTCCTAAACTTCATCCAAAAATCATTCTAGAATCTCATTTCTAACGCACGTATCGAATTTCAGCTTAATCGGTTGAAAAATAGGCAAGCGCAAGTTCCATCATATAAACAATTTGTTAACTACTCAGTTCATCCTAATGCAACCCCAACTCAACTCCAACTCAACTTCAACTTAACCCTAAAATTTACCCCTAACTTAACCTTCAAATCTATTCCCAATTCAATGCCCAATTCAATAATAATCAAACCAGCATACATAAAAAAATCGTAAATATTTATAAAACCAGGTATTTTAGGTCAATTCGTATTGCAGGTATCCCACCCTCTTGATGTACAGTCTCCAAAAGCTTTTCAAATCTCCGCCTTGACCATAGAAACAGATTGGCAAAAAAAAAATTCAAAATCGGACAAGCCGTTCTCGAGATACCATGGGTCCAGACATCCAGACACACAGACATCCAGACATCGAGACATCCAGACAGACGGACGGACATTTTTTTTGTTGTTATTTTTTCAGACTCAGGGACTTTCAAAACGTCGAGAAAAGTGGTATTGGACCAACCAAATTTTTCGTCATTTTTGACAGGATTTCAATACTTTGGTCTTTTTAGACCGAAGTAATATATCCTCTGTGGGTGTCCAATGCAATCCTAGAACTTTAATAGAATCACCTCTATCACAGCTTAAGTTTTTTTCCGTGAAGTCCGTTGAATTCAGCTCACTCACATTAATTGATCTCCATTTTCGTAAATTGGTGCCGGCTGAGTTTAGAATAGTTTTTACCTCCGATTTGAGTTTCAGTGCTTCATTGATAGTTTCAGCTCCTGTCAGGAGATCATCAACATAAAAATCTCCTTTGATGATGTTGCTTAATTTGGGTTGAGTATTTTCATATTCTATTGCTAACTGATATAGTGCCCTTGTAGCAAGAAATGGCGCAGCCGAAGTTCCGTACTCTCATTAAGAAGTTGATAATCCTGAATGGGTAGACTAAGATTTTCGCACCATACGATTCTCTGATAATTTGTATCCTTTAGCCAGAGATCGCGACTCGATGTGTTCGAAACCTCAGTAAAATGTTGTATAGCTTTGGCTGAATTGTTGCTCCGACCAACAGTGCTCGCTTTCAATGAACCACCAAAGACGACTCTTACCTTAGTAGTTGTACTGGAGTTTCGAATAACAGCATGGTGGGGTAAGTAGTACGTCTTAGTTTAGTTAACCTGTTTGTTTTCAGGTGAAACCACCTTCATGTGATTAAGTTGTAGGTACTCCCTCATGAATTTAAGATATTCTTCCTTTAACTCTGTATTCTTGGATAGCATTGCCTATACACAAAAACATGTTCATATTTTCAAGTGCAATGCTACATAGTTCTATATGTTGGTTTGTACACCGCCCTACTTTGTAATCTTACTATCATTTCATTCCAAAACTCATTTTTCTTAGTTATCATTCTCACTGACTCTCTCACTGCGATCCACTCTCTCTTGTAATCGAGAGGTGAATCACCCATTTCAGACCACAGAGTGTGTACTGTGGTTGAATTTATCGCTCCCAATACCACTCTGGCGCATGCATTCTCTACTTTCATTAATTGGCTAAAAGCCCCTTTTGAACCATTCCCATACACACTAATACCATATCCAATTTTGGAGGATATAAGGGCCTTCCTTAACATGTCAGTCACGCTCGGGTGAGCGCCCCACTTGGGTTTGCTCACCCGTTTAATCACATTCAAACGTTCCTTGCAGTTATCTGCCAAAATTTTCATGTGCTTCCCAAAATTCATACGTCTGTCAATCCAAATACCCAAATACCTGTACGCATTTACTTGTTCAATTCTGTAGCTATCCATACTGATATGAACATTTACAGCATTCGTTCTGAAACTCATATAAGCACACTTATTAGGATTCACTCTCAGAGTCAACATTTTAAGTTTTTGAATTAACTCATGTACTCCCTTTTGCGCTTTTTGAGCCGCTGCATCAATACTTCTGCCTTTTCCAATCACTACAAAATCGTCTGCAAATTGCAGAACGATTTGACTGTCAGCATTGATGCGGTGTATCTCGCTGGTATATAGGTTGAACAGAGCTGGTGATATTTTACTTCCTTGCGGAAGTCCAATATTAGCAACTCCCTCCAACATAAACCCACTTCCTTTCAAAACCATTTTTCTCTCAGTCATAAAATCTTTCATCCACATACATACTTTCCGTGAAAATCCCAAATTTGAGAGAATTTGTTGTAATTTCCACGGAACCACGTAATTGTAAGCTCTTTCAATGTCCAAGAATACCGCAACAGCTTTCATATTATCCTTTCTCACTTCCCACACAAACTTTTCCACACACTCGATTGCAGAGTGGTTCTTTCGAAATCCAAATCTTGTCGATGGCAACAAATTATTTTCATTCACAAAATCTTCCATTCGTTCTTTCATAATTCCATTTAACAATTTGTTGCCACATTTGGATCTCTGTCCCGTTTAGGGATGGGAACCACTCTGTTCTCTTTCCATTTCCCCGGTATTTTGGAACCCATCCACACTTTGTTGAGTATCTCAAGCAAGTTATATTTTGCTGAGTCACTCAACAACCGAACCATTTTATAACTTACGCGGTTGGTCCCTGGAGTGGTAGATTTTGATGTATCTAATACTCTCAGGAACTCTCCATATTCATACTTACAATCTATTCTTTCATTTCTATTTATTCTATCAATTTCATTTCTTACATTCAAATCATTGCTTACATTCAATACCATTCTAATAAATTCTTCACCTTTTTCTGTTCTCACACACCACATTGCACGCATTAAAATGTTTCCCATTCACCCTATTAAATATATTCCATACATCCTTAGTTGTGGTTCTATGTGTCATTTGGGACACAAATTCCCGCCAACTTTTCCATTTCGCTCTGCGAATAGCTTTTTTCAACTTCCCATTCATTTTACCATACATAATCTTATTCTCACTACTCTTATTCCTATTAAATTCACGCAAGGCTATTCGCTCCCTTTCGTACCAGAATTGAACTTCATTGTTCCACCAACCATTCACATTAATCTCTTTCATATCCACAATTTTTGTACACATTTTATTCACTCGTTCTATTTCACTATTCAACTGGCTTTGATTTATTTCATTTTATCCGAGAATCCCATTCATTTCTTTCACCTATTTCTTGTTATTCATTAACTCACGTTTTTTTCTAAGCACTCTATTATCATTCATGATCATTTTGATCATGAAATGATCCCCACCCAAATTCTCTTCTTCAACATTCCAAGTGACCCGGCAGGCCAGTTCAATAGTTGTCATAGACAGATCTATTGCGCTGGCTATGCCTCCCACATTCGCCATTCTAGTTGGCCTTCCGTCATTCAAGAGCACCATATCGGAGTCTTGAATCAGGTCGGCCAACTGTTTTCCTCGCGCGCAATTGTCAAAGCAACTCCACATTCTCGCATGCGCATTCATACCCACTCAAACAATTTTTTAAAGTCACTCAAGGCTTTTTTCCTTTCATCTTCATCATGCACCTGGGTTACATACATGCTTACTAGTAACATATTTCTTCCCAAATTCGTTGTTGAGGGTAATTGTACCTCTTGAAGCGTCATATTATTTTTGTACATTATTGCCACTCCACCATACCCATCACTTCTTGGTTTGGAAAGAAATCTGTACCCTCTCACATTCAACGTTTTATTCCTTCTTTCCTAAGTTTCGTTCATAAGTACCACACTCATTTTATTCTTGACCAGACAATTTTCCAACATATGTTTTTTTGCGTAAGAACTTTGTATGTTTATCTGACCAACAATAATTCTTTCACTCATCATTTACATTCACACAAATAACGATTTATACAAACCAATTAAAATATGTGCCGGGAATATCCTCCTCCAAAATTTAACAAAACTAAATTTGAATAACAGGAACAATAAAATTTTGTTGAATGACAATGATGATGTTGCATCATTCATACTGATGTTGATGTTGCGTCTTGTTGTTGCATATTTTGAATTGTCCAATTTTGTGTACGTCGATTTTTATTATTTATTAATGATTTATTTATCTGGTTTTATCGGTGGTGTTGGTGTAATAAATGTATCATTGTTAACGTTCGCGCTCATCGTTGTACTGTTGTATTGATTTTCGAATGCTATTCGGTCTTTCGTACTTATGTATCCTCATTTTCCGTGTCCATACACGACGAATCGGTATCTGGTTTTCTTTCGTTGTGGTTGGACTGTTTTAAATTTTCAATTTTTTTTTGTGCCTCTGCTTGTAGCGTACTAATTTTAGCTACATCACTGTAGGTAACGCGTTTTTCCTGAGTGGTAGTTGATTGTACCGTAACTTTATCGGTTGTACTTGTTTGTTGTTTGTTTGCTGAATGTATTTGTGTTTGTACATGTTGTGTATCTGGTTCTTGTGAATGTAGTACTTGTTGTTGTAGCTGTTGTTCTGTTGTATTGCTACTGCACAAAAGTGGACATTCTTGTTTTTTGTGTGTATCATCTCCGCATTTGTAACATTTTTCTTTCATCCCATCGTAAAATATTCTTGCCTTGATATTTTGAATATACAATAAATTGCGGTATTTCTTTTTCAATTTCTATATATATCCCTCTTACTCCCGAAAAAACTGGTAGTAGTGAGTTAATACCAAACTTTTCACGCTTTGTTGATAATATATTACCGAAACGGTGTAATGTATCACTCAGTGTTTTATCGGTAATTTCCGGTGGCAAGTTGAACACCCTCACGTACCGCATTATCCCACTTGCTCCTTTCACTGTTACCTCCGTGGTTGTGCCATTTGTATACTTGAATGGTAAAAGATTTGCCTCACGTAGGAACTCAAGGTACCTTTGTTCCGTATTAAACCTAATATATAGACACCGCTCGTACAAATCCTGGTACAGCGTATGGATGTCTTTCGCCGTTAACCCATTATTCAAGGCATATTGCATCATTTCTTGGTCTGACGGCTTTGCATCTGTCTTCTTAAACTGTACTTTTACAGTGTTCTGTCTTAGGCTTTCCATTTTAATCCACAACCTTGTTATTAAACAGGTATTTAGTTTTATCTGCGCAGAATTGCGCTTTTTAACTTTGGGTAGCACTTATCCCACAATCTCTTTTTATTATTAATTCTCACAAATTTTTATTTTTATTTTCTTAATTTGTTCTGCACACTACAAAAGTTTAATCGAATGCAATATTGCAAATGATAAGGAAATTATATAATTATTGTTCAATCTATCAAAATTTAATTATAATTTTTTTTTTTTGACAAAAAAAAAAAAAAAAATTGAAACACAACCGCTTGGCTTCCTGATTCATCGACTATTGATAGGTACATATTTAACGTATTATTCTTGCTTATTTCATAATGATTTGAATTTAATTCCCCAAGTGTCTCCAAGAACTACATCAAAAACGTATTAGCACCGATTAGAATGTTGACTGTGTTTGGCTTGTTGAATAACGGATCTGCTAACTTGACTTGTTGAGGATGCTCCCAACTATTTGTTGAGACGTCCCCTAGATGGAAATGTTGCAGGAAGCTTCTCCAAAATTAATGCTTCAATTTCGTTTTGACTGCTTTCGGTACTTATAGAGTGAAGAAGCACTTTGGTTGTGCCTTTAGTGACTACATTAGATGTAGCCAATCCAGATAGTAAAAATCTTGCATATAACTACGTTCTGGATCTGACAATCCGTTAAATTGCTCACATTTCATCAAAAGGTGATTTTTTCCGCACTGCTCAAAAGTAGGTACATTGACTATTTTCTTTGAAACAACCTTTTTTGTTGCCGTTTTGCATGCTACCAATGTGTTACATTATGAATTCAAAAACGTTAAAAAATTTTGTTCAATCTAGATATCATTCAATGTCGTTTGAATATTTTGCCCATGCATGCTTTAATTCCATATCAAGCTTCTCCACTAGAATATATATTACCTATGTGTCACGAGTTAGAGCGTCTCCTTGCAGTAAACCTTTCAGGTATTTTTGAGCATTGGTCGCAGAACTATTAGTGTGTATTGCAGCTTCAAAAAGATCCTTGAACAAAGGAAAATCTGCATACTTTCCTGAAAATGAAGTTATGTTCATCCGTGGTAATTTAATTCCATCAATTCTCGCCAATTTTCCAATTAACAGGTTCACTGATATCTCACTTTATTTTCACTAATTTTTGTTTGATTGTTAATTCTTTATTCACTCACAGTTTTACTAATGGCGGTATTCGTGGTTACTTTCACTAATTCGTAAATCGGTATACTATTTATCAGCCAATCTGTACCAGATTTCTAATAATTGTAAATAATTCTAATTTTGATATTATAAAACCGGACTGCTAAATTTTATTTCGTCGCATTTGTGACAAATGTCATTTTGTCAGTAGCACCGTTTTAACTTTTTTCCTCGAGAGGCGGTTTCTCTACTTTTACGATCGTCAATAAGCTAAATTGTTAATAGTGAACACGTTTTTTTATCTTAAATTTAATTTTTTAGTTTGTGTTACCCCTAATCTAATAAAATCATAAAGCAACATATAGTTTTTAGTAGAACAGAAAAAAAAACTTACTGAAATTCTTACGTTGACATAATTTCTATTTAAGAACATGCAAACACACAACACAGGTCAACGAATCATAATACAATTTATGCACTCAAATTGCACTTTACCCAACTTTCTTCAGTTAATTATAAATTACTTATACACTTTGCTAAACAATTTCGAGCTTAATGATTATATAATAAATTTCTAATTTACCTTGTTCCTGGTACAGTAACCTCTGACAATGTAAGGGTATATGGTGCACCAACCCATTGCGGTGCATTATCATTAACATCGGTTACTCTTATATTTACTGGAATTACAAAACTCTAGACGAGGGGGGAAAGAAAAATAATAAAACGATTATTTAAACAAAAACACGCAAGTATAGGGAAATAGCCTAAGGAAAATGACCAGAAACACATAATGGTTGTTTATTATTATTATTATTATGTTTTTTTTTTGTAGGTTTTGTAGGACAGGAAACAAATCAAATCGATAAAAATAAAGGAAATTGTCTTAAGTTTATATGTTATGGCGTTATACACAATAATATACTTACAGGGTCGGTAGAACGTTGTCGATCACATATAACATTAACATATACAGAAGAGGGTCCTCTAACACCCTCCTTATCTAAAGCTACAATTAATACTAAATCTTTGGTACCGGGTGCTATTGACACCGGTGAATCACGTTCTCTCAGCGACAATTTTATATCACCATTCTCTAAACTTGGATTGCCATTTATTCGTAAGGTGCCAGCAACTGTACCAACAGCCGCATCTTCACTTGCTAAAAAATTTTCTGCTACTCCGCCACCTTCTAAGTAGCATCTGGAATCGATTATAGGCGTCTGGCCTGTAAATAAACGAAAACAAAACATTAATTTTTATAACTTTGTACTATGCATAATTTATAAAATGTGGTTAAATATTATTTTGCTTTTTAACTGATTGTTTACAATGCATGAGTTTACATCTTGCATATCCATCACGCATATTATGTATTATAGACGAGTATATGAACATAAAATTTTCGATGTGTAACAATAAAATATTCTAAATTTTTGTATAGTTTGGCTTTTTAACCGTTTTCTTACTTATAAATTATTAAACATATTTAACCAACTTTACTTCTTCGTTTATTTCTTTTTCTTTTTTTTAGAAAATTAACGAATGATACTTCTTAATACACATACGAAGGAATATTTAGTGCATGAACATATTTTAAATAGTCATTATTTTATTTACGTTGTTTTCGATCTAAACTAAAACATTAACTAACACACCTTTACAAATTTTTATTTAAATATAACAGGATTAGAAGAGATAATACGAGTGAGTATGTACTCATTTTGAAAATGAATGGTTAAATTGGGTGATATAATATGTAATAAGCATCTTAGGAGTAGAGAGATAAGAATAATAATATAAGACAGGCAAACGTAAGAAAATTAGAATATGTATACCAAACACAACAAAAATTTGTAAACGGCTGTTATTGTAAAAGTTACGGTAAATAGATAAAATTTTATGAGCTAAATCAACTCATTTATTCATCGGTAAGTAATATAAATTACATACTTTTATTTTTAATATCATTATTATGGATAAATGTATGTAAGTACTTAATAATTTATCGCGAGGAAAATTGTAACTAAATATAGCTGATAATAATTTGTTTTAACAAAGGATTTGGTTTAGCGGTCGTAAACAAATATTTAGTAAGGACTAGAGGTGGAGAAAAATAGAGAGTACTATCGAATAATATCGATAGTTTTGACTATCAGCGACTATCGATAGTTTTTCGATATTATTCGATAGTATAGGTACTAATTTATTCTGATTTACATGAACTAATAAATTTATTAATTTATTTAATTTTGTTCCGTCAATGTATTTTGTACCAGAAAATTTATGATTTTGTTTGAAATATTTGAAATACAGTGAAACCTCATTTCAACGGACACTCACTTCAAGGGACCTCTAGTGGACAATTTTTTGAAAATGTACCATAATATATACTACGATACAATAGCTGTGTTTTTTTATAAGTCTCGCTAGATCTATTCAGATATTTGCAAAAATAAAAAATGGGAAATTGTAGCTACTCCTATCATCCACTTAAAAATACTGGCACTCGCAGCACTAAGAATTGTGTTTATTTTGACAACGCTACGCCATGTTGTTTTCATTATATTTTGTTATTCCAAAAATATAAATACATGAGGACACATTGAGACGGACACATTAAAACTTTTTTTTTCTTTCAAAATGCTACTATGATCTTTTAAATGTTGAGCAACTTTTACGAAAAATGATAAACAGGTTCATTTTTCGATTTTTCAATTCTTTTTCGCTAAAAGAAGTTGTGGATTGCGGTAAGTAGTATTAAATAACACATTTTTAATATGCTTCTTCATAATGGAAGGAAATAATAAAAAAATTAATACTTTTATCGCACATAATTCTGTCTTTTAAAATAGAGCAAAAGATTAAATGTAAATTAGCTACTACACTCCCGAGCAACTGAATCGACTAGACCATCAAAACGTATATTTTTTTAAAATGGCTGGATCGATTTTCGAAAACAACCTTCTTTTGACAGCCTAGTATTTTATCTTTTCAAGGATACCTTTATCATTAAAATCCATACAGTACTTTTCAAATTAAAGCAGTCTTAGCAAAATGCAATGTTTCGGTGAAAACAATTGGCGTGATGCAATCTCCTGTATAATGCCACGTTGACCGATATTTGTCGTCACTTATGAGTCAGACGTTGACCTGAACAAATCTCTACCAGTTTAATTCATTGTTTCCTTAAAATCATGGATACCACTCCAGAAAAATCCTCACAAGTTGTTGCTTTATTGCAAGAAGGACGCAATCAACAAGAAGTCGCTCGTCAGCTTAACATGAGCCAATCTGCTGTCTCAAGAGAATTTAGAAGGTTTCAGGAAACTGGTACCTTCAATCGAAGACCACAAACCAGCCGGTTTCGGTGTACATCAGAGAGGGACGATCGATTTATCGTCCTAACTTCACTGCAAAATCGCCATCTCACGGGCGTCGATGTGCAGTAGGAGCTAAGACAAGTTCGAGATGTAGCTGTTAGTCAATGGACAGTAAGAAGACACTTAAAGGAAGCCAACCTCACTCCAAAATTGACAACACGCCACCGCAAACAGCGACTCGAATTTGCTGCGAACACATCAATTGGAACATCGAGCAATGGACGTCCATTCTATTTACTGACGAGTACAGAATATGTCTCCATGGTAGTGATATGAGACACCGGGTCTACCGGCGTCCAGGAGAGCGATTTTCGCAGTGCTGTTTTGCTGAAACAGTCTCATACGGCGGCGGTTCGTGTATGGTGTGGGCTGGCATATCGTTTGAGGGAAAAACAGATCTTGTTTTCGACCTGGTGGAGGCCGTGAAGGAGGTTTGACCGCTGAACGATATATCGAGGGCATTCTCTTGGATCATGTAGTGCCCTATGCAGGATATATAGGGGAAGATTTCATATTGATACATGACAATGCCCGGTGTCACACAGCTCGAACCACTCGACAGTTCTTGGATGAGGTCGGACTCGAGACGATGAGGTGGCCAGCACTCAGTCCAGACATGAATCCAATTGAGCATTTATGGGACGAACTAAAACGGAGGGTCCGAGCTAGAAATCCGGTGCCATCTAACATCAGTGACCTGATGATCGCGTTAGAGGAGGAGTGGGGTGCGATCCCCCCAAGTATTTGTCAAAACCTTAAAAAGGTCAATGGGGAACCGCATGCGAACCGTTGTAGACGCAAGGGGGGGCCATACTTATTATTAACCAATAAAATTATTTTTGTTTTGCTTGAGTTTTTTGTTGTAATTTAATTTTAAACACCCCCAATATTTTTTGCTTAATCATTAATTTTGGTTGCGTTTTCATTCAAAATTCATTACAAAAAAAAGTACTAAACCAATTTTCATAAAAATAGTGTCATTTTAAAGCAAAATTATCAAGCTTTCAAAAAAATAATGTCTTATGAAAATCGGTTTGACCGTTCTAACAAAAATCGCCCTTATGTGAGCGCTTAAGGTTTTAGTCGATTCAGTTGCTCGAGAGTGTAGTTTCCTATTGTATGATAGATGTACTAAAAATTGACCTGGTATGCGTCTCTTGTGTCTTTACTCATAAAAGGGAAAATCTGTAGTCTCGATAGCATATCTGGATAAAAAGCAAGATTTTCATGTACAATTAATAAGTTGTGTAATTCAATGAAATGAATTAAAAACGATAAACTGTTGAATAAAATGTTATACTTGATTAAAATAAACTGAATCAATTGCAGTTTAACCACAAAAATAGAGAACATCTGGATGCGATCTATTGAGATCTATCGAGACTTATAAAAAAACACGGCTAATATTGTATTCTAAATTTTGTATTCAAACCAATTTTATGTAAAAATGATCATGTTGAATGATTTTTTGTTTAAAATCTAAAAACAAACAAATGTATACAAAAATAAATTATTAGCAAAACAGATTAATTTATGAATTTTTTATGTTTATTCTGAATTTTACTTTAGCCATATATTATTTATAAAAACTTTTAAATTGGGAATTCAATTCTAAAACAGTAGCAATAATTATTTCAAACCCCAAACAGTATTAAAATAAAGTGCAGTTTGGATGAATCGCAGGAAAATACTTTTGGAGCCATTCTCCAACGATAGAATTCCGTTCAACACATTGAAGGTAAGAAATATGAATATTTTTAAATTGTAGTTTATGTTTGATTGAAAGTTAAGTTTATTTTAAGTACCTAAATAATATTGTTGAGGCGGTCATAACAAAATTATTAATACATATTTATAAATTTCAAAAATTGTGCAAATTAAAATGTGTATACCTGTTCTTTGATTCTGTTGTTGTGAAGCGTGAAATGCTTGATCTTGAATAGATTATAAAATACATAATTATATATAGCTTTTGTAGTAAGTCTAAGTTACTTAGAAGGTCGTATTCGGATTGTATAAAAAAAAAACATTTATACTAAGATTTCGAAACATTTTTAATAAGTTCTACAGAAAACTAGACAATTTTTTTCTCGAAAGTAACTTCTTTGTATTTAATGGTATTTTGTGATTTACATTAAATTACTCGTAGAATGTAGAAATATGGTTAAGATTATTTCTTACAACGCTGCGATCCGAAGCTCGATTATCTTCTCTGGCGCAAAATTCATCTGCAACAGCGTTCGTTAGGCTGATCACATGCAACCTTCACCAATACGTTATAATTATGGTTAGATAGGTGTCAGTAGAGACACTGTAAAAGATAGAATTAGTATAAACCCGTTTAATAATTTACAATTTGTTTTACAATTAACTCGTAAAGTTGAATGATTATTGTTAGTGGTTTAACTTTAAATTTGCCAACTAAATAGCTCTTTGTCGCGCGAAAAAGAAAATTGTTGACAGATGGTACCGACACCGGCAACCACGCGAGTGTGACAAAAAGTTCCATGCGGAGTGCGACAATATTTAACTTTTTATTTGGAAAAATATTTTGCACCATAGGCCTGCATCCTAGGCTTGTACCATGATAATTACGTGAATCATACACGTGAAGTTTTTCCTAAAAGACAAAACAAATATTTTAGTATTTTTTTTAGGAAAAACTTCACGCGTGTATGGAGATATGTGAAGTATTTCCTATTCCTAGATAAATATGAAAGTGTTAGTGTAAATAATACATAAAATTCATATTAAACAGAAATTTAATTTTTTTATTCGTTTATTACGTTTCTTGCTGTAAATAAATATTACTTATAAAACATTAATACGTTATATTATGTAGGTGTTCAACTAGAAACTTGGCTATTTTTGGTCAAATTCAACTTTATTGAAAATATACTTGTTATACACAAAGGTTAATTATCGAAATATTCACCATTGCTATCTCTGATACTTTAACATCTATTGGGTAGTTGATGGATGCCCTCGCAATAGAAATTAGTTTGTTTGGAGTTTGTTTTACTGCACCTGGACGTGGATCACCCTCAAGACTAAAATTGCCGCCACGAAATCTTGCAAACCACTTTTTTTACTGTTGAATGACTCACAGAATGTTCACTTAAAATTCGAATTAATCAATTCCATAGCTTGAGTAGCATTTTTTATTCATTTGAAAACAGAATGGAATGTAATGACTTAAATGTTGCTATCGACACTCGCATCTCTTAAAATTGATGCTCACAGAACGACAGCTTGTAAAGGACTCAAACTGTTGTTTCTGTCTCAAAAACTGTAACAGAAAATATAATTTTAAAAATTCTATGATCCCAGGTACTTAGGATTGACGATTTTTGAATATTGTAAAGAGAATTATCGTATATCGAGTTTCCCGGAATTTTCCTGGAGTTCCTAACCACCGGCCATTCTAAGGGAAACTTATTTTGAGTAGGTCATGATCTACCCTAATAGAAAATAAATCAATTTTAAAAAATTCTGTGGTCCCAGGCACTTAGGATTGACGATTTTTGAATATTCTATAGAGAATTATCGTATATCGAGTGTCCCGGAATTTTCCTGGAGTTCCTAAGCACCGGCCATTCTAAGCGAAACTTATTTTGAGTATGTCATGATCTACTCTAAAGGCGGATTTATGGTTGTCTTCGTTCCTTCGTTCATTCGGTCTGAATTTTTTTTTAATCCAATCATAGGAACAGGAACGAAAAATAACGTCATTTTCAAGGAAAACGATTGATTAAAAAAAAATTCAAACCGAATGAACGAAGGAACGAAGGTAACCATAAATCCGTCTTAACAGAAAATAAACCAATTTTAAAAAATTCTGTGGTCCCAGGCACTTAGGATTGACGATTTTTGAATATTCTATAGAGAATTATCGTATATCGATCACGTAAATCGGGTAAGAAAAAGCGAAGTTCCAATTTAATTAGCCAGAATTTCCAAAATTTCGTCTAAAAATCATTTTAATAACCAGTTTCCATGATACAAATCTAATTTCATCGTAATCGGTAAAGAAACATCTACGTCCCACCCTAATTGGCCACATTCCAAAACTTCAATTACAAAACATTTTAAAATTCCATTTCCGTCCCACATTTCGAATTTTTTCTTAATCGTTTAAGAAACAACTAAATTCCATCCTAATTGGCCATGTTTCAGAAATCCTTCTACAAATCATTTCAGAACCCCATATCGGTTGTACAGATCGAGTTGCATCATAATCGGTTAAGAAAAATGCAAGTTCCACCCTTATTGGCGATATTCCACAAATTCAACTAAAAATCATTATAAGAACTCCAGGAAAATTCCGGGAAACTCGATATACGATAATTCTCTATAGAATATTCAAAAATCGTCAATCCTAAGTGCCTGGGACCAAAGAATTTTTTAAAATTGATTTAATTTCTATTAGAATAGATCGTGACCTACTCAAAATAAGTTTCCCTTAGAACGGCCGGTGCTTAGAAACTCCAGGAAAATTCCGGGAAACTCGATATACGATAATTCTCTATAGAATATTCAAAAATCGTCAATACTAAGTGCCTGGGACCACAGAATTTTTTAAAATTGATTTATTTTCTATTAGAGTAGATCGTGACCTACTCAAAATAAGTTTCCCTTAGAACGGCCGGTGCTTAGAAACTCCAGGAAAATTCCGGGAAACTCGATATACGATAATTCTCTATAGAATATTCAAAAATCGTCAATACTAAGTGCCTGGGACCACAGAATTTTTTAAAATTGATTTATTTTCTATTAGAGTAGATCGTGACCTACTCAAAATAAGTTTCCCTTAGAACGGCCGGTGCTTAGAAACTCCAGGAAAATTCCGGGAAACTCGATATACGATAATTCTCTATAGAATATTCAAAAATCGTCAATCCTAAGTGCCTGGGACCACAGAATTTTTTAAAACTGATTTATTTTATATTAGGGTAGATCGTGACCTACTCAAAATAAGTTTCCCTTAGAATGGCCGTTGCTTAGGAACTCCAGGAAAATTCCGGGAAACTCGATATACGATAATTCTCTATAGAATATTCAAAAATCGTCAATCCTAAGTGCCTGGGACCACAGAATTTTTTAAAACTGATTTATTTTCTATTAGGGTAGATCGTGACCTACTCAAAATAAGTTTCCCTTAGAATGCCCGTTGCTTAGGAACTCCAGGAAAATTCCGGGAAACTCGATATACGATAATTCTCTATAGAATATTCAAAAATCGTCAATACTAAGTGCCTGGGACCACAGAATTTTTTAAAATTGATTTATTTTCTATTAGAGTAGATCGTGACCTACTCAAAATAAGTTTCCCTTAGAACGGCCGGTGCTTAGAAACTCCAGGAAAATTCGGGAAACTCGATATACGATAATTCTCTATAGAATATTCAAAAATCGTCAATCCTAAGTGCCTGGGACCACAGAATTTTTTAAAACTGATTTATTTTCTATTAGGGTAGATCGTGACCTACTCAAAATAAGTTTCCCTTAGAATGGCCGTTGCTTAGGAACTCCAGGAAAATTCCGGGAAACTCGATATACGATAATTCTCTATAGAATATTCAAAAATCGTCAATCCTAAGTGCCTGGGACCACAGAATTTTTTAAAACTGATTTATTTTCTATTAGAGTAGATCGTGACCTACTCAAAATAAGTTTCCCTTAGAATGGCCAGTGCTTAGGAACTCTAGGAAAATTCCGGGAAACTCGATATACGATAATTCTCTATAGAATATTCAAAAATCGTCAATACTAAGTGCCTGGGACCACAGAATTTTTTAAAATTGATTTATTTTCTGTTAGAGTAGATCATAACATACTCAAAATAAGTTTCCCTTAGAATGGCCGGTGCTTAGGAACTCCAGGAAAATTCCGGGAAACTCGATATACGATAATTCTCTTGTGTTATATTTTCTGCTTATAATTCTACTTCAGCTTACAAATTGCAAAGAATAAAAAAAATTTATGATTTCTTATTGCGTAGTTTGGAATTTATTCGCTAGTTCGCAGTTTTACTAATACTCTGAAATTTTTTATTGTTGTTGTAGTTTCTTAGGAATATCTCTGAGTTTTAGGAAAATGTTCACAATCGTAACACTGCTGGGTGTATTGCCTTATTAAAGCTCAAACCCCCATGAAAAAAGAAAACTGTTTATAGTTTTACGCAACAATTTCAAAACTTTAGCATTATTTTGCTAACATTTTATGGAACTTGATTGAATCTGCCATACAGTATTATTTTTAATTTAAAGTAGTAATTATTTGGAAAATTAAATTTTAATTTAATCTGTACTAAACATTTTCAGAAAACATTTAATTTCAATCTTCTAAGCTTGTAATTCGAACATTTTTTAATCGGTCATCTGGTTGAATGGTTCCGAAGGTTTTAAAATAAAGCAAAAATTTGGGAGTTATGGTGAAAAAACGATATGCAGTTTTTCGTTTCTCTGTATGTTTAGCAATTATAAGGGCCAAATATACGAAAGCAGGTGGTCGATGCCAAAAATGCTTGCTGACCTTTCTTAGAGGTTTAGAATTTGGAATTCCATACTATACGCTTGAACTAAATTTGACAAAAATTTTGTAGAACAATTACAAGTCACACGGTTTTTTGCGGATAAAATAACGCAACACGCAATACCATCCCGTATTTTGCATGGTATTGTGCTGTGTTTCTTTTAATTGATTTTATTGCTTGATGATTCCGATGTCGCAGTCGTCATAATAAATTAACAATTAAAATAATTATCATTAATGAAATACCCAAAACATCTTGCCATAACCAACTAAAAATATACTTAAATAATTGTTATTTTTTATATCAAAGCGTAAGTTTGATTTTAGTAGTTTCAAATCATTTTTTCCACTAGGGACACCTCACTACAACGACCACACATTTAAGTCCCTTGTAAAACTGAATTTTTTCCATAAAAACCTACCTTAATTAAGAAGCCACTTTAATAGAGCGGACAAGGACAGACATTTCTGCGATGATAGGAGCATTAGTTAGTTCTGAACTTCGCCATTTCTTATCCGATTTTGCTGAAATTCAGCATGCACGATGGAAATGTGATTGTGAAATGATTTTTAGATGAAGTTCTGGAATATGGACAAGTATGATGGAACTTCCCTATTTCTCACCCAATTGTGTGTGTTGCAAATTAATTTCTAAATTGATTTTTCAATGATGTCAAAATACATCGAATAACCATTTTAGTATCCCATTTCCAACGCACCTGTCGAATTTCATCTAATCGTTTAAGGAATAGGCAATATATCATACTTGACCATATTCTAGAACTTCATCCAAGATTAATGATAGAATCCTAGTATAATGAAGTATTACTAAAACCGATTTAAAAATAACCAGGTTCCATCCTAATGGACCATATTCCAGAACTTCATAAAATTATTTTAAAATTCTATTTTCAATGTACATGCCTTTCATCAACATCGGGTAAGAATTAGCCAAGTACCTTCCTAATTTGACATATTTTAGAATTTCGC
This sequence comes from Tipula helvola, assembly GCA_963556165.1. NCBI lineage: Eukaryota > Metazoa > Arthropoda > Insecta > Diptera > Tipulidae > Tipula > Tipula helvola. The sequence continues at coordinate 300,160,941 of OY744481.1, read as the reverse complement.
CAAAAATTCATTTGGGAATACCATTTCAATCGGAAATGCTGAATTTCATTAAAATCGGATAAGAAATAGAATCCCAAGAAAATTTTTATAAAACAAAAATCACATATCCTCAGTTCAAGGTACACCTCACTATAACGGACAACTTTTTTGGTCCCGTCGATGTCCGTTGTAGTGAGGTTTCTCTGTATAAATAGCAAAATAAAAAGTATAATTTGTTCGTAAACCTAATTAAAATAATTAATTTTTTGACTAAAAAAGCAATGAATTTATTTCGTAATAGTATATGCCAAAAATTATCACATGATTTGACAGGAGTGCGTTTACAAACTCTACATTGATGTAATAATGACAGCCAGAAAGGCAGTACCTATAGCAGGGTAGAAAATTACAATATTTGTTTATGAAAGCTTTTTGGTTGCAATATTGTTATATTGTAAGGTTGGTGAACGCACTCGTTTGATAATTTGGGTGTGTGCGATTTTTTGAAGTAAATGTCAAAAATGATTACTAAAAAATATTTATCACACGTGTCGGACACAGTCTAAAGCGCTTTACTCACTGAAAAACGAAAAAAAATCGAATTTAGTTTTTTTGATATAATTCCAAAACTACACTCCCGAGCAACTAAATTGACTCAAACCTCAAAAGCCATATTTATTTAAAATGGCTTAACCGATTTTCGTAACACAACTTCTTTTTGACAGCTTACTAGTTTATCTTTATAAGGACATCTTTATCATTAAAATCCATATAGTACTTTTCAAATAAAAACAATCGATGCGATGTTTCGGTGAAAACAATTGTCGTGACTCTGATGCAATACCCAATCGCTTACTTATCAGACATTGATCTGAACAAATCTCTGCCAGTTTCATTTTGTTGTTCCCTCAAAATCATGGATACCACTCCGAAATCAACGAGAAGTCGTTCTTCAGCTGAACAGGAGCCAATCTGCTATCTCAAGAGTATCCAGAAGGTTTTAGGAAACTGGTACCTTCGATCGGGGACCACATATCTACCGGTATCGGTGTACATCTGAGAGGGGCGATCGATTTATCGCCATAGCTTCACTGCGAAATCGCCATCTCACGGGTGCTGATTTGCAGCAGGAGCTAAAAGAAGTTCGGGATGTATAGCTGTTAGTCAATGGGCAGTAAGAAGACGCTTGAAGGAAGCCAACCTCATTCCAAGACGGCTCGCTAGAGGCCCGAAATTGACAGCAAGCCACCTCAAAGAGCCACTCGAATTTGCTCGCGAACACATCAATTGGAGCATCGAGCAATTGAGTTTGAGGTCCGTTCTATTCACTGACGAGTGCAGAATATGTCTCCACGGTATTGATAGGAAAGACTGGGTCTACCGGGGTCCAGGAGAGCGATTTTTGCAGTGCTGTTTTGATGAAACAGTCTCATTCGGCGGCGGTTCGTGCATGGTGTGGGCTGGCATATCGCTTGAGGGAAAACAGATCTTATTTTCGAACTAGGTGGAGGCCGTACAGGAGGTGTGAACGCTGAACGATATATCGAGGGCATTCTCTTGGATCATGTAGTGCCCTACGCAGGATATATAGGGGAAGATTCACACAGCTCGAACCACTCAGCACTTCATGGATGAGGTTGGACTCGAGACGAGGAGGTGGCCAGCTCTCAGTCCAGACATGAATCCAATTGAGCATTTTTGGGGGCGAACTAAAACGGAGGGTCCGAGCCAGAAATCCGGTACCATCTGACATCAGTAACCTCAAGATTGCGTTGGATGAGGAATGGGGTGCGACTCCCCCAAGTCTTTGTCAAAACCTTAATAATGTCACTGGGGAACCGCATGCGAACCCTTGTAGTCACAACGGGGGGGGGGGCAATATTAAGTATTAACCAATAAAATTGTTTTTCTTTTGCTTGAATTTTTTGTTGTAATTTAAATTTTATTCACAATATTTTTTTTCAAAATCATCAATTTTGGTTGCGTTTTCATTCAAAATTTATTATAAAAAAAGTATTGAACCAATTCTCATGAAAATAGTCTCATTTAATTAAAAATATCAGGCTTTCAAAAAAATAATGTCTTGTGAAAATCGGTTTAGCCGTTTTACAAAAATTCGCCTTTCTGTGAGCGCTGAAGTTTTGAGTCGATTTAGTGAATGAAAATTTTGAGATCTAAATTTATGGTGTTGTCTCAAACTAAACCAAAAAGGAATTAATTGAGCCGAATGAGGCGCATATTTACATAAAACAGTTTGTTCTTCCAAAACACAACAATATATTTCAAAATGTATCTTTTATAATTAACTCTCAGCTATTGAGACAGTCTAAACTCTAAGTACAACACACTTATATGAAACACGAGTCGTTTGGTTTCAAATTAATAATCTAAGATCTCTCTATCAGAGAGAAACTGGGAAAATATTTAAACACGAAGGCACGAATTTTGTACATACATAAAACTATTATTTTATTTAGATTACTGGTGGCGTTAATTGTAATTCATTACAGGACATCATTCAACACAGATCAAACATCTATAATGTTAGTGGTAGGTCTGAGGAAATGCTTCAGTTATAATTGCAGTTGTGCTAAACTGTAGTTTAAGTTGCGATAGTGACTGATTATGATTAACCACAAACTGATGGTCTGTTTTTGACTGTAAAGCAGTTGTTAAGGGTTTATGGTCCGTAAGTATTAGGTAATGTTTAGCCTCTAGTAAACATCGGAAATGTTTAATTGCTAAATAAATAGCTAGCAATTCGCGGTCGAATGCTGAATACTATGTTTCAGCGGACTGTAATTTCTTCGAGAAGAAGGCTAAAGGTCGCTATGTACGATGCTTCAATTGTTGAAAAAGAGAGCTCACGGCGGTAATCGAGGCTTCTGCTCAAATCATCAGCGTCAGATTGGCTAAGGAGAATGCAAGAAGGGTTGCTGAAACAAGCGCTTATTTTGCTGAAAAATTATCAGATTAAACATTGCCATATAATTAGGAATTGGCATCAATGTATCAGCCAAGTGATGTATGTATCTATGATAATAATTTACCGTTCCCAAAAATAGTTGAACTTGGCATATAGGGGGCTTAACACCACCTCGGGTTACTTTGTAGCTTAAAAAGTCAATTTCCTGAACACCAAATACACATTTAGATGCCTTGACATTTGGAGCGAAACTAAAAACCCGTTCGAACAAGATTTCTAATTGATGTCTATGTTGCTTTTTACTCGCTACTAATATATCGTCTGTGTAAACATAAAAAAAATCGACACCCATGACAACCCGATCCAATAATTGTTGGGCAACATATCTTAAACCATAGAGGGTTCTTAAGATTTGGAAGAACCCTAAAAGTCATTGTGCAACCATAAAAGTGAAATGAAAAATTATGTATATGCCCGGAATAGTCACTACATTTAAACGACGGTAGGCTGGGCAAAGTCGCCAGTTATTATTATCTTTTTTTGGATGCCAAACTCTGGTGTCACGATTACTTACTTGACAATAAAAAAACAAATTTAAAGTAACAAATAAATAAATTTAAAGTATGTACAAAAATGATCCAGATACCAAAGAAATTTCAGACTCTCTATCTCAAGAGTTTTGCAACTTCAGCTTCAATCTGAATAATAATTATGAAAAAATTATTTTCAGTCAATTTCATCAGGCTATAGCGACTGGATTGCTAACTACATTTTTGTTTACTAGAAAGCAACCAAACAGTCAAGTATTAGCGAATTATATACAATACATATTAAACTCTTAAAAGTTTCAATTTTATTTTATTTAACGCATAAATGCTATGAACCGGAAGAACCTAATATTTCAAATAGAAATCGCAATTTAGTTGATGTTTTAAAATATCTCTGAATATAAACTATTTATAAGAATTATATTAGAATTATAATCACAAAAGATGATGTTTTAAGGCAATATGGCCAGATTTCAAGGAATTATCTCAAAACCGAATTATGAAGAATTGCTTAAACAAAAATCTTAAAAATGGACATATTTGGATTTTACAATATGAAACGTTTGTATACGAGTTTAACCCAATCTTTGGAGACTTATATACAATTCATCAAGTATGTTAATTCATTTTTCTAAAACTATAAATATTTTCTATATAGATATTATATTATTATCACTCGTCAAACTCATTTTATTCAAATTACATTAATGTTACATTTTCCAGAAATTTATTCATCATAAATAACGTGTGGCCCAAAAGTTACGAATTACCACTTTAGATTTTTATTATATTATAACTTGTCAGCTGATCAGATGTACTATTCGATTGGCTTATCGATGTAATATTTATTGGGAAAGGGCAGTAATTAGCTAACAAGGGTAAGGCGTCAAAAGTTTTATTAACTTAATGTTTTATACTGCATTAAGAAAATATCGGCAACGAATTTGGTATTAACCTCGTCTCGACCTTTTGGACCACCCTATAAATGTGCGCTATTCTTCCACAATTTTGCCAACAACAAAAAAATGTTTTTATCCCCAATAGAAATTTTAGTTAAAAGAGAAAATTGTTCTGAAATATTTTGTCATATATTGTAAGTTTTTCTGAAATTTTCCAATGAATAAATAAAAAATGTAATAAATTATCATATTTTTGATAAATATTATATTTATTATGCATATTACATAATATTATATGAAAATGCATACGATTTTTCGTTAGACGTACATATTTTTTGGATATAATGTGCAGAGTATAATATAGTCGTATGCATAAACATATACATACATTAGCTAACAACAATAATCGAGTGGAAAAACTTTTATATTAGCATGCCAATAAAATCGATGAAAAATGATTTTTCACAACACTTTTCAATATCAATAACAATTTTTTTTATTTTATTCAATTACCCAAAAAATGTACATCATCTGAAAGAATTTGTCAATGCTGTTTTTTTTTGTTTGTAAAATTATGTTTATGCATTAATATATCATTTTTTTCTTGTTATCATCTCGTACATATTGCTAGGATTTTTTTTTTATATCATATTTTTGCAATTTCTTATCGTCTTGCTTGAAAAATTGAGGGAAATTGAATGTCATAGCGTATTATAATATTTATTTAAATATTTATTGATTGCGATAAAATGTAAGAAGGAACGTTACTATAGTTTAGTTCTGTTCCTGTCCTGCAAATTTACTTGAATGATTTTGTTTAGTTTGTCTGGCGTAATCAGATCGATTGATTTTAGTATGTATTTCGATGTATGTACACATATTTTGTGTGATGGAATTTATTTTTCCTGTTGCTTTCATGTCGCCTACTGACATTTGTTTTTTGTTTCCAATGATTTGTTTTGACAGAGCGGTTATTTTTTATTTTTCGGAAAACTATGATTTTTATTTCGGGCGAATATTTTCTTGTTAACTAAATTTATCAATAGAATAATTTCCGGGAAACCTCGGTTTTTATTTTGTATTTTAAAATTTTGTTTATGGCTGCAAATTCAATAAAACTAAAACATTAATATTGTAGCGTTGGTTTTGTTTCCTTCCTTCAAAAAATTGAGTTTTTGGGTTAATACGCAAGAAAGATTTTCGTTTCTGTTTTGTATTCTCTATTTACAGCACAATTTACAAATTAATGTAATAAGTATAAAGAAAAAGCTACTTATTTAGTATATAAATAAACTAAGATCATTTTAGACGGAAGTGAAGTTGGCCCAAAAACCCATCCCGAAAAAAGTCTTTTCAAAATGTTTCTCGGTTAAACATTAAAAAATGTCTTAACTGCCAGCATTTAAATAGTAAAAAGTCAAACAAAATTTCTTTTTGAATTTTCAATAGGAATTTTTACTTTGTAAAATGACAACCGCTGTATCATCGCGATGAACTGAAGGGTGTTTTATAGAAATAAATCTATATATGGTTTGAGATATAAAATATATTGAAATTCCCACTACTGGATCTCAGCTGACAGGGATTGATAGATATTGTGGTGCATGTTAGATAGGACCCTTACCTTACAATGGCCACCCATATCAACACGATGGATTTAAGGGTGTTTTATAGAGCTACATCTATATATGGCTTGGAATATCAAAAATATGCAAATGTCCACCACTGGAATTGATCGATATTGTGGTGTATGGCAGTTGTTGGATTACGTTAGAATTTAAAATAAGAGTGGAAATCTTCCTTTTCCAAAATATTTCAATAAACTATTCTGGATAACGGAATTAAATGTTCATTTTTCAGAATTTAAATTTTAGTTTCTGTGTTAATGGAAATTTAATATTAAAATTTGAATGGAAATCTCCATTTTCCAGAATATTTCTGTTGAGCAATAATTATATGCACAGAAAAAAAACTCGGATGTTACTCTGCTGATGATGACAAAGGAAAAAAAATGATTTCAGTAGAAAATACAGTTGACAATACTCTTATATAATATATAGTACAATATTAGAGAATGCAATGCACAATAAAGTAAATTTATTTAGGGTGCAGTTGGGCTTACATAATTCATGTTTGGGTTTGTTATTTATTACCCTAACACTCCCACTTAAACAAAAAAACTTCTCTAATTATTTGTAGGTAAATTACACACACCAATCATACAACAAAATTTTTCAAATTAAATTTTGCATAATGCCTTTGTAAAAATGTCCGCCTGACGTCAATATGTTTCGTGCGTTTATGAAACTCGGGATTCTTTATAAGCTTTATTGCGCTCTGATTGTCCATGTATAGCACTGGGATTTTTGTGCTTGGAGTTAAATCGCCAATTAGTTGTTTTAACCATATCATTTCTTTAATAGTTTATGATGCCGCAATGTATTCTGATTCAGTTGTTGAAACAGCAATACATTTTTGTTTTTCAGAGCTCCAACTGATGGCTCCTGTACCCAACAAGAAAACATAGCCACTGGTAGATCGTCTTAAACTTTGATCTCCAGCATAATCAGCATCGCTGAAACTAGATAAGCAAAAGTTGTTTTGGTTAGATTTATACAAAATACGTTTTCCAATGGTTCCTTTGATGTATTTTAGGACCCTTTTTAATGCCACCACATTTGCGTTCGTGGGATTTTCCATAAAGCGACTTATATATCCTACTGCAAATGTCATATCTGGCTTAGTTGCTACTGCCAAATACATCAAACTCCCAACGCCTTCTCTGTATGGAAATTTCAAAGCCTTCTCTGTATGGAAATTTGACCACCGGCTTTGATTTTTCATCCTGAGAATGATCTGGTTCAGCGGGTGTTGACACCTAGTTGCAGTTTGTTATATAGAACCTACGCAGCCCTCTATTGGCATTGTTGTTTTGGTGAAGAAAAATCGATCCATCATGTGTTCTCTCAATTTCCATCCCCAAGTAACATTCAGCTTCACCGAACTGAATTTCGAAATTGCTTTGAAGATTATTCAGTAATGATATAATTAATTCTTTATTGCTTGCTGCAATCAGTCCATCATCGATGTAAATTGCAAGCAAAATTTTATTATCACGTGTACAATTCACAAAAACACAGGGATCAGCTTTTGTTGGCTGCAATCCAAAATCATTCAACAATTTTACAAATTTTTGATTCCAACAACGCGAAGATTGCTTCAAACCGTATAAATTTTTGTTGAGTTTACATACATTATTGGATTGTACCCTTCCGGCTGCTGCATATATATATCTGTGTCGATGTCTCTGTGTAAAAATGCCGTTTTTATATCAAACTGCCTTAGAATAAGATTTTATTGTGCTGTAATTGCCAATAATGCTCGAATTGATGTAATCGTTTTTAAGAAGTGCACTATATTCCTCGTCCATTGCCTTAAGCTATCGGTCACTATCAGAAAACTTTACTGCTTCCTGGTAATTTGCTGGTTCCTGATAATCCATCAAGAATGCATAACTCTCATCCAAGCATATCAAGTTGGTAGCTTTTTATTGCTTCTCAAACGCTCTTTAATTGAACTAACTTTTTGTTGGTCATCACACGGATATTCTTGTAGTGATATTGGTGGTACGTGATTACTTTGAACCGAATATTTGACCAGCACTTCGTCTTGAACGATGATGTCTTCCTCATTAACATTACTATGATCTGGTCTTATTTCGTTTTTGCCATTATGTGTAATGCAGCATTCAGTTATTGATTCTTTGAATTTCACATCGCAAGATATTTTAATTTTATTTGAATTTGAATTCCAGACCTGATATCCCTTAGTGTTTTCAGGGTATCCAACGAAAAAACCTTTGTTCGCCTTTTTGTCCCATTTTCTTCTGTTTTGATCTGGTATATGAATAAATACTTCTGAACCAAAAACTCGTTAATATTCAACTCTCGGTTTATTACCAAATCATAATTCGTACGGAGTCATTACTGGAACTGAACTTCGGCCAGTTCGATTAAGTATATACGCAGCCGTGTTGATTGCTTCTGCCAAAAACTTTAAGGACATTTGTTTTGAATGTATCATTGTCCTGGCCGCTTCGACTAAAGTACACATTTCGCGTTCTGCCCGGCCATTTTGCTGCAGTGTGTATGGCACAGACCTTTGGTGGCGAATTCCGTGTGCTAATAGAAAATGTTCAACCTCCTTGTTAACGAATTCTGTCCCATTATCTGTACGGAGAATTTTTAAATCATAGTCAGAATACTTTTTTAGCAACATGGTGAACTTCTTTAAATGTTGAATTACTTCAAATTTATTTTTCATAAAATACACCATTCGGTAGTGCGAGAAATCATCCTTAAACAGGACAAAATATTTTGATCCATATTTTGAAACTTCCTGCATGGGACCGCAGACATCGCTATGTATGATCTCTCTACAGCGTATTGCTTTACTACTGCTGTCTGGGAAAGATGACCGTTCTTGCTTATCATTAAACAATCATCACAAACAACCAGATCGCTTTCTGAATACGGAACGTTCATTAATTTTAGAAATGACTTTACTTGTGCAATATTCTGCTGAGCCAACCGTTCATGCCATAATTTCAACAATATCATCCACTGCAACAATACAATCTCGTTTTAAAAACTCGCAGGTGTCTTTGTTAGACCGAAAAACATACCCTTGTCTAGCACTTGTCCTTGGGAAAATAAATCCAATTTAAGATCAGGAACAAAAAGAACCATTTTCAAATGTTTATGTTTCCAATTTTTGATGTTGTATGCCAAAATATTTACATCACCGATACCAAATTCCATTATTGAATCGCCATAACCAATTTTTACACTTTTCGGGGCACTAAACTGAACGTAGTTACACAATCATTTTTTATCATTAGTCATGTGATCGCTGGCACCTGAATCCAAATACCACTCCACATCATCTCTGTTGATTCTGAGTTTTCAATAATGGACAGTCTTTCTTCCAATGTCCTACTTGGTTACATTTGAAACACTTTCCTGGTACTCGACTTTTGCACTTTGAGTTTGATAGTTTTCCATTTTTACCACGTTTCGTCATCAGTGCCTCACTGATTTCGTTCATATCCTTTTTCTGCAAACGGGACTCTTCCACCATAAGCCTAGACATTAAATTGGTCAAAGTTTGTTCTGCTTTGCTTGTCGATTCCCAAGCACTATGAAAATGATCGTATTCATTTGGCAATGTCACGAGAATTTTTGTAGGGACCATTGAATATGAAATGTTCTCACCCATGTCTCTCAATTGTTGAACAACACTTTCGAGTTTGGCGACATGTGTTGCCATGTCATCGCCCGGGTCTTTATTCAAACTATAAAACTGCTGCTGTAGGTAGTGTACACCGGTACTTGACTTATGTTCGTAGATGCTGTGCAATTTATCCCACATCTCGAAGCGTTGGCTGTCTACCGATCATTGTTACTATAATCTTTTCCGCCTTTTTATCACTTTTAACCCAGTCTTTAAAGTTGTCAGCTTTATCGAGCAGCTTAACATCTTTTTCTTTTACGATACTTTTGTTCGTACGTTATGTAAAACCACCTTTTTTATTTTTGATTTATAAAAACACACCTTACTAAAATTTCCGCGAATGGACAAAATAAATTGAAAAATCTGGTAATCACTTCCTCGAACTATCACGTGTCGTCTGCTTAGCAAATATCTCCAATTTTAATTATGTATTCGCACTTCAATAAATCTTTATAAATCCTGCAATGTCACGTCTTCCAATTCTCGAAAAAAAACAATTGCACTTGTACTTATTGATCATTTCATTATACACGTACAAAAAACATGTGACTGGGCCCATAACTTGTTGAGCAAAAATTATGTGCACAGAAAAAAAACTCTGATGTTACTTTGCGATGATGACAAAGGAAAAAAAAATGATTTCAGTAGAAAATACAGTTGACAATACTCATAATATACAGTATGTACATATTACTAAATACATACATATGTGTGTGCAAGAGAAGAGAATATAAAATATTATTGTAGTCTTACTTTGGCAATTTTACAACAACAATGCAGTGTATTTTCATTCTGGAATGAAGAGTTTCATTCCGCTGAGAAGAAGGAATAGGAGGATTTTTCAAGTAGTAAGAGAGTTCACATATAGATGGTGTGTCTGGGATTTAGTATTAAAAAAATTATATAAATAATTAATAGGACTAATTTGTAACAATGCAGATACAATTGTCTCATCACAAAAACTAATAAATTATCTTTATAAAACAACAATATTCGTATCTTGACATGTTTTGCTTAGAAATACAACTCTAAATTTATTTTAAATAAAATAGAAAAATATCTTCCAATTAAAGTTAAAATGTATTCATTAACACTTTATAAATGAAAACCTCTTATAAAATTTCAATAAATCAAGAAATATCATTCATAAATAACAGTTTATTTACACTTGTGTTACATAGGAATTCCTATGTAAATGTTTGACAATTGAGATTTTGTCCCAGGACAACGACGCACCATACAACAGACACTCGAAATAAAAATTCCTCCTATAGAAAAATTCTCTTCTTCACCTAGTTGCAGTGTTTACCACTAGAGTAAATATATTACATATATTTAGTTTTATGAGTTGGTAGTAAATAACAATTTTCAATTTTTCGATAAATCAGAATTTTAAATTTTGTTAATTATCATTTGGAATTAATTATACTTTATTCAATAATTTGTTATCACTATTTAATGTTTGTTAAAATTCTAAATAATAAATTATATTTTAGAGCTTGGTACCAACTGTTGAAAGTAAAAAAAAAAATTATTTTGAAGAAGAATTGCTCTTACTTTGGGCAAAATTTCATTCCTATCCGGATAGGAATAACTTTTACCAAAGTAAGACGGCATATACATTATTACCGTCTTACTTTGGTAAAAGTTATTCCTATCCGGATAGGAATGAAATTTTGCCCAAAGTAAGAGCAATTCTTCTTCAGAATAATTTTTTTTTTTACTTTCAACAGTTGGTACCAAGCTCTAAAAATAATTTATTATTTAGAATTTTAACAAACATTAAATAGTGATAACAAATTATTGAATAAAGTATAATTAATTCCAAATGATAATTAACAAAATTTAAAATTCTGATTTATCGAAAAATTGAAAATTGTTATTTACTACCAACTCATAAAACTAAATATATCTAATATATGTACTCTAGTGGTAAACACTACAACTACGAGAAGAAGAGAATTTTGCTATTCCTTTTTCTCAGCGGAATGAAACTCTTCATTCCGGAATGAAAATACATGGCATTCTTGTTGTAAAATTGCCAAAGTAAGACTACATATATATAACATAATATCAGAGAATGCAATACACAATAGGCATTTTCGGAAATAGACCAAAGTAACTTCATAGTAAGTTTCAAACTTTAAAGTTACCCATCTATTTACGAACGATCAAAGTAACTTCAGTACTGAAAAAAGTAACTTCATGAAACAAACGTACTCAAAATTCTATCTTACTTTTTTGTATGTGAAAGGTAACTTGAGTAACTTTGTTACCAACATAATAAAAATTAAAACTTACTCTGAAGTTATACTTTGGTCTATTTCCGAAAATGCCTAATAAAGTAAATTTATTTAGGGTGCAGTTGGGCTTACATAATTCATGTTTGTTTTTTTTATTTATTATCCAAACAATTTCAACAAAATATTCTGGATAAGGAAGATTTAATCTTGGACATTTGAAGATTTTTGATATCTCAAGCCATATATGGATGTAGCTCTATAAAATATACCTCAATCCATCGCGTTGAATAGGTGTTGTCATTTTAATAAGGTAAAGGTTTTATCTAATATCTGCCATACACCACAATATATTTCAATCCCTGTGGGCTAGGATCCAATGGTGTATAATTGGCGTACATCACGCCAGAAATCCCATTTTAGAAAACCCACGTTTTCTATATATAATTCGCACCATTGGGATTGTGCAATTTTGTGCCTGTGATTAGAAAATTTGTGCATAGTCTACTTTAGGAAACAGGGTGGGATTTCTCACGTGATTATCACACCAGAAATCCCATATATACCGTTTACGTAATAAAACATATTTTTCAGTTAACAATGATTGTGCAAAATTGTGCGTTACTAAACTTAACTTAAAAAAAGTTTATATTGGCCAGAATCGGCCATAGAACATCCACAATTTATCAAAATTGTGGTTTTTCAAAGATGTTGTATGGGTGATTTCCAGAAATCCCACCTTTTATTAGCATTTCAATTAACACATAGTTTAATCAATATTCTGGCCGAGATTCACGTTTGTGCATATTATACTTTAGCCAGAATCGGCCATAGAAGATCCACAATTTATCAAAATTGCGATTTTTCAAAGAGGTTGTATGGGTGATTTCCAGAAATCCCACCTTTTATTAGCTTCTGAATTAAAACATAGTATGGTCAATATTCTGGCCAATATTCACGTTTGAGCATATTATATTTTAGCCAGAATCGGCCATAGAAGATCCACAATTTATCAAAATTGCGATTTTTCAAAGAGGTTGTATGGGTGATTTCCAGAAATCCCACCTTTTTTTATTAGCTTCTGAATTAAAACATAGTATGGTCAATATTCTGGCCAATATTCACGTTTGAGCATATTATATTTTAGCCAGAATCGGCCATAGAAGATCCACAATTTATCAAAATTGCGATTTTTCAAAGAGGTTGTATGGGTGATTTCCAGAAATCCCACCTTTTATTAGCTTCTGAATTAAAACATAGTATGGTCAATATTCTGGCCAATATTCACGTTTGTGCATATTATACTTTAGCCAGAATCGGCCATAGAAGATCCACAATTTATCAAAATTGCGATTTTTCAAAGAGGTTGTATGGGTGATTTCCAGAAATCCCACATTTTATTAGCTTCTGAATTAAAACATAGTATGGTCAATATTCTGGCAAATATTCACGTTTGTGCATATTATACTTTAGCCAGAATCGGCCATAGAACATCCACAATTTATCAAAATTGCGATTTTTCAAAGAGGTTGTATGGGTGATTTCCAGAAATCCCACCTTTTATTAGCTTCTGAATTAAAACATAGTATGGTCAATATTCTGGCCAATATTCACGTTTGTGCATATTATACTTTAGCCAGAATCGGCCATAGAAGATCCACAATTTATCAAAATTGCGATTTTTCAAAGAGGTTGTATGGGTGATTTTCAGAAATTCCACTTTTTATTAGCTTCTGAATTAAAACATAGTATGGTCAATATTCTGGCTAATATTCACGTTTGTGCATATTATATTTTAGCCAGAATCGGCCATAGAAGATCCACAATTTATCAAAATTGCGATTTTTCAAAGAGGTTGTATGGGTGATTTCCAGAAATCCCACCTTTTATTAGCTTCTGAATTAAAACATAGTATGGTCAATATTCTGGCCAATATTCACGTTTGTGCATATTATACTTTAGCCAGAATCGGCCATAGAACATCCACAATTTATCAAAATTGCGATTTTTCAAAGAGGTTGTATGGGTGATTTCCAGAAATCCCACCTTTTATTAGCTTCTGAATTAAAACATAGTATGGTCAATATTCTGGCCAATATTCACGTTTGTGCATATTATACTTTAGCCAGAATCTGCCATAGAAGATCCACAATTTATCAAAATTGCGATTTTTCAAAGAGGTTGTATGGGTGATTTCCAGAAATCCCACCTTTTATTAGCTTCTGAATTAAAACATAGTATGGTCAATATTCTGGCCAATATTCACGTTTGTGCATATTATACTTTAGCCAGAATCGGCCATAGAAGATCCACAATTTATCAAAATTGCGATTTTTCAAAGAGGTTGTATGGGTGATTTCCAGAAATCCCACCTTTTATTAGCTTCTGAATTAAAACATAGTATGGTCAATATTCTGGCCAATATTCACGTTTGTGCATATTATACTTTAGCCAGAATCGGCCATAGAAGATCCACAATTTATCAAAATTGCGATTTTTCAAAGAGGTTGTATGGGTGATTTCCAGAAATTCCACTTTTTATTAGCTTCTGAATTAAAACATAGTATGGTCAATATTCTGGCTAATATTCACGTTTGTGCATATTATATTTTAGCCAGAATCGGCCATAGAAGATCCACAATTTATCAAAATTGCGATTTTTCAAAGAGGTTGTATGGGTGATTTCCAGAAATCCCACCTTTTATTAGCTTCTGAATTAAAACATAGTATGGTCAATATTCTGGCCAATATTCACGTTTGTGCATATTATACTTTAGCCAGAATCTGCCATAGAAGATCCACAATTTATCAAAATTGCGATTTTTCAAAGAGGTTGTATGGGTGATTTCCAGAAATCCCACCTTTTATTAGCTTCTGAATTAAAACATAGTATGGTCAATATTCTGGCCAATATTCACGTTTGTGCATATTATACTTTAGCCAGAATCGGCCATAGAAGATCCACAATTTATCAAAATTGCGATTTTTCAAAGAGGTTGTATGAGTGATTTCCAGAAATTCCACTTTTTATTAGCTTCTGAATTAAAACATAGTATGGTCAATATTCTGGCTAATATTCACGTTTGTGCATATTATATTTTAGCCAGAATCGGCCATAGAAGATCCACAATTTATCAAAATTGCGATTTTTCAAAGAGGTTGTATGGGTGATTTCCAGAAATTCCACTTTTTATTAGCTTCTGAATTAAAACATAGTATGGTCAATATTCTGGCCAATATTCACGTTTGTGCATATTATATTTTAGCCAGAATCGGCCATAGAAGATCCACAATTTATCAAAATTGCGATTTTTCAAAGAGGTTGTATGGGTGATTTCCAGAAATTCCACTTTTTATTAGCTTCTGAATTAAAACATAGTATGGTCAATATTCTGGCTAATATTCACGTTTGTGCATATTATATTTTAGCCAGAATCGGCCATAGAAGATCCACAATTTATCAAAATTGCGATTTTTCAAAGAGGTTGTATGGGTGATTTCCAGAAATTCCACTTTTTATTAGCTTCTGAATTAAAACATAGTATGGTCAATATTCTGGCCAATATTCACGTTTGTGCATATTATACTTTAGCCAGAATCGGCCATAGAAGATCCACAATTTATCAAAATTGCGATTTTTCAAAGAGGTTGTATGGGTGATTTCCAGAAATTCCACTTTTTATTAGCTTCTGAATTAAAACATAGTATGGTCAATATTCTGGCTAATATTCACGTTTGTGCATATTATATTTTAGCCAGAATCGGCCATAGAAGATCCACAATTTATCAAAATTGCGATTTTTCAAAGAGGTTGTATGGGTGATTTCCAGAAATTCCACTTTTTATTAGCTTCTGAATTAAAACATAGTATGGTCAATATTCTGGCTAATATTCACGTTTGTGCATATTATATTTTAGCCAGAATCGGCCATAGAAGATCCACAATTTATCAAAATTGCGATTTTTCAAAGAGGTTGTATGGGTGATTTCCAGAAATCCCACCTTTTATTAGCTTCTGAATTAAAACATAGTATGGTCAATATTCTGGCCAATATTCACGTTTGTGCATATTATACTTTAGCCAGAATCGGCCATAGAAGATCCACAATTTATCAAAATTGCGATTTTTCAAAGAGGTTGTATGGGTGATTTCCAGAAATTCCACTTTTTATTAGCTTCTGAATTAAAACATAGTATGGTCAATATTCTGGCCAATATTCACGTTTGTGCATATTATACTTTAGCCAGAATCGGCCATAGAAGATCCACAATTTATCAAAATTGCGATTTTTCAAAGAGGTTGTATGGGTGATTTCCAGAAATCCCACCTTTTATTAGCTTCTGAATTAAAACATAGTATGGTGAATATTCTGGCCAATATTCACGTTTGTGCATATTATACTTTAGCCAGAATCGGCCATAGAAGATCCACAATTTATCAAAATTGCGATTTTTCAAAGAGGTTGTATGGGTGATTTCCAGAAATCCCACCTTTTATTAGCATTTGAATTAAAACATTGCGTAGTTAATGCTCTGGCCAATATTCACGTTTGTGCATATTATACTTTAGCCAGAATCGGCCATAGAAGATCCACAATTTATCAAAATTGCGATTTTTCAAAGAGGTTGTATGGGTGATTTCCAGAAATTCCACTTTTTATTAGCTTCTGAATTAAAACATAGTATGGTCAATATTCTGGCCAATATTCACGTTTGTGCATATTATACTTTAGCCAGAATCGGCCATAGAAGATCCACAATTTATCAAAATTGCGATTTTTCAAAGAGGTTGTATGGGTGATTTCCAGAAATCCCACCTTTTATTAGCTTCTGAATTAAAACATAGTATGGTGAATATTCTGGCCAATATTCACGTTTGTGCATATTATACTTTAGCCAGAATCGGCCATAGAAGATCCACAATTTATCAAAATTGCGATTTTTCAAAGAGGTTGTATGGGTGATTTCCAGAAATCCCACCTTTTATTAGCATTTGAATTAAAACATTGCGTAGTTAATGCTCTGGCCAAGATTCACGTTTGTGCATATTATACTTTAGCCAGAATCGCGCAAACGTGAATCTTGGCCAAAATATTACATATGCTATGTTTTAATTCAAATGCTAATAAAAGGTGGGATTTCTGGAAATCACCCATACAACCTCTTTGAAAAATCGCAATTTTGATAAATTGTGGATCTTCTATGGCCGATTCTGGCTAAAGTATAATATGCACAAACGTGAATCATGGCCAGAATATTGACTACGCTATGTTTTAATTCAAATGTTAATAAAAAGTGGGATTTCTGGAAATCACCCATACAACCTCTTTGAAAAATCGCAATTTTGATAAATTGTGGATGTTCTATGGCCGATTCTGGCTAAAGTATAATATGTACAAACGTGAATCCTGGTCAGAATATTAACTACGCAATGTTTTAATTCAAATGTTAATAAAAGGTGGGATTTCTGGAAATCACCCATACAACCTCTTTGAAAAATCGAAATTTTGATAAATTGTGGATCTTCTATGGCCGATTCTGGCTAAAGTATAATATGCACAAACGTGAATCTTGCCCAGAATATTGACCACGCAATGTTTTAATTCAAATGTTAATAAAAGGTGGGATTTCTGGAAATCACCCATACAACCTCTTTGAAAAACCGCAATTTTGATAAATTGTGGATGTTCTATGGCCGATTCTGGCTAAAGTATAATATGCACAAACGTGAATATTGGCCAGAATATTGACTATACTATGTTTTAATTCAGAAGCTAATAAAAGGTGGGGTTTCTGGAAATCACCCATACAACCTCTTTGAAAAATCGCAATTTTGATAAATTGTGGATCTTCTATGGCCGATTCTGGCTAAAATATAATATGCACAAACGTGAATATTGGCCAGAATATTGACTATACTATGTTTTAATTCAGAAGCTAATAAAAGGTGGGGTTTCTGGAAATCACCCATACAACCTCTTTGAAAAATCGCAATTTTGATAAATTGTGGATCTTCTATGGCCGATTCTGGCTAAAATATAATATGCACAAACGTGAATATTGGCCAGAATATTAACTACGCAATGTTTTAATTCAAATGTTAATAAAAGGTGGGATTTCTGGAAATAACCCATACAACCTCTTTGAAAAATCGAAATTTTGATAAATTGTGGATGTTCTATGGCCGATTCTGGCTAAAGTATAATATGCACAAACGTGAATCATGGCCAGAATATTGACTACGCTATGTTTTAATTCAAATGTTAATAAAAAGTGGGATTTCTGGAAATCACCCATACAACCTCTTTGAAAAACCACAATTTTGATAAATTGTGGATGTTCTATGGCCGATTCTGGCCAATATAAACTTTTTTTAAGGTAAGTTCAGTAACGCACAATTTTGTACAATCATTGTTAACTGAAAAATATGTTTTATTACGTAAACGGTATATATGGGATTTATGGTGTGATATTCACGTGAGAAATCCCACCCTGTTTCCTAAAGTAGGCTATGCACAAATTTTCTAATCACAGGCACAAAATTGCACAATTCCAATGGTGCGAATTCTATATAAAAAACGTGGGTTTTCTAAAATGGGATTTCTGGCGTGATGTACGCGTATAATTGAAGTTTTTTGATATCTCATGCGATCTCATATTTAACATTAATTTATATGTATTTAATATTGTTAATAATATAATTTATCATGAATAACTAGAAATTGCATATTAAAAATCAAATACATATGTACATATGTATGTACATAAAATTTTCGGGATGAAAAATTCATTTTGTTTTTGAGAGTTTTTTGGGCTAACAATTAATGTATACATATTTAATATTAAGCGAGGACACATTCTGAAAAGGCGTTTTTCGGGATGAAAGGTTTTTTCGGGCTAACTTCACATACATTCAGTTTGGCCGACTATAATAGTGATTGTCAGACCTCGCTTATTTTGGTTTAATTTAGACTTGCCAACCTTCCCGTTTTCGACGGGACAAACCAGTTTTACAATCGAATGTCCCGTGTCTGGTCAATTAATTATATTTGAACAATTTTGAAAAACAAAACTTTCTTCGATCAAAACCTTGTTTTAGTAATGTTTAGACTTTTAGAATATATAACCTCTCTTTTATTTTGTGTCTTTTGTTTAAAATAAAACAAGAAATGTATATTCAACCTAATCATCCAGGGTTAAAATAATCCAAGATTTTTTAAAATTGATTCTAAATTATTATTCCAACAGTACCTGTACTTGTTTTGATTTATGTTGCTTTTATGAAATCTACGATGTAGAATGTATCTCTGTCACGGTATAAGCCCAAACTCTTGCAACCAATCTTTCTACATAATCATCTTTAGAAATATCGAAATCAAATTTCGAATAGCTTTGATCCAATTGAATAATTTCGGATAATCTATATTAACCCAAAATTCTCAAACCTCGAATTTCAATATAACCTCATCTCTGAAAGATTATGAAAGTCAGTGCTGTGCTTAATTTAATTGCAAGCTAATTTGGAGTAATATCGACCTTAAATAAACTTAAATACATCACCAATTCTGTAACATCACGTAATTACAGCGCTTTGCAAATTTAGGGCAATGGACTAATACCGAGAAACTAGTATAGAATCGAATAATCTCAAATTAATTTATAATTCTAGATTGATCTTGATATTCTCAAGAAATCTCGAATCTTCCCAGAGATTTCGAATATACTTCGAATCCTAGAATAATCTTGAAAAACTTCAATGCTAATTACAAAGCAAATCAAAACAAAAAAACAGCGTTTTTCGAAAAATAACTGGAAGATCTCATCTACATAATTCAATGTTACGTTTAATTCATTTGTTAAACTCGAATAGTATCGAAAATCTTAAATATATCTAAATACATACGCAACACTCTTAGGAGCAAATCTTTGAAAATCTAGCAAATTGCAATTCGGAAGTCGAAAAATGTGACACACGTTCAGTTTTGCCACGTAAATTTTAGTAATGTTCTATCGAATCAAAAAAATTAAACCTGAATCAAAAACTTCTGAACTCTTCGTAGTAGAAATTGAGCTCAGTTCAGATTGTTTTTTATCTAGATCAGTTTTTTGCGCCAATAGACCATGACAAATACAAGCTACACGGTTAAAAAAAATTCTAACTGTAACAAACGTTTCTCAATTTGAATTTTGAAAATTTGAAGAAATCCAAAATCCAAAATCAACACAAATGTTTATACATACTTGTCTACAGACACTTGTGTTGGTTTTGTATTAACCGACAATGAATAATGATAAGTATTTGAAGAATTACAGCCAACGGTTTTATCCGGCTGTGTATGTAAACAAAATCGTTTTTTATTAACATTCTAAACACCGTTAGGAAGAGTTTTTAAGTTTGTTTTTGAAGTCTCATTGTTTTTTTGGATATTAGTGCATTTAGCTAAACTACATGTATTTAAATTCTTGATTTTACGTTGTTTCTTTAAACAGTTTTTATAAAAATTTATTGTGTTTACTTTTAATAGCTGCGTTTTATGAAACCAAGCTATCTGGATCAGATCACATTTTACGTGCAAACCATATATACATTTTGATCCAAATTTGGGTTTGGATCAAAGTTTCCATTTAAAATATGATTTGATCCGGATAGCTTCGTGCCATGAAATACAGCTAATAGCTCTGTATTCCGATTCTGTGGTAATATGACATAAAGGAATAACTCGAGTTATACCATTTTACGTATTATTTAAAATTCGAAATTTCCATATTCGAATTCATATCATATCAGTTTTTTGTAATAATCCAGAAACTAACCACAATCGTAATAATCATTTAAAAAAGCAAGAATTCAAAAAACTCATACGATTTTGAACGACTCTTAATATTAAAAACGTTTTCTTGAAAAATGCGAGTTTTAGAGTTATTCCCTTATGTCATATTGCCACAGAATGTATATATTTTCGCTGTGATGAATACAAAAACATTAAATCTATTAAGCAAACATTTTTTGATTTAGCACACTCTATAATTGCGCACCAGCTACAGCGCGTTTTAAAATCAGGGCCAATATTTCTGCCTGCACAATAAGTTGGAATAATAAGAAATGTAAAAAAAACTTAAGCTACATATTTGATAAAGGAAATGTCATATTCAGATTTTGTCGATTTGGAACTACTAAATATGAAAATAGGAAGCTGGAATAAAATGAAAGCAGTGATCAATACAAAATTATACATAAGACGTCTTACACGACGAAGACGTTCAGATGACTGTAGAATGCCCAAGAGGGGCAGCAAAACAAAACTAACAGTTAAATTTACGGCGTTTGTATAATAGTAGTTAAATTAAGTTGCCACAAAAGAAGAAAAATAATTTGATGGCACTGTATAAGATGAAATCACATTCCGATGTGCTACGCCGCCTTCTTTAAAAAATTATAATCACGATTCACGATTACTCGAATAATGATTTGGTAAATTTATGATTTTATTATTGTAAAACAAGGGCACCCCAAAAATCTATTTAAATCCAAAATTTCAGGCTAAATCAAGATTTTCTTGAGTTTTGCTTTTTTTTTGACTTGTCATCTGCCTGAACTGAAGTGATTTATGCTGATTACTCAACAAATTGTCAACATTTTTGGAAAAGCACAGGCTAGATTTGAAAATACAGCTTAATCAGAAGTGGCGGGCTATATCTCGATATTGTAAATCAACTTTGATAGCGGAGAAAAAACAGAATGATGGCGAAAGCTCAACAATTTCTAAATTATTGTAGGTGCATAATTCCTTTGAATGGAACTGGCAAGGTTTCTATGTTGTAAGGACTTAAGAAAAGCTTATTCCCAATAAAATAACCCTTTGTGTTTCTTATCCTTACTAAAATCATCATTTCTCACATTGTTACCTTTCTTGTTGATTTTTTTGTATTTTTTTCAACAACAGCTAAGTATTATTTCAAAACGTGATATTTTCTCTAACGATTGTGGTTTAATGTTAGCGATGTTATGTTTTATGATAGGAACCAAGTTTATTTTTACTCTTATATGACAACACCAACAGATAATTAAAACCTTTTATTATTTTATTGTTGCTGTGACATAATTAATTTTGTAATTATAGATTTGCAATTTTCATGAAAACCTTCATACAAATATAATTAATTATGTATTGTACTACTCGTATATATTAATTTTATAAAAAGCTTTTCGGGTATTACGTGGGTTAAAAAAACAAAAAAAGCATTTTTTTTTTTACTACTGTGAAATATTAATTCATAATTGATAAATTATGTTTTAAAATTTATTTGTATAATTTTAATTGTAATCCTTGAATTAAATTATGTTGGTATTTAAATATTATAAAATATTTTAATTTTTTTACGTACGCACTATTATAATAATTAATAAATAATTAAATGTTTTGTAATTTTTTTAATTATTTATGGCACATGTTTCAAGCAATGATGCATTTAAAAAATATATTCGATATATTGTGAGACTCTAATTGCGGAGTTTAACATGAGTAGAATATCGACTCAACATAATTTTTTATAGAAACAAAATATTAACAGAAATGGCATTCACAACATTTTTCTACTTGTTAATCAGAAAAAATGGAGAGGCCAATCATTTATAATATATTTACCAAAAAAGTAGAAATATGAAAATCCCCCACCGTACTTTAACCCAAAAGTCATACAAAGTGTATCGATTCCAAAAAAATGAAAACCGTCCTTGAGTTTTTTATGTGGTAGTTTGGTTTCGTACTGAAAAGTTAGCACGAACAAAAGTACGGTCTACTCTTCAGGTAGTTATGACCAAACTACAAAAATAAAATTCTAACTTCATACATTAAGTATGAGGCAAGAACGTACTGACTTAGCGAATTATATTCACGTATTATGAACTTCAATGTAGGTATCTCTTTTGATGTTTCCAGGAATAATTTATCTAAATTTATTATAGTCGGTGACTTCAATTTTTTCTCGATACCTAATTAGTAGCAGTTCTTCACCTAACCATGTTAGAAATAGTCAAAATGGACTTCTTGATTTGTTCCTTTCAACAACAAATAAGATTTATATAAGAAACGCAGATTACATACTTAGTAAAGCTGATGGCACAGTTCCGCAACATCCGAGTAGATGTGGCATCAAAAAGGAACAGATTTCTTGTTTGGTATTCGTACAAACTACATAATATTTCTTGTTAAGGTGAAATAAAAAGCACATACACGTTTTATATCACGCAATAATCAACTGGCTTATCCTTTGTAATTACAGGAGACGAATGAATTGGCGTTAAAAAAATGTGGTTTCACTCTATTTGTACTGTCAACGAAAATAATTCTTCGAGAGTAAATATCCCAGCGGTAGACGTCACCGCAATTTCTCATCAACTGCCTTGATGGGGTGCTGAGGATGAAATTAATATACTTCTTGAAGGTAATTCCTTGCACCAATGAAGTTGGTAGCATTATCGGAATATATTGAGCGGCACAGCCTTCTTTTACTCATAAATCGACGTAATATACCCAAAAATGACTCGGCGTACGAAAATACTTTCCGCTGTATAAATACCGCTGTATACCTCAATTTGGATTCATTCGTCTCAGGGATTCGTTGTTGAATTGGCCAATATTTTTCATCCTTAGCCAGCCAGGCTAGCCCATTCCACCATAGTTTGTTCTTAATGATTTTTTCCCCTGTTTTCTCTCGAGTTGCGAGTTTCAAATTGATTAGCTCATATTTAATGGCTCGACTTGCTTCTCGACGTATACGCTGATCACCTCGCCATAGAATTAGTTGATGTTAAGTATCTTTTTTGCTAGCCAAAACCTGCCGGACATTTTTTCGATGTGCCCAACTAATACATATCCCTTTCGTGTTTACAAGAATAAAAAAACTTACTTTATCATAAATCCAACCTACACAAATATGTTGGTAAATAGAAATGTTAAAAAACATTTTTTCTATATAAATTTTCCTAGCAACAATAGCCCAACTTACAAAATTGTGTGACGATTTATAAGTAATTAACTCTTAAACTTTAATCATGAACCGACCAACACAAATGTGTAAGTATGAACAACGTTTTCTTAAACGATTAATGCTCAATTTGTAACACAAATGTGTATAATACCTTCAACAATCCAGCCCAATTTAGTTTTAAGTGTTATTAAATTGATACCATCTACCTTCTTTCTAGCATGTGCCCAAGCAATTCAAAAACGATGACTGCGACGATCAGCATGTCGATGGCTTATAAAAATATGGGTCGGCCAGATTGATTTTTTGTAGACTCTTTATATTACTGATATCAAATTCAAAGGAAGGTATTGGAGATATGATCTTCGGAATAATCAACCCCTTCAAACTTATTGGATGCGTTTCGCATCTACTTACTACCTAATAATTGTTGTTTGTGAAATGTTTACACACCACAATATTTTGGTATCATGTTTCTTCAGCCAGAAAACCTCTGTAACACGTTCATCGCGACTTTAATATCTTCTTATGTGTTCCATTAAAAAACCTAAATAGTAGAGTTAAAAGAAATTGAATAAAATACTTGGCAAAGACAATTGATCCACTTTTGAGATATGTTATTGTAATGGTTGAACTTATACAAATTTTTTTAATGTTACGTTGGGTCCTCTCATGAAATATACCATAAAATTTCTATGGTAAGCAGTGACAAACCAATAGATGGGCTCTAACCATAAAATTACTACATAAAAATATCAATTTGCAGGTTGTTTTGTTAATTTTTCATTCAAAGGATGTTTCGGCTGAAATATGACGGGAGGTAACTTTCGGCTGAGATAGGCAAGACACTATCTGCATTATCGATCTTTTTATTTTCGGCTGAAAACTCTCGTGTAACTTTAATGGTATATTCATATTTCTAAATTAACCTGCAACACTTTGGTGATGGCAAATAATATCGTCAATATTTCCAAAAATAAATTATCTAATAAACTCTCTTAGTAATAAACCTCGTACCTGCATCTTATTAACAAGTTACTAAGCAATTCCCTTAAACGAAACTACGTTGTTTTGTCGGAGTAGCAGCCCAAGACGTTCAGAAGTAGACAGATTTAAGCATGCGAGCAGCTCGATATATAATCGATTCAGTGATAGTGATAAGAATGTAACCATACCGGCTATGCATATTCCAAAATAGATCGATCAAAATAAATGTACAGTGATGTCAGAGTAATCGGGTCGATAAAGTTCTTACAGTTCCGCTTAATGAAGCCAAACTAATCGCAATCGGGCACGCTACTAGCCCAGTCGAACATTTTCATGTCGTAAGCGAAAAGAGGGCAACTGGTAAACTCAAAGCAGGGAACAATATCATTGATAAACAATGTAAATAATAAAGGAGCAATATTATGGTAAGTTATGTAGCCTGCGAAATAGATGGGAACAAAAATCAAAAATCCTAATCAAAAAATGGTTTTCGGCGGGAAAGGTAAGAACGCAGCCATTCAATTGGGATGAACTGACAATTTAAGTTCTTTCTGAGGGGTAAATCTTCTCAAAAGCATTCGTAAAATCAATATAAACCAATTCAAATAGCTGGGGTATAATGAAGAGAATGGATACTAATAGTTACTCGATAATTACTTACCTCATTTAGTGGGGTGGATGCAAGAAATTTTCCAAGGCTCGGGCAAAAACTCACTGCGTACACTTTCATTAAACATGAAGGTAATTGGACGGGGCAAACTTTCAGCACAATATTTGATACGCCACACTTACTAACATCAAGATTGATCAAGCAATCTCGAATTTCTTTAAATTTTAAAATAATTAAAGTCCACAGAGCTGCTAGCATTTACAGACATGGTTGAGGGTATCGTGGATGGTTCGTATATACTAATGCTGAAAAAACTAGCAAACTAATTTCATGGTGGAGCTATTTTAAGTCATAGGTTACGGAAAACTAACCGATTTTCTATAACTATTCATGAAATTCCAGAACTAATTTGGACTTGATGTCAATTTCTTTTCGATTTGCACTATGCATGTATTCCTTATTATGTATAAGAACTACTCCCGACAAACAATTGTTAACCGGAACAAGATTCACGGTTTCCAAACCGTAAAAAGTCGGTTAAAAATTAAAGCAAAACAGAAAATAACTACACGAAGGCTATCCGATTTAAAAAAAGACGGAGAAAGCAAATATTAAGCGAACACAACTAGATTATTTAATAAAATTTACTTATCGACAGTAACCGATTCAAACACGAAAAGAAAACGCAACCTAGTCTGTCAAAAAACATAGGATATTATTGTCTTAAGTCGGTTATAAATCAATACTAAAATGTTTAGTTTAATAGGTACCGCATACAGTTTAGGTTCCTGTAAAATTATTTACATTTTACGGCCAAGTGGGCTGTAAAGTATCCCGACAAACATTATTATTAAACGCGACAAGCTTCATGGGTTTGAGACCTACTATAATTTAAACTTTTTGCGGTCCCTATCAAAATACAATTCCTTACGTCATTAAACGCCTAAATAATCTCATTTAAATTTCCATCACGTTTAACCCTTAGCGGCCAGAAGGGGTGGATATGTACCCCAGGCCAAATAACCTTAATTTAAGTTATCAAAAACTACGGAAATCATACTTGTCGCGCCATATATAGGTTGTCGAGGAATGTAGGTTACTTCGGAAGGAGTAATGATTTTTTTTTTTCTGAAAAACGTCATTTTTCTTGACTTTGCGCATATTTATTTTTTTTTTTTTGTTAAATTATCTTGATATTGGCTCTTGTAAACCATATTGGAAATTGAAAAACATGTTTCAGAATTTCCATGAATGTTTTGGAGTCTCAATATTTTAAATTTGCCTTTCTAGACCAATTTTTTGACTAGGGTGAAAAATCACCCTAGTGTGGCCGCTATGTTACGGGAGCGAAGTGTGGCTGCTAAGGGTTAATAAAGCGTTTAAAAAGCGTAGTTGGCATTTCCGAAATAAAAATAAAAGTTATTAGAAAAAGAATCATTTAAACCAGTGCTTCTCAAACTGTGGGCCGCGGCCCCTAGGGCTGTTGCCAGAGGAACCTTAAAATCTCCCCTTAATATATCTAATACACCATACAACTTTCTCGCATACAAAATTCTGAACCTGCATATTATCAATAACCGCTACGGTTTTCTGTACTGTAATGGTGATGTGCATGCATATCAATTCCACAATCACGAGGATTTTGGTAGACAAGTTCTTATTCTATAGTGAAAATGAACAGGAATTTCAGATGGCAAACATTGATCTACGGGACAATAAATCATGGTTAAAAATTAGCCTTTTTATTAAGTAACAGCATTTTTAAATCAGAGGTGCATAGGATTAGGTCTATGAAAATTTGCGAAATTGGATAAAGAAAAGGTATGTATTTAGTATGTAGTTTTAAAAGGTTAATCGTTCTTTAATTTAATTTCAAATTTCAAATGGCAGCTTGTCAAATTTTCTTCAACCATTTCGCTCAATTGGCTTCAACAAGTTGCGGTCAAATCAGATTAGCGTGCAAAAATTGAATTTTTAAAATTTAGAATAGTCGCTCAAACATGTTTAGCTTTAACTTTAGTTAGTCATTTCGGTATCCGGAGCTCCACTCATACGTCCAGCTAAAATATTTAGTTTTGGAATTTTCGCTGTTACATGTAATTTTAATAGTTCCTTATGTAGAATTCTACAATTTTTGTGTATATGGGAATTTATTTACCTGTAAATAGGATGAATGCAGGAATGCGAGACATCTGAGATCATTGAACCAGAATGCTTAAAATGCCTAACTGTAAATTCACTAATATTGAATAACAATTTTGCGAGCCCTGGATTTTATTTTTTCGGTTTCGGGGGCCGCAGTGTGTAAAAGTTTGAGAAGCACTGATTTTAACAGTTTACAAGAAAAACATTTTTCGTAATCAGTGTGTGATAGATGCTCTGCCAGTGAAATCTAGACATAAAGAAAGCTCGGAATGCATCACAGGTCCAGGTATTACTCCTTATTATTGTTAGTATGGTTTAGCGGCTTTTTTGTGATGCCAATCAAAGTCGTCGATAATGGATAATGACGGTCTGTCAGTAGAAAATGATTTGAAGATTATTATTATTATTATTTTATTTTCTATAAAAATTCATACATAAGTTAAGCTTAAAATTACACATACAATAGTTCAAAGTCATTAAAAATTATAATAGGGATAACTTATGGCCAAGACCAGTATCAGTTACCTATTTAACATTATTATGCAATGAAACATAACGGTGGTGGTGCATTAAATATAAAAAAAATAAAAAATATAAAAAATAAATCAATTAAGAATAAATTAAGAATTATAGTAAATGAAATAGCTATATATATTATGTACATTTCCATTTTAAAAAATATAATTAAACATTATTGTAAAAAATAAAAAATAAAAAAATACAGAGAAAGCAAAAAAGAAAAAATACTAGAATTAAGAAACCTGATAATGTATACTGAATAGAAACGAGATATCTTTATAATTCATTAAATATATTTTTACTTTGCAAGCAAATTTTCTTAAAGTAGTTTCAAAATTTATATCACTTGGTAAATTATTATATAATATAGGGCCAATTACAGTGAAGTATCTCTTAAAATGAGCTGTTTTTGGTCTGACAAAAGTACACAAATTATTTCTTCTTAGATTGTAACTTTTAAGCACTCTAGCCAGACGGTTACCACTCATTTTAAAAAATAACTTCAACACCTTGAACACAAACAGATGCAGTAACGGTAATATTGCGTTTGTTGAAAATATAGGCCATGAAGAATGATGCTCCTTTTTGAAAGCCATTACCTTAACTATTCTCTTTTGAAGAACTACAATTGGATTTAATGTACTATTACTTGAACTACCCCAAAATGATCATCCATACGTTAACTTAGATTGTACAAGTGCATAATAAATCATTTTTAGTGTATCGGCTGGAACCAGAGTCCTTAATTTATAAATGATACTTAAAGTCATGAAAAGATATTTTTGCAAAGAACCACAATGTAATTTCCAATTAAGATTAGAATCTAAGATAAGCCCCAAGTACTTGAATTGCGAAACTTTTTCAATAAAAAAAACACTTAAATGTACAAGTGGAATGGTCACAACCATATGAATGTAATTTTACTGGATAATCAAAATTTTCAGAAGCAGAATTCCTAATTTTAAATTCCATGATTTTCGATTTGTCACTAATTATCATTTGGCGCTTATCTAGCCAACAGCATAATAAATGCAGATCATCATTAATCATTTGTGATATGCTGCTATAATAAGTATCACTATAAAGCAAAACTAGATCATCGGCAAATGCAACTATTTTACCATTAAATTTCAACTTAAAAACTGAATTCAAATATATCAAAAAAAGAACTGGCCCGAGCACAGATCCTTGCGGCACGCCCCTACTATATACTAGTGCATCACTAAATTCTTTATTAATTTTCGTTTGATATGTCCTATTAGATAAATATGATTTAAAAAATGAAAATACTACACCTTGAAACCCTAAAAGATCCAATATTTCAATAAGATTATTGTGATTGACAGTATCAAATGCTTTCATCAAATCAATCAACAAAGCAATCACTTTGTTTTTCCCATTAATTTTATCATGTATTAAATTAAGAACTTTGGCTAATGCATCTTCAGTACCTACCAAATGCCTAAATCCAAATTGATTCGAAGAAAAGAAATTTTTCTTTTCAAGGAAATTTAACATTCTTACCTTCACTGTTTTTTCAAATATTTTTGAAAAAATAGAGAGCAAACTAATAGGCCGATAATTGGTGAAACTAGATTTAACTCCTTTCTTGAAAACCGGAATTACGATAGCACGCTTAAAATGCTCTATGAATTTTCCAGTCTGGATGCTTAAATTAAAAATATGCGATAGAATAACACATATACTAGAACTCACCATCTTTACGGTAAAATTACTAATACCATCATAGGAATTAGAAAAATATGCATTACTATCTACAATCGGTTCAAAGAAAAAAGAATCATTAGAAGCTTCATATATTGGTTGCGAATGATTATGAAGTATATTGGTAGGAAAATGGGTATTAACTAAATCACTTGCGACATTGGAAAAATAGTTATTAAATAAATTCGCCAATGAAGCAGAATCAGAAATTATATCCCCATTAGGATCTTTGATACCAACAATGCGATGAGCAGAATTCTTTCCTACTATACCATTAATAAGCCTCCACTGCTTCTTACAATTTCCTTTGAAGTTCTCAAATTTACGGTTAAAAAATAGTCTTTTTTGATTTTCAATTTCAATTTTTAAATTTTTAGAAATACTTTTGAAACGATCACTTAGCTTAGTATTTGCTGGATGCTTTTTAACCAAAGTCGCTAATTTATTTTTAGTGTTGATCTTTCGCAAGAGACATTTATTAATCCAAGGTCGCAAGGCTGTCTGCTTATGTTTCACTAGTTCAAAAGTGGTTGCACTATATAAGTGATGTTTAAATGTAACAAAAAATAAATTAAATGCCAGATTAGGATCATCAACTAACAAAACATTGTCCCATGTTTCCTTAGACAATGGAAAGTTCAACCTTTCATAATCAACTATTCCATGTAAATCACTCTGTACATTCCGAATTGGTGTCGAATGGACTAAATTATTAGTTAAAGTAATGGTAGCTAAAATCATAGCATGGTCAGTTATATCATAATCAACAACATTACACTGAACTTCATATTCACTATTTAGTCTGAAAAACATATGGTCTATACATGATTTTGATTGCATACGAGTTATTTCATTAACGCCACTTTCAAATCCAAATGATGGTCACATAATCAAAGCATTATGTTGGAAAACCTAAAATATTAATGTTAATATCACCAATAAGAAGAATATTTCTCACTCCCTGTTTCGTAAGATTAGATAAAATATGGCCTAAATCTCCAACAAAATCCGAAATATTACCGGAGTGTAATCTATAAACGCTTAATAAAGCAAATTTTATATTTTATACCACCACAGCTTATATATTTTTTTTTTTTTTTTTTTTGCTGGCGCTACATCCCATAGAGGGATTTAGCCGCTTCATTTGAAGTTTCGTAATCATTATTTTTAACAGATAATGAATGATTAATTCATTGATCAAACATTAACCAGCCGTGATTTTTTCATCACCCGCCGGGAATCGAACCCGGGACCTCCGGAGCTTAAAGCTAGTGCTAACCACTGTGCCACCGGGGCGGCAACAGCTTATATGGTTTAAAGAAATATCCGCATTCAAGGTATTCAAACATGAAAATTCATTCGAAATACTACTATTAATAAAAACTAAAACGTCTCCACATTTATACTTATTATTACAATTTGCAAAATGAACATAATTATCAATACTATAATTATTTACTTCATAATCAAAGATATGCGTTTCAGTCAATACAACTATATCAGGCTTCAAAGTAAAAGATGACAAATTGACTAAAAAATTATCGAAATTTTTGCGAATTCTACGTATGTTTTACAAAGAAACATGAATGCTACTCAAGGAAACATCACCAGTATTAATATTATTATCTAGCATAAATTGATCTGCAACATTATTATTATATAACATTTTTTTTTTTTTTTTTAAATTTAGACATTTAACTATATCGTCAAAATCAGTCAATTTATGCAAATAATATATTTTAGAGCTCTGTTCCTTACATAGCATTAT
Organism: Tipula helvola; assembly: GCA_963556165.1. Lineage (NCBI taxonomy): Eukaryota > Metazoa > Arthropoda > Insecta > Diptera > Tipulidae > Tipula > Tipula helvola. The sequence goes on along the minus strand of OY744481.1, from coordinate 300,129,315 downwards.
CTTACCATCACGATTCCATAGATACTTAAAATTATATGTGTCTTTAAAAATTTTTGCGCTTCGCAAAATTTCACACTGATGAATGGTCAGGCTATCGTTTATATATATAAGTCCTTTTAGGCCAGGAAAAAAAGTTTCTGATGAAATTTTCGGCTTCAGCTTATATTTTGTTTCCATAACATGATGTTTGAATTTATGCGATACAAATTTTACGACTATTATTGATTCATTGTTGACCTTCTTTGTTGAATTAATATTTTCAATATTGTTAGCGGTAAATTTAACTTTAGAAGTATTTTTTCTCGTACAGATATCAATATCGGTTTCATTCAGATGTAAATTAAGAGAGCTGTTTATTATTTGTAAGGCTGTTTGACAAACATTTTCACTGCTGATAAACGGTACACCAAACAAAACAATTTCATACTGCCGCAAATTTTGATTCAAGCTTTCAATAACTTGTTCTTTACTATCCATAATTTTATTAACTGAGCAATTATATTTTTCAAACTATTTTCTAGGGATTCAATTCGTTTTAAATAGTTGTTCAGAAAATTACTGTTTTTCTCTAAGTTAAATTTTATGCACTTGTTTTCACCCTCCATATCCATAAGTTTATTATATATTATTTCATTAGTTATTTTATTATTAGAATTAGCTACACAATTATTACTGATATTGATATTAGAACTATTGTTTTTTTCTAAGGCACACTCAACACAACACCAATCATTATTGTTTTTATTCAAATTGTCAGTTTCAATTTTGCTGCAAAGTTTTGTTAAATGAAACTTTCTCTTACAAATCGTACATTGACAACACGGGTCGCCATTTTTCAACACATCACAACAAAAGCCACATTTCGCCATTTTTATAGAACTAAGTTTTGTTTAATTATTATTATTTACGACAACAATTATATTCTCAAACAAGAAATGATTATTAAAATGATTAGTAAATTTCACTCAAACAAATAAACTATTTAAAAACAAAAAATTTAGTTACACAATTTCTTAACTTTAATATTTAATTTTATTTATTTATATTTTTGGTTTTCGTTATTGACACCACCAAAGTCAACGAGCGAATGACATCAAACATCAAGTCAAACTGTATCGGGCAGATTAAAAGCATACCCATTGATGGGGAGTTGATCGTTTAGACATACTGATGTTATCCTAGCTGGATGACAATAAAGATGTTGGGTAGTATAACAGGAACTGCAATGACGTCGAGACTATCATATGACAGGCTACCAACGCATTACAGAATCTTCCATAGCAACCTATACCCCGCCCCTCTAAGCCTTGTATTTAAATTATATCTTTCCTTTCTATGAACGATATAGTCAGGTGGAAAGAATTCTTCAGGATACATACTGTGATAGTATTGAGGTGAAGCCCCCACGATCTGAGTTTACTTGTCGGATTCCAGCACTGTATATTTCGTGATTCTGAAAAATACGTCGCCTAATAAACACGTCATTTGGCCAATTAACCGTGAACATAACTTTTCTTTTAAGCCGGCATCAACTTCCAATTTAAACTTCGGTTTAATTGGTACGGAGGTTCTCTATATTGATGGCAATTTAAAAGATAAATAAATTTCTGAATAACCTACAAGGATATTAAAAGATATAGTCTATAATAAAATCGATTTAAGTATTCAAAAGTTAGCAATTTCACTGATTTACCATAGATAACCTATATTAGTGAAAATTAAGAAATTGGAAATAAATTATTTCAAAATGTTGCTTTATATTGTCCATAAAGCTGGCACTGTCATCTGGTATCCATAAAATCCCATTCGAATCTATCGATTCGATGACTTTATTAGATTTATGTTGAGAACATGTACATGATGTATGTAGTAAGTAAATTGATCCTTTTTGGACTTTTATTATTTTTATTACATGCTTGAGTTTAAAATAGCCATAATATTATTAAAGATATAAGTTTATTTTATCCAAATTTATTTGAAATTTATTAAGTTTGCTTGGTGTGCTCGTAACTTTTTTTTTTTATTTATTATAACCATAAAAAATATGATTTCTGCAGAGTTATGAAAAAGGGATTTTCATAAACATAAAAAAAAAATGTTTTTTTATTTTTTTTGTTTGGATAATAATTTAAAAAAGAATTATGTATAAATGAAACTAAAGAGGAAAATGATCCTTTTCCGGCTAGAACTTGAATTTATTTTGAAATCGTTTTTAAGTGCGGTGCTTTAAGTTTAGGGCATCACAATTTGTCAAAATAACTTGCAAATAAAATAAACAATATTCGTCGACCATACCATTTTATAAGTTTTTTTTTTCGGGTTATTGCTAGTTTGGCCAACAAGCGAAAGATTGCGAACTCGGATTATTTAAGATATTAACGATATAATGATACAGAAATGATGTATTGAAAATTTTATTAGCAATGACATAAAATAGTTTTATATTATCAATATAAATTTCAATCAAATCGTAATCAGTTATATAGGGACGTTATAGTTGCACTTAAACTTAACTGGGTTCAAATACGCCATGAATTCTGTTTTAAATTTTATTGGTCGTCCTTCAAAGTAAATTTGTAAAAATAATGCAGCCATAAATCAAATATGCATTTGTCAACCTACTTACATAAGAAATTAATTTAGCGACGTACAAATAAATCGAAAATATGAGATAGTTTATAAGTTAAATTTATTATTAAAAATAATAAATTTAGAATGTTTAAATAATTTACAGAGTTCTGATAACACTAAAAATTTCATACAATCGATAAGAAACCTTATTTTAATTTTTATCCCACAATTTGTATACAATAATTCGCAATCCAGACTGTGTATTCATTTATTACCAATATTACAAATTCCGTATACATATAGGTATACTATGTATGGTTTATCAACATATCCGTGTAATGAAAATCAGCGATAAGCATCTAATATTTTGGTGTAATATGACAATACAGCGAGAAAAATCCCAAAACAAAATAATCTTGAAAAATTCATTTTAATCCCTTCTGCGAGTATTATGTTTTCGCCCCAGCGCAATATAATTTTGCCATTCCGCCAGCAGCCATGTCTCCCTTGGTGTGTTAAATACCCCCAGTATTTTCTTTTATGTAAAATGTATGCTTTTACTATTGTCAACGAGTTATTTTCTATTTAAAATTTATGACTTTCAGATGTTACAATTTGAGCAGCAAACAAAAAAAAAATAGAAAGACGAAAATACGGAAGAACAGTAAATACGGAATACACACAGAAGATGCAAAATATTATGATGTTGATATTTTCGACAATACTCGAGGACATAAAAGACAGAGTATTTAACGATGATAGATTGTTTAACATACATCCATTTATGTATATGTAAATCATAAATGAATATAAGTTGTTCGAAATGATATAATTGGATGCGTTACATTATAATTTATATCTTATCAACTACTAATTGTAAGTTTGTAACTAAATTAAGAATTAACAAAAAAAAATTAAGATGGCTTACTAAAATGTTACCCCTTTTTTACTAAATTTATATTTTGCTCTTTATGGTAGAGCCATATAAGCGTTCAGCCACCTCTAAAATATCTTTTGTGCTTGGACCCTGCTTAATTATCCGTCCAGTCAATATTCAGGCTCTTAATGAACCTGATAATACTGCCGGTACACGATACATACTATCTGGGCTCATTGCTCTCCCTCCTATATATTTACTATAGCATGTACTCTGCTAGAAAGACGATAGCATTGGTACCGAAGCACTTCGAGAAGGCAATCCCACTCTCGTATATTCCTACCTCCGCCCAGTCTACCGCTTTGATTTTACTCTTACGAGTTGCTGGGAATAGTAAGTCTCTTGTAGGTCACCAGCTATACTTCCGGAAGGTTAAATAAAACTAGAGGGTGCCTGGTATCCAGTCTACATGCTTGTCCGGACTGATTAACCTATCAGCCATTCATCCATCGGCATATACTGTTTCACCTTAGATTAGGATTTTTTGTGAAGGTTTTCTCCTTTAGCGCCGTACTTTAACCTGTGCCAAATGACCTCAGTTACCAGTTGACCAGTTTACCCCTTACACAATTGTACCCATCATGCAGTACCCTAATACATGACCAGAAAAGCTCACGTGATGCGCACCCTACTGGAAGGTTACTGATGGTAGATTAATCTACTCATCTTTGGTACCTTCCAATAGACGCCAAACCACCATTGTAGGGGTAACTGTTGGCTAGGTACACTAAATGAAATACTTCTCAGACATGACTCTTTAAAGGTTGAGTTTATACAAATTTTAATATTTTCTCTGAGCATTTTTAAGGATCACTATTGGTAAAGTACTTTCATGAACCATTTTCCAGATTAATACCAGTTTTAATATTTTCAATGGGCTTTTCGTTAAAATAAAACAAACTATTCTGGAATCTGCATAATTGTTAGCTAGGTACACTAATTGAATTGGTTGAATTTATAAAAATTTTAAAATTTTCTAGTGCCCCTTCATTCAAACAAATTTTCCCGGGCTCCGCACACATGAAACTTGACCTGATAAATTTTTGGTTAGTAACTATTGGCTAGGCACTTTTATTGAACCGCTTTCCAAACATGACACTTTAAATGTTAAATTTCTACAAATTTTTAAATTTTGCATCAGGCTCTTTTCATCAAACTTAACGTCTAATTCCTATGGTAAGCAATGACAAACCAAAGTACAGACTCATTTCCATACCGCCACAAAAACAATATCTGGAAATAGGTACCAGTTATAGGGTTATTTAGAATTTTTTTCATTTTATTTGTATACGGTTCGGCTGATAACTTTCGGCTGAGATAGCCAAGTCACTATCTGCATTACCGACATTTTTTTCGGCTGAGGTAATTTTAATTCCATATTATACGGTGTCGGATTAATTTATTATTCTTAAAGACACCTGCGGAATAATTGTTGGAATTTGGAAGGTAAAATATTTCTTCGAAGAGTTTGAAAAACAGTTCACCAACATTTTTTAACTGTTTTTTATAACCAGGTAGAAGGATGAATTCTCACAAAAAAGTTGGGTTTTCCAAATTTTGTACTGTTTGCGTTTTGCACGTAACATTTGAATCCATATCTTTAGAAATACTCAATGTTTCAGCATCGAATAACCCGCATCTGGTAATTTCAACTATAGTCCTATTTTTTCTTTCAGCAACACCATTTTGAAAAGGACGATAATCTACAGTATATTGAACATCAATTCATCTTGATTTTAAAAATAGCTACTTATATTTTTACTAGTGTATTCAGCGCCACGATCAGAGCAACGCATTTTTATTCTTTTGTTGAATTGCTTCTGATGTATTGCGCAACAAGTAAGTGACTGTATATTGTGTATGACCATCAATAAATGTCAAAATGTAGCCTTTTTTTCATACGGAATGCTTTACAGCCTTCTTTTGATTCTGTTTCTTGAATCTTCGTCATCTTCCTTTCTAAACAAATACCACAATTCTCATTCATGTTGCAATCAATAATATCAACACCTTCTGTATGTCTCACAATCACCAATTTCTGGATAACTTTAATGTCACGATGACCGCATACACAGTACTAATAATGAACACAATTATAGCCTAGATGAACTTGAAGTGAATATGCCAGATTCGATATTTTTAATATACATATATAAATTTCCATTTGTATATCCAACCGCAATTGGTTTTTCATTGAAATTTATTTAACACGTCATTTCTGGCGTAAATTTCACAATAAACCCTTATGGTCTAATTTCGAAACAGAAATTAAATTTGTATCAACTTTTGGTACATACAAAAGATCTGTAACAATCTTCTGACTACATTCGATAACCCTTCCGCATCCGTCTCTCCTGAATCATCAAGATTTTCATCATTTGCCGAAGTATGCAAAATCCATGAATGTAGATAAAATAATTTATCTTTACGTTGGTCTGGATGTAATAGGGCAATTTCTTGAACTTGGGGTTTCAGTTCTCGTAGTTTATTGCAACAGAGTTCAAGTTCCGCGGAGATTTTCGTGCCGATAAATGCGCTTTCTGAGGTGAACTAACCGTTTTTTAAATTCATTTGTTAGTGCTTCATCTAAAAGTTTTAATTGTTCGCTTAGGGATCCTGTTATTTTCCGAATGACGCATTCAATTTCAAGCTCCATTTTGACGCGATTTTTTTTTCCCCCAATTAATAGGTGGAGAGGAAAGTATTGTTAATTATATACTTAATAATATTAATGTTATGTGTACTGTAAAATGTTAACAAAAAAAAATTAAAATTTATGAAAAACCAACTATAATTCTAATAAATATAAATTGTTTTCGGCTTTTTTATAGACAACATACTATTTGTAATGACATACTCATTATTTTCGATTTGGCAAATCAGAAAAATAATGGAGTCATACTCCTAATCCTAATATATCTACCAGCAAAAGTAGAAAATATTCATCCCCTCCCCCCTTTTCTTTCCCGCAGAGTCAATACAAAGTGTATCAACTCTCAAAAATGAGAAATCTCTTTGAGATTTTGTGTTGGTAATTCGGTTTCGTACAGAAAAGTAAGGTATGTCATTACAAATAGTATGTTGTCTATAAAAAAGCCGAAAACAATTTATATTAAATCAGACAATTTTAACATCGTAAATTCTAATAAATGTAAATTATCCTTGATTTAATCAACCTTTAAATAATAAATTAAATGTGTTGTAATATTTTAATTAACCGAATACTAAAGATTACTTCATTGGTGATGATTACAGATGACATGAACTTACAGTTACTTATACTTTATAAAATTAACTGAAATTTAAAGCATGTGTATTATTCTTCTTAGAACTCCTGATTCATAGCAAAAACAGTCTAAATAACTGGAATTCATGTTTGTATATAAGAACAATAAACTATGTACGTCATCAATTTTAATCAAGCACCTAACATTCACATTCTAGATCAAAATAATTTTGAAAACACGTGTTAGTGGAAAATAAATATGCGCATACCCAAGATAACCATGGTCATCACATCACATCATCAATAACAAATGGGTCTCGGTCATCGTATTTACATGGGGGTAATTTTGTTTGATAACCCTTATCATAAGCTAATTAGCTATATATCTCACATTTCTAAGACATCTCTGTATTTCGGCCAATCGAATAACTATGTAGCTCTTCAGTTAAAAATTATTTCATTAGTGCCTCAATCAATTAAAAAGAAAACTTTTATTCAATTTTTATTATTGGTCTTAACGAAACTTTAAAAAATGTCTTACATTGCTTACATTTTTTTGTTATTTCGTCAAATTTTGTACCGCCATGTTTTGTTATTTTTCTGATTTTGTTGAAAACTTCAGAGCCGTATAAAAGACAAAAAAAAAAACTCTGTTATGATCATTTTGAGTAATTTCTGCTAATATGGCAAATTTCAAATGAATCTATAAAATTGATTGAGAATAAACTTTGTTAAATTATTGAAACAATTGTAAACCATTGGAAATTATACTCAATATACTAATTGTGAAAAAATGTTGGGTTTTTTTTCTTATATTTTTTTCCCCGTCCGTATAATTTTTTCACCGTGTGACAAATTGGTCGATTGTGGTAAAGTGTGTTCGAAAGTGCAACGTTATTGTGAGGTGCAAATCAGCTACCCGTACAAAGAGAAAAAAAAGTCTATTTGGGTTTGTCGCTGTGTATCCTGAGTAGATGTGTTCCAGTATATGAATATCGCGATTGTGGAATTACTATACGGAGTAACAGACACCATCTCATCATTGAGGATAAGTATCGGCAAAATTAATTTTTTTTCTCTCATTTTAAGATTAGAAAAACAGTTGCAGTCAAAATTGTTTTAAAATAATTATTTTTTCTTATTAATGTAATTTTTTTTTTTTCAAACTTAATTGAAAGTTTTTTTTGCCAGTGGCATTCATTATGGGTTTGTTTTTATTTTCTTGCGTACATATGTAAATAATTTCTTTCTTTTGTAATATAATGTGTTCATAGGCAATTATTTTTTTTTCGGGAAGCATTGCGTGGTTGTTGGGAAGGGCATACGGTCTCGAGTTAGTTTGTAAATTGTTGGGGTTACTTTTTTTTTTCCTGCACATGATTCTCGTTTTTTTGTAGTAGGCCGATTGTTCGGATGCATTCTGAATCTTGAACCTCCCAACCCTAATCATCTCGGCTTAAAAGAACAGCTATCATGTGCACACCATATGGGGAATAATCTGCAAGGCCAACCGCTACAAATCTCATTTCCGTCGTACCAAGTAACAAACTTATTTTCCATATTCATAAACTTCATCAAAAAATCGTTTAACAATCGCATTTCCATCGTACCTGACGAATTTCATAATAATCGTATTCAAAATTACCAAATTTTTTGTCTGTACCAAGGTACAGGCAAAGTAATGGTCATATTCCAAAAATGTATCCAAAAATCATTCTAGATGCTGAGAATACTTTGAATTTCCAAAATATACGAAAAATAATGCATTACAAACTTATAAAAGTAATGCCATTACCTGCAGTTTACAAAAAAAACACAATAATTTTTTTTGGAAAAGTGGCATTTTTATTTAGTTCATATTCATGTCGATTCAATGTACATCTTCTATTCTCAATATCTTCTATTATTCTATACTTTTGTATGAGAATTTTTAAATGTCAAATTGGAAGCAAAAAATAGAATAATTGCTATTCCGCATTAAGGGGTTATACCTACCCAGTTAGAAATTTCAAAAAATCGATGTTTATTTTATTGCATTTTCGGAATGTATGTATATATATTTGAGTATATTCTCTAAAAATTTTAAATCGATCCGGCAAATATTCTTGAAGATACACACATAAACAAAAATTTTACGATGTAAATTTAAACGTCTTTTGAAACTTTGAATGCGTTTTTCTCAAAACGGTGTTTAAAGTCGGTGAGCACGATTTCTCAAAAACGGCTCAACCGTTCGGTCTGAAATGTTAACACAACCTTTTAAGATATATTTTTCAGGTATTGATCGAAGGAATACGATTTTCGATAACTATTTCTATTTTTTTAAAACAATTTAACCAAAAAATGTTGGTCGAAAATCGGAATTTTTTTTTCTCAGGATCCCCATTTTGTCAAGAAACAAAATTTCGTCTATTCCTTCGATCAATACCTAGATTTATCTATCCACTAATATAATCTTCTGTTTTTTTTATTTCAAATAATCCAAACCGGTGATCTCGTGCTCACCGCCAGACACCTTTTTTTGGAGGACCTCCGGGAGACCGCCTACAGGAGCAGTGTAAATTAATATGTTTTAAAATAAAAAATGCCGAAATAAAGTTAAAAGTTACCGCTGCATTTATTGATACTTTTTGTATTTGTCAAATAAAATCCCTTTTCAGAAAAAAAGCGTAAAAACGATTTTTTTTTTTACCTTGCAACTGAGTGTAACGTGTAACCTCTTAAAAGAAAACTAATTTTTGGATTTTTTCGCTTAGAAGATTTTTACTAAAAATAGAAGACATTAAAATGCGACTTTTATGACAAGAAGAAAAAATTTTTATTTAGATTTTTAACAAAAGTTATTAGTGTTCTGATTTTGCTACTTAAATCAAAAAATTATTTTAAAAAATGGATTTTAATTTGATGCAAAGGGAAAGAAACCGCCACAAATGGCTACGTAAATAAATTTATTAATTATTTAAAAAAGGTTTAGGGTTAAATTATTATATATTTCAGTTTTAAAAATTAGCGCTTTATTAAATATGGAGCTATTTTTTAATTGAAAATATTTCTACTATTGTAAAAATTGGCGCTGTGTTACATGGTATCCTCTACTAAATCTAAGCAATCTATTGATGCAGGAAAAATATTGTGATGAGAAAATTGCATTCCTGTATAAATTTTTCTTGTGTATTTGTGATTTCTCTGGAATCTAAAAATAAATGAATGTAAAAATATGTTACTTCCAAATAAACTGGTAACAAAAACAGGCTTTATTTATTTTTTATTTTTATTTTTTGGGCAATATGCTAAATTTAATATTCCAATTAAAATACGGCTTAAAATTACTTTCTTTTTCATTCAAACAAACGATATACTTTCGCTTCAATTTTAAATGGAAAAGCCTCTTTCCCAATTTGTTACTTTTTATCTAAGATCTAAAATATGTGTTGTATCTTCCATAACAAAAATTTAACTGCCAATTAAAATTTTATGCGAGCTGCTCTCTATACGACTACTAAACTTTGTCACTTGAAATATTTTTGGTTGAGTAGCAATCACGACTTGGGTCTACGCAATTTTTTTTTTTTAAGACTATAAGAAAAGGTAACACAATTTCACCAATTAGGAATGACTCGATGCGGAGCGAATCATTTTAATGAATAAAATCTTTACTAATGAAGATTTTATGACTGCATGCTTTAAAGCTACTGTGTTACTAAAAACCAATTCCAAATTAGATTAATTGATGAAAAATCGATTTTCGCCAGGCCAACTAAACCATTTGTATATGCACTATTTGGTTTGTAAAGTATGTATACAGAACACCACATACTATAATCGGTAAAATGTTTGTGCGATATTATGCAGCATTTGATGGTAAGAACTATTCTGTTTTGTTGATTATTATTGTGTTGTTTGGTCTGAATGGTAACGTATATTGATTAATAGATGAGCATGTGCTACTTTTATTAAAATTTTACAATTAAATCGACCTGTAAGCTGTAATAGATAGGCCGTAGAAAGAATGTGGACAAAAGAAATAAATTAAAAAATTTCGACCATTTTTTGCGAAACCAAAATTTAAATTTATAAATTATATTTTGATTACAAAAGGAAGAAGGAAATAAAACGGAAAAAAGAAAATTAAAAAATGGAAATCCATACACACAAACCGAGTATAACAACAATACAATAAAGTCGGTAACTTTTATATATAAGAAATATGCAAATATCGTAAAATGAAAAATAAAAAAAAATATTTATATTCTCAAAGAAACGTAAAATGTTCACAAAAACCAAAAAAATCTATTATTTTTCATTTCAGCCGAACGAAATAATTAGAAATTTAAATTCCACACAAAAAAATGTATTTCCTGTAAAAAGGACGAAAACGTCGTTTCAATCCGGTCACATAGTTAAAATAGAAGAATGTGAAAAATTAGACGAAACAAGTAATTTTACCTTATTCTTTTAACTTTATTTTATACAGACACACACCAATTCAGCCAAAAAAAAAAAAAAAAAGTTGCGGTAATATGCTAATTTTGCATAATATAAATGTGGTGTGAAAATAAATAATAATTTCGATTTCATTCACCTTGGTTATTTTAAAATATAAAGCTTATATCCGGATTCGTCACGGTTGGAGATGCTTCTTATAATGTTTTTTTTAGAGCTATTGTAACCAGAAATTTGATATTTCGCGCCCAACTAATTTTTCATGTTAATCCAATGTTTTGTTTAACATCTTCCAACCTTAATTAAAATTTGTAAGGTCAACTATCATTTACGCAGGATAGGAAATCAATGCGATAATTGAATACAACTAATATTGTTCTTGTTAGTCGACACGTCATCTGCCATATTATGAGAAAAGTTAATAAATTCAAAAATGTTTTAAATTAAGTTTGCAATAAATTTGGATTTGTAAGTGGAGGGGTCTTTAAAACATTCAAGGTATAACTTCAGAACTAATACTTACAAAATCGCAGTAATTTGACATGCCAATATACTAACTTTTTGTTTAACAAAACTTGTAATATAAACAGAATATTTCAGCAAAATGAAATTAAAAAAAAATCATTGTAAAATTAATGGCACCTACCATTGCGCTTAATTATAGCATTTTGTTTCATTCCTTTAATTGTGTACATTGATAATAATTTCTCGTTCATAAATGATGGTATCTGATACCTTACTGAAGAAAGCAGAAAAATTAGAAAAGTATCGATTGGTTTGATGCTGGGCAAGGAAGATTTATTTTTAAAATATTCTGGAAAATAGAGATTTCGAAACTTAAATATTTTGATTTTAGATCTTAGATATAAACCCAATTTTGCTCAGTAATTCTAGATATGTATTTATTTATTTATTTTTTTATAAAACTACCTACATTCATAGAAAAAGACCTCTCTCACGGGAATAGATCCACTCGGACCGAGCGTTCAATAGCACTGGAAGTCATGTTTTAATTTTATGATTTTTAAGTGTTGAATATAGTACTAATTACAAAAAAAAAATGTATGGAACATGATTGTATTTTTGTTGTTGTTTTTGTTTTATGGTTCTGACCTCTGATTTAAAAATGTTGTTACTTACGCAGATCAAGGTTTGCGATCTGAAATTTCTGTTCATGTTCATTGTAGAGTAAGAACTGACCTATCAAAGTCCCCGTGATTGTGGAATTCATATACACATCACATGTTTTACAAAAACCATTAACAGCATAGAAAACCGTAGCGGTCATTGAAAATAGGCAGATTCAAGCCGAGTTTTCGACTGTGATTTTTTGTGCGAATTTTTAGATTCACACTTTTCCTCCAATCAAATAACTCAAATTGATCGAATGGAAACTCCCACCAAGATAAAATATTTTTAACATTAAGCAAAATATGCGCAGACGACCAACTTGAATGTTTTAAAGCTACACGGCTCTCTAGGGCGCTGCGGCCCACAGTTTAAGAAGCACTGCACTAGAAAATATATTTGTGAACGTAACGATTGCTTTACGGATACTTTTAAGTCTTCCAGTTTCCGTAGCAAGGGGTGAACGATCATATTCAAAACTGAAAATAATCAAAAACTAATTGAGATCAAGTATATCTCAGGAAAGATTGGTTCGATTATCGAGTATAGCAATTGAAAAAGAAATTGCTGACAAAATCGATTTAAGTCAAATGATTGATGAATTTGCTACTTCAAAGGCAAGAAAAGCTAAATGTTTATACCTGAATTATACGAGTATATTATTTATTATTAAATAAATTATTGAATTGTTGAACAATATTTAGGTACTCGCTTAGTTTTTTTGTTTGTTTGTTTTTGCTTTCAAATTGAATAGCTTGAAAATGGCAGCCATGAAAGTGAAAAAGCTCGGTATTTCTATTTATTTTACTATTTTTGATTGAACTAAAATTAGTATTAACAACTGAAATCTTAAGAAGTCCGGTGTGCATTATCAGATTTTGCTAAATTGTTTAATCTCTTCATGGTGAAGTTTAAATAAAATACTACACGGATATAGCTTTTCTCAAAAATAGTATGTGTATGCTCGGCTAGCTCGCATGCAAAGATAATTGCTCGTCAAACAAAGTCGTATTTTTAATCCTTTAATGACACAATGTACTATTTGTTTGTTTTTGATCGATTTTTTTTTTTTTCTTATTTTCATTCTCTGGACACCATTTCTAACAATTTTGCAGAAAGTGCTTGCTTATCTGCTTGCTAGAGCATCGAGTATTATGCCCAAAATATTCTAATAGTATATTACCTAACATTTTTATAGTTTTAATTTACTTATAATTATGAATAATGCAGTTACATATTTAGTTATATAATTTAATGATTTGGTTTAACAAAATATTTCAACTCAAAAATTATTATGTCATTTGTGGAAATGTAATAGGTAAATCAAATAATTAGTAACAAAGCACTCATATTTCGTTTGATTTTAATCAACTTAACACTTTGTTTAATAATTATTCCATATGAGTATGTATATTATGTATAGATCTGCGTATTTATTTATAGAGTAAAACTTGAAAGTTCGGTTACGGTTCTTTAAATAATTTGTTTATTTGTTTGCTTTATAATATAATAATGCAATGAATTTATTTTGAACTGGTATTTTAGAGTTAGATGGGTTGATTGCATAACTTTTTTTTTATAATACATAAAGGCATAAAAATATATTAAATATATTTTGTTATTGTTGTATTGTAAGATGATAATAATTTTTATGTTTTCATTGCAATTTGATTACCTACCTACCAATGGTACTATTTTTTTGCGTATACCGAACATTGATTTTGCTTATTTTTGTGTGTCTAAAAACGTAATTTGTTTAACTCAATTTCTCAATTCATTATTATTGTACAGTTGTTTTGTCCCGAAATTTATGTAACGGAAATAATTTAGAAAGGTTAATGCCTTAGGGTCCAGTATCTAGATTTAACATGTAGCGGTGATGGTTTTTGCATTTTCATCCAAAGAGTGCTCAATGAAATCTTGATTATTTATTTACGCACAAATAAAATCGTATACATAATTTAAAATTTTATAAAATCGTTAAAATCCAAATTTTATTTTTGTTTTTTACAAAGTTTATTACTTTTAACATTTCACTGAATATTATATTTTATTCACTCAATTTTCCGCAGAAAAAATCACTTCGTATTTCCCTATCAATATTTTTCTTTATTTTATGTCGGTTCTTTCTTTTATTTTTTTTGTTAATTTTCTTCATCAATTCACTAAGGTATACGTGGTAATAAAAACTGTGAACATACACTCTCATATATAATATGTAGGTAAATATAACACACTTGTAACAAAAAAAAAAGGAGAAATGCAAAACTGACATAATCATAAATTGAAAAACTTTCACGTGTTGAGAAAATTTTTTATTCAATTTCCCATTTCTAATGTTATAATTTAATCTGCATGAAAAAAATTGTTGTTACCACATTTTTGTTATCTACATATATGTAATATATATGCACTGAGAATATATCTGCATATATATTGCATTTTTATCTACACGAATATAACTGTTCCAGGGTATCAACAATTTAAATAATTTCGAAATAATTTCTGCTTGACCAAATACCTATTTAATCAAAGATTATTTAAAGTTCATGCGGTTGTTAAATCACATCGATTCAGAATTTTCGATTTTTTTCGAAAAACCGTTCAACTGTATTTATTATTTGATTTACAAACAAAAAATCAACAACTCAATTTATTTGAAATTGTTTTTTGCCAGATCTGTGCTTTTATGGCGATTGTGGTTGAATGGATTTCGATTTATAAATAATATTTCGCTTGGATATTTTTTTGGAACTTTGAGGATAAATATTTTAACTGCAATAATTACTTCGGTCTAAAAAGATCTAAGTATTGAAATCCTGTTAAAAATGAGCAAACATTTGGTTGATCCAAAACCACTTCTCTCGACGTTTTGAAAGTTCCTGAATCTAAAAGAGCAAAAAAGCAAAAAAAATCTGTCTGGATGTCTGTACGCATGGCATCTCGAGAACGGCTGGTCCCATTTCGATTTTTTTTCCATAATCAGTTTCTATCATCAAGGCAGATATTTGAAAACCTTTTGGAACCTGTACGTCAAGAAACTCGGATACATGCCAGACTAATTGGCCCAAAATACCTAGTTATATAAATATTACACACATTTTTAAAATTTTTTTAAAAACACTTGTTAAATATTTCGCAAAATTACAAAAGGTTTAAAAAATCACTCGATCGATTTCGGCTTATTAGGCCATCATCAGGAGTATAAACAGTTTAGTAGATACTCCTGATGATGGCCTAATAAGCCGAAATCGATCGAGTGATTTTTTAAACCTTTTGTAATTTTGCGAAATATTTAACAAGTGTTTTTAAAAAAAATTTAAAAATGTGTGTATTAAGTGTGTTTCGCCAAGTGCCTACGGCAGAAAGTGTAAGAAGTATTATATAAATATTTACCAATTTTTATATATGAATTTAGAGTAGGGCTTAGTGAGCAGTTGAGCAATCGATATATATATATACATATATATATATATATAAATATATATATATATATATATATATATATTTATATATATATATATATATATATATATATAAATATACATGTATATATATATATATATATAATCATATATATATATATATATATATATATATATATATATATATATATATTTATATATATATATATGTGGAATCACCCAGTACGAAAAATACCTATTCAAAACGGGATACAAAAGACTGGTTTTCTACATTCATTAGGGGAAAATATAACCAACGCAATAAAAAGTAAAATCAATCGTTGTTGAGAAGCCGAAAGAATCACACGAATAAATAAAATAAAAGCTGTTTCATTTTTGATTCTTTAGTTTTATTTAAAAAAAGATAAACCGTATATTTTCCCACAAATATTGGGGGCTCAACCGGGATCGTTGCGATACAACGCGGATACCCATTTTCTCAACAAAAATAAATTTGGCTTTCTCGTTTTGATAATTTCGAGAATTATTATGATAAGTAAAAATTTATGTTACGGCGTATTGTAAGTGAATTCGGTCGTTTTTTGTTAGAGTTAATAAAAGCCGTATTAGTACATTGTTTAATTTTCGTGTATATGGTAGTTATGATAGTTTTTGTTAAACAAAAAAAAGAACTATTTTAGATGAAAAAGTGGTGCACTGTGATTGTGATAAGAATAAAGTGATATTTTAGACATTTACAAAGATAATTGATAAATTAATCAAAAAGAACATAAAATAAAAACGTGTGTATAACTGAATTTCAAAACCGTTATAATAAAATAATAAATTAAAATTTGAAAAAAAAAAGATTATAAGAACATTTAGTTGATTTACAAGAAGCTGTGAAATTAAACAGTTCAATTAATACCAGTTTATATATTGATTAAAACCATGCCGAAAGAAAAAATAAGAAATTGAATAGCACTATGAACTTCGATGAATGTGGCACGTCACTTTCCGTCAGCAGGAAAATTGATGAATTAATAGGAATGTTGCAAAATAATGTAACGGGAAATGATGGTCTACATGAAGCTGCACTAGCCCAAAGGCAAAACGAGTTAAAGGCGAAGCAGTTAGAAGAAGTTAAAAATCGTCAACTGGCTAGTAAAACAAGGGAAATCGAAAGGCTCCAATTGGAGAACGAACAACTAAAAGGTCATCTTAATAACGGAAAAGTGAACCAACGCAATGATAAGGTAACTGTGAGTGATGATGATAACCAAGGTTTTAGTCGAGTGAATCTTAAAGATATTTTAGACTCAATGCAAACATTTAGTGGTTCTGAATCTGATATCTATCCTGTAGAAAATTGGCTTGAAGAATCTAATAATATGGCGATTATTATGAGATGAAACAATTTGGAAAAATTTGTGTGTTGTAAAAAGCTGTTGGTTGGATCTGCAAAGTTGTCCATACGAACATCGAAGGAAATAGATTCCTATGAAAAAATAGTCCAGTTTTTGAAATAAGAATTTGGGAAAAAATATACCAATGCTGAAATCCATTCTAAGATGACAGCGCGAATAAAACAACCTAAAGAGACATTACAAGAATATTTCCTAGCTATGCGAGAGCTGGGTGGATTAACAAATATGGCCGAAATTGATGTCATTCAATACACGAGTGATGGGATTATTGATAAAGAAGTTAACAAAACAATGTTGTATGGCGCAACTTCATTAAAAGAGTTCAAGAATAAGCTTGAAATATACCAAAAATTCAAATTGAAGCAAACCACCGAATTTAATATATCCCATCAGAACAAAAATCGAGCGGATTTTCTCCAAAAATCCGCAACCGGGAAATTCAAATCAATGTTCGAGGAAAAATCTAAGGTGTTTTAACTGTGGCATAGTAGGACATAGTGGGCGTCAATGTAGGAAAGGCATAAAATGTTTCAAATGCAATGAATTTGGTCATATTGCTCCAAATTGTAGCAAAATTAATCAGAATAGCTCCAAGCCTGAGAACGTCTCAGCGTCAAATATACGATCTGTCGTGGCAATGTCGGGTGAAGAAAATTGTATCAATGGAAGGAATATCAAAAATTTAAAGATACACAACTTTGACGTAAAAGCCTTGACGGATACAGGGAGTGATATCACTTGTATTGCTAAGACTATGTGTGGCGAGTAAACCGACGGAAAGTAAATTTTTACTAATGCCGTTTAAACGTCAAATGGTCTGGGGTAAATGAACACAAAAAGGTAGTAGATTTGTTTATATTTTTTTTGCATTTTTTCATCAATAAGCGCAGGAAAATTGTGGAGACGATAATTGTTTTCCCCTAAACGCAGTGCACTCAAAAAGACAAAATTGCATTATATAACGAAAACATTTGTCTGTTCAAAAAGAAGAAAATTTTCAGTTGGAAAAAATATATTAAAGTGTTCACATGTTGAATAAAAAGTATACAGCCATGTTCAAACTGGTTGTTCAATAAAAATAAATAAACAATTATTAAATAAATAAAAATTAAAATACTAAAATCAAATTGGTGTTTTAATTAAACTAACACAGTTCGCATACCTATTTATTGAAGTGCAAGTTGTACGTGGAGGACTCCTGAATAGCGGACACGTTATTTAAAGATTTTTTATAGTGCTCGCTGAGCAAGAAACTATAAATTGGTGACCCCGACGTGATTCGAAGGAGCAGAAACACACAGCAGCACGCTCAGGGCGACCAAAAGCAGTCGCTGAATATCAAGGAGTGCAGTAGAATCAGAAGCAGTCGCTAAATATTAGCGAGTGTAGTAGAACTAGGAGCAGCGGTAGTGCAGCACGAAAGAAGACCGGCGACGAGCAGCTCAACAGTAACAAACTATTACAGTACTAACTAACTGAGGTCATAGCCCCCACCAAGTGGCAAGCGCTCAGCTGAGTTGGTAGTAACCAGTAGTTTATCAAGTTCCAGCAGTAACCCACCGTGGACCATTCCGGCAGTCAAACAGTTTATTCAAGCGGGTGCACTGCGTGGCCGGGAAAACAATCGTAAGTTGAACTCTAAATATTATATTATTTTCCTGGTTAAAGAGCTTATTGAAGAAAAAAATTTTAAAATATTATTGTGTATTTGCGTTTTATTTCGTCGCATTCCGATTGTGTTCATTTGCTCCACCTAATTGTGTTTTTTTGGTTTCGTTGCGTGAATTTCTCGTTTTATTATCATATATTTTTCTTTTTGTTTATTTTCGTTTGGGATTTTGTTAACCAAATATTTGCACGAATTCGGTGCTGAGAATATTTTGGTTTATTTTTATTTTTTCGTTTCGTTAACCGTGATTCGCGTAAAATCGGGAATTTAGAACGGCATATATATATATATATATATATACATATATAAATTTTAGTTGTGTTAAGTGCGCGGTTTCCTGAATAATAGATGAGTTTTAACGCAGACGGTACACCTGTGTCAACGGAGGCTCCGGATGAGCGACAAGCAGGAGCAACGGTGACGTTAACTGCACTACAATTGCAGGAATACGTGGACGAGCAATTACGTCTAAGACAAGCGTCCCATATTGGATTTAACGGCACGGGAGCCGCCAGTTCCAGCCAAAATGGTGCAACCCATGCAAGTGGTGTTCTACCGACACACAATCTCGCTGCTGTGGCTTTCAAGGCGCCGCAGCCCTTGTATAACCAGAATCCGGTAGTGTGGTTCACTATTCTAGAACAATCATTTCAACTGGCCAATCTCAGAACGGAACAGACGAAGTATGCTCATGCACTGGCCGCATTGGACCCACGGCACCATGATTCATTTGCCGATCTTATTTTACGAGATAAAGGTACGGTCCCGTATACAACATTCAAAGAAGAGGTAATTCGAGTGTTAGGTGAGTCAGAAAGGTCAAAACTTAACAATATTCTGCACGGATTAACTCTTGGGGACCAAAAACCTTCGCAGCTGTTAAATAAGTTCAGGTTAAACGCGGGGCGAGCTTTTGATGAGAACGCACTGCGTCAGTTATGGCTAAAACGATTGCCGGCGCAGGTTCAGATGATCCTCACGACCTTCGAGAACGACGTACCCTTAGTCACGTTAGCAGCGCGCGCGGACAATATAATGGAGACCATGACACAGTCCCATAGCTACGCAGTAGCCAGTATAGCAGCAACAACATCTAACGTGACAAAAACGGCCATGGGCAACGAATCAGCACCGGACAAACCAGGAATGGAAGAGCGATTAGAAAGATTAACGGGTATGATTGCAGAGCTGTGGGGTGTTTTCAAAAATTTCACGCAACAACAGAAATCGCCCGCGGTCGCATTCCAGGTCTCGAATAAACCCTAAATACGAACAATGCTACTACCACTTTAAATTTGGCACGAACGCTCGAAAATGCATAGCTGGATGCAAATTTTATAATGAACATACCACCGAGAACAAAACGAATTTTTAGACAACCATCAAAGAATCGCGGCGTCCATTGATGGGTATACCACTAGCCGTTTAATTATATTTGATGCGGGATCAAAATTCAAGTTTCTAATCGACACGGGGGCAGACGTGTCAGTCATTCCGGTGAAGTTCTTGCAAGGTTCACCAGTAGCAGTGACATGCAGATTGTTCGCAGCGAATGGCTCTCCGGTGCAAGCGTTCGGCACAAAGATCCTGAAAGTGGATATCGGACTGCGGCGAGAATTTAGGTGGGAATTCGTGGTAGCGGACGTGTCGATGCCTATGATAGGGGCGGATTTTTTAAAACATTCAGGTCTTCTAGTGGACATCCAGGGACAGAGGATTATAGATCCAGTAACCTCCTTGTTTGTGAAAGGTACCATTTAATCCGGCCTTATCATTTCTCGACAAATCAATGCTGAACCCCCAAATTCAAAATTTACTGGCAAAATTCTCAGAGGTTACAAATAGTGGCCTAAGTTCAAAAATTATTAAGCACACTGTCATCCATCGTTTGGAAACAAACGGGGCACCGGTGGCTTGTAAGACACGGCGTTTAGCACCTGACAAGCTTCGAATTGCTAAAACCGAATTCGAGCATATGATGGCTCAGGGAATTTGTAGGCCCAGTAGTAGCGCCTGGTCCAGTCCGTTACATTTGGTAATGAAGAAAAATGGAACCTGGAGACCGTGTGGTGACTACAGGTCATTAAACAACATAAC
Source organism: Tipula helvola (assembly GCA_963556165.1). NCBI lineage: Eukaryota > Metazoa > Arthropoda > Insecta > Diptera > Tipulidae > Tipula > Tipula helvola. The sequence goes on along the minus strand of OY744481.1, from coordinate 300,108,413 downwards.
CATTCCAGATAGATATCCGATTCCACACCTTCAGGATTTTTCATTTCAGCTTGAAGGCTGTAACATTTTTTCGACCTTAGACCTTGTCCAGGCGTACCACCAAATTCCCATTGAACCGACGGACATACCTAAGACAGCTATCACCACTCCTTTCGGCCTTTTTGAATTTACTAAAATGACGTTTGGACTACGGAATGCAGCACAGACATTTCAACGACTAATGCATTCGGTACTGTTAGGACTAAAATTTTGTTTTGTTTATCTGGATGACGTTTTGATTGCCTCAAAATCAATGGACGAACATTTAGGACACCTCAAAATTATTTTCGAAAAATTTTCAGAACACGGACTGATAATTAACGCGGACAAATGCGTATTCGCAGCAACGGAAATTTTTTTTTAGGACATAGGGTCACTGGGCAAGGTATACTTCCAAATCAAGACCGCATCCAAATTATTAAAAATTTCAAACGCCCGGAAACGATTGATGGCATCAAAAGATTTCTTGGCACCATTAATTTCTATAGACGATTTATTCCTCATGCGGCAGCTGATCAGATGGTCCTCAACGATCTACTGAAAGGCTACAAAAAGAACGTGAAAACCAAAATTGAATGGTCAGAGGAAACCATACTGGCTTTTGAAACATGCAAAGAAAAACTCTGTGACGCTACGCTTCTAGTACACCCTTCGTCATCTGCACGGCTCGCCATCATGGTTGACGCCTCCGATTCGGCACTTGGGGCCGTGGTTCAGCAGTTTGTCTCCGGCGTCTGGCAACCACTCAGTTTCTTCTCGGTACGTCTTAACGAAACGCAACAACGGTATAGTGCTTATGACAGAGAGTTGCTTGCAGCTTATTCTGGCATTAAGCACTTCAAATACTTGTTGGAGGGTCGTGAGTTCACCTTGTACACCGATCATAAACCCTTGATCTACGCATTCCAACAAAACCCGGAAAAAGCATCTCCGCGTCAATTCAGGCATCTAGACTTCATCGGTCAATTCACTACCGATATTCAACACATCTCCGGCATAAATAATGTCGTCGCAGATACCCTCTCACGCATTAATCAGATTTCTATTCATGAAAGTATTGATTATGCAAAAATAGCAGATGCACAAACCAATGATGACGAACTACGAGAACTTCTAGGTAACAACCTAAATACAAATCTACAATTGGTGCAAATTCCCATAGCGTTCAACACAAACAAAACCATATGTTGTGACGCATCAACTGGTATACCAAGACCGTTTATTCCAAAATTATTTCGGAAAACTGTTTTTGAATCTTTTCATAACTTGTCACACCCAGGTGTTAAAGCCTCCGTCAAACTATTGACTAAAAACGTCATTTGGCCTTCTATTGCTAAAGATTCAAAAATTATGGCTCAAAATTGTATACCATGTCAAAAATCCAAGATTTCAAGGCACACAAAATCACCTCTCGGCACTTTTAAAGTTGCATCGCAACGTTTCTCAGAGATACATCTTGACATCATTGGTCCACTTCCAATTTCCGGGAACAATCGTTATTGCGTAACGTTAATTGATCGATTTTCGCGTTGGACTGAGGCGGTTCCAGTGCCAGATATAACTGCGGCCACGGTCGCATTTGCAGTTTTGTTAGTGTGGATAGCTAGATTCGGCGTACCAGAGTTCATTGTTACGGACCAGGGAGCTCAATTCGAATCACAACTATTTTCGGAATTAGCCAAATTATTGGGTTTCCAACACCGACGCACGACGAGTTACAACCCGAAAAGCAACGGCATGATCGAAAGATGGCATCGCACCATCAAAGCGGCAATCATGAGTCATAACCGACCAGACTGGGCAAACATGTTACCACTAATTATGCTCGGGCTGCGGACGTCATTCAGCGAGGAACTCAACGTCACACCGGCGGAACTGGTTTATGGAGAATCACTACGTGTACCGGGACAATTTATTAATCAAACTCTCGATAATAAAATTTCCCAAAACGATTTCGTTCTAAATTTAAAAAAACATTTTGACCAAATTCGACCAACACCAGCTTCAAGACATGCAAATAACGTCATTTTTGTTTCAAAAGATCTAGACTCTACGACACATGTGTTTTTGAGAACGGATGCTATCAGGAAAGCATTAGAACCCCCGTACACAGGGCCATATAGAGTAATCCTTAGAGACAAGAAAACTTTCGACATCGAGATTAAAGGCAGGAAAGTTAAAGTCTCGATTGATCGATTGAAACCCTGCCATTCGAATAGCTTAGATGATCCTTCAACAGACATTCAGGAACACGGACTCGAAATTGACACAACGAACGACGGAAAAACTGGTTCAACGCACAAAGTCTCTTTCGATATCGACGCCAAAATTCCACCGACACGACAAACAACTGTCACCAGGACAGGAAGGATCATCAAGACGCCGACCAGGTTTAAATAATCACCAATACAACACAATCACAGTCCGAAGGAACAACAAAATACGGACAACAACAAAAAAACACAATAGTCCAAACAAACAGAGTACGACACATAAACAACACAAATCACATATGACCTCAGCAGATACCACCCACTTACACATGATACATTACGTGAATTATGGTTAACAAATTCACTGGAAGGGGAGTATTGTGGCGAGTAAACCGACGGAAAGTAAATTTTTACTAATGCCGTTTAAACGTCAAATGGTCTGGGGTAAATGAACACAAAAAGGTAGTAGATTTGTTTATATTTTTTTTTGCATTTTTTCATCAATAAGCGCAGGAAAATTGTGGAGACGATAATTGTTTTCCCCTAAACGCAGTGCACTCAAAAAGACAAAATTGCATTATATAACGAAAACATTTGTCTGTTCAAAAAGAAGAAAATTTTCAGTTGGAAAAAATATATTAAAGTGTTCACATGTTGAATAAAAAGTATACAGCCATGTTCAAACTGGTTGTTCAATAAAAATAAATAAAAATTAAAATACTAAAATCAAATTGGTGTTTTAATTAAACTAATACAGTTCGCATACCTATTTATTGAAGTGCAAGTTGTACGTGGAGGACTCCTGAATAGCGGACACGTTATTTAAAGATTTTTTATAGTGCTCGCTGAGCAAGAAACTATATATGTATGACGACTTGGGAAGTCCAAAACTTAATGGAAATGGTACTACTATTAAGGGTGTTGGCAATTTTGCAATGGTTACTAATGGTACATTTGATGGACTTTTGGATATTGGCGGTGAGATATTTGATGTTCGTGTTCATATTTAATCGAAGGAAATGATGTTCTTCATGGTACTAAAATAGAATTACGAGAAATGAAATCAAAATCAGCAAGTTGTTCGACAATTATTCATCTTGTTACTGTGCTTTTAAAGAAAATATGTTGAGCATCGGAAATCTGAATTATTACCCTGAAATTAACGAGTTGGTTGGTAACTGGTTATGTGCCATTAAAAGTTAAAGAGTGTCATGTACAAATGCGCCTAGGCTTAACGGATGATTCTCCCATTTACCAAACACCGAGGAGATTGTCGCCTGCCGAGAAGAAAATGGTCGAAGATCAAATTTTGGAATGGTTACGAGATGGTATAATTCGCCCTATAATAATTCAGATTTTGCAAGCCCAGTCGTACTTGAAAATAAAAAAGATGGGAGCAAACGATTGTGTGTCGACTATCGACGGCTGAATAAAAGGATAATAATAGATCGATATCCTTTACCGATTATTGAAGGTCAAATTGACCAGTTGCATGACGCACGTGTGTTCACTACATTAGACCTCAAAAACGGATTCTTCCATGTACCGGTCGATAAGGAAAGTATAAAATATACATCATTCGTAACTCCGTCAGGCCAATTTGAATTTCTTTTTATGCCGTTCGGATTATTTACCGCACCAGCAATATTTAGTCGATTCGTTCATGTTGTTTTCAGACCATTAATCGACCAAAATCTCATCGAAGTTTATATGGATGATATAATTATTCCAACCCGCGATTTCGAAACAAATATAAATGTTCTAAGGGAAGTTCTCAAGGCGGCTGAGGATTAAGTGGAAAAAATGTTCATTTTTATCGACGCGTATCGAGTATTTAGGCTACGACATCACAGACGGTACAATAAAACCTTCGGAAGGAAAAACCAAATCAATTATGAAATTTCCTAAGCCGCAAAATTTAAAAACTCTTCAAAGATTCCTTGGCCTAACCAGTTATTTTCGCAAATTTATTGAAGGTTTCTCTGAAATTGCACGACCATCGTATCAACTACTGAAAAAAAATGAAAAGTTCGATTTTGGTCTGAAACAAGAACAAGCTTTTAGGGTATTACAGAAATGTTTATCTACTCCACCAGTTCTTCATATTTTTAGCCCTAACAGAAAAACAGAAGTTCATTCAGATGATTCAAAATTTGGTTTCGGAGCTATATTATTACAATTTAAAAGTGAAGGTCAGTCATATCATCCTACTTATTATTTCAGTAAGCGAACCACAAAAGCCGAAGAAAATTATAACAGCTACGAGTTGGAAGTACTGGGCATAGTAAATGCATTAAAGAAGTTCCGGGTGTACCTGCTAGGTATACCGATTGAGATAGTTACAGATTGTGCTGCGTTTAAAGCTACAATGGAGAAGAGGGATTTGCTGCCAAGAATTGCTGATTGGGCAATGTTCCTTCAAGATTTTGATTATACCATCGAATATAGGAGTGGTACCAATATGAGACATTCAGATGCATTGAGCCGATATCCAATTATAGCTGTGGTTTCTGATGCATTTATTGAGAAGGTAAAAATTGCTCGGCAGACCGATGAGAACCTACGCCTGTTAAAAAAATGTCTGGAGAAGGGACCAGTCGAAAATTATTGCTTATATGAGGAGTCGTCCATCGCATTGAAGATGACGGTCGCAATATGTTGTGTATCCCTAAAGGAATAATACGAGATTATTAAATACACGCACGAAAGAGGTCATTTTGGGTTTAAGAAAACTTAAAAAAACTCAAAATTTAATTCGTAATTGCATACCTTGTATTCTCTCCGAACGAAAATTGGGAAAACAAGAAGGTTTGTTAAACCCTATACCAAAAGAAGACTTACCGCTGTCGACATATAATATTGATCATTTGGGGCCAATGACTTCGACAAATAAACAATATGGATACATTTTAGTTGTGATTGATAGTTTCCCTGCGACGAACAAGCGAAGTAATCCAGAAGCTTGAAGTTCAAAAAACAAGTTTTGGTAGCCCCGCTAGCGTGATTACAGATCGAGGAACCGCTTTTACCTCAAATGACTTTAGAAAATATTGCTCAGATGAGAACTTATCGCACGTGTTGATTACAACAGTGGTTCCAAGAGGGAATGGCCAAGTAGAAAGAATACATCGTATAATAATACAAGCGTTAACAAAGATGTCATTGTAGAATCCAGAAGGTTGGTATAAATATGTTAGTATTCTACAAATTTTTATTAATTCTAGTTGGCAACGTGCCATACGAATGAGTCCTTTCCAATTATTATTTGGAGTCCCGATGCGAATGAAAGCATAGATCTGCAGCTTAACGAATCTATTAAAGATGCTATAGCCCACAGTTTTGACGAGGAGCGAACCGGTTTGCGGAAAGAAGCATCCTCATTCTTTATTTATAGATTGTCTTCATCGAAAGTCATCTCACTACGCAGCTTAAATACATCAGCATTCGTTGGGTCTAGTTCATCTTCTACACTGTCATTATCCTTGGAATCGATTTCGGTTTCTCTCACCGTTGTTCTCCACATTTTCATATTGTCTGCACTTGTTGTAGTTTTTTGTGGGCCAGGAGATTCGCCAATTTTCTCGACATCATATATCGATCGTTCGCCTTTACGGAAATTATTTTGCAAGGCCTCTGATACTTGGGTATAATTTTTTGACCAGTTCCAAATTGCATTTTCTTGACAGCTAAGACATCGTTCAATTTATATATGGTTCCTTTTTTCCTTTTCTTGTTAAAATTTCTCCTGTTATCCAATTGTTCTCCTGTTGTCCAATTAATCCTGGATGCTTCTTTCCGCAAACCGGTTCGCTCCTCGTCAAAACTGTGGGCTATAGCGTCTTCAATAGATTCGTTAAGCTGCAGATCTATGCTTTCATTCGCATCGGGACTCCAAATAATAATTGGAAAGGACTCATTCGTATGGCACGTTGATATTGACAGTGTAGAAGATGAACTAGACCCAACGAATGCTGATGTATTTAAGCTGCGTAGTGAGAGGACTTTCGATGAAGACAATCTATAAATAAAGGACACGTAAGAAAACTAATTTTGTAGCGTTAAATGTATGCTTACCCAGTTCGAAGCCATAACGATGATCGGTGTTATTAAAATAAAAGACGAATAAGGTGAATACTGAAAATAAAGACGTTAATCAAAGATGTTTAAAGACGTATCGAAAAATTAAGACGTATGATATAAGACGACAACACCGAAAAGACGGAAGACATCGAGATGATGTTAAGGAGGATGGCCGAATTGTGGAATCACCCTGTACGGAAAATACCTATTCAAAACGGGATACAAAAGACTGGTTTTCTATCTTCATTAGGGGAAAATATAACCAACGCAACAAAAAGTAAAATCAATTAATCATTGCTGAGAAGCCGAAAGAATCACACGAATAAACAAAATAAAAGTTGTTTCATTTTTGATTCTTTAGTTTTATTTAAAGAAAGATAAACCGTATATTTTTCCCAAAATACCTAGTTATATAAATATTTACCAATTTTTATATATGAATTTAGAGTAGGGCTTAGTGAGCAGTGAGCGATATATATGTTAGATTCGATTGTACTCTGGTGAAATTCCAAATACTTCACAATCCAATTTTACAAGAAATAACAAACACTTTTCTTTTCACAATACAACAAACAATTTATTTTATTTAATAAGAGCTATTCTTCACAATGGTACATTATTATCTCTTCATGCGACTCAAAAACAGTGATCTCATATGATTGCTTTTTGACATTTTATACCCCTTCTCGTTACAATTATTATGGTTCATTCGTTATAATTTAAATACGATAAACGATGTAGGGCTGGGCAAACTGTTGATAAAGATGATCATCAATTCCTACATATTATATATATATATATATATATATATATATATATATATATATATATATATATATATATATATATATATATATATATATATATATATATATATCCATTGCTTTTATATATATACTTATATATAAAAGTGAGTGTTTTTATGTACGTACACTGGTACAGAACTACAGATTTTACACTTCAAATTGAACCTTTAGCAAATTATATGTACAGTTATTGGGATCCGTTAACAGATTTTAGTGAAATTTGATATCCACGATGGAATTGGGATTATAAAATAATTATTGGATAAGCTTCTGGAATTTGGCCAAGTATGATGGAACTTGGCTATTTCTCAACCGATTATGATGAAATTCGATTCTACATGTGCGTTGTAAATGGAATTCTACAATGGTTTTTGGATATAGTTTTGGAATATGGCCAATTTAGGGTGGGATTTGGCTATTCCTGACCGATTATCATAAAATTCAATTGTCAATTGTTTCACATGTCAAATTCCACTAAAAACCATTAAGAAATAGATCAGTTTCATCCTAATTGGCCATATTTGAGAATTTCATCTAAACTAACTTTAGAATCTCACTTCCAGTATACCTATCGAATTTTATCGCTATTGGTTGAGAAATAGGCAAGTTCCATCCAACTTGACCATATTCCAGAAGTTTATACAAAAATTCTTTTAGGATCCCATTTCTATCGCCGATGTCAAATTTTACTAAAACCCATTATGAAATAGATAAGTTTTATTCTAATTGGACATACATATACTTTGCTAAAGGTTCAACTTGAAGCGTAAAACCTGTGTATGTGTATCATATTTAAACAAATCCACACGCCTTGGTCTATTTGAACCAAACTTTAAGCAAATATTGTTTAAGACTTAAGAAATGTCACTGTTAGTATCTCAAACCTCCAACTCCTTCTTCAGAGCTGATAAACAGATCCAAAGTTACTACGTAGGAATTTCTAAAACTATAAAAATTGCGTTTATTTTGATGATGTTATGATGTTACGATGATGGTATGATGCTATGATGTTACGATGGTATAATGGTATGATGTTTTGTATATAAGAATGGTGTGACAGTGATATTGGTATGATGGTATGACGCTATGATGGTATGATGGTTTTATGGTATAATGGTGTGATAGTATGATGGTGTGTTGGTATGCCGGTCTAATGGCATAACGGTTGGATGATATGGTGATATTATGGCATGATAGTAGGATGCGTATGATTATATGATGGCATGATTGTACGATGGTACGATGTTACGATGATATGATAATATGATTATATGGTGGTTTCATGGTATAGTGTCATGACATGATGGTGTGATGGTATAATGGAATAATGGTATCTTGGAATGATTGTTTAAGGTTATGGTGGCACGGCGGTACGTATGTATTTCTGCATGATTGTACGTTGCTATTATGGTATGATGGTGAATTGGGTTTACATTAAAATTGAATTGGATTTGAGTGTCGGATAGGGATTAATTTGGGCTCAAGTTTAGAGTTTAGTGGTACGTTATGAGTTGAGTTCATACAGTCATTGAGGAGTTGAATAGATGGTTGACATTTGGTTCGAGCTAAGTTGAGTTAAGATTGGGGTTAAGTGAGTTTTTCGGTTAGAGAATCATTTTAGGATTGATTTGGAGTTAGGTTATGGGTTAATGTGAAAGTTATTTGGGGTTGGTTTGATGATTGGGTTGAGGGTTGGTTTGGCGGTTAATTTGGTGATTTTGTTTAGGATTATGATGCGATTGAGATGGAGGTTAAGTTGTAAATTTAGTTGGAAGTTGAGCTGAAGATTGAATTAAGAGGTTAATTTCGGGATTGATTTGGGAGCTGAATTAATGAAGACCGAAGTTCTGATCACCTTATGAGGTTTCAGGCCTTTATATTTTTAAAGATTATAATTGGGTCGACAGTGAGCTTTAAGCAAACAGTATTATAAATAAAACAATTTTAATAAAACTAAGTTAAGGCTAATTTATAATATATTTAACGACCAGCGTTAGCAGATTGAATTGCGAGATCTGGCTGAATGAAAGAGATTTCGGTTGATAAAGCTACTGATTAGCTTTTTACTTATTCTAAAGTATTCAGTTGTAGATACTTGAAGAATTATTAAATGGAAGGTATCGAAATAATTTTTGATGGATGTTTTGCAGTTCAAACTGACGATTTTGCAAAGCAATTTAAATAAATTTATGTTTCTTCAAACCAAATTTATGTTTTTATAAATCAGATTAAAATTGTTCATCGTCATATTAAAATTTAATAAATTTAAAAATCTTTGTAGTAGTAATATTAAATCTAATCTGTGGAGTTAGCTAATAGATCGCGATCGCTTTTATTGAATGTTCCAAATTTAAAGGTTGGGTGTCAACGTAAAGAAAAATTTTATTAATGCCTTGGTTCGCTGTTTTAACTGGTTCAACATGTCATCTACTAAAGCTGCAATCAACAATAGTAATAAAGACACAACATCAGCATTCACTACATCAATCAATCCAATCATTATTGGTAGCACAATCATACAATACAATAACTACAAGTCACTCAAAAACATACACAGTAAATACACAGCTTTGTAATCAACACTCATTATAAGTCTAAATCATTCAAGCAAGCCTCAACTTAAGGTCTTACAAACCTTAAACTTTTATTCCCAAACACTATTACCAATTGGCCTCGTTTATGTGAAAGACCAATATGCTTGTTTACAAAAACATCACTTGCGCTGCTGGGCTCTGGATCCCAGAGTTCATTTATTACTGAATTTCTTATGCAGAAATTGCAAATTTTAATGTTCGGAACACAAAATCCAAATTTCTATAATTAACGTTTTAAGTTCTGCTTAAAACAAAAGAGAATCTAAATCAGTGAAACTTCTGGGTATCGAACGCAACCCAACGAGTAATTATTTTACCTTCAAAACTAACTTTGGTGAGAATCCAAAATTGACCAAAACAAAATTATTATCGGATTTGTCGTACATTTTTAACCCATTCAGTTGGCTTTCACCCGCCATTATTAGTGTCAAAATTAAATTTCAATGGATCAGTTTGCATCAGCTAGAATGGGATGATCATCGATGATGAAATTTTATTCGAAATGGACCACATTTCGAATTAAAATATACCCCAAATTCAAAATATTAAAATTCCCAAATTACTATTTACAGGCGGTAATAATGTTTAACAACGAATTCGCTGACCCCTTAGAAATTGGCTACGCTGCACTACTTTACTAGTGTGTAATAACCGAAGATGAAATTATGACTATAAAATCCATTAAAATTTTTGTTTGAGTAGGTTGGAACTCTGTGTCGCCGTCATATTAACGAGAGTATTAAAGCTAATTAAGGAAGCACTAAAAATTGAAGATACCACTACCTACGCATGAATCGATTTTATAATAGTATTACTTGACTATCTTAGCATCCAAGATAGTGGAAAACATTTATAGCATAGCACCTCAGAAATATTAAAAACAACTTCTAGAAATCAATAAAGACACATAACTTCACAATGCAATCCAGCAGATTTCGCTTCTCGTAGCTGAAATTTTAGCGATCTTGTTCATTTTCGTTTTTGGTGATATGGACCCACTTGCCTTCAAAAATCAGAAAGCAGATGGTTTAAACAACCTATGATCACAAAAGAAAAGAAAATTCTCATTCAAGAGATTTCAAGAGATGCAAAAATCAGTTTAGTACACGTTTGTACCGAGCATCGGTTAACTTGATCGTTTTACTACGTTATGTTCCACATGTCATAATTGCAGTAAATATTACGGTCACGAAAAATGATTCAGCCAAATTTCACCAAAAAACTCTTGATCAAAAGCAAGCCACTGCTATCATCATTCAATGGCTTCAAAATGTATCCTTCCAGTCTGCGAAGCACCCATCAGGTTCCAAATTGCCTTTGAATATATAAAGCAGGCTTTCTATATACATAGATATAAATTACTTGAATTACTTTTGCACAAAAAGTAAATACTAATTGGAAATTGGTTTTATTCTCACCAATTTTAATTATTTTAACCGTATCTCACAGTATTAATAAATATAGTTTCTATATGATACGGTACATAATCTGATAAAATTTTGGAATTAACGCTAAAACAGTTGATTTAACCAAGTGAATTAATTTGAATTTGAATTTAAATGGGTTAACACTCGGTCGGCTATGGTACACATAAGCCCTTGGTTTAATAAATAGTAAAATTGTCTAACAACCACTACAATGTTATCATTATGGTTAATCCAAGAAAAAATGTTAAACTCGGGTTTTAAATTAGAATAGCGAATCCTTGATGTACTAGAAAAAAAAAATTTGTAAAGTGTGAACGAATATGATAAACCAATAATCTGCTGGAAAGGAAATCCAATTTTACGCGCTATGATGCGAACAAATTATTTTCAATTTAAATATTTGCTTTTTATTTGAATTAATCAATCGTGAACTGTCATCTTATTTTATACAAAAAACACACAACTTTATGTTAATATTTTTCAATTATTTTCATTTTATTAATCGCTACTTTAACCGTTGCTAATCAAAAATGTATTCCTACCGAATGCTAAAATATTAATAATATTCACTTTGCGTCACTTGAAAATAGCCACCGGTTTTCTTTTTTAAATTTTGGTTTTTCTCATCTTGTGAATTTAGTAGGAAAATTTTAATTATGCAGGTGGATACTCTACTTTGTTACTGAACACGCCACAAACATTTTCCTGCTCTACTCGATGTGTTAAATTTAGTTGAAACGTTTGAAAGTACATGTAAGTCAATCAATACGATACAAGGTCCTAAATCTAGCAATATAGGGGTAACATATACAGCAGGTAAATAAATATGGCAATCATTTGCGGGATCAAAGCAAAAATCGGGTTCGGTCGGGAACCCGTTACCCATCGAGATATTGGTCTAGAGGTCGCAGTCATTTTACTCAAATAGTCATTGGTCATATAAAATCGGTGTGTAAAAATAATAGTTCGTAGACAAATCATATACGTGCATTGGACGTGGAAGAAGTTTATTATTCAATAGCACAAACAGACATAAATAAATTATATATTAATTTGGGACGCGAATGAAGAATTTATTAAATTTTTGTCTAGCTGCTATTAGCTATTCAAACCCATACATCCAGGGGTAATCCAATCGGTTTATATTTTAATACGATTTTATTGAAGTTAGTCTTCTCCATAATGCAACGAGCAGTAATTTTATATTTTTGAGTAATGAATGATTTTTTCCGACAGTTAACAAATGAAATAAAATTAAACAAAAACTACTTGCCTCATTCAAAGTTTGATTTGCTACAGAGTGAGAAAAACCAAAATTTAAAAAGGAAACCGGTGGCCCTATTCAAGTGAAGCGAAGTGTATGTATGCAAATACATGATCTAAAACTATAAAGTAGTTCCATTATTTAATTGTTGGTGTTCAACATATGAGTTCATGAGAAAAATGCAAAACATTTAACATAAAATTGTATAAGTCTGTATGTTTTGTACGATTTTTAAGAAAACCAATTGATTTGTTCGTGTATTTTTTTTTTTACACATTACCATTCATCAAAAACAATTACAATTTTGTTTATTTTACATACGTATATTTATGTAGTATAGAAAACATACTTAATTCCGGATGTATCAATTAATAGTGAGAGAAATTCGAATTTATTGTTTAAAATTATCTCTCGGAAGTCTCAAAACTCCACTAGCAGTATTTTTTTTAATATTATTTAAGAGCATATCGCAATATCATTCATTTTAAGAAAACAAATATTTCGGTTATTCTCTGGAACTGATCTTATCAACTGCCAATGGATATAAACTGTTCCATAGGTTCAAACATAGGCCCTCGATAGCTCATACTTTCAAAATTTATACATGAACTTGCATGGTTCCAAAATTTCCACTATGATTGATTTTATCACAAAACTGCACTAACGCCCTATTTGACGTTCTTAAAATCACCTGAATGCCATTCGATCGGTTTAGACGACATTCTTATGACATCACAAACTCCAGGTGAGGCAACCCTTTTTTTAATTTCCTAAGCCACAAAATCACATCGAAAGGAATTCTGCAATCTGAAGAATGAATTAATGCCATTATGGAATTCCCATCTCCAACATCATTTAACTATTCATCAGCGGTGGTCGGCTTGTTAAAGTACTACGACCGATGTTATCAAAGCTCGCTGAAATATAATGACACCAATTCACAACCAGTGGACGGCCTTACTCAGAAAGCCTGGTGAATTCAATTTAATTTATTTTTGAATTGCGTAAATTGATGTTTAATTTCGAATAAAATTAAAAAAAAAAATTTAAAATATTTTCTCAACTTGAGACCAGCTATTATGTTTCTAAAAAGCTTCATTTCCTTCGAGATAATACCTCCAGGAAAGAAGATTCAGAGCATTCACATGAACTATTAAATTTCAACAAATTATTTTTCGTGGAAATTTCAAATGCGCTTGTCATAATGTGCGGTGAATCCTGGGATGCAATTGAAAAAGATAGACCCGAATATACGTAATACATAAAAAGAGCCAAAGAGGCTTGCAAAGCATTACAGGAATATTACAATATTATATAAGGTGCCCTACGCACATTAGAACACGTTTAATGAGAAATCTAATGTGACATCGAATAAATGACGATGATGATATGGAAGACCATATAACAAGAATAAACAATTCGTACCAGCAGATTGCCGATTTGGAAATTGGAAAAGATGTTGGTTGGGTAGCTTGCCAGAGATCTATGATCATCTCGTAATGTTATTGGAATCACAAACAGCAGGAGAATTGATGGCAACGAATGTCCAGTCTACGCTAATTGATGAGTATCGCAGGAGTTTGAATAAAATACCAGAGAAACAGAATAATGGAGCAGCATTGCTTAGTGAAAATAAAAATTACAGTGCCGAGAAGTGATCCCGTTCCATTTGCATGACCGAGTGTTTGTGTATCTAGACGACTTGCTCATTGTTTCTTCAGACCTTAACGGACATTTATCTCTGTTAACTGAGGTGGCCAGACTGCTTAAATCTGCAAATCTTACGATAAATTTGGACAAGAGCAAGTTCGTTCTGAAAGAGACTAAATACCTCGGTCATGTGATTGGTTAAGGGATCATTCGCATGGACCCGGATAAGGTAAATTCCATTGCAGATTATCCGACTCCCAAAATTACAAAGCAACTACGTCGATTCTTGGATTGGCAGAATGGTTCCATCGCTTCATTTCCGGTTTTGCCACAATATGTTCTCCGCTTAACGATCTCTTGAAGAAAAATCAAAAATTGTCTTGAAATGAGGAAGCAGACTGTGCATTTCGTAAACTAAAGACCGCTTTAACAACAGCACCAGTTCTTCGCAACGCCAATTACTCCAAACACTTTTTTATTCAATGTGATGCCAGTGCGTCCGGAATAGGAAGTGTTCTTTTTCAGAAAACGGATGAAGGCGAGGATTACCCCATAGCGTATTATTCCCATAAACTTAATTTTGCACAGCGGAAATACAGTGTCACTGAACTTGAATGTTTGTCGGTCGTTATGAGCGTCAAGAAGTTCAGGCCATATGTGGAGGAGTATGAGTTTACCACCATCACAGACCATTCAAGTCTAAATTGGCTTATGGATCATCGGGACTTGTCAGGACGCCTAGCAAGGTGGAGCCTGAAATTGCAGGGCTATAACATTAATATTGAGTACCGTAAACGTACTCAGGACATAGTTCCGGATACGCTTTCCCGTATTCATCTCGAAGTGTTGGCTGGAATGGATTCTTCTGATGGTGGTGCTCGCACACCTACTCTACATGTTGACCTGGACGACGAAGCGTTTAGTGATATTGTTTACGTTGACAGAATTAATGCTTTAAAGAAAAATAAATAAAAACTAATTTTAAAGAAGTAAATGGCAAATTATACATCCAACCCAGTGCGAATCAGAACGTGTTAACTGATATATATGATTGGAAGTTAGTGGTGCCAGATCCACTTGCACCAACACTTTTACAAAAGGCACATAATTCACCTTCAAGTGCGCATCTTGGTTTTTCCAAAACATTAAAAAAAAAAAAGTCTGCAGCAGGCTTCTGGTTTATTATTTTAATGTAGTCAGAAGACTGTTACAGTGGCGCCCAAACGTATCGGCTTTATGGAGGTAAATTTAATTTATGATGGTAATTATGGTGTGATATTAATTTTTTTTTTCATGTGTGATTGAAATAGTGGTAAAGACAGTTACAGCGCATTTATTCTGTCCTTGGACATTTGGATTTTAAATGTTGGTACTGTACTTGGCAAAGCATACTGTTTCAATTTCGGGCATTTAGTAATTTTTTTTTCCTTTTCAATTTTTTTTCTGTGATTAATGATTTTGATGTGTGAATTCATATTACTTCCATTGAATCCATTGTGATCGATGTTGATTTACTAGACTAGAATATGGAATATCAATCTATCATTAGAGTATGTCATTCGTCAGCTTAATATAGCACAGCGTAGCTGCCTGTATTATAAATCAACCCAGCTATTAGCATACGCTGACGATATCTGCATTCTGGGTCGCAACATCATCTCTCTGAAAGAGGTCCTCCTCCCATTGGAATTAACAGCCCAACAAATAGGCCTTCAGATCAATGAAGCGAAGACCAAATACATGGTGACCGCGAGAAGGCAGACTCGTGGGGACTTCATTTCAGGAGATACTCAATATGAAAAGGTGAATGAGTTTAAATACCTAGGATCACTGATCACTGAGCAAAACTCCGTTTCTGTAGACATTTCATCGAGGATCGCAGCAGGCTACCGAGCATTTTACGCCAATATCAAAATTTTCAAGTCTCCTCATATATCGCGCAAAATAAAATTGGACATCTACAAGGCGCTGATAAGACCAGTTGTCACCTTTGGTTGCGAGTCTTGGACACTAACAGCGCAAAACATCCACAAAATCACTGTAACTGAGCATAAGATGATAAGAAGAATTCTCGGTCCCATTAAAGAGGGAGCCACGTACAGAATGCGAATGAATCACGAGATCAGAAATGATCTCGATAAAGTCGACATCATAGGATTCATAAAATCGTCAAGGCTGAGATGGCTTGGGCACGTACTACGTTCACAAAATCGGACCACTAAACAGGCCTTGGAGTCGGCACCAGCGAAAGTAGGACATCGCGGGAGACCACCTACCCGATGGATGGACGACGTTGAGAAGAACCTGTACACACTCGGTCACCGTGTCTGGCGTTCTATTGTGGCGGATCGAAATATTTGGAGGAGCATCGTTGAGGCGGCCAAATCCCTTCATGGGATGTAGCGCCAGCGGAAAAAGAAGAAGAAATATGGAATATTCAAACCTCAAAATTGTATAAACAAAAATTTCAATTTTGTATTTGATGCATTTGTTAACCGATAATGGTGAAATTTGACAGTTACTAAAATGATAGGTAAAGTTCTAGAATAGGCATTTTCGGAAATAGACCAAAGTAACTTCATAGTAAGTTTCAAACTTTAAAGTTACCCATCTATTTACGAACGATCAAAGTAACTTCAGTACTGAAAAAAGTAACTTCATGAAACAAACGCACACAAAATTCTATCTTACTTTTTTGTATGTGAAAGGTAACTTGAGTAACTTTGTTACCAACATAATAAAAATTAAAACTTACTCTGAAGTTACTTTGGTCTATTTCTGAAAATGCCTAATATAGAAAATCGGGAGGTAACTTATTTTTTTTTCTCGGAAAATAAAATATCCATAAAATAGTTGCAAATGGAGCCTTTTCCCAAATATTTCCTAAATATGTATTTAGAAAAGAGCAGTAAGTTCCCCTTTTTCCAAAATAGTTTTATAGGATTTTCCTCCGTTTTTTTCCAGAATATGACCCGGCCCTTTTCCAGAATATAATACTAGAATTTCATATTTATCCTGGCAACAGACGGTTAACGAATAACTTTAAAATTGTAGAAAGAAAGTTTCAGGCCATTCAGGACAAATACAATTTTTGAATAATTAATTGTGAAATTAACGAAACTTTCGTCAAAACTAATCGTTTAAACAAGAGTCGTGGTGAGCTGATCGATGAAATAAAAAGAAAATTTCCGAAACTCGAGCTGGAGCAAGCAATCCTCTTCCTCAGTAAATTTGAAGTCTTTAAATTGAACGAAATTGGGGAACGCTGGAGTCACCATAGTGTTAATTAAAAATGTTGATCAATTTGGTAAACATTATACTACACGTACCAACTAGAGAGCCAAAAAGGATTGGTTGTTAAGCTGAAAGGAATAGAGAGTTACGTGGAATCAAACGAAATACAAGCTGCCCTCGCTAAGAAAGGCTTCCAATGCCAATCTATTACCAATATCGGGAGGAGGCGCCTTAATTTTTATTTTTATTGCTTTAATCGGTATTCCATCGGCAAATTGATTCTTTTGGTGTTTAGTTTTTCATTCAGTCAGAGTTTACCCAGAATTTCAATTTTTCAGTTTGACCGAACAACCCGAAACAAAAACAAACTATGTAAACATCGGTACCAACATAAAAAAAAACAATACATATTTTATTTTTGTTATACAAATGTTGCTTGGGTCATCAAAATCACTCAAGAGATGGCTCTCTTTTTAGCAAACAGCACATTGGGGAATTAAAAAAAAAAAAAAAGACATTTTTTTTGACAAGCGAGAAAAGCAAGCGGAAAAAGTTCTTTTTGGATTTGCCATTTGGACACCACACCAACAGGTATGGAACAAACATAATGAAAAAGAACTAGAAAAACAAAAAAATTTCGCTCGAAAAAAAATTGAATTATAAAATATTATAAAAAAAAATATATATAATACCTGTTTTTGTTTTTATATATCATGTATGTATAGTATAAGACAATTAAAATTGTAAAATAAGACAAAGTTTTTTGGTGGTTTAGGAGTATAAAACAAACATTAACGAAAAAAAAACAAAAAAACCAAACAGATTGTATTAAATAAAAAAATAAAAAAAAAACACATGAAAACGTGTGGTGGAATTAAATAAAGAACGGGAAAGGAAAAATTAACATCAAATAGAACGGGAAAATAAAAATTAACACCCAAGGAAGAACGAGAACAACGAAGGCGGCAGCAGATTGCGGAATCGAAGTAACATCAACCAAATCTCCAGAGAAAAAAAATATATCGAGAAGCAGCTGTATGGTAGACGTCGGTAAGCACGGGAGTCGTACAAGGCTCAGGTAATGTTATTGTAAGCATTTTTTTTATCACTAATTTGATCCCGTTTGTGTCCGGAATTGGTGCTAAATTGGGTACAATAGAAATTTTTCTTGCTTAACCAAATGTTTTATTGCTGGTTTTCCTTATATTAGGAACAATTTGCAGTTTTTTTTGCAGATCTAGGTATCGGGCATCAGAGCTCTGGACCCATCACCTTGGATAAAATATTCAAGTAGTAGATAAAAGGCAGCAATAAAGTAAAATTGGGCAAGAGAAAAATCCTCGCTCGTCTTATAAAAGAAATGTTAAATAAAAATTATTTTTATAATGTAATATAAAACAAAAGAATATGTGTTAATTGTTTTTTGATTCGGGAGATGAGTAAAAAATGATGTGCGTGTGTTGCAGGTGTGTGAAATGTGAATTAGGCAGCTTCTAAGGTCCAATAGGGCACTACCAATTAACCCCACTCCAAGACTGAGCGCAAGTTGGTAAAATGCTGCGGGTGGTGACTAAGGATATTTCTGCAAGCGACATGGCTACGGTCGCGTCGTTACAATATCTTTGATCACAACGATACATAAGCCAGGAAAAAATGAAACACAAACCTCATCACATCGTCCAATAAGCATGCTGCTCACAATCTCAAAGCTAATTGAAAAAATGTTACTAACAAAATTGAAACCAACATTAGAAGAACAGCGCGTTATTCCAGACCATCAATTTGAGTTCCGAAGCGAACATGTTACCACACAGCAAGTACACAGAATTTTAAATGCAATCAAAATCACCTTTGAGGTAAAGAAATATTGTTCTGCTGCTTTCTTGGATAAAGAACATGCCTTTGATTAAGTTTGGCACGATGGACTAATATACAAAATTAATGAGCTTCTACCGAATAATTTCACTCAGTTTTGGGAAACTATCTTCTTCAAAGACAATACATGGTCAAACAAAATGACGCAACTACTTGCTTAAATGATATTAATTCAGGTGTCCCGCAAGGCACCGTTCTAGGTCCATTATTATACTTGATGTACACAGCCGACTTACCTGTAACCAACAAAGTAATAATATCAACATTTGCTGATGATACGGTCATCCTGGCTTCTCAAAATAATCACAAAATTGCCTCAAAGGGGCTACAGAATCATTTAAACAAAATCGTGCACTAGCATTCTTGAACTGATGAACCTGTGAACCTGTACATTTATTAAATGTTTTTGTTATATACATTTATACATAAGTATAATCTGAAAATTAATCAATATGGCGATTGAGTAGGTTGTTCGGTTTTGTCGCTTAGATAAAAAAAACATAAAGAATAAATATCTAATTCAATGATGTGCGGTTGATATAATATATAAGTGCAATAGCTGTTTCGATTTTCACCAACCAAAATTTTGATTTTTCTCTTCATCTTAAGGAAATTTTAGATAACGAATTTATTGTGATTTACTCTAAAATTTTAAACCTGTACGTTATGGGTGTGCACAAAGACAAACCAACACATACAAGTCATAAGTAATTTCTTGAAATATTAAATCGTGTATTGCATTCATACAACGGTAAAAATAATATTTGATCTTCTTGATGGTGGCAGTGCATATGAACAAAATTTTAGATCCATAATGGGTATTAACAATTACTCGGTTATTAATTGTATTGACGAGAAATTTTCAGTGGTAATATCCCAAGAGCATTGATAATTTTCCGGAATAATTTTATTATATTTTTCGAAAGCACGTTGCTTGGTCCCGTGCGCTGTTATCTAAAAGCAACGTGCTTGAGGAAAATATAATAAAATTATGAGGTATTTATCAATGCTCGAGGGGTATTCGAAGAGAAAATTTTTTGCAGTTTTATTTTATTGTGTTTTTTTTTTGCATATGGCTACTAGATTGTACATTTTACTATGAAAGTGTCATTTTGAAACAGTATTTCTTGTAAAATACAACTATGAATTCTTTTCATCTAGTAGCCAGAGAATGTTTTGCTAAAATAACAAGCCTATTAAGGCCGTGAGTGAATATGTTAAAAATATTTGGTTAACAATTTGGTGAAAATCAAATTACTGTGGTGAAATATTTTTATCTACCAAATTTAATATTGCTGTGTGAACAGTGTGAATTAGTTAAAAATTAAAATTGTGACAACTGAACAACAACATGAAGCGCATTTATAACAATCATTTTCCTAGTTTGTTATCTATTTTATTACTTTATAAAAAGCGTAATTTATCAAATGAAGTTGTTTTAAGAAGAAACAGAAAGAAACACGTCGTGCTTATGTATCGACTGAACCAATATTAAAAAAACGAGGTTATGTTTTTTTAACTCGCTTGTCAAATTTTATATACGGTGCCTACCATGATGCAGTTTTTATTTATTTTTTGTGGTGAGTAAATTTTTTAATTTTAACTTTAATGTCAAAATTTTAATTTTTAACTGGTTTTTAACTAATTCACTCACGGTCTGAATCAGTCAATTTCGAGTCACGTGTACGAAATATTCCAATTAGTGATTTTCCCAAATATAATTGCAACGCTTGCTGACTGGCGGCTAAAGTATTTCGTATGTGGTTTTATATGGTCAAACATGTGTTTGAATATTTCATTAAATTATTAATTTCGACTAAATTAATTTTAAAATTTGATATTTATTATTAATCGCAAGATACTCAATTTTAATAATCATAAAAAAAAAATAGGGGGACATCCACTAATTTAGACAAGAAACTTGTATTTGTAAACATGATTTTACTTGTTTTTGCATGTAAAAAAAAAAGTAGTCAGCGCTGCCCAAGCGAGGGGACAAATTAACTAAAATCGATATTGGGCAAATTTCTCATTAAAATCATCATAACTGATAATTTCCCTTGGGAAGTTATCAGTCTAATGTTATTTTGATTGTTTTATTTCGTACACGTGACTCAAAATAGACCGATTTAACAGGCTTGCTATTTTATCAAAAAAATTTCAATACGAGTTACTTCTCATTCACAAACTATTGTTGATCTCATACTGTCTAATTATGATCGATTGTTTTATATTTACTACGGCGATACAAGTTTGAGTGATCATAGGTTTTTACTTTTTAAATTTGTTTTAAATAAAAAATCTTCGATTAAACCATTACTCAAACTTGCAGTGAACTATATATAATAACATTTGTGAGGAAATTTCTACCAACTCTATATTATTAAAAGATTTTGAAACGTTTTATGATTTCCTTATTTAAGCTATTAAGATTAATACAATTTCTTCCTATTATAGTAGTAGGGTCTCGCCCTTCAAAAAACCATGGTTTAATAAGTTTCTATGCAAAGAAATTTCAAATATGATAAATTCTTCAAACTTTCAAAACAATATCCGCAAAATTTGTTTTTTTAAAGAAAAGGACGTCCCATTAAGCAGAGACTTAAAAAAATCGTAACAAAACAAAAGAGAAACTATTATAACTCTAAATTTGAAAAATGCATTTCCATCTCAAAGCGTATGTGGAGTCTTATTAGGGAAGTACTTATAAATGGCAATCTAACAGCACGGATCAATCGTTAGCCTATTTAATTAAAAAGAAGAAGAAATATTACGTTTGATAAATGGCTTGGATTCTAATTGTGCTTCTGACTAGTTAAATTTATTACTTCACGTTTGACTGTTGCAATTCAATTGAGCAATCAACATTTTCATCATTTTTTAAACTAGCCCGTATAGTCCCAATTTTTAAACCCGATAGCCAAGCCAATTTAGTCACCTATCGTCCTATATCGATTGTAAAAATATTGAGTAAAGTTTATGAAAAAATTATTTTTTCCAGGTTGACTGCTCGCTTTACTTGCAACCAGATAATTCATTGTCACCAGTACGGGTTTACTCAAAAATTAAGTACCACATCTGCCGTCCTAAACTTAATATAGAGACAGTTTATGAATCACTTGAAAATAAGCATATTACTGCGTTTGTCTTCATTGATACTAGGGAAGCTTTTGATTCTGTAAATCACAACATTTTGCTTCGTAAGCTTTCAACGACGAAAATGAAAAGAAATATCAATTTGGTGAGATTTCATCATAGCGCTACCTCTATACACTCCTACATATGTTATTAAATTTTCCGATTTACACAAAAGCTCTTTTAAAATTGTCTTTTTTTGATATTTTAAATTGATATTTTCTGAGTTATTTCAAGAACAGTAAATTTGGGGTTATGATACGACCTTGAAACATTTAAGGAAATTGTTCGATATACACAAAAGGACCAAAAGCTTTTGTAACATTTTCCTCTAAAATTAATATTTTTTACGTAAGCTTAAGAAAAGTGAACTTTAGGTTATGGTGTGAACTTTAAGGAAATTTTCCACTAAACAGAGAAGACACAAAAGCACTTTTGATATATTGCATTAGAATTGAAATGTTTCTAGTGAAATTGACGTTATTGTGAGACCTTGAAAGTTTTACGAAATTGTTGGCTTTATAAACAAAACACAAAATCTCTTTTAACATTTCTTTTAAAACTGATATGTTTTAAGTTAGGTTAAGAAAAATGAATTTTAGCGAGCTTGAAACTTAGAAAATTTTCCGCCATATACAAAAGGCGCAAAAGCTCTTTGAATATTTCAATATTATATCTTAAGACAATTCAATTTGATATTATAGTGCGACCCATAAGCTTTAAGGAAACTGAAAAACCTTTCAACTTAAGCAAACGCAGAGCAATAATCTTTCAGGGTATTCGCAAGAATTTTAAAATAGTAGTCGTGAGGTAGAGCTCCTAGTATTTTAGATTTTGTTTACGATTTACTATTATTTATTAAAAGCAAACAACAATAACTTAAAAATACTTTTTTCCACTTGTATTTCAATTCAAATCCTTTTGACATGCAGAATTATTTTGAGCACATCAGTAATACCTCCATATAAATATTTGGTAAAATTTTATTTTACCGTATTGCACAATTCAAATTAAGATAGGTGCAGGTTTTTTTTTTTTAATTTCCCAATATTTTTGTCATAATGTAGAGATTCACCCTTCATCAAAATAATGTACACAAGTTTAATAAACCGGAAATATATTACCACAATTAAAGCGTAATTTATTCAAATTTCCCTTTATTTTCGTATCGATTAAAATACATAAATATTATGTGTGTTACCCTCCCAATATTTTAAATGGTGACCAATTAAAAAAAAATCTACGAATTATTATTTTTTGAATTGTTTGATTATATCAAGTAGTTAAATTATAGTACATTTTTAAAATCATGTTTCTCGTACATTTATAAATAAAATTGACCACTCACTAAATAGAAACCAAAAAAATTATCCCACTTTAAATAAAATCAATATACAAATAGAAATTAACCATTCATTTCCATTGCACTCATTCATTCCCAACATAACTTTTTTTAATTTTTAATGGTAGTGTGTATATACTACATACATATGTACTTACATATACTGGTAAGTGCTGGTTGTAAAAAAAATATCACTACTTTTCAATACAATGAGAAGGTAACAACACATACAATTGTGGAACTTAATTATTTTCCTTGGGGTATTGGAAATGCTTGTTCTGTTATCTAGAAAATGAAATTATTTATTTATAACCTAAAAAGTAAGAAATTTTATTTAAAATAAAATTGCATAGTAATTGAAGGTTAAGATTAGAAATATTTAGCTTAGTGCGGTTGAATTAAAATTTCCTACAGATATGCTATGAGGAAGGTAATCTGTAAGGCTTAATATTGTGTTGCATATCAAAAATATATTGCCTTGAATTTATGTCACAACATACAAAATATAATTTCGAAGGACTTTATGCAGATATGCAAATTAATTTCGGGGATGAACTCACTAAATTTCAATCGTCTTAAAGAATTTTGTATTAAACTATTAAAAATCCCTGCATATGTTACTCATTCTTATTTGTATGATATCATGATATAAACCAAATACATAGCAAATACACCGAAAAACTAAAATTTGAAAGAAACAGGATTTATGGATGAGGAAATTCTTGTACCGTCAAATTTCACTTGCTGAGAGACTTTATATAATTATTCGTTTTTAGTGTATCCATATGTATGTTATGCATATAATTTTATGTTGCTTTAAATTAAAATAAACCAATTAATTTTTATTCCGTAATCTACTCTAGAAATATGTATGTAAAAATGATCAAAGATACAAGGCAAATACGCATAAATACATTTGAGCGCGTATTAAGAAATTGTATGATAGAGTAAAGGCTTGATTCAACATAACAACTTGATTTCATATTTGTTGAAAGGTATACGTAACTATTTATTTACAAACAAAATTAGTGATGGTCATGCATGGTCTCTCATCAATTTTATAATACGCAAGCTATAGTAGGAAATATTACTGCAAAACGCATAATGTGATGACATACATATATACGTGTGAAGACATCTATTTTGCACCAACATTTTTATTTGTCATCCTTATACTTTCCTTAGACTGTCGATTAAATATAAAGGTAGAGGGTGATTTTTTTATTTTTATTAAATAATTTTACGCATATTCGATTGTTAACTTTATTGAAAATTAGGTGCGGACTCAATTTTTGATAATTTTGATAAATTTTCTGGTCACATTTCATATTTATTGGATTGAAAATTTAGAATTTTATTATCAAACATTAATTTGTTACGTGATTGTTTAGAGGTAAATAATATTGTAATAAATATTTACGATCCAGTTTATTTTTATATAAAATTTCGCAGCAACAAATCGTTCACATTGTTGTTTTAAATAAAATATAAGCAAAATTTTATCGTCGTGTTGGCGTCGAATCCTGAATGTATCCCAGCGGTTCAATACGATATAAGTACGGTTCGAAAGATCTCAGTATAGAGACGGGCAAGGGTAAAGATTGATTTTAGATTAAGTCTTAGATTGTTTTGTTTACGAAAAGCTCGTTACCACCGCCGCCTTTTCTTAAAAATTGCCTAAAAATGTCCCGTTTTGCAAATTTGAAAGAGTGGTTTACTTTAATCTGAGAGCTACCATCTATCTAATTCTGATTTTGAACTAATATTCGAACGCTTAATAAATTTTTTGTGCCGCAATAATTGAGGCTGTGGGTGTTTCGGGTACTTAGTTGCGCCACTGCGTTGGTCAGAACAGAAGATAGACGGTGCCATTAAAATTGAATGAAAATTTGTTTCATAGACAAAAGTGAAGAGTATCACTATGTTTACAAATTATTTGCGCCCGTATAATTATATTTAACAACCATTTAAACCAACAAGCCTTTAAATGAAAGGCTAATAAAACAAGAAAGAAGCCTGGACGCTATAAATAAGCAAACAAACAGTGTATGGAATCACTGCCTTGATGTTCTATCTATAAAGATGAGTAATACATTTAGGCCAGTTGGAATGAAAATGGGATATTACAACAAATTTCAGAGTTAGAAATTTTGTTATCTGAGATAAATTTAGAAAAGATAGATATATACCTAATTTCTGAATCTCATTCGACAAAAGATTCATTCGTTAGAATTTGAGGATACCAGTGCTACTACGCCATCTATCCAGCAGCAAAAACAAGAGGAGGCTTAACCATATTTGAGAAGGAAAACATCAAATATTATGAGGGAGTAAAGTTCGATTAAATAATCAGAACGCTATATGAAGATATCTTCAATATATTGCCCTCCGCGGTATAATCTGACTAAAGCAAACTATGTTACGTTACCCAAATCGCTCGGTTTTAGCTTCATAATCGGAGGCGATTTTAATGCTAAAAATACATATTGGGGATCAAGACTAACAACCCACAAGGGTAAGGAGCTGTTTGCAGCTGGTGGGGCTTTAAACGGCGTGTTCCTTTCTGGAGGTAAATCAAATATTGGCCAGAGAATACAAATAAGATACCAGATTTGATATATTTCTTTGTAACAAAACGGATATCTGAAAACTACGTACTACTCAAAAGCAGTGAAGGAATTTCGGCTGACCACACGCCTGTCATTTTGACACTCAGTGATACCATTATCAAGAAAGAAGCCTAGGTTTGCTTAGGTTACCAAAGGAACAAACTGGGATCTCTTCCGGAACCTAGTCGAAGACAATATTTTATTACAAGTACCAATTAAAACTCCGCCACAACTCGATGTTCAATTAGAGCTGCTGAACAATAGTATACTTCAAGCAGCGTGGGAGAGTAGTCCTAGTACTCGTAACCAAACGGAAAATCACATCAACTATCCAGTAGAAGTGAGAGATCTGGTTAGAGCAAAACGGAAAGCACGAGAAATCTGGCAGAGGGACCTAGCACCACAAAGCAAATTGAAAATGCTTATCAAAGAAATCAAAAAAAAATCTTTTGACGAATACCTAGCTGGCCGTTCTAGCAACAAGGACACTAACTATTCCCTTTGAAAAGCAACTAAAGGTGCTAGAAAGCCTCTATCAAGAATGACGATGAAACTTAGGCTAGAATTACCCAAGAAAAGGCTTCTTTGCTTGCATCCTACCTTGAAGACAAATTTTACCCTCCTCTAAGGCAAACAGCTGAAGAAAATATAATTCAAGTAAATAAAGTGGATAACTTAAACATAAAACACCTGTAACACTATACAAGAGTTAAAAGATGAAATTAACAACAACTTACTCAAAAAAATTCCCTGGTTATGACCTAATCACTAGACCTATAGTTAAAGCACTACGAGAAAAAAGATTACGAAAATTACTGCAAATAATCAACGCAGGATTTAGATTAAAATACGCTCCAACCCAGTGGAAGGTGGCAGAGGTTATAATGATTCTAAAAACTAGCAAGCTGCCAGCAAAATTTTGACTGTAAAGTGGGACTAACTAACTATAAAAGGGCTGGAGAGGTAGTCCAAAAATGGTTCCACATAAATGGTTCCTACCTCTAAAGTGCACCGTGAGGGTTGATACGATTCACGATATTAAAATGAGGGTAGAATTGCATTTGCTATACATATTTTTATAGGTCAACGTAATATTGTTTGATTCATTTAAATTTGGAAGAATTACTTTACATACATTTTGAAAATTTTGGACAGATAAATGTCTCAGATAATGGGGCCGATTCTATGCAAACCTTCTATTTTTCTTTTCTTCTATTCTTCTAGTATTTCAAGGAAAATTCGATATAATTTTCAAAAAAATCCACAAAAATTTTTAGATTGTTTGAAAGTCGTATCTAGTTCTTGTAGAAATAATAGCAGAATAGAAGAAAAGACAAATAGAAGATTTACATTGAATCGGGCCCATTATAGTCTAAGAACTTGTGAACGTTTCCGGATGTGGCTCCGGATCAGGTCAAAGTTTACATTGAAAACATCAACACAAATTTAAATTTATGTTGTTATTTTCAATTTAAACTTGGATCTGATCCGGATTCCGTTGCGTCAAGAAATGCGACTAATATCCACAAATTCCGGTATGAACTAATGCACATTAACAAAGGAGGCATTCAAATTTTCCAACGACGTAAACGGCATAATGAGTGTTTAGAGTGTCCTATTACAAGGGGGTCATGTTCGTAAGTAATTTTTATCATATTTCGTGTATCATCTGTTATAATTGAGTTGGCCGAATCTTAGGTGATTACATAGTTTGATCCGATGAATAGCTTACCGAAATCGAAACTAGATGGTTATCACTCAACTTAGAATTAGATAAAGAAAAAGGCAATATACATTTATAAATAGCTATAATGGTTTTATTAAAATATTTTTTGATTATATGAGATTTTAAATGAAGAATTTTAAGTTTTAACCGGCTTAAATGTTAAAAGCGTTCGTGTTTTTTGGAAGATCCCATCGGGCCCAGGTTATCTGCGAAAAACTTCAATTACTTTATCAGCTGCGTTTTTCTATAGATTGCTGCTCGAGATCGAATGGGAAATTCTTTCCAATCCTTGGACTCAGACATATTTTTATCAGATTCCAACAAAAATTGATTTTCATATTATTGACAATTATTGAGGTATAAAACTCTGTACTAAAAAAAAACAGCAAAAATTTCCCAGTATTTTTCCCTGTATTTATCGCGATCTCGAGCAGCAATATATGTAATAGAAAAACGCAGCTATCTTGATTTTGTCAAAATTTGAATAAATTTAATATTAAATTTCACAATACAAATTAAATACAATATTAAAAATGTGTTAGCTAAAAATCTGATGCAAAATACATATACTGATTTTATTAGTAAATAAAATAAAATTCATAAAAAATAAAATCAAGATAAAAACTTATTTTGGTTTATAATTCTTCAATGATTTGTTTAGCTCCCTGATTCTAAAGTAGGTTCTACTACGAAATATCAAAAGTTTGATTGTATCCGGAATGGGAATATTACTCGATTGCTCCATTAATCTTTGAATATAATTTTCATAGATCACAATAGATGATGCATTCAATTTTTTGAAAATTCTGTTTTAGTTGGTTTATACAATCCATCTTCATTTAAATGATCAACCCACGTATACAGACCATACTTCGAGTAAACTTAATGTTATATGGCATCTGCCATACATATTTTCGATTCCGTCGTATTCTAACTCCAAGAAATCTGGGTCTTCGTTTTCGTTCGAATCATCAGAAATTTGAAGAGGTTCAAATATACATGTTGATAAGGTTGAGGGATTTGAGGAATTTGGAAAATTACTAGACTGGGCAAGGATTGAGGTTGAACTGCACGGTTGTTGAATTTAATGTGTTTTGAGCTGCTGATAAGATGTGCTGGTTCCTTCCCAATAAATACGACCTAAATCTATATTTAAACTCTAGCTGTGTCGGATGGTTATGTAGTCCGCCTATTCGTGCTATTTGTCCATAATCATTTTCTAAAACGTCTTGATTCAGCCTGTATGTTAAAAGAAATTCAACATCACTGAAATTTTTTCGGATGTCATTAACGAGGCCAATCAATGACATATAATTAATTAAAATACCTTTTCTGAAAGGAAGCAAATATTTCTTTCCACAAGCTCTAGCTGCTTGAATAAAACTTGAAAAAGAAATAATGGTGTTAATTTGTTGGTCTATTGCTAGACCGAAGGCTACTTTATGTGCCCGCGTTTCAGAACTGGGTAACTGAACATTTAAAATATCGAGCCAATCGTTTACCAGTTTAATAAATTTCGAAACTGAAGACCAATTTGGAATCTCTTGCATGTAACCTATGGGAAAAAGTTGGGCTGCTAATTTAACTTTTTGTCGGCCTGCTCCTTCAACTAACAAATGAAGAGGCGTAATTTTATGACAAATTTTTAGGTCATTGTGATCTGAAAGCCTTACTACTTCTCTTATAGGACGAATATGGTATTAAGAATTTCGTTGTCTTATGAGAAACCTGAGTCCAAAAAGTTGTTTCTAATAAGTTTTATCAAATGAGGTACCTCTGCAAAAACATAATGTTTTTCATTAGGATAAGATGGATTTGGGAGAGACGAATTTTCGGTATGTATACCAAGCTGTTTCCAAAGACTCCGATTAGAGGGGCCTAGGTCAGAAACTATCGCTACAACGGGAAAATTTATGTTTTCTATGGATGCAATTATATGTATTTAAAAGTATGGTTCTCGTCATCGGAGTTTCCAGTTTTTAAAAAGGCCTCGAAGCAGAGCTACTTGAACATATTTTGAAGGAGCTAAGTCCTATCAAATCGTTTGTCATATTCATATGCCTCGGAAATTTTCATTTCATCGAATGACAAAACTCCTACTTTATCGGTAATGCTTAAATTTAATTGTTTGAGTAGTTGGATGACACTATTACAAATACCTGGTTCTACGTTAATAGCATTTCCCCACTTCTGCAGCGTGGAAACTGATGGCAGAGGAAACTCATTCTTCCATAGAAGGCGATATAGTCGAGGCCCGTCGGAATGTAAAGATATAGCGTATGATATATCTTCCAATTCGTACCGTACTTCTCGTTTTGGATTTTCTAATTTTTTTATTAGTCCGGGTCTACAAATTTTTGATAAATTGCTCTGTAAATTTAAAATTTGGTTGAGCTTTTGTTTCAAGTTGAATCTTCAATTATTTGTTTTCCTTCATCAGTCGCTTATTTTCACGCTCGAGATCCAAAAGGTAGTCGTCGGTTTGGGTACTAACAGAAAATTTAGTAAATTTCGAATCCACAGCCAAATCTATGAACAGGTTACTCGAACTACTAGAGTCTTCATTTATTGATAAGTGAGTTTCCGAAAAATCTAGTTCTGGAAGGTTACATGATTTTAAAATTCTATCAGCTAGGTCAATATGAGTAAAGTTTGGCAAACTTTAGGTCGGAAAACTTCTGCTTTGAGACAACACGGTCCGTTAGTGTTATAGTCACTATCAGTGAAATGTAAAGAATACACTCTTGCTGAATCTAGATTAAAAGTATCATTTCTCAATGATGCTTTTAACCACTGGGCTCTAATAATTTCATTTGTTGGAAACCGAAAGAAACTAATTTTTGGCGAGTTTAGGGATAGACGACGGTTCGAACTATTGCAACCAAAAATCGAACAATGTGGCATTGTAAAATTAAGAAAAAATAATCCAATGAAAAATGTATAAAAATAAAACAATTGGACAAATTGTTCAATATAAATTTTAAAATTATTCCAGTAGTTTTCTGCTGTTCAATGTACGATATTAAATATACTTTTGTTTGCGAGATTTTTGTTTTTCACTGTAAATTTTAATACAGGGAAAGTTAACTACACATTAAAACAAGTACCACTTTTTTATTACCAAGTTACCAGAAAATATGTTAAATATTTTTATTAAACTAAATCATACACACATTTTTAAATTATTTTAAAAACACTTGTTAAATATTTCGCAAAATTACAAAAGGTATTTAAAAAATCACTCGATCGATTTCGGCTTATTAGGCCATCATCAGGAGTATCTACTAAACTGTAAAAATAAAAATGTAGTTATATATATGTAGTTGGAAAAAGCAAAAAGTGAAACCAAAATATACAAATAAAAAAATGTGGGAGTGGTAAACAATAAAATTGGTGACAGCCATAAACATTAAAAATTAAAAATTAAAAGAGGGTGAGTTAAACACAGATATATGATTATTGATTAGTCAACGGTCGAATAACAAAATTCCAGATGTTGATTTTTTTTCCCTTCTTTATTTTATTATAACCCGACGTATTAGTAATTTTATGGAATGGAATGAGTATGTGAAGAAAATAATGCGGGATCGGTAATTGGTGAGAAACGGATTTCTCTCTGTTCGTTGAGGATATTTTGGTTAACAAATATAGCTTTTCGGATTTCGTAAGATTCTAAGTTGTCTAAACGTCTGCTTTTTGGTTGTACATGTAATATTTCTAAATTGTTTAAACTGGATGTGTGATTTTCTAACATTAAATGATTATAAAGGGATGATTCATGGCTACCAGATAAATGTTCTTTAACTCTAACTTCAAAATTGCGCCCAGTCTGTCCGATATAAGAGGAACTACAATCATTGCAATTGATCTTATAAACGCCAGACTTGGAAAGGCGATCAATTCTTGGTTTATTGTTAAAAATCATTTTCTTAATTGTATTATTGTTATAAAAAGCAAAGCTAATATCTGTATATTGTGTCACGGCGCCAATTTTTCGGCATTGGGCTATCAGGTGGATAAATGTTAGCTAAAGCTTTATGTTTCAGTTTTCTGTTTAATAGCTTTAATATAGTCTTAGCTGCATAACCGTTATTCGCTGCTATTTCTAAAATTATATTAAGCTCTTTGTTATAATTGGATTTGGTCAAAGGAATGTTTATTAATCTATCTAAGAATGAGTGGAAAGCTGACATTTTAATATTATGGGGATGGTTTGACGAGTTAGGTATAATGGCGTCTGTATACGTGGGTTTTCTATAAATTTTGAACTCTAATGAAGAATTAATTCTGGTTATTGTTATATCTAGAAAGTCAATAGATTTGTTTTTTTCTTTTTATACCGTAAAATTAATGGTGGGATATTGAGAATTTAATCAAGTGAGAAAAGAGGTTAATAGCCTATAAGTTCCATTCCATAGACATAGTATGTCATCAACATATCTGTACCAAAAGATCATATGACGGAAATAAGGATTATTGCTTGATACAATCGTTTGTTCGAAGAAATTCATGAAAATTTCTGCTAACAAAGGTGACAGAGGGGAGCCCATCGGTAGACCATCAGTGAATCTGGAATACTTATTATCAAAGCAAAAATAATTTTGTTTAATACAAGTTTCAAATAACAGCTTCAGTTCATTCCGAAGGCTTCCATTTGCAACATCCCTATCTAAGTAAGTATAAACTATTTGAGACAAAATGTTAATTGGAATATAAGTGAAAAGACTAGCAACGTCAAACGAAACTAGTTTTGAGTGTAGTGGAATATCAACATCTTGAATTTTTCTAATCAATTCTACCGAGTTCTTAACCGAGAAAGCCGAAACGAAATTGGTATGACTTTTGAAAAAGTTTATGAAACCCTTACATAGCTTGTAGGCAGGTGCATTGCAATACGCTACTATTGGTCTAATTGGAATGCCTTCTTTATGGATTTTAGGTAAACCATAAAGAATTTGGTTCAGATGGATTCATAACCGTGTACTTCCAACCAATGCCATCAAAGACCTTTGGGCAGTGGTTGATACACTTACTGACCAAAGTCTTAAATGCCCTAGTTGGATCTCTATTGAGCTCTAATGCGTTGCTTTCTGTAATGAAATCAGAAATTTTGTTGTAATAATTGATTCTTGTGAGAACAGTGATCGTATTGCCTCTATCCGCTTTACACGCTATCAGGTCATGATCACGTAACTTTTTCTTAATTGTACCAATCACTTTAAGGTTATTATTAGTAGAAAAAACAGAAGATTGAGAGGAGATAGAGGAGGAAGCGTTACTCAAGCCTTTCTTAATCTGTAACGCACATATTGCTTTCAGTTGGGTTGACTGGCTGGATAAGGCAATTTCGGCATCTATAGCGAGACTCTAAATGACCGAACAATGTGTGTATTAAGTGTGTTTCGCCAAGCGCCTACGGCAGAAAGTGTAAAAAGTATAAACTAAATCAAATTATTTTATAAATAACTAACAAATATTTTGTGTTTAAAAAAAAAATTTACCATAAAAAATACGTCCTGTTTGATCTTCAATATTGTACTGACTGTCGCGTCTCGCGTCGCGCAATCGAGCATCATCGGTACGAGTAATCGTATAAAAACATAAAAAATGAAGCAAAGCAATAAACAAAAATAGAGATAGAGAGAAAACAAAATAATATTGGCGCACCACCACCAGCGTGTTTTGGCTCTCAAGTGTTTACTTTGTCTTGTATTATTATATCATAATCATATTCTTGTTGGTATAGCGTGTTGTTCTGCAACATTCTATATAAAGAGCATTTTTTGTTTTTCTGTTCGTTGTAAGTAACATAGAGTTTGGTGATGTATGTGTGATGACACGACGCGAAGGCGTGTGCAACGGGCTAAAAATTCGGATTTTCAATTTTTGGTATGTTGGTGAAGAATGGAGATTAAGAAAAAAGAAAGGAGACAGTGAAGTTTGGACTTTAGTAAAGTCAAGTTGGGTAATTGGGTGGCATACGATGACGAAAGATTTTTTTTTCGCCTAAATTCAACTAATTAAAATAAATAAACTTGTTTAATAAAAAAATAGTTAATGAATAGTTGCCATTAAGAATATTAGTGATGCCGTGTGGCGTTGTAGTTTTATATACTATTATTGATGCTGTGAGGTTTAGGTTTTTCTGTAATTTTTTCTTTAATGATGTTATGTTAAGTTAGAAGTGAATAGAGATTTCATTAAATAAAAAAAACCTTCATATATCTCATGAATAATAAATTATAACTAAT
Organism: Tipula helvola; assembly: GCA_963556165.1. Taxonomy (NCBI): domain Eukaryota; kingdom Metazoa; phylum Arthropoda; class Insecta; order Diptera; family Tipulidae; genus Tipula; species Tipula helvola. The sequence goes on along the minus strand of OY744481.1, from coordinate 300,074,168 downwards.
AAATAAATTGGTTAAGAAAAAAATAAAATTTAAATTGGTGTTAAAAGTGGGAAAAAACCTCTTCTTATTTTTGTGTTTTGGAGATAGCGGTCTAAGACTTCTTCGTTTATTGCGGCTCAATCGATATTTGGTTTTGCTTGAAACAGTGCAGTGAGTTTGAATTAACTTACTTTTTGGTGCATTCGGTTTTGTGTGACTGAGAGGATTATAGTGGCAGCAGATCTTGCCATTCAAGTGGGTCGAGGACGGTGCGAGGAGATCCTGCGTCGGCGGTGCGGATGAATAGATCGGACCGATCTTAAGGTACTGATTTTTTTATTTAAAAAAAAAGCGAAAACGAAATTTTTTGTTTTAGGCAATTTTTGAAGCACAAAATTTTATTATTTTTTTTCTTTTGTTGTTATTTCTTTTTGCAAGAATATTATGATATTTCATATTTTTTTTCTTGAGTGAGCTGACCTTGACTGTCACGCGGATTTCGTTTTTATCATTATATTCTTTTTATTATATAATTCACTGCGCAAAACAAAAAACACAACTAACAGTAAAATTTTTCAAAAATACCCTATTTCCAAACGCTTGTATCTTGGTGAAACGACGGTTTAAATTTGTTTTTTTTTTTACTTTTAAAATGAAGGAAATTTTATCTACTTTCCGATGCTGGGATCCGTTTTATAAAGATTTTGTTTTTTTATGACTTTTTTTGAGTCAAACAAAAATGTTTTGAACGAGAAGAAACAGGCAAATTTTCAGACTGTCAACGAACGTTCCTGTACGTAAATTTTGTTCGCAAACCGAGACACGAGAATTGAGAATTTTGTATTCGTACACGATGTATAGTATACATTTTTATGGTTGTGTTGTATTATTTTTGTTTATTGTATTTGTGCGTTTTTTAGGACAGTAAGCATCAAAAATAATTAAATCGGGTGAAATCGGTTGAATTTTTTGGTGCTTATGTTCGTTTCTCTTCTCGTATTTTATACTTCTCTCTTGCTTTTGAGTTGAGATTTGTCATTCTACAAACAAAATAATTTTTGAGAGACTTGATTTGTTGTTGATTCTGATTATGGAGTAACATATTTTTTTTTTTTTGGATAAAGGATAAATTATTTTTCCAGTTTGTTACTAAAAAAAAAATTTGAATAAAATATTTTCGGTTGTTTAATGATTTTTAACATACAAGCACTTTTGATAGACAGAAGAAAATTAAATGACGTCAATTTCATAAAAAACTAAACAACACTCACGTGGCCACTAATATACACACATCTACCACTACTAAAAATTTGCGGTTATTTTACTCTCAATTTATTTTTTACTGGTGTTTCGTTCACGAATCCAAATAAGCCATTTTGTAGAGAATTTCTTGAGAATGAGACTAGAGAAATGTACGACAAATCGCTGTTGAGTTATTGCAGTTTTAGTAAAAAACATGACAAACAATTCAAATACTTGAGTCCCGCGTAATGTTGGTCACGCAAGGAAAAAACAAGCTTTTAAAACAACAAAAACTAAAACGTTGTTTTATAATAGAATAACATTTTTCACTTTAATCAACCATAATACAAAAAAACCCAAAAAAAAATCAAAAACTGGTGATTAGACCTCTAATCTCTTTCCATGTTTCTTGCAAAGCATCTCTGAACTCTCGCAAATTTGTTGGTTGCCTTGCACGTTTTCTTAGATATCACTCCAACACATCCCATACGTGCTCTATAAGGTTTAAATCTGGACTTCACGGAGGATGATTTATTATTCGAATGCCTTGCTGTTGCAAAAATTGCCGTGTGTTTAGCGCTGAATGTATCCGAGCATTATCATGCATAAAAAAAATCTACATCCAATTCCTCGTTTCACTGGAAGCATATGAAGCCTTAAAATTTCATCTACGTAACGTCTGATGTTAAAGCAGGGTATGGTATTACTAACAAGTCTGTCTTATTATTCCATGAATCCATGATGTTCCTGCCCAAGCGTGTGGCATCGTGCAATCAGGCTTTAATCGTTCTCCCCGTTGCACGCCAAACTCTGCATCGCCCGTCTGATGCTTAAACGTTAAACCGTCATTCGTCCGAAAAGCTGATGGGTTCAGTTTCTGTATATCAACGTATATTTGATTAGGTAACATTTTTATAGGTAACATTTTTCGTGCAGTGCTCAAGAAAAAACAACTTAATACACTTTTTAACATTTATACGATTTTTTCAAGTTTTTCACTAAAACTGCAATAACCCAACAGCAATTTGTTGTACAACAATTTCAATAGTCTCATTCTCAAGGTTTCTAAACTCTCTTCAAAATGGCTTATTTGGATTCGTTAACGAAACACCAGGAAATTTCATTGACAGTATTAAAGTTTGCGTTTTTTTTTCCGTTAAAAACATTTTTGTTTGACTAAAAAAAAGTCATAAAAAAACGGACCCAGCATCGGAAAGTAGACTAAATTTCCTTCATTTTAAAAGTAAAAAAAAAAATTAAACCGACAGTTTTGTATTTTCAGTTTTTTTTTTGCTCCTAAATTTTTCGGACACGTTTATTTCTTATTTTCTTTTATGGTGGCGTATCAAATATACCATTGTAGTCTTCATTTGGTCGCATTATTTTGTGATGTACGGTATTTCCGCTTTATGTTTGTCTTTATCGGTTCTCACACAATGCGTGAGTAATTTCTCATGTATGGAGGGCGGTTTCATTTCCTTCCGGTTGTACCATTCGTTCTCTCGGAACAGGCTATTGCGGAAGGCGGTACGACACATGTGACATTCGTCTTGTGATGACGGTTTCCGCTCGTCTCGAAGGCGTCCTTCCATGATAACGAAATCTTAGGATTTCATTACAGTCTCTTTCAGGTCTAAGTACTAATTAATTGTTTGACTTAATTTATAAAATCAATCGAAACATACACTCATCGTTTATGCACGTGCACAATCTCCATTGCTTAAAATTGTTTTCTTTAAATATATCTAAGTATCGATTTTTACTGATAATTATTAAAAAAAATATTGTGTATTGAGTTCAACAAATAACTGTTTCCGAAAATTAAAATGTATTTAAGTAAAAATCTAACGTAAATATAAATTTTTAATAAAATAGTTTTATCAGTATTAGATTCGAGTGCGTAACTGATTTGTTCCTTTTATTGACTCATGTGTCAGTATTAGGTCAATAGGTAATTTTTTTTAAATGGGTTACTAAACATATATCATATCGATAATTGATATTAAAATTAGCTTGAATTAATTTTAATATAAAGATATCATTTTAGTGTCTTTATCTTTCTCTGAAAAAATAAAATAAATTTATGAACTAATATAGGGATTTTATAACTGTTAAAGTAGTGATTTCATAACTATTTAATTAAAGTAATAATCCATTTTAATGATAATAAATATGTTGTGCTAAAGTTTTAGTGAATAATAAATGTACAATTGTGGTATTAGTTATGCCATTAGTGAAATGTGTCCTTGACAAATTGGTGTATAGTACTAATGTGGACATAGTTATCTAGGCTGTATGGCTATTTCTAATGAAATTACTAGTTAAAATACTATTGTATGGGCACTGTTCGTTAAAACTGTACATTTGGATTTAAACAGTGCGTATTATCGGGTTATTGTGTTATCTACGGTACTTGATGTTAATTCTTGGATACACATCAACTTCATTTGATTGTCGTTAAATTTAGTGCTATAATTATTGGGCTTCTACATACTGCCTGTAGTGTTGCAATTGCGGATAATTTAAATAATGGCTGGTGGTGAAAGCAAAGCGAAAACCAGGGTAACGCGGGCTGATGCGCCTAAAAACCTATCCTTGGAGGACATTGATGCCAAAATGGAAAATTGGTTTTCATTGTTGCAGCAGCAAATAGTAAAGTCTACTTCAGCATTGAGTGATGATATTAAAGTTGTTAAACGGGAACTTAATAAAAAAATTAGTGTAGTTGAAAAAAGGTTGATTATCTGGATGGTAAAATCATCAATGAAATGGACGCGATTAAAAAAAGCTACGAGGTTGTAGTTAATGGAATACCAGTGTTAGATAATGAAAATTGTTCACACATTTTTAACTTGATTTGCAGCTGTTTGAATATCAAAAGTAATGTGGAAGCCGACATTTTTCGAATCAAATCGTTCAATAATAATAATAGTAAACCGGTGCTTATAATTCGTTTTGCCACTATCTTCCATAAAAATCTTTTTATGACTCAGTATTTCAAGGTTGCTATAACTCTGAAATTATCTTGTTTACCTGGCTATACTGGTGATGAACGGATCTACATTCAACATAATTTGACTGCTGCATCATACAAAATTAAAAAAGCTGCCTTGAGATTATTAAGGGAGAATAAAGTTGCGAGTGTAAAAGTCATTGATGGCAAAATTGGAAATCAAGCTTCTAAGAATGGCAAATATGTAATCTGCGTTAGTCTCGAAGATATGAACAATTTACTTCTTTAAGAGCCGAATTCACCGTTGTGAATAAATCGTACACATTGTTATGAATATTTTTCTAATTATTTCTATTTGTAGATTCGCTAATATTGATTTAGAGCCTTGTTGCTTTTTGAATGTTTTGGTTATGGTGTTACATCATGCTACCCTTATCTGCGGTTTGGGTATTGGAGTCGGCGTTAGTATGGGGACTTTTATAAGGGAATATGAAGTTTCCCTTTTTTTAAAATGTTTTACATTTGTGTGCTTCTTGAACGTATTGACTGGTGATGGGTATGTCTCCTTCGGGGAATAGGGATGGTTTTCACCACATGGACATTCGCAACATAGTACTCAAATCATCTTATAAAACGCATAATGAGGGTCTGAAGTTCGCGCATATTAATCCAGGTAGCCTGCTGACTCATTTGGATGAACTTAGGCTTATTACTAGGGATGTTCCATTGCATGTGATTGGTATTTCTGAAACATGGTTGTATCCAGATAAACATACTGATAGGTTTGTTGCACTGCCTGGTTATGAGGTGATTCGTAAAGACCGTTCTGATAGGATGGGGGGTGGCGTAGCGCTTTATATCCGTAAGGGAATTAAATATAATTTAGTTTATCAAAACGCACCAAATTCTAAATTTGATGTTTTGTTTATAGAGATATGGAACTCTGTCGGCTGTAAAATTCTGGTGGGTGTTATCTATATACCGTCAGCTCGTACCAAATTTATTAATTCAGTGAGTAAATGTTTTGATAGGTTACTTAAAAATTATAATGATATTCTAATATTGGGTGATTTTAATCGGGATTTGTTAAGTGGGTATAGCCACTGACTGAAGCCACTAATTTTAAAGGTGATAGTGCAACTCTAATTGATCTTGCGTTGATCCAAAATCAGACAAAATTAATATTTTTCTCGCAAATATCTATTGCTTGCGCCACAACTCATGATTTTATTTATGGTTCATATGATTTTGAGTTCAATAATTGCCAAAAGCCTCTTTATAGGGTGAGAAATTTTAGTAATATTGACGAGTTAGCATTGAATTCTTATGCGGCTACATTAAACTGGAGTAGCATTTATCACCTTCCTGATATTAATCATAAGCTTAGGCACTTTAACGAATTGATACCTCCACATATTAAATAAATTTGCTCCGATAAAAAGTGTTCAGTTAAAGAGTAATAACTCCATTCAATGGCAAACCAAGGAAATCCAGTGGCATATTGTTGGCGTCGGTCTAGAAGAGTGGAGGATTGAGAAAATTTCAAGAAGTATTGCAATTTTGTTAACCAACTTATTCGCAAGGGCAAAATCCTTGCGTTCTCTAAAGTATTTGATGCTAATTTACCATCAAAGACTTTATGGAAAAATCTGCAGACTTTTGGTGTTACTCAGGCCTCAGCACCGCCCTAACAGTTTGAGTCGTCTGATTTCAGTAAATTTTTTGCCTCTGTATTTAATAAATCTAGTATTAGGCGTACTACACCAACTCATAGCAATTATAATGTTCAGGACGCCTTTTATTTTCAAAACGTTGATCAAGAAGCAGTTATTAGAACTTTAGCATCAATTAAATCTACTGCGGTAGGATCGGACGGTCTTGCTCTGCAAATAATAAATTTGCTAAGACCGACTATTATAGGCCACCTAACTTTTATTTTAAATTGTTGTTTAACTCAGCCTTTCTTTCCGGGCGCGTGGAAGGAAGCTATCATCATTCCTGTCAACAAAACGAAGTATCCAAAAAGTGTAGAGGAATATAAACCTATTAGTATTCCACCAAGTTTATCTAAAGTCCTTGAGAAAACCATGAAATTGCAAATTAATCTTCACTTGTCGAATAACAATTTATTAAACGATTTGCAATCTGGTTTCAGGGAGGGTTATATTACTGGTACGGTAAAATCTCTATTCTGGTATGTCTTGATTTTGCCAAGGCCTTCGATACTGTCGATCATAATATACTGCTTCATAAATTGTTTCACCAGTTCAAATTTTCTGTATCCGAATTCCGCAGTATCTTTCATTGAATCATATTTAGATTTTAGACGGCAAAGGGTTAATATTAATGGTACTTTTTCTGTTGATGTATTAATTACATCTGGTGTACCGCAAGGCTCCATACTTGGCCCTATCCTCTTTAGTATGTTTATCAATGACATATCTTCATCTCTAACGTCCGTCAGATATCATATTTTTGCTGATGATTTCCAGTTGTATGATGTTGATTTGCCAAGTACATTTGAATATTGTATCAGTCGTATTAACACAGCCATGAACACTATTAGTGAGTGGGCCATTTGTAACAAAATCAAGATAAATCCTGCTAAATCTAAAGCATTACTAATTAGCAGACTGAGAGGTTATTCTCCTGTTGATGTTTTTTTAACATTATTCGGTTCTAATATTCCAATAGTTAAGAAGTAAACTAGTTTGACGTTGGTTATTAATAACATCTTGAGTTGGGAGGGCCATGTGAACATGATATGCGGAAAAGCTTATAGTATTCTTGGCAGACTTCGTGTTGCGGCTAAATTAGCACCACTAAAGACCAGAATTAGATTAGTGAAAACTTTAATAGTTCCACAGCTCGTATACTGTGCTCATATCTTTTCTGGAAGTTGGGTGAACCGATTACTACCTTAGCTAAATCTATTATGGGGTGTCATTTCTATCATTATTTAGAGTATTTAGTCTCTGTATTTATATATAAGTTAATTACATCTGGGCAGCCAACATATTTATATAGTAAGCTCAGTTTATCTAAATCATTGCGGACGCTGAACTTAAATCTGCCTAAAAGACGTAAAACTGCAATTCGGCAGAGTTTGTTGCTCGTCCATGGGGTGAAGATCTGGAATCGCCTTGACCCTGGGGTGAGGTCCTCTTCCAACGTCGATACCTTCAAGAAGCATTCTTTCTCTTGTTACTCCCTTAAGGAGCTTTAATTCTTAATTCTTTTTTTTTTTGTCCCTTGCTAAGACTCCACTATTCTACTTTTGTTGGTATGATATGCATGATTTGCATTTATTAATAATGTTTCGGTCAGCAACTGGTCTCTTATATCTTATGTGTCACTTAGCGAATCTTCTTTATTATTATATTATTTTTATGATTTTTGTTGTTAATTGCATTGTGGTAAATAATTTAAAGCATAGGTTAAAACCTAATAATTTTTATAATTTTTGTTTTTTAAATTTTAAATTTTCTCATATATGCTTAAGTATCATAAGAAAATATCTAGCTATTTTAGCAGATATTGTAAAAAGACTTTGTCTTATTTGTATACTTGTTAATAATAATAATAATAATAAATAAATAAATAATTCTGATACAAATGTGTTAAGTAGGTTTGTCAAAAATATCCTTTAAACTCAAGTGTCAGTAATACATCCTTACTTGGTTTAATAATTAATACCAAATTTGTTATTATTGTGGCATCATTTTTAAAATTTAATATATTAAAACTAAATTATTGGTTTTTAGTTTAATCACTGACTGTAATTTTTTAAAGTATTTAGTTAAAATAAGCCTTACAAATTTTGTGTCCAAAACGACTTCAATAAAGTCGGGATGACCTAAATGCAGCCCTCCAACATATGAAAAATGGAATGACGACAAATGCGGCAAGCAAAAAATGTAAGGTTCCGAAAACAACTTTGCTATATAAACAAAACGGCGTATACACGCAAAATGCTCATATTGAGTGGCTCATGAGTGGCCTACTCTACGATTTTAACTTCATCATAAGAGAATAAAATAAAAGAGTGGATTTTATGTATTGCTCAATGTGGCTTCCCGCTAAAAATGATAAGCTGCTTGAAAGCGTTCAACAATTACTTAAAAAATCTTAAGCTTCAAAATAATTTTAAAAATGAAAGACCAGGCAGACGGTGGTATGACGGATTTTTAAAATGAAATTCCGACATTTCCAAACGAATTGTCCAACACCACAAAATTCTGAAAACATTTTAATAAATATCAGCCAATTAAAAGTAGGCAATTATGTAATTATCCAGTACGAGGAAGAATGTTTTCTTGGGTTTATTTTACAAATTAATCAAAATGAAGCTTCTGTTAAAGTAATGGGGATGAGCGGCGCAAATTGGAAGTGGCCTGAAAAAGATGACGCTCTTTTGTATGCGATGCGTGATATAATGGAAATTATTCCTGGACCTGAGCTTCTTAACGCTCGGGGAATCTACTGTGTACCTGAAGTCCAAAAATATAACTGTTAAGAATATTATATTTTAAGTACTAATTTTGATAAATTATGAATTTATATTTTTTGTTTTTATTATTTAGTTTTTAATCTCTTTTGTGATAACTAGAAGTAGATGCTATAAGTACCTATTTGTTTTAATTTTTTAGATAAGATTTATTTATTTTTATTTAAAAGTTAACTGCTTATAGCGCAATATTAAGCATAAGTATGTTAATTTTTTTTTAATTGTTGGTAATTTTATTAATAAATAATTTGGAATACTAATTAAATTTTTTATTTCTCATAATTTAGAAAGTTAGAAATAATTATAATGTAAATATGTTCAACTTAAACTATGCCAGTATTATTTATTAATTTATTTCCAACCAACAGCATAAAAATGGCTTACATCATAAAGATTAAATAAAAAGTTATTAAACAACATCAATATTTCTAACAATTAACACAAAACATTTTAAAACAACATTTAAAGCAAATGCCTAGCGATTCGTTTTTTAAATTCATCTCTGGAATGGAAATATTAAAATCAAAACAATCCGCTACGGTGTTGAGATGAAGAAGTTCCCGGAGGCGTAAGTCACATTGAGGAGCGAAAATATTAAAACGTGAAAGAATGTCAGCACTAGCGCATGTACGCCTAGCACTTAAATATGGGAGATCCAGGAAACGATATTTGCCTAGTTATGCTGATAGACTGAAATTATTATCACGCTCGAAGGACGGCAATTTTCTGATAACAAATAACAAAAACTGTTTTTGAATACTTTCAATTCTGTTTGAATGAGACTCGTAGAACGGGAACCATATGACTGTCGCGTATTCAAGCTGTGAACGAACAAATGAAGTGTACAGTGACTTAAAAGTTAATATGTCATGAAAATCCTTCGAATTTTCGTTTAATAAACCTCAACGTCGAAAAAGCTTTTCAACCACGTTAATTGTTTTCAATCTAACGTCATTTAGAAAGTAGTCAAAAACTACTGGAGACCTAGACCTGAAATAGGTGATTACGTGATACTTATTATAATTAACATTCAGAAATTTAAGGTTAGTAACACACCAAACACAAAATGTGTTCAGATCCCGCTGAAATTGATCGCGATCCAAATCACATAAGATGTTTGCATTACATCGATCTGAACTTTCGAGGCAACAGTAGTTAATTAAATTATTTTGAAAGACTGCTAAATTAGTGACCGTTGAACGGCCCGGAAAAAATCCAGGCTGACGTGTGCTAATACATTGCTTGGAGTGGAAGTAGATCACATGGTTAGCCATTAACTCGAATAGTTTAGGAATGCTAAATAGTATTGCAATTCTACGATAATTTCTTATATCACTGCGGGGGCCATTTTTGTGGATCGGTATGATACTTGATATTTTTCAAAGATCAGGAAATTTGCCTTTGGCTGATGCTCAAATTAAATAAATGGCATAAAGGAGCGGAAAACGGGCAAAACCATCAGCATGCAGCATCAATAGAGGCACTGGTAAACCATTTGGGCCAGGACCCTAAGAAACGTCCATTTTCATCAAATCAAGTTTAGATTTTTTTTTTAAATTATTGGAGTTAGATAATATAGGAGTGAGTAAGCAATCCTTTACAAAAACACTACTAAAGTATTCAGCGATGAAACCGCAGGTTGTCTCTGGATTATCTGATCATTTACCACGGAATTCTAAAAATGAAGGCAAGCCGTTATTATGGTTCTTAATTTTGATAAATCTCCAGAAATTCTTCGGATTATATCGCAAATTGTCTTCAATGTCGATTATGTAATTATTATACTGGAAATGGTTGAGGTAGAAAAACTATTTGCGCAGAGACTTAAACTGGATATAGACATTTATTACGCAGGATTTCTAGTTGATTCAGTTAGTTAGTAAACCATGGTACGTTCCGAGTATCTGACTTTTTAATTATTTTTTAGGAACGAATTTTTCAATAGCAACCTTCAACAATTCATTGAAGGTATCTAATGAACTGTTGATATCAATGTTTGATAGAGTATCAGCCCAATCTAATTCAGCTAAAAAATCATTTAATGAGTTGTGATCGGCGTGGGAATTAAATACGGTACAATTTTTAGTAAGGTTCAAATTATTCGAGAATTTGTAAAAAAAATTGAATTGAAACTGGAGTATGATAAACACTCGGCGATCCGGTAAAATCGTCGCATGATTCTAGTTTAAAAAATCTATTATTAGTGTAGACAACCAAATCCGCTGGTACACTGTTAATTTGTGAAGTACCCATGTTTGCCATAAAATCATAAATTAAGGCTAATGAAACGTTAGTATTAGCAGGAATGAATATATTGTCAACCAACATCCAAATTAGATCTGGAAAAATCGGTTGAAATCGACGAAAATAGCAAAGTCAGCGTTATCATATATTGAAGGTAATAAATAACAAGAGATCTTGTCAATGAAATCTTGACAAAATGACGAAGTTGGTTCTAGAGGGAAGTAAACTGTGCTAATTATTATAGTTTGAGTTTAACAGCAGTGAACTCCATGATTGGGTCGGAAAATAAAAGTTCTCAAGAATGAAATATCCGTACTGGAAAAGTAAACTCAAAAGTCCGAAGGGAAAACTCCGCATTTTTACAATCCACTGTCAGCCATGTTTTGATCAGTATTATTACGTTGTAATTAGATTCTTAAATTCCAAGATAGAAATTTTTTGATTTTGATTGCTTGCCACTACAATTAAAATAAAAACTTGATAAGCTATTGATCTATTGATGATATTGCTAGAATTAGATATACCTATATGAATTTAGAACGTTAGGATGTACTGTGTTAAGATTATTGTGAGAATTTGACAGATTAGTATTAGAATTTAATGAATTGATTGAACTTAACCTTCTCTCTGTGTATTGGGGTCAAATTGACCCCAGTCGGTTTTAAAATGAAAAAACTGCGTTTTTTATTATTTGAATGGCTCATGCCCTAAAAGAAAGACTCAACTAATATCTTGTATACGTAATACAACGAAAAGCGGGTCCAAATTACTTGTAAATTTGGTAATTACGATAGTCTGAAATGAACCAAGCACATTTCTGTGTACTGGGGTCAAAATGACCCCAAATTATTTCCATGTAGGTACCTAATATTTTCTATATAAATCAAAAAATGACTTAATTTTTATGTTTATGAATGTATTGTATAGTATGTCTGTGATGTTTTTTGCATTTTTTTGTTAATTAGTAAGTGGGACTGTCAGATGAAGGGGAAATAGCGAACGATAATATTGAAGTGGACTTTGCAAAATGCGACGAGAGTTGTACATGCTAAGTCGATAAATGTATGTATGTGATTACGATGAGGATGAACATATTGAGCCAATAAATTTTGATGATTTGCGCTGACGATCGAGAAAATGAACAGGGAAATGATGAAACTGCCACTTTTGAAGATGAAGTTACTTGTATATGGTATTATGCCGAAAATAAAAAATTGTATCCGAAATGGAGCCTAAATATTGCAAATGTGACCAGAACATGAGACTTTCTACTACTGCGGGAAATAAAAGGCTTCACGGAGCAAACAGCAAAAAATCTAATAACTCAGTTACTAGCTTTCCAAAAAACCATCACAGAAATATTGGTGGATATTATCGTGGCTGAGACCAATAGAAAAGCGCGGCAGTTTTATATAATGAATAATAAAATAACAGAAAAATACCGTGCATTGTATGATACTAGTTCGGTGGAAATGTTTGCATTGACCTGCATTGTAATTTACGCTGGCGCTCTTAAGAACTGGGACGACCGTTATTTTATCGAGCTATGATATCCGACAGGAGCCGCTAAAAACAGATAGATTGGTAGTATTCTGAACTGTATAGAAAATGTTCTTGGCAAACATTCGAAAACCTTATAAACATCATCAAATTTAACTATTGATGAATAATTGATTCTAACACGAGGGAGATGTTCTTCCCGACAGTACGTATTATCAAAACCAGAGAAGTATGGAATTAAAATATTTTGGCTACGCGACGCAAAGATCTCTTACCCATTGAACGCAGAAGTCCATCGGCTATCCGCACTTCACGTCAACAAAAGAAGAACAATTACTATGAACAACTTTTTCACTATTTGTACTTTAGCCGAGCAACTTTTGCAGAAAAAACCGATACTAATTAGAATAATCCTACAAATCAAACCCGATTTGCCCAAAGAGCTTAGTACAAGTAAGGAATTAAAAAAAACCGAGAACTCAAATCTTCAAAATTTAGTTTTGATAACAACCTAATACTTGAAAGTTTTATCCTAAAGAAAATCGTTTCTAAAAGAATTGGTTATGCAACTGGTGCAAGCCAGCTCTCCAACCCTCGAAAGTTTAAAAAAAATGTAAGGACAGCAATCGATCTAATAGGTTATAGTGTTACTAATAAGACGGAAATCAACAGGCGAAAAAGTGGCGGCTAAGACCGTTAGAAAACGACCAAGATTTTATTTGCGCCCTTTGACTATCTGATATGAAATCCAGAACAAGATGTCATTTTTGTAATGAGCTATCTTGTCCAAACCACACCAAAATCCTATGCATAGAATGCATTAAAGAATAGAAAATGGTTTCAGATGAACATTAAGTGGTTTTAATGACGTATCTGGTTAAAACATAAATTTAACTAACTAAAGTGATTTTTAGTGAATGTAATTACCTTTTCAATAAAAATATGAATTTGTAATAAGAAAATAAACAATTTTTAGTTACTTTCCCTATGAAATATATGAAGTGATCCATGGGGTCAGATTGACCCCTATATACAGACAACGTTATAGTAAGCTATACACAGAGTGAAGGTTAAATTGATACATTGCTGCAGCCTCGTTTTTTGGACGGTGTCTTTCTTGAAAACCGCGAACTAGAACCCCAGGTGGCCAAAAATCAGAATATTTTAAGGAACCACACAAGCTTTCAATGACTCCAATCTTGAAAGACACAAACGTTAGTTCTGCTGGATCCTAGTCTCTAGCCGATAGTGAGAAGCAGGACACGTTTGATGGATTAAAAACGCTGTTTTTAGATGTAATGTAATGGAATATCGACTGGAAGGTATTAGTTGGATGAAGACGGGAAATATACAAATACTTCCTTCAAACCACGGATATTAGGAACTAAAATTGTCAGTAATGGACACAGAATTTCTGAGATGTATCAGTATTAGTACACTTTTTCTTTTTCCCCATAATATTAACCCCTTAGCGGCCACACTTCGCTCCCGTAACATAACGGCCACACTGGGGTGATTTTTTACCCCAGTCAAAAAATCGGTCTAGAAAGACAAATATTAAATATTGAGACTCCAAATAATTCATGGACATTCTGAAACATGTTTTTCAATTTCTAATATGGTTTACAAGAGAAAATATCAAGATAATTTGACAAAAAAAAATTATATATGCGCAAAGTCAGGAAAAATGACGTTTTTCAGAAAACAAATCATTACTCCTTCCGAAATTCATCGTTTATACGCGCTACTAATTTTTTTTTCTTCTTTCTATGTGCCATGCAAGTAACCTGTATTCCTTTACAACCTATATATGGCGCGACAAGTATGATTTTCGTAGTTTTTGATAACTTAAATTAAGGTGATTTGGCCTGGGGTACATATTCACCCCTTGTGGCCGCTAAGGGTTAATATTTTTAATGAAAATTATGTTTAACATTTGAATTGAGTTTTTTAAATAGTTCTTCAAACCCAGTAAGACTGCTCAGCTAAATTAATGAAGTAACCAACTTGTAGCTAACCAATAAAACTGACACCTAAGCGCATCTTACCTCCAGAAGGCTTTGATTTTTTGGATTGTAAAATTTAGTACCAAAAATCTGAAAAATTTTACAATTTAAACTTTAACGTTTAGAGAATTTAAATTAAGAATTTCAAATAAAAATGGTTTACTCAATTTGAAAATTGATTCGAGATATTTGGCTGTAGACGCTGCGATGAATAAGATAAGGCTACAATTAAATTAGTATAAAAATAGTTCCTTCTATTTTTGCTAATTTGTCTAAAAAGAATCGTTTCGAATTTAAATGAACAAAAAATGTAAGAGGCGGGTAAATTTGTCAAAAATTATAACAGCATTCGAACAGCAAAAAAAGAAATCAATTTACGGAGGGGGACTTTTGTGTGAAATAAATCATGTTCCTCGAAGTCTACTGTTCAGACTCTATAAACTTGTAATTTTGAAACTGAATTTTTGTAACCAATTCTTTATGACAATTAATTTATTTGCACTTTTTTTACGTAATTTGTTTACAGGATTACAATTTAATATATTTTAACTTAATTGGAGGTAAAATAACAATTTTAAATAACTTGGGCATTTTACTATTTAAAATTTTTTATAAAAACAAAAACAAATGTTCCGAAGCTAATGTTGAAATTTTCAATACTATTCGATTCAATTCATTTTTTATTTTTATTTTGTAAAACTATTGTGTATATTTCAAGCAATCTAAACAGAAGTAAATGCTTAATATATCGGCTTGCAAACGCATTGTCACAATATTATAAATAAAAGGGGATTGTTTTATAGTATACTAAAAAAAAATGGTGAAAATTGAATAAGAAATGTCTTGGTCTGCTAACTTTCCGTATAAATTATTTCCCTTTTTATACAATTGGTTTTAAATGATCCGTAGATTTGACTATATTGTACAACTTTACAAGTGTTTTCTCTTACAGCATTGGTTTTAGTTTACCAAATAACTAAAAAAAAAATCGTTTTCACAAATGTAAATCATCATAAGCTAAAAGTATAATCAATTATACGTATAACATAACAATTACTCTTATAAACAACAACTCAAAATTCAGTAACTGGAATAACAAGAGATTCCATTATTTTATATAATTATACAAAACAATCGAACCGTATCGATAAGACGAACAACAAAAAAACACACAAAAGTAATGTTCTTATGACAAAACGCGAAACACCAAAAGAATTTATTTGGCTTGCGGTATAATGTATGTTTGTATTTGTATACGTTTAATAAGTATATTTGTTTTAAATAATAACACAATTACTCATTATTATAATCAACCGACTAATAATAATTGTATGCTCTATTTTAAAAAACAATTAAATTGATTTTAAAGAAATAATAAAACGAATTTCTAATTCATTCATATAACTATTGTTTTTAGAAAATATACGTTTTGTTCATTTTCTAATTTTCTAAATTTTTAATGCATAATATTATACACTCGTAACATATTTGATTGAACCCGTGCCAAAGCTAAAAATCTTACCTTGTATGGTGTATATTGAAAATACAATAATTATTGTAAATATTATCCACATATTGTCACACATAATATAACATAACCATAATTTTATTAAAATTCACTAATTACAATTTTTTTTTGTTTGTTTTGCTTTACAAATACACGATTTACAAATCACATGGTTTTCATGAGACAGACAATTTATTCACTGTTTTTAAAAACACTTGTCACTTTGACTGGTAGATGTCACTATGTTAAATTAAATATATTTCCGCGTATATTTCCTTGTTTGCTAAATATTTATTTTTAATTAAAACAAAGTTTTTATGTAAATAGTATTGTTTTTGTTACAATTACAACCAACACTGTGCACGGCTAAATAAAAACTGAATTAATAGAAAAAAATTCGAAAGGAAAAAAGACGTTATAATGTACGAATGAAAATCACTCAAGTGGCACAAAAAAAAAATTTTATTTGTGTTTATTACAAGAAAAAAAAAACGTAGAAAACTCAAAGGTATGGAGGATTGAGTTTATTATGAAAATGTATGTTTGGGTGTTAATCAAATCTGGACATTGTTATTTCATTCGGTAATTATGGACTAGCATTTATTTACTTGAGTCACGTGAAACTTTATTTAATACGAGAATGTACATAAAAAAAAAAACTGGGTCATTTCGGCGGTGGACTAGTATTATAAAATTATGTAAGATGTCAATGATCAGGACGAAATTTGTATGCGGAAAAACATAAAAAGTGGTTGATTTATTTATTTAATTAACCCCTTATCGTATTATACTTTCTTTAATATTCGTAATGTAATTTTTTGTTATTGAACGTAACATTGCAATATTCTTAGTAGTAACCAAGGATTTGAAAAAGAAAAATGGGCAAATTAGGAGAATAGCTAACAAGCATAATGTGCATTGCATGTACCGAAATCCCATGTTGATCATTTTTATTAAGTCATAAACCAAAGAAACGTTTCTTCAGCTTTAAACGTCAAAACTCACTAAAAACGAAAGTTTTTTCAATAAATGTATGTATTCAAAAAGTATTGCTTTTCAATTTAACAAAAAATATAACGGGCTGAAACCTCACGAATGATCAGAACTTCGGTTTTGATTAATTCAATTCCCAAATCAATCCCGAAATAAACCTCTTAAGTCAATCTTCAGCTCATCCTCCAACTCAATTTGAAACTCAAACTTCATCTCAATCCCAACACAATCCTAAATGCAATCACCAAAAGAACCGCCAACTTCACCATCACCTCTGTTGAAGCCACCAATAGAAACTGCAAACAAAATAAAACCATTTATAATTAATCCTTAAAATATTTCATTGTTTATTGGCACTATTGGAATGGAATATAAAACATTATTTTTGGTCATCAAAATAAACATTTTGAGCGACAAAAATAATAAGCTGACAGCAAATTTTCATAAATAAATTAATTAAAAATTAAAAAATTGAAATTAGTTTTAAAATATTCTGGAAAATTCAGATTTATTTGGTCTCGATATTTTTTGATTTTTTTATTACTAAAAATTATATTTTTCTGTTTCAAAATATTATATTTGTTGCCAATTTATTAATTTTGATGCCAATGTCTGTCTCCACAGTATTTAATTATGTCCTTCAAAAATATTTGTTTGTATTCTCGTATGTTGTGCCAAAATATTATTTGTGATGCTATTGTTTGCCGCCAAAAATGTTTTCTTGTATGCCCGTTTAAATTGTCCCTATTTCAATTATGAGTTTATCTTTAAATTATGAATTACGATTTATCCAATTTGTTGTTGCAATAACCTGAAATCATTTAGGAATGTAAAATTTAATTAGCTTTCCAACTATATTAAGAATTTAATAACTACATAATCACTTACCTTAACATTCAAAGCATTACACTATATTTATGCCGTGAAATAATTAACAATATTTAATTGAATTAATGGATTCGCGGACTTTTGGTAAATCAATTTACCTAAAACATTTTAACTAAAACCAATTTACCTAAAAACAATTCATCTAAAAACACTTTGGGTGTGATTATGTATCTCTCGTTAGTTACGAGTTTCGAGAACTCAAAATATGTTGACAAATTTTCTTTAAAATAATTTTTTTAATCTTTACGAGTTATCTGTCGTACTACTGCGTTTTATCGCAATTTCGTGAAACTCGAAACTTCTAATTGCCGACAGGAAAAGTTTAAAAAGTGCCTTAAGCGGACAAAAGAAAAATATGTGATAGACTCTAACAAAAATTTGCTATATGATGTTATTTGGAAATATTATCTACATATTTAAATTACATTTTTATTTATGAAAATTGTAATGATTGGAAAATTGAATTAATCCCATTCCCATATGTAGTTCAAAGTCTGATTTTTTGTATATCTGATTCATTTGTGACATTCTTATCATTCTAAATATGAGAAATTTATCCTTAAAAATTGCAGAAATTTCAAAATTAACTAGCGTTACTAAAAACATAAATGTTTTATAATTATTAAATTTTAGATTGTATTAAGTAATAAGTCAAAGCGTAGCAACTCTGACCTAATAAAGCTTCCAAAATGTTTATTGACCCAAATGAGTAATTTCATTTTTGGGCAGCAGTGACTGAACTTCATGATTTTTGATTGGTTTTACTTTTGGTGTTGTGACGTAAATAGTTTGCATTCAGGATATGTCCAATAATTTTCCGCGTTTTTGTTAGCATCGCTCGTTTGAATTTGGCTCTTTTACACTTATTTAAGCTACTGTATTTTTTTAAAATATTTGTAATTATTCATTCATTAATGGTAACCCTACTATGAGTATATACAGGGCTATAAAATTAAATACAGAAGAAAATTTTGCGGATTGTATGGATATAAAATTTGGTTGTGATTGTATGGTTTTTGGCAAATAGATGAGATGAAAAAAATAAACAACGATCGGGGAGTTGTGTTTTAACATTGGAGAGATAAAGACCTAAAGTAGTAGGCACATTAGTGAACAATTTAGTAAATTAAATAATAAAATGAAAACTAAACAAATTGTTAAAATTCTGGTGCGAAATGAATAGCAAATTGACTGCTTAATTCAAATATATTAGTGATATGATAAATTGATTTAAATAAATAAAAACAAATAAATAAAATGTGCAGTAACAGTGGTTGTATGGACAGATAGTTATGATTCGAGCAAGTGAATATATATATAGTAGCTCAGATAACTGTACAAACAAATAAATAAATAAAGTTATGAACAACAGAAAAAAACTAAAAGTGACACTAAAAATAAACATTTGTGTATTAATTACATATATAATATACTACTAAAAATAAATTAATTAATACATTAAATAAATTAATAAACTATAAACTTTATAAATATAATATCACAGTTAAGTTTTGATCACAGTTTCGTTCTTGAAATACATAGAACGAAATCACAGCTTTTATTGTTTTTTTTTTTTTTTTTTTTATTTATTTATTTATTTAGATCAACAGTACAAAATACATCTGATCGACACACGTCAACATAAAATACAATCAAAGTCATTATAAAAAGAACAGAAAAAAAAACAAAAATTAAAATTTAAAATAATGGAGAATGTTTCTCTGAAAAACGTTCCTCGATATGTCAAAATCGAACAAATTTTCAACCGAGTTCAACAGAAGTGTCGATTTGTAGATCAATTCATTCTTCCCGTAATTTGTATTTCTATTAGGTAACTGCAAAAATGCACGTCTTCTCAAATTATGAGACGGTACATAAAACGAATATAACTCTAAAAGCTCAGAGCAGTCAATGTGTCCCAGAATCATGTCACGCGCAAACATAGCAATCGCCGCGTCCCTACGAGCACTAAGCGGTTCCAGAGCTAATAACTGGCATCTCCCTTTGTAAGGTGGCAAAATATAATCCGGGCCACGGCCGTCACGAGGCAAGCAGCGAAGCGCATATTTAAGAAAACGCTTTTGAATGCTTTCGATCCTATCTGAATAGTTATGATAAAAGGGCGACCAAATAACAGCAGCGTACTCCAAATGGGATCTAACAAATGCCATATATAAAGTGCGCAATGTGTATGGATCTCTAAATTCCCGGCATTGTCTTTTCAAAAAGCCTAACATACTGTTAGCCTTTGCAATGACGCTGTCAATATGAAAATTAAAAGACAAGTTAGGTGTGTAAAGCACACTTAAGTCTCGAATTACAAAAACTCGTTCGACTAGTACTCCGTCGATTATATAATCGGTTTGGACAACATTCCGACCTCTACTAAATGTCATAGTTTTACATTTGGAAATGTTAAGACATAACGAGTTTGTACTACACCATTCAACGAAATTATTGATATCAATTTGAAATGATAATGCATCAGAAATGCCCCTAATGGTTTTATAGATTTTTAAATCGTCTGCGTACAAAAGAACTTCTGAGTTAGACAGGCAACCAATCACGTCATTCACAAAAATATTAAAAAGGAGTGGTCCCAGATGACTACCTTGGGGTACTCCAGAGGATGCTAAAAACGATCTGGAAATGGAATTGTTGATTCTAACATACTGCTTTCTACCAGTCAAATATGATCGTATCCATTGCACCGGTATTTGATTTGAATCTAATTGATAGAGTTTATTAATTAACAAATCGTGATCTACCTTATCAAATGCCTTACTGAAATCTGTATACAATACATCCGTTTGGAAACCTAACTCAAGCGCCCCTGACACATAATTATTAAAAATTGCGAGATTTGTAACCGTAGATCGACCTTTATAGAAACCATGTTGTTTTGTCGTTATAACATTTTTAATTATAAAAAATAATCGGGCATTAACTAGACTTTCAAAGAGCTTCGGGATGCTTGAAAGTAAAGAAATTCCACGATAATTTCGAACATCACTACGTAAACCAGACTTAAAAATTGGAATAATCGATGATATTTTCCATATTTTGGGGAAAACTCCAGACCTAAGACTAAGATTGAAAATCTTTGCCAATGGAGCCGCAAGGACATCAGCGCAACTCACCATGAAACAAGGAGGAATACCGTCAGGCCCGGCCCCCTTTTTACAATCTAGCTGGTTTAAAGCTATTAAAACTTCCTGATATGTTAAAGTTAAGTTCGAGCTAATGCTTGTCTTATCACGACAAACCGAGGAGCAATACTATATACTTCTTCAAAAAAGTCGGCAAATAGATTGCATGTCGCTTGGTTGTCATTTGAAACTATACCATTTAGATGCATTTGAACAGGATATCCACTAGATTTCTTTTTGTGCTCCATATAACACCAGAACCGCCTAGGGTCGTTTGTTATGTCATTTTCGATCTGCATGACATAGCAATTGTATAAAAACTTGTTCAATATATTAAATTCCGTTCGTAGATCGCTATATAACTGGTAGTTTAACTCAGACGGATTCGATTTAAATATTTTATGCAATTTATTCTTTCGATTTTTTAAATTTGTGAGTGATCTATTATACCACGGTTCACATTTAATTTTCCCGGCCGATTTACGTGGAATGAATTGATCAATTGCGACATTTAAGATACGATAAAAAATATCCGCACAACAATCGACGTTGTATGGTAACAGCAAATTGTCCCAATCCATCCCATCGAGAAAGTTCCTCAGATTAACATAATCTCCATTTCTAAAATCTAAATAAGAAGACATTATATTAAAACTATTAGAGGTAAAAGAATCGCTAAAACAATTACAAAAAATTATATCTAATTTAAGAGGTGTGTGATATATACTCTCAGAATTACCAATATCATTGCATGCTGAAACTTTTATGTCCATATCCATTGAGCAGAACACCAAATCTAGCAGTCTGCCATTTCCATTTAGTATATTATTGCATTGCTTAGTACCCAAACCAAACATAGTATCCAAAATGAGAGTTGCGGTTACGTTCGTTGAAGCTGGGATAATATCCGTAAAGATTATCTGGTCATCAGGTTTAATTAAAGGTACTAACTCGTTTACAATTACATTGGCGAGACGATCATATAATTCGGATGCAGCAGATGATGGGATATATAGTACGCATAATAATATTTGTTGAGAGAAGAATTGGATTCTCAAAACTAATAATTCTGGTTCATTCGAATAAAACACAGATTCACATCTTAATTGACTTGAGACTCCAACTATTATTCCACCACCCAGACGATTAATGTTAGCATCTTCATATCTGTCACGACGAAAAATTGCATACGAATTTGGAAAATACTCCTCCGATTTAAAAGACTGGTTCAGCCAAGTCTCAGTTATGATGATAATGTCAAATTCCTCATCAGAAGTATTGAGGAATATATCTCTCGATTTAGAACGAATACCGCTTGCGTTATGATAATATAATGACAACAGATAATTAAAAGTGTTTGTAGGTGAGTCCGTAGGCTGATAATGACTGTTTTGGTGATATTGATTGCTTTGGTGATATTGTGCTTTTGTATACAGCTGCAAGTCGTGAAATTTTAATCGGTTCGAGGCAGCGAAAACACAGCTGTTTCATATTGTCACAGCTGTTTCATATAATTCAAGATCCTAAGATCATATTTATCACCGTTTTCGTTTCTTGATATAACGGATTAAATGCTTCGAGACGACGTGGAATAAAACTGCGAATAACGTACGGGATCGGATCCGCCACGCATCGGAAAATTCATACAATCCAAATCGCAAGTTATTATTGTATTATTATTACATTTTTTTTATATTTTCTTAAATTTTATTTTTGTTGTTGTAATAATTAGTTATACATCTTTATATTTGAATTTAAATACCGTTAAGGTAATATTTTTGTTGATCATTTAATATATAAATTCTTATGGCCATATTTTTTTTTATTTTTCTTAGAACTAAGTTTATTTCTTTTTATGTAAAGCTAAATTCAAACATAGTAAGTTTCGATATTTAAATTTTGAGTCGCCATTGGCGTACATTCATATGATAATTTACTTTCATTTATTATGTTATAAATTATAATTATTTCATTGGAATTTGATCATCAATAAATGAAATTGTTACTATTAGTTATTTATTATGATAATTCAATGTTTTTTTATATAAATGAGAACATAATGTCAACGTAATTTTGCTTAATTTTCCACTGAATATGTGATCACAGTTTTCCTCCCTATGGCATATACCATTTTAGACGTAACTAACCAACACCAAGCAGCAATAACTAGCTCGACCTCGGTCCACAAAACAACCCCCCCAGCCACTGAAAGCTAGCCGGCTGAAATATGCTGCGTGGATCAACCGAGGAAGAGTCTGCAGCGGGTTTATATTCATGTCGAATATCGAGATGGTTATACAACTCGTTACAGTGTACGTGTAGTAGTTGCAAAATAAAAAAACCCGTTATTTTAGTTTTTTGAAGGGTGTATGTTGCGCACAGGATGGTCCCAGAGTTTTGCAAAAATGGTAAGAAACGCCATTTGGAGTAAACTTCATAGCAATTTTATGAATTAAATAAGTTAATCGATTTTAAATTTTTTTTTGTGTGTATTAGAGTAAATATCGAAATTCAATTTCTTCGACCGGAAATATAACGGTAAAATATTAAATGACGTATTAAACTAAATACCCCTGAATTCAAAAAAATTTTTTTTTGCTCAAAATAAAGTTTAACTAATCAACTATCACATATTTTAATATAAATGTAGTATTATTTTTTGTTTCTAAACTACGCCAATTCAAACATAGGTCATTCTACCCGCATGGTACACTTTTACATTTTTCTCCTTTTTAATTTTGATAATTTAGTAACGTAAGTAAACTAATGTCGAATTCTTTCATGCTAAAAAAAACTGACCTTGAACAAACAAAAAATGGAGCTCGCTATAGTAGAAAATGATTTAGTTCCGTATTTTTTTTGCTCGAGATCCGGTTTTTTAGTCTGAAAGAACCAAAATTCGCATGAATCTCGACTTTTGGAAGTTTTTTATTTCCCTTCGTCGAAATTTACGACCTACGAATCTATCTATTGTAAAAAAAAACAAAGCAAAATTGACGAAAGGGTTAGACGGTTATAAAAAAAAATGTATAGTTCAATTTATACATTTATTTTTAAACATTATGTTTACTAATGATTTTTGAATATGAAAGTTCAACTTTTACCTTAGGGAAGTGCGTTAATAATAATTTTAATAATTTAAAGCGACAGTGAACAGCAAAAAAATATTGTTTGTGAATATCTGACAAATTTAAATTACTACACAAGTAGTACTGTGCTTATAATGCAAAATATGCTATAACTGCGCATCGTTGAAGTGACAGTGAATAATAAAATAAAAAGTATTTTTTGTGAATATCTGAAATATAATATCTTAAAATTTTATCTTTGAAATAATAGTTTTGATAATTTGAAGTGAGAGTGAATAATAAAAAAATATTACAAGTGTTGTTATTTAGTGTCGTAATAATTCGTAATAATGTCTTCATTATATCATTGCTGTAAACCCTTTTTTTGGTGCAAAGTGTAGTGATAAGTTGAGAATTCTTAATGACTTCGCTAAAGAAAGACTTGTGTATTAGAATCCAGCTAGAGAATTAAGCACTTTATTAAAATTGTACATCTGTAATACATGTTACTTAAAGCTAAGAAAAATAAAATTAGATACAACCGATACTGCAGTTGGAAACGAAGAAACGACCGAAAATCCGATTGCTGAAGGCAGAAGCTCAGCAGATTCTTATTTAGTAGATTCAGTTTTAGTGAAAGTATAACGGCTTGAATTAATTGAAAGTATCAACCAACATATGCAGCCTCATGTGATAGAGCAGTTCTCACCGGTATAAAGAAAATTATCTGAC
This sequence comes from Tipula helvola, assembly GCA_963556165.1. NCBI lineage: Eukaryota > Metazoa > Arthropoda > Insecta > Diptera > Tipulidae > Tipula > Tipula helvola. The sequence goes on along the minus strand of OY744481.1, from coordinate 300,049,400 downwards.
AAGCCGGATACCTTAAACGAAAGTCAGATGAACTTTTGACAGCGATTCAGAAAACGTTAGATTGCGACGAGAAACCAACGTGCTCCGAAAAGGAAAAGAAGATTTTGTATTACGAGGAGATTATGAATAACATCAAATACCAGTTTGATGAAGAGGATTATGAAGACAAGAAGAAATTATTATTCTTACTACCAAAGCAAATGAAACATCAGGAAATTCAAGATTATTTTAAAGAAAGTGCTACGCGTGATCAAGGAACTTCAAGGACAAAAATATATGTTTTCTTCAACAACTAAAAGCAGTATCCCTAAAAATAAGATATCAGACGCAACACAGAGCTTAGTAAAAGTTTTTTTGAAGATGATGAAATAAGTCAAATGATGCCGGGGAGGCAAGATGTTCTTCAGAAAAATCCAAAATTTGTTATCCTGCACCCTGATTCTCTAAAAAATAAGATAATGTGTAGACATGTAAACTTGTAAAAAGAAAGGCTTACTTTTATGAGTTTGGAATTTTCCAATAATATTTTAGCAGTAAGTCAAATCGAGAAATACCAAACTCATAAAAGTAAGCTTTGCTTTTTACAAGTTTACACATCTACACATTATCTTATTTATTAGAGAATTAGGGTGCAGCACCCTGATTCTCTAAAAAATGAGATAATGGGTAAACGTGTAAACTTGCAAAAAGCTAAGCCTACTTTAATGAATTCGAAATTTTTCGATCTGATTACTACTTCAAATAAAATCGAAAAATTCAAACTAATTTAAGAAAGCTTTGGTTTTTACGAGTTTTCACGTTTACCCATTATTTTATTTTTTAGAGAATCAGGGTGCTGGGGAGAAAATAGGATTTACAAGGTTTACACAATTACACCCAAACCACTGTATAAAATTGAGAAATGGTCACCATAATGTTTGTGTTTGTCTTATTCACCAAAACATGAACGTGATGATCGAAAGCACTATAAATGAAGTTAACTCCCGAGACAATATTCAATTCCCGTTTAAAGATTTAAACGATTTAATTTCATTCGTTATGTGTGGCAATAAACAAATGCAAGAATGTGCCATAACAATGTGTAAAGTTTGCTGTAACAATTTAGCAGAACTGGAAGATTTGATGTGCAAATGCTTCAATAACAGCCAGGTATCAAAAATTAAGTATAAACAATGGATGCCGATGCCGAAGTTTATATGCATTTATTGATAATTTAAAAATGTTAATACCTCATCATTTTATATCGAAAGAGCAATCAAAATTTTTCAAACATAAAAAGAATCTCTACAAGATGGTGAACTTCTTGTATAATGTGATTTTGGTTTTTTACCATTTTTGCCAAATTTCGAGACACGTGAAGAGCAAAATTGGAAATTACCCACCGAAAAGCAAACGACTCGATGAAATCCACACCAATATTGTCGGACCTCTACCACCTTCAGAAGGTAATTCATACTGCCTAACTATAATCGACCGCTATACCCGCTGGCGAGGCCACGCCGATCGCGGATATCAAAATGAACATTATAGCGGAGGCACTAATCAAAACATGGATCAGCCGATTCGGCATACCATCAATCATTGTGACCTACATATAGTGGTGCACAATTCGAGTTAACTCTGTTCAACGAGCTCTCAAAATCTCTGGGATTCCATCGCAAATGAACCACAGCCTACAATCCGGCGTGCCACGATATTATAGAACGGTGGCATCGAAATTTTAAGGCCGCAATAACGTGCGTAGCTGAGAAACAGTGGACAAAATCTCTACCCATAATATTACTCGGTTTTAAAACAACGTTTCGAGAAGACTCTCAAAGCACAGCAGCTTAACTCGTCTATGGAGAAACCATACGACTGCGCCAGCGGACTTTATTCAAATCGGAAAAACATACCGCAATCCGAATTCATCACACAACTACGCAATCAATTCACAGACATAAATCCCGCTTCGGAATCTCGAAATGCACAAGAGCAAATCTTCGTCTTTAAGGAATTGGCAACAATTAAATATGTGTTAGTACGAACAGATGCAGTCCGGCAGTCACTACAATCTCCATATGAGGGACCATTCCCAGTGATCAGACGTAGCCGCACATCTAAAAATAAAAGACATAAAGTTAATTTGCTTAAAAATATTTTATTATTAATTTTATCTTGTGTTAACTGAATTACCAGATTAATTTAGTATATAGTGTGAAATTAAATGTAAGCATGGTTTGTTTTAAACTAAAATCGGTGTGAATAAATTAAGTTTCCTGTAAAGTAGCCCCAAAATTCCCGTTACGCTAAATGCGTGGTTATAATGGAGTGGTGGCCTATGTCAACATTCGAGTACGTTGAGCCATAAAAATATCCACATATTAACATTAGAAAAATATTTCTTCGAAAACTTCAACATTACTTCGGAAACCAAATCATCAAATTTATATTACTCCTTTTTGTTAAAATGATTCCCACGCAATGATTTAATCGATTTAAAATTTTGTGAAAAAAAAATATAGTGACTTGTGAAATTTATCATCAACAAAACAAAAAAATCGTCGGTTCCGTTTTTGAGAAAATCTGTTCGGCAGTTTTGTCTTTCACTGCACCCTCTATTATATACTCGAATGGACCTTGTAACGAAGAACTTTTGGGAATCGTTAACAGAAATACCAGGCTAGAGATTCCAATACGGTCATGATAAGCCGGCTATAACTCAGGGTTGGCGTGGGGTTTGTCGAAACTTAGCCTAGTCTTGATAGACCGTTTAAGGGGGGGGGAGGGAAGGGAACTACACTAGACTCACCCACTAATCACTCACCTATGTTCCATCCTCTTGTGCCTATCCGCGTACCTGATTCTGAAATTTCAAACGGAACGAATAGCGAAACACAAAAAAAAAAAATTGAATAAAACAGCTCAAACTGATTTTATGAATAAGGCATACTTGATGTTTACTCTGGTTTATTAAAAAGAACAATCAATAAATTTGATAGCCGATTAATTATCGTAAATTTCAGAAAACAATTGAAGGAAAAAAACGCCTATTTTATCCAACGATCATAGTAAAATGTTAATAGATTAGTGTAAATACTAATACTAATGCTTTACACATTTACAACACCAATTTACATTTTGCTTTTTTTATTTCTTATTTTTGTTTATGTACTAAATAGTAGCATTAGTCGCTTATGCGTATGTATGTTACGTACATACATATGTATGTATATAACTTCTATTCACTGTGCTTTAGGCACTTTTACACTTTTTTTTTTTTTTGTTTTTGTTTTTTTTGTTTCTATCTCTGCAATCTTTTCTGGGGCTCAAGGCACTCCCAACTCTTTCGCAGTTCCCTTTTAACGTCCTACCTTACGCCGTTGCCAGCCAACTCGAGGACGTACGGCTATAGACCCGCTTTCGTTTAAACCACCTGCACATTGCATTGCTTCATGCCAGCCTATAGCACTGACATGAAAGGTGGGTCGGCCCATGGATTCCGTACTCTCAACAGGGGGTCATAGATGTGTTCATCGTCATCACCGATCGTAATCAGATGATGATAAATCCCTTTTGCATCCCGCCCCTATAGGGATTCGAACCCGGTACCTCCCGATCCAACCGCCGTAGCTTTAACCACTGCGCCGTTTGGTCGGTACTTTTACACTTAAGTTTTATTTTTTTCTAACGAACTGGTAACATTTAAGCTTATGAATACCTATACCCCTCATTAGGTTATTAATTGTTTTTGGTATACATATTATGGTTTGGACACTTTAACTTTTATTTTAATTGTAATGACGTTAAATTTAGAAAAAAATATGTATAGTCTGTATGGTTGCGGTAATTTCGCTTAGACCAACGTTATCACATCAGACCATTTAACGGCTTAAATTAATTAGTTTTGATTGAACACCAATTGTTATACAGATATATAAATACAACAAACAGAACTTAATAATTTAGCACTAATGGTTCAATATGGATTCCTTTTTGGTTATCAAATTTATTTTTACACATAAGTATCCACACTGTCCTTGTCGCACTACCAAAATTACTTCATCCAATAATATTTAAAAGTATTATAATTTAATGACCAATTTAGGCGAATTCAGACTAACGAACGTGGATAGGGTCCTAAAAAATCTATAAAAATCTATACATTTCTGCCATGGTCTATCGATTTCACTATAAGATCCCATAAATGGACGAGTTGAGTAGTTAGGGGTCTTTCGAGGTTTTATATATTTTGTAGGAATTAACAAATTCCAACATATCAAGACTCATGTTAGGCCAAAAATAGCAGCGTCGCACAAGCTCTAAAGTTTTATTGAATCCTATATGTGCAGCAAGTAATTTAGGAACTAGTTCTTGCAGTATTTCCAACTCCCATTCAGAAATATCGGTTTATGCTTGATATTTAAAATATTGACATATACATCAACATATTTTATCATTCAGTACCCGAAAAGCCTGATTAATCTTTGGTTAAAAACCAAATTTCTTTAAAAATGTCGTGATTCGCCTGTTCGACTTCGTCTAACTTCAATTCTTCTGCAGTTTGCCGTGATAAAGCATCTGTAACTTAATTTTCACTCCCGTGGTCTGTAATAATCGTTCAGGGAAATCCTTCCACGTATTGCCGGAATTTTTTCTCTGACACAACAGCGGCATAACATTCAAGTTCCGTAATGGAATATTGACGTTGTGCGGCATTAAGGTTTGCCAAAACGTACGTAATAGGTCGTTTGACTCCTTCGTCGGTTTTTTGAAATAAAACTTCCCCAATTCCAGTGGTAATCGGCATACACAAAACTGGTGAGATTGATAGAGCTTCCTTAAGGTGATGAAAGGCATCTTGTGCTGGTTGATCCCAAATTAAAGTAGGTTTGTAAGACAGGTAGCTACGTTCGAAAAATTTCGAATTAACCGGCGGTACCATCCAGCTATCCCTAAGGATCAGCAAACACTTTTCTGGATCCACTTTTATGATACCATCACCACGTATCGAATTTCTCGAAGCTTGAATTTACTTTTTTCGATATTTATTGTAAGTTTGGCCCTCTTCAATAAACCTGCAACTTTGATCAATAACTGGACATGTTCATCAAACGTCGCAGAGGTTATCAACAGATCGTCTAAATAGACAAACACTTGATGTTGTAGTTCATTCGAAATAACGTGGAGCATTAAGGGACTAGGGACACATAGTTTACGTCGCATTACATAGCCCGAAGGGCATGACGGTAAATTTCATTCATCTAAAGGTATTTGGCAAAAGTCGTCCTTCAAGTCAAGACTCGTAATAAATCTTGTCTACGATGCCCCAGCAACTCATCAATGGGCGGAAGGCGATAAGCATGCTTCACGTTGACCGCATTCACTTATTTCTGGCGTCAAGCCACAATCTGGCTTTACCATTTGGTTTTCGCACTAATGTAACAGAACTACTCCAAGAACTGTAGCTTTCCTCGATCACTCCAAGTGCAAGCATGCGATCTAATTCCTCGTAAATCTCTTTCTCTTTCGCCGGCGATACTGCGTAGTGCATTTGTTTGATTGGGTTAGTATTACCCACATCGATAACATGAGAAATGAGGTGAGTTTGCCGAGACCCAATGTTTCAAACGAAGGAAACTCCAAAAGTACCTGTTGGGTTGTTCAGGGAATAAGTCATGTTGTAGGTTAAGTTAAGTTTAGGTGGCGGTCCACTAGGACCAGGCATAGATACAAAAACGGTTCGTAGTCATACCACAATTTAAAAATTTTCCTCTAACTCATTGAAACCACTTTGAGCTTGCTACGAAGCGCTGGATACTCCTGACGTCCATCCTGCTGATTTCCGTCAGGTCGTTGAAGAGGAGTGCCCCTAGAAAATTCAGTATGTTTCGTGCCAGACGAGGACAGGTGCAAAGAAGATGAAGTACTGTCTCTTGCTCCTCTTCGTCCGCACAACTACGAGTAGCAGTCATGTGAGAAGAAACCAAGTCTACTCGCATGTCTGCCTATGAGACAGTGCCCCGTAATCACTACAATAACCACACTGATCTGACTCCGCTGAAGTGAGATCAGGTGTTTGGATCTCGCCGAGTTCAACTTTGGCCTGCCAAGTTATTACGCATAAGGTACTATTTGACCATCTGTCATTCGTCAACTTACTAGCTTCCTCCTGAAGCAGCAGTTTACATACCGCAAGAGGCATTTCAATATCGTTTTTGCTGTCTGAGATGTGGTCCGTGTTGTACCACGTTGAGCCAGTTCATCTGCTTTTATATTCCCCGTACTAACGAAATGTCCTGGCACCCATATGATATGGATGTTGAACTGATCTGTCATCTCGTTAAAAGATGAGAGACAGTTCTGGACTACTTTCGACGTGAGAAGGCGTTGAAGCGCTTTAATGGCAGCCTGACTGTCCGTATATATGCGAATATCACAAGTCGATATTACATTATACCTCAACCAGTCCACGACTTCCTTTATCGCAGTTACCTCAACTTGAAAAATGTTACAGTAGTCAGGGAGACAAAAGGAGAGGTTTAACATAAGTTCCTCGCAGAACCCGACTTTTCTATCCCGTTTTAAACCATCAGTGAAGAAGTTTAAAACTCCTGGTTCCAAACTGCATCCATCATCCAGCCCTCTCTGGATGGGATAATAGTCCGGGACTAGTCGGTGGTCTTGGCAAGCCCTTTGTCACAAAGTATAGATGAGTGCCCTGTATTGTTGCAGGCCCACATTAACGTGGATTTCAGTCGTATGGCAGTGCAAGCTGCCCACTGTTTTCCCAAGATGGCTATATGAGTCAGAAATAGCAGAGCCTTCAGTGCCTTAGTGGGGGAACTATTCAGTGCACCACTGGTCCACAGAGAGATTGTTGTCTGAACTTTTGTCAACAACTTTAGGTAGACTGATACCCCATACAGAAGAATGGGTCTGACTACTGCAGTGTATAGCCAAAGAACCATGTGGGGCTCCAGCCCCCATCCTTTCCCAATTGCATTTTTGCAAGAGTATAGCGCTACCGTAGCTTTCTATACTCTTTCCATAATATTAGGTTTTCAGTTTAATTTACTATCCAAAACGAGAGCCAAGAACTTTGCTTCAAATATAAAAGCCAAGTTGAACCCATTTAAAGTGAAAGGATCGATATGAGGAAGTTTATATTTCCTGGAGAAGAGAACCAATTCGGTTTTGTGTGGGTTCATATTCCAACCACAACCGTTTGCCACGGACACCAATAACGACGTCAACCGCATAGGCAACCACCTTGAAGCCACTATCCTCCAGTCTCAGCAACAGATCATTTATGACCAAATTCCAAAACAGGGGCCACTCTGCGGCGTGCCTCTGCTTGCAAATCTTCTGGCAGAGGATTTATTTCCCCAGACAGGCATTTATGATCCTGCCTCTTAGCATTTAATCTATCCAGTCCTTGAGAGATTCGTCCACTCCTTCATGCGAAAGTGCCCGGGTCATAGTCCCTGTAAGCTATAGTAGCTGTTAAAGGCTCCCTCAATGTCCAAAAAGGTTACCATCGCGTAGTCTCCATATTCGAAAGATTTTTTAATAAAATATTTAAGAGACTGAAGAGCAGTCTATACAGATCTCCCCTTGCAATAGGCATGTTGTGATTTAGACAGCTCCGCCGGCACAATCGTGCGATAGTGGATAGTATTTTACGCAGCCTGGACATCTCTGAAGACTCCTAAATTTTGCCACAGTCCCTAAGATCCGTTCTTGGCACTTCTTAATTGATATTTGTAAATTTTGAGTGTGACTGCACTGAAACCATATCACCTTTGGATCGCTTGGCTCCAAAGGGGATCTCTTTCCTAGCTTTAGCAGCAAGGCTGGCGGCTCCGGGCCATACCTCACCAAGTCCTTCCACTGCCTTCGTGTAACGCAAAAGAGATCTTACATCGGCACATGCAGTCAGTTTAACCTGGTTACCTGTGCCAGCCCGCATCCCGACGAGTCGGAGCATGTCCTGGGTTTTCTGCCAGGACATTCAGGTAGGTGGTGGTTAAAGCCCTTTCCACCTTTTTCCAATTGGCGGGCGTGATACTGCCATCCTCTTGGGACTGGTCAACAACTGCCACAACCAGCTGATCCTTGAGTACCTCGTTAAAAGGCCTCATATCGGTAGCATGGAGCTTCGTTCTTTTTGCGATCTTAGGACTTTCCACCTGAGATCTGTTTCTTTTGATCTTTAAGCCAGCTGAAGGACCTTCCGACTTCTGTTCGGTGACTTTTTTCGCCCACACAAGAGTAGCTTTGTCTTTCTATGACCTGTCTTCTGGCGAGATGTAATTTATTTTATCCACGGCCCTTCATGCCTTCCTCCTAGTGTTATAGGTTGGTTTTGAGGAACCAGCTTCATTGGTACTTTGGTTCTGCATTGTATTTCTTTGCTTAGGTTTGGTGACCCGAGTGGAGGGACCAGCCTCATTTGAGCTTATGTCCCGTTGTTTGTTTGTAGGTTTAGAGACAGGCCTAAAGACCCGAGTCTCCTTCTCTACTTTTTCCGGTTTTCTGAGAGAGCCGGACTCGTTTTTTGTTTGTGTGGTTCTGCCATATTTGGTCCCACGAGTAGCGGAGAAAAGAGTGTCCATCTGTGCAGAGATCCGCAATATACAGATAAGGCTAGTTAATTCGGAGGGGGCCAGGTATCCGGATCCACCGTTAGCGACTGAGCTAGTTTTTAAACTGGGCCCCCAGTCTGGTCGGTTCAGACGGCACGGTAAGAATAGCACCTTAACGCAACCCACTGATTTGTTTAAGGTTGACTCCTTTAGTGCCGTGTTTTAGCCTAGAAGCCGACAAATCAGTAATCTAGTTAGCAGCAGTCACCACGTAACACGAGCACTTGCGCAAGCTGCAAATTACGGAGCTGACAGCAAGTGTCAACTCGAATACACCGAGCAACTTCACACCTGACCGCCAACAGATCGTCTAAATAGAGAAACACTTGATGTTGTAGTTCATTCGGAATAACGTGGTGCATTAAGCGACACATAGTTTACGGTGCATTACATGAAGAATGGCATGATGGTAAAATGAGACAACGGTCGTCCGGGAACAGCGAAGGCCGTCTTATCCCTCGACCATTCATCTAAAGGTATTTGCCAAAAGGCGTCCTTCAAGTCAAGACTTGTAATAAATCTTGTCTAGTCGAGACGCCTCAGCAACCCAGGCACAATCTGGCTTTACCATTTGCGTTTTTGCACCAACGTAACAGGACTTCTCCAAGAACTGTAGCTTTCCTCGATCACACCAAGTGCAAGCCTTCCTGGTTTAATATTACCCACATCGATAACATGAGAAATAAGGTGGGTTTTACCGAGACCCAATGTTTCAAATGAAGGAATATCCTGAAGGGCCTGAGTATTATACGTTGTTCAGGGAATAAGTTGTGTTGTATTTGGTATTATCAGGTTCGATTAGAACGGAAGTGAGTTCACTTATGGAGGTACATATGTGCTTGATATAACTTGGGTATGTGGATTTTAAAACCAAACAACTTTCAAAAATCCATTCCCAAGTATAATTGTTGGCTTAAATTTAGCGCGAGGTGTAATTTAATATCGTGAATCCGACCCGCAAGTGGCCTAAGATTATTTCAGACGATCCGTTAGCAGTTTTTACTCTAGTAGGCATGTGTTGAAAATGCATGTTTGAAGAGGTTAAAAATTACTCGGAACCTTTACCCAAGACAAATATATTAGTTCCGCTGTCTAGTAATCCACAATATGGTTTATTCAATATAAGTACATCTGTACACCTGTGATGGTAGCGGTTTTGCAATAGAATGGGATGGAATTACCTCCGTCGATGAGTTATCATAGTTTCCAACTCGGGATCTGTGTTTGATGCCGCTTCGACTACTGATATTTGCTCTGTTTGAGCTTTGGTAGCAATGTGCGTCTAGGGAAGCGGAGTATTACCAGTCCACCACTCCTGAGCATCGTTTCCCTCTTGATTCTGACACCTGAAACAATTCGACTGCAAAATATCAAATTTATTTTTACACATAAGTACAGCGGCGTAGCGAAGGGGGGGTTGCGGTGGTTGAACCCCCCCCCTCCCCCCTGAGTTTCACATATTATACTAAAATCATTACATGGTGATATGTTGATGGATCCACACAAAATAATTTATAATTCAAATAAGGCTCATTACCTGTTATAATACGCATGTAACCTATTTTTGATTCTTCACATAAAAGAAATGTAAACAAAGCGGCGTAATATTAGACGTAATTTTTACAGATCTGTGTAGACCTTTTTTCCAGATAAAGTTGAAATTAGATTACATAAGCGAAGTTAATTAAAATGTTTAAAAGACGGTCAGGTATCTACCGGCTGAACGCTTATACCTATAATAACAAAATTAGTACAAAATATTTGTCAGATTTTTAGTAGTACTCTTAACCTGGATAATCTCTCCAATTGAAGAGTTCTAAGACGTTCAGGCGCCTTAAGAATTACCTAAGAAACACAATCGGTGGGAAGCGACTAAATGGATTGGCATCATTAAATATTCATAGAGATGTGGTTATATAAAAAACTGTGTCCTAAATGAATTGGCCTTAGTGTCACGACGAATCAATATAAAACTATAAAAAACTAATAAAAAATTGAATTCAAATAAATTCGAATGCATTATTTTCTTATAGAAATTATTTTTTTTTTAAAACCCCCCCCCCCCTCGACGAATTTCTGGCTACGCCACTGCATAAGTATCCAATAATATTTAAAAGTATTATAATTTAATGGCCAAATTTATTTTCTTTTTGATCTCTACCACTCGATGATTGAATTGAGGCTGCCTGGACCGTATTTTTTTTCTCTTGCCGTCTTCAATAAAAAAGTATATGTATTAAAAAAAAAATCAAATGGGTTCTTTTATTTTTTTAAGGAATTGCTCAACACTACAACCCAAATAAATTATAATACCCTATAAAGGACATTATGACACTTTTCCATAGTAAATTTGCGGTCAATGATATTGGCAGATTTATCGATAATGCAGTATTATTTAATACGTGAAAACATAGTTCGGGATAACTTCTAAAGATGTCAGCTTTAACAATTTTTAATTTTTGGTAAATAAATCAAAAATAAAATTAATTTTTTTTATAATTCATGTTTAGTTGTAAGTTTTATTCGTGTTTTTTGCTTTTGTTTATATTTTTGTTTCGATACAACAAAAAAAAAATTTAAAAAAAACTACTAGTGCCATCTTAAGATTTAATCTATCTATCGCCGTTTTTTGACAGCGAAGACCTTTATAGGTGTTATAATTTATTTGCTACAACCTAAAAGTTAACAAAAACTGCTTATTACGAAAATCTATTTTTGCACTAAATTTCGACCAAAAGTATCAATATTGTTAATGATAACCTCTAATTCGTCGAGAAATGTGAAAATCTGGAACAAAATTTTTTTCGCGATTACAATACTTACCCAATATAACTTCGTTATGGTGGGAAAAGTAAAAATAAAGTTTATTTTTATGAATTAAAATTTACTATAAATAAAAAAACCAACATGAATGCAAAATAATGTGATAAAAAACGAAAATGTGTATTTCTATTGATTACACAGTTGTGTTGTGATTATGTGAATGAAATGAAATACCAACGAAACCATTCTCAACCAAACAAAAAATGTAAAACATTATTTAGTGTAAATGTGTTTGTGCATACATAAATTTTACTAACGGAAAAAATACCGTACACTCTTTTTTTTTTAACGAAGCAGATCTAATGTCGATAATACAGATTTAACGAAAAATAAACAATTTGTTTGTTTTACGATAGATGACAGTCGTGTAGCTAAAATAAAATGCATACCATCTGTGATTAAAAAATTAACTACGTATAAACGACGTGTCTCTGCTAATTATTTGGTATTCTTATCTAACAACTGATAACGCTTATCTTTTCAACGTTTTTCTGAAATACCGGAATTTTTCTGACAGAACATTGAATGATATACTATTAAATGCGCCTAAACCAGAAAGGTAAAAATAAAAAAATAAAAAATCCGATCACATGAAGGTTGAATTTTGTTGCGTTTTATCTTCTTATTTAACTTGTATTTTCTTCAAGGTTTTTTACTTTAATTTAAATTTTTGCTCACTTACTATAAAAATAATGATATCTTTGAACGCATTGATTGTGAGAGGATTCCACCGGATTATTACCAAAAACAGAGAATTTATAAAATAGATTATCAGCGGCGTACCTGTGACTCACTTCACACTACACGACTTGATATGTCAAATTCGATACTGAATACGCAACAAAATCACATTTTATTTATTTTTGTTGCTTCTTTTTATTCTTTTTTCAGTTACTCAAAATAAAAAAATAAAAAAAAAACTCAATTTGGTTTAGCATGTTACAATACAATACAAGAGTTTCAGCTCAACTCTCATATTTTATAAATTTTATTTAGTACTAGTAGAAACTGACTGAAAACTTCATATCGTGATTCATTTATAGAAATTTAATGAATTAAAAGTTATTTTTTATTATTTATACAATATAAATATCTACTTATAAATTAATAAGCATATGAATTAAAAATATTTTAATTTATAATAAAATAATGTATCGTGGTTATAATGAATTTATAGTGATGTAATTTATTTGTATGAGAAATTAATAATAACCCAAAAAAAAAAAAAAAAAAAAATAAAAAGTAAAAACAGAATAAATAAAATAAAAAAGTCGTACGATAGTCAAGAGAATACAATTTAATAAAATTGTTTTTGTATTTTTTAAATTAACTATTTTAATTTATTATTTATTTATATTGTTGATATTGTTGTAAAATATAAGAAATTCGATTGAAAATAAATTAACAACAAAAAATTAAAAAAAAAAAAAAAAAAATTCAAGTTCAGTGTAACTATCGAATGAAATAAGTGTCCCACCAATAATAAAAGTGTTTATTTGTGCTCGCCAGCTTAATTTAAAGCATCAAAATTTTGTGATATTGTGAGTAGTGTGTGCCAAATTAAATTTAAATATTTTGTGTGTGTGTATGCATTTATTTATTTAAGTCATGTGTGCATGTGCAGGCACGATATTTAAGTAATGTGCCCAGAAGTGCCGTTTCTAAAATGTGCTCAATTCGGTTTTCATTTACCGAAACCCCGCATGTTATATTTGTTTACAGTTCGTGGAATATGATTTTTAATAATTTTTTTTTGGTTTGGTTTGTATTGTAACTCGTTTATTTATGTTATCGTAAAATATGTGTATCTGACAAAAAACTAATAACATTTTCGCGACAAATTAAATCGCACATTTTATATTCGTGTTTGTCGCGATGACTTAACTGTTTTTTTTTTTTTTGCGAAAGTGCGAATCACAGAATAAATTAAACTTTGTTTACTATTTGAACTAATATTTAATTGTATCTTTGTGTTTCTTGCGGGAATTTATAATAACACGTGTGTGATTCGAAAATATTGAGGTTTCCGTTTAGAATTCCTAAAGCGTTTACTCCTCAATGATTTTCCCGCCTTTTTTTTTACCACAAAAATGGAAATATGTATTATGGGATGAAAGAAGTGAAATGCTGGATGAGGATTATTACGGATTTTAAATATTTTTTAATTGCTTCTTCGTATTTGTTTTGGGAATTTATAAGAGCCCTTGGGTGATTCGAAATGCATGATTTTCCCGCCATTTTTTATTTACCGTGAAAACGGAAGAATTTTTATTATATTATAATGTTTTGAAACACGTGAAGTAGATGGGCATTATTGGACCAAAATATCATTACTACCGTTATTTTGATATATGTTTTAAAAGAACTGGAGGGCTATTTCTGAACATGATATGAACTCGAAAGTATGTACCAGATTCGTATTTGGCTTAAATAAAAAACGTGCGAGTCTGATTTAAATCAAATAAGGTCGATATTCACGTATACAATTAAATTGCGCAATATACTTGTGAAACGTTAGTCAGGTTGGGAATGATTTAAATTGTCCTGTACTTAAAAATAAATAAAATGACGAACGATGTTGTTGAAAGTTATCAGTGGTTGAAGTAAAACACAACAAAATTTCGATGTATGTCCATGCCGCCGTAATGACCAACGCTGCCTCGTGTCATCTAAAAATTATCTGACAGATAATTCACCACTGTCTCAATCGTGTTACTGCATTTCGACAGAACCAATCCGTCGTCCACGTACAATAATAACACGACTTTCACACCGATAATATGGCTGCTGAACACACATGGATCTGCCTTCGAGTGCGCTATGTTGAAATCACTGAGAAATTTCGGGAATTTCTTGTTCCACACTCTGGGTACTTGCTTCAACCTATACAAACTTTTCTTGAACCGGCAGACCATGTCACCAGCTCCCATGTCGAATTCTTCTTCAGTGAATGCAGCTCATCCTTAATCGCATCTCGCCATTTAGCAACTTCTTCGGAATTTAACGCTTAGGTTCCAACACGACAGCTGAATATCCGCTCACTATCAATCGATCTGGTTCGTTCAATTTCTTACGCAAATTATAACGTTCATTATTGCGTACGTTCTCGAATTCATCCTCATTGCCATCTGCTGTCAATGTGATATCGTTTGTATCGGGGAATTCATTATCATTTATCAGGTATGGACGATGTGTTATGTTTAGTATATTTCGTTGTATTATTTCTATCTTTTACTCCGATGATTCTCGATTTTATTTTCTAATTTTTCTCTTAATACCAAAACACGTTGTTCACCTTTTACGTTCCTTTTTATTCCCAATCCACCACAGAATGTCTTCTTACCCTACATACATAATAATTCCAATAAACACATCGAATGTATAATTACCCTACATACATAACATTATGTACATTGTCATACGTGCCGATACACTGCAGATATTATTCCATGATTGGCGGCTTCTCTCTCGTTCGTTGCTTGGCCGACGATATGTAGATCGACACTTGCTTCCTGATATTATGAACATTTTTCTCATTCAGTTTTACGTTGCAGCTCACAATGATCTTCTGTGTGTCTGGATCAAACAGCCGAAAGCTCTTCGACGTGGACTCGTATTCAACTAGAAACTACCTTCTTTGCCTTGGCGTCCCATTTCTTACGTCCACATTGCTTGGGTATTTGCACAAAGTACTCACTGCTAAAAATTCGCACATGATCCATTTCTGGTTTCACGCCAAACCAATTCTCGTACGGGATTGCGGTCAGACATTTCTTATTCTTATTTCGATACGATTCGCTCAACTGTCACCCATTGGTGCAAACCAATAATAACACATCATTGATTTTTCCGCACACCTCAGATTTGCTGGCCAGTAGATACACATACTTGAAACTCGTTGCCTCATCTTTGGTTAGAAGAAAATATCGCATCTCGCTTATGCCCAATTCCTTCATTGGTCCACAGAGATCGGCATGCAAATATTAGCGCTTTGCAGCCACTCGTTCTTGCGCTAGTTTGTGCGAAGCACGATGCATTTTTCCGACATGACAGTCTTTACAGAAAAATTTCGCTTCGTCCGACAATTTTATGCCATCCATCAAATTCTGGTTGCACATATGCTTTATCGTGTCCACATTCAGATGTCCCAATCGATGATGCAATTGCTCAAGCGTGCAGTCGCAGTATTTGCCCGCTCATCGATTACACCATTCTCAATTGTTTGCTGTCATTTCTCACGCCAACAGCATATACGATTCCACCAGAATCCATCAGTTTGCAGCCACCATGGGTTATCATTATCTCAAAACTCTTCGATGGGCCGATGCCGTCGAGAATAAAGTCCAGCTCAGGAACATGCTGTACGTTCTTTAGGTGTCTTTTCTCCCACACACCGTTGACTTTGGCTTCGATTAGAATTGTGCTGCCCAACATCGTACCTCTTGTAATCCACGAACCATTCAATGCGTTAAGACATATGTACTTTGCCACCCGAATCAGTAATCCAAACGTTCATTTATTGTTTTGTTAGTGTTTCACTCTCGTGATCCGCACAAAATTCAGCATCGATATCGCCCTTCTTACTTTCGGACGATTTGTTAGTACTCTTCGGACATTCTCTCTTCCCATGTCCAACTTCATGACATTTGTCGCATTTAGTTTTTCTTTTTAGCTCATCAATCGACGTTGACAGATTCTTGTTGGTTCGCTGCCGCTTCGATTTCATGTGCCATTCGGCTCAATTTTGACACATACGCCAAGTCTGATTCGCCATCAGCCATCTTCAATGAAAAATAATCCTCATATAGGCTCATGATACGCACCTCACTGCGTTTCTCGTTAATGCTGGCCAATTTATCTTCAATTTCCTTCGCTGTTTTGCACATTAAAATGTGATTCGCTTGCTCACTATCCATCGATGAAATCAGAATCGCCATCACCTTGCCATCGTACCTTTTGTCCCTTTCCACACGAAATAGTTTCAACAAAATTTGTATTCATCATGTATCCCGAATCACATATTAAATGATACTAGATGTGTGTTGAAAATTTCGTAGAATGCCATCTATATTCTACTAGTAGAAATACTTTATAACTACATACATATGTACATGCATTTACTCTTCATATAAACGCATGCGATATTTCACGTTGATCTGTATAATGGTTTTGTTCAGACAGCTGATTAAAGAAGACATGTCTTTGTATTTTTTTTTAATGGCAAAAAATTTATCTTCATGCTGTCATTAAATATTTTGTGAAAAACGGTTCAGTTTTTTTGGGATTCAAAAGAAATTTTATTAATTGATTACCATTAAAACCAGTAAAACAATATTGACCGGCAAAGTATTCTTTTGCAATGGCCAAATTGAAGGAATTATAATGCGAATTGCTTGAACATCCTCATTAAACATTGTCCGTTTGACTGACATCTGTTTTGAAACTCAAAAATCATATTTTATGAACAGAATACTCATTTTTAAAAAATATAAAAAGCGGTGACCCCTTGTGCCAAAGGTCACCAAGCATGACATTTTTCAGAAAAATGGTACCATTTTAAAATGATACCTTGTTACTCTGTAACTAGACTTAATAAAGCTTTGGCTAAAAATGATGTTTGTAGACTTATGAGATTGAGGTACAGTACTGCGTGTACTGCTCAATCACCACTAATTTTGTACGCTAGGGGTATTATATCGTTCCCGAATACTCACACAAAAACTCACAAGGCTTATATTAGATATTTATTTTAGTATTTTTATTTTCTGGACATTAGTTATCGGAAACGTTTTGGTTTTGCCTTTCTTTATTTTCCTGTTCGCCTTTTTTTTATGAATCCCTTTTTTATCTGGCTTTTTCTTTTTTCTTTCTTGGCCTATGCGACTTATATTACTTTTATACCGCCGCATGGCGTGCTGATATAAAATTCACTCTACAATATTGTAACCAGATTTTACGTTGTTAATTTCGAAAACGAGCGGGAATTTTGATGAGACGTCCTGACCGCGAGGCTTCCAATTGTAAATTTTGGTCGTTCACCAGATCGAAGGTAACCATTTTCTTTTTTGCTGTATGTTTAACTGTGATTGACGCCTCTTCTGCTTTCATGTTATTGTTTCATTACCAGTGTCGTTGTTGTTTTCAATGAAACATCATGGTTTTATTGGATCTATGCTAACTAGCACTTTCTTTCCTTTTATTTCAATATCCCAGCATTTATTTTCTTTATTGAGGACTTTGTATGGTCCTGTGTATGGCCGTTGAAGTGCTCCTCGTAATGCATCCGTTCTTAATAATACATGTGAACAATTTACCAGATTTTTGCTTACAAACATTTTTTCTCGACTATGATTCGCTGTATTGTTAGAGCTAATTTCGTTGTAATATTGCTTTATTTTGCCTACGAAGTCAGAATGTAGTATTGCTTCTCTATCTGGTTCAATGAATTGAGCTGGTAGTTTAATCAGGCTTCCATATGTTAATTCCGTCGTAGTGGTTTCTAAATCTTCTCTAAATGCAGTTCTTAATCCTAACAGTATCGACGGCAGAATTTGGGTCCAGTCGCTTCTATTGTGACACATGATGCTGGCTTTTAATGATCGATGCCATCTTTCTAATATGCCGTTGCATTTTGGGTTGTAGCTGGTTGTACGCTTGTGTACGAATCCTAATAGCTTTGACAATTCTTCGAATAGATGGGATTCGAAGAATTGTGCCCCTTGGTCTGTTACGATACACCTGGGGACACCAAATCGAGAGATCCACCCAGAGTATACTGCGAAGGCTACTGTGGCTGCTGAGATGTCCGGAACTGGGATTGCTTCAGGCCAACGTGTGTAGCGGTTGATGAGTGTTACGCAGTATCGATTGTTGTCATATACAATTTTGTGCGATGTCTTTTGCGTCCTTCTTAATTGATGTCCAAATAACATTTTCTACTAATAATTTGACTGAAGCTTTGATTCCTGGGTGTGCTAAATTGTGGAATGAATTGAAAATGGTTTGCCTAAATTGTTTTGGTATAAATGGTCTGGCTTTTCCAGTTGATACGTCGCACTGTATTACTTTTGTTGGCTTACCCGCTAGAGGAATTTTCCTGATGTCCAAACTTGTGTTAGAATTTATTATTTCCTCCAATTCTGGATCTCTCGACTGTGCATCCGCAACCGCATCGTAATCAACCGCTTCTGGGATACTGCGTACTTCAACCCTAGACAGGGTATCGGCCACCACGTTGTCGTTTCCCGATATATGTTGATTGTCCGTGGTAAACTGTCCTATATAGTCCAAATGTCTGTACTGTCTTGATGTAGCTTTGTCACCCTCGATACTAAAAATTATTTAGTATCACTTGATCCGATGCTGCGTGTGGTATAAAACGTCGATAGAAATTTAGCATTCCTAGGAATCTCTTAAGTTGCCATACAAATTGACGTTGCTCGAACTGTTTTATCGCTTCTACTCTTTCTTGCGTTGGTGCAATCCCTTCTTTTGTTATGCTATGCCCTAAACATTTTAATTTTTCTTGAGCGAAAACACATTTATCTAGGTATATTGACGATAAGTCCAGCATTTACTAATTTCTCGAATACAATTTTTAGATGTTCTACATGTTCCTTGTAGGATTTTGAAGCTATTAGTATGTCGTCTATATACACAAAACAGAATTTCAGAATTGATAAAACTACATTCATTAATCGTTGGAATGATTGAGCTGCGTTTCGTAAGCCGAACGTCATTTTCGTAAACTCACACAGACCAAACGAGGTGGTGATAGCTGTTTTATGAATATCGTCCGGATTTACTGGAATTTGGTGATACGCCCTTACTAGATCTAACGATCTGGTATTGTTATATTATTCAATGCCCTGTAATCGCCACACGGTCTCCGTTCTTCTTTAGCACTAAATGGAGTCGGCTAGCCCAGTTACTGCTACTGGGTCTGCATATTCCCTGTTCCATCATGTTCTGGAATTCTTTTCTTGCAATTTCCAATTTCTCTGGGGGCAACCGTCGCGTTTTGCAGGCTATTGGTGGGCCCGTTGTTTCTAAGTAGTGGTGTACTTTATGTTTGTTGAAGGTCCCTTTTGCTAAATTTTGACTAATTTCTGGAAACATCGATATTACTTCGGTTATCTCTGGTTGTACTAGAATTTTATTTACTAGAGATAGTGAGGTTTTTTTGTATTTTTGTAATTGCAAAAAAGAGGTTAATGGGTCTATTACCCTCTGTCTTTGTATATCCACTATTAGCCCGCTGTCTTTTAAAAAATCTGCGCCAAGTATTGGGGTGGTGACATCTGCTATGATGAAACTGCACATAAAATTTCGCCGAAGTCCAAGATCTAGTTTTAATGTTTTCCTTCCAAAAGCGTCTATTTTAGTTCCGTTCGTAGCGAACAAATTGAATTCCGGCATGGCTTTTGTATTTTTCGTGTCTCTCGGGATTACGTATACTTCCGCTCCGGTATCTATTAAAAAATGTTGCTGAGTATTTCTTTCTGCTATTTGAAGGCGGCTGGAGTTTATTACACCAATGCTAGCTGACCTGCATTGATGATCTAATAGTTCTTTTCATTCTCTGCTGTGGTTTGCCTTTTGAAAAATGCCGTATGATGTTTACATGTGGTTTTGCACACTTTTGCTTTCTCTCCCCATCTTCTATGGTAATAGCATTCCTCGTTATTTGTCCTTGGTTGTGACCTATCTCGCCTTGTCCTGCTATTTGACCTGGATGCTGATGAAAATTTTGATTTCTGGTTTTCGAAAAGTGCAAAAATATCCGTCGTAACTTGCCCCTTAATTTCTTTAATTATCGTTTCAAAATCTCCATTTTCCTCTTTCCTATGCTCTTATCGAGTTTCTTGGGGTCTTGTAGGCTGCTAATTTGTAAATGGTTAAATGTTTCTATTACGTTGTCGCCTCGTTCAGCTAGTATGTTTAACGCTACATCGTTTTCGAATGGTGTTAACCTCGAATGGTTGCACCTGTTATGGCAGGCGTTCTAACCATAATTGCCTAACAGATGCTTTGTTAAGATTTGTGCCGGCCGTCATACGGAACTTGTTGAGTAGTTGTGATGGTTTCTGATCTCCCAATGTTAATCCGTGTAACAATTGGTTTAAACTAGTTTTTTCCGGTGCTCCTAATATTCTAATGACTTCACGTTTAAATTGTATATATGGTGTATTGCCTTTGTCTGTCATGTAACCTTGCATCTAGCGCGCTCACTGCGTGGCTATATTTTGTATGCTCAGTCTTGATATTTGCCACTATGAACTGTTGCTCTAGGATGACGAACCTAACTGTGGGGTTTTGGTTAAAAAGAGGTTGAGGCGGTTTGAAGGCAACGTGCGCACCCGCTGTTGTACATTAACGTCTGATATCTGGTCAATTTCGCTCATATCAGTCGTTTTTTGACTCCCACTGGCATGGCTTTAGCGGTTGTTTCATGTTCCTGCCCCTCCTTATAGCCTTGTACTCTCTCATCGATTAGTTTTTCGAATTCTTCGTATGTGAGAGTCACAGTGGCATTAACATTTTTTTGTTTGGAGCCCCGTTTGCTCGAGTTCGCCATTATGGACCTCTGAGGAAGGAGGTATGATAGGGGTCAGGGCTTGAGCACGTTGCTCGGGACTAGACCACGGTTGCTCGGTTACGATGATTTCACTTGAATACTACAACAAGCGGGCTTACCGTTGCGTCAGTCAGGGCTTGACCGCTGTTGTTTATTCCTATCTTTTTACCTTCCTTAACTTGCGCCTTTTTCATCTTCTGCTGCTTGGTAATAGCGATCACCTAGCTGTACACAAATCACGTCGGGGTTACCACTTATGGGATTAAGGTACAGTACTGCGTGTACTGCTCAATCACCACTAATTTTGTACGCTATATCGTTCCCGAATACTCACACAAAAACACACAAGGCTTATATTAGATATTTATTTTATTATTTTTATTTTCTGGACATTAGTTTTCGGAAACGTTTTCGTTTTGCCTTTCTTTATTTTCCTGTTCGCCTTTTTGTATGAATCCCTTTTTTATCTGGCTTTTTGTTTTTTCTTTCTTGGCCTATGCGACTTATATTACTTTTATATCGTTGCATGGCGTGCTGATATAAAATTCACTCTACAATATTCTAAATAATTATACCATTTAATCTGACGATACCCACAGTTTTTCGGTGCGATATTTTTTGCCCACAATAATTACTCAATTGCTCGATTTGTTATTTACATTATATCTGAACCTTTACAACAAAAAAAAAACAAATATTGATACAACTGCGTTGTGACGCCACAAACTTAATGCTGTTCATCTGCCGAATGATCAGCTCACCACTTCCAATAGGAGGGAAGTTGGTGAGTTACTTCTTTCTGTTTATTTCCCCGATTGTGACTTCAGTTGTGATTCTGTTGGTTCCAAGCCTATTAACTTGTATATTGAAAGACCTAATTAAGGTTTAGCTCACAAGCTGATCACTCACGAGGTTCTGCGTTGAAGTGTGTTCTCATTTGCAATGTACAAAGCAGGGGCATACAGTTCCCCTTAAAATCAAATCAATCAAAATCAAACACAGCATTACATTTAAGAGCATTTTGAAATATTTATTTTTATATGAAGAATTTTGTTAAATTGTTACTCATTATATCCTTTCTATGTTGAAAGCCCGAATGTCGGAAGGCCGAACGTCGAACGGCCGAATGTCGAAAGGCCGAAAATCGAATGACCGAATGTGTCGAAAAACCGAATGTGTCGAAAAACCGAATGGGTCGAAAGGCTGAATATGTCGAAAGACCGAATATCGAAAAGCCGAATGGGTCAAAAGGCCGACACACATTTGTGGTACATCTATCAGTAGAAGCGATACGAGCGATACAATTCTTAGATCTACGATACGTTTCCTTTGATCTGTGTCTCCAAGGTTGACGAAGCATTAAATCCGCAATTCGTTCCAATTCATTCGTCGATGTCATACTAACCCAACGAATTCAGCTAACCACAAAATAATTTGAAACATTTGTGGCCTGTGTCTGCAAGGTTGACGAAGTGACTTCCATTATCGTAAATATTAAGAACTTTATGGAAAAGGTCATATTCGATAAACATTTTATAAATTTTAATTATAATTTAGTCCGCACTTTGATAATTGTGTTTCTGTATTTTAATTTTCTGGATTTTTATTTTTCTGAACTTTTTTGTTTCTGGAATTTTTTTCTGGATTTTTGTTTCGGGATTTTCAATTTCTGTAATTTTTTTTCTAAATAAGGTAGCCAACTCAATAAAAATTTTTTTTTTTTATTTTATTATTATAATTATTAATTAATTCATTTTTAATTATATGACAAAAAAACACGTAAGAAGATTTTAATATTTAGGCGATTTACTATTAAATATTTTTATATAAAAATTGTGATAGAAATACTTATAAATTTTGGTTGGGATTCCATTTAAAATCCAGAATAGTTAAAAAGTAAAAATCCAGAAAAATAAAATCCCGAAAAAAAAAATCTAGAAATTACCGGAAAAGCAAACTAAATAAATGAAAACAAATTCAATTTTATAGGCATTTTGGAACTTTTCATCACTTGAAGCATTTTTGGTACATCTGACAGTTGAAGCGATACAATTCCTTTGATCTGTGTCTGCAAGGTTGACGAACATTTCCAAAAACGATCTTTTCCTAAAATTTTTTGCTGTTCCAAAATTTTAACGTTATCTAAAGTTATTTGATGATTTGTGTTTCTTATATGTTGAGTGAGAGCACTATTTTGGTTTAAATCTTGATAAACTTCACTTTTATGTTGATACAACCGTTTTTCAATAAATTGTTTCGTTTGTCCAGTATTTTTTAATGAAATAAAATTTGTATAATGGAATTTTTATAGATTTTTGTAAGTTTTATAATTTTTTGCGTAAGAATTTTGATTGTGTTAATTTTGTAAGAAAACGGGAGCCAAGAGTGAAAATTTAAGTATCTTCCAGACCATGTATCTTTATGATACCAATCCACAGAAATTTTGCCATTAGGTTCATGTATCAAAAGAGTATCCAAAAATGAAATTTTTTTATCAGATTCTTTTTCTATTGTGAATTTAATTCTCGGTTCTATCGAATTGAAAACATCCAAAAAAACAACTGGGATAGCCGTTATAATATCATCTAAGTAACGATAGTAGAATAATGGTTGAAAATCCAAAGAATTTAGCGCTAAATTTTCTACATATTCCATCAATAAATTTGCCAAAATAGGACTAATAGGCGAACCCGTTGATGAGCCAAAAATTTGTTTGTAAATTTTATTATTAAATGAGAATTCTGAATTATTTAATACGATATCTAAAGGGGAAACAGAGTAAACATTTATTCTTGGAGAAAAAGATACAAATTCGATTAATAAAAATTGATCCCGAAACTTATAAACGTACTACCGACTTTCCACTTGATTCAGTTTTAATCAATTATTGATTCCTTCGAAATCATTACAACTTTTGTTCAACGACAAAAATCCTAAAGTTCAACTCTTGAAACTTGTGCAACTGATTAAATTTGTAAATTTCTTGAATTTCGATAATAACTGTTTAAAATAAAAATTCTTAAAAATTACTTGTTTCTATCGTATACAATCATTCAAAATACTTTAATAAATTTTTTTAATTTCATAATTTTTGAAATTTCTTAAAAATATTGAAATTTCTAGAAATTTTCGGCATTAATAGGTTCTTAAATAAATATATTAAAAATTCTAAGTTCTGAATTTTTGAAAAATTTAAAATTCCTAAAACTAACAAATTCTTCAATTTTGCAAAATTCTGATGCAAAAGAACAGGATTAGCTAAAATCGAGGTTGACTACCCTAGACAGACAGCGGTTTAATAAATCCGGTTTAGTCACAGTATGTCAACCCCAATTTTAGCTAATCGCTTTGTTTTGCATGGGTACTTGAACGAGTTTAGCTAAATTGGATTTATTAAACCGTCGTCTGTCTAGAGTTTTACGAACTAGAACTAAACTCAAAAAAAATTTCTAATTTCTAAAATTATTAGAATTTTCAAATTTAAGTTTTTGGAATATCCAGTTTTATGCGACAATAATTTTTTTATGCCTTAAAATTTCTTACAAATCTTAAAACTCATACGATTCCTAAATCTCTTAAAACGTTTCAAATTCTTAGCTTCTTAGAACCACAAAATTCTGAATAACTACTTATCTTGAATTTGTTGAAATTGTTAAGTTACTTATAAATTTTTCTTTTAAGGTCTTGCAATTTTTGAAAGTTTTAAAATTCTTTAAGCGGCAAAATTCTGTGCAAAAGCTACTTACATAAATATCTTGAATTGATTTAAATTCTTGAAATACTTTAAATTTCTAAAACATGTTTTTTTAAAGTGTTGAAAATCAATCGTATTGAAGTTTTTAAACTTGTTGAAAACCTTAAAAATCATAAATTTCCTAAATTTCTTGTTACTTTTGAAATGCTTAAATTTGTACAAATTTTTTAAATTTTTACTTTCAGATTTCCCAGACAATTTTCTTTTAGTTATTGTTATCAAATTCCTAATCTTAAAATTTTTGGAATTTTCAATTTTTTAGTACCAGAAAATTTTGAATAGCTACTTATCTGGGATCACATGCTTGAAATACTTACAAATTTCTTAGACCTTAAGAAATTTAAAGTCTTGAAATTCAAATAATTTCTAAATCACTTGAAACTTTTGAAATTTTTTAAAATTCTTAGAAGAATAAAATTATGTACCAAAGCCACTTAAATGTTTTGAATTAGTTCAAATTCTTGAAATACTTTTAAAATTTTTAGACAAAAATGCTACTTCATAATTCTTTTTTCAAAGTCTGAAAATATTTTGAAAATTTTTAAAATTAACAATATTCTTATATCTCTCGAAACTTTTTTTAATATGCTTAGAACCACAAAATTCTGTCCAAAACCTTGTTAAATATCTCGAATTTGTTCAAATTCTTACTTTTAAAGTTCCTAAGATACATTTTTTTAAGTCTTGTAACTTCTTAAAAATAAACCTCTTCCTAAACCTCTTGAGACTTTTGAAATTTTTAAATTTCACATAACAACAAAATTCTGAAAGAGCCATTTACTTTTCTTGAATTTGTTCAAAATCTTGAAATATATTTAAATTTCTTCGAAAAAAAATTTTTAAGTCTTCAAATTTCTAAAATATTTTAAAACTCATAAAATGTATAAATCTCCCGAAACTTTTGAAACTTTTTAAATGCTTAGAACCACAAAATTCTGTTCAAAACCTTGTTAAATATCTCAAATTTGTTCAAATTCTTAATTTTAAGGTTCCTAAGACACATTTTTTGAAGTCTTGAAATTACTCAAAAATCTTAAATGTAATTTATCAAACGATTCAGCCTAAAAAGGAAAAATTTGTCCAAATTGGAGAAACAATTAAACCCCTAACTTTGAGGAACACTTCGGGATGATAAGCGATGTTTTATTACTTAATTCTGAGATTCCTTCGTATTTCGTTTTATATACTTATATAAGAGAACAAAAAGTGAGTACATCTATCCCCCGCTTTACACGGCGCTCGTTTAACACTTTTTCGATCTTACACGGTTTTTAAAATCAAAATTTCAAAAAAAAAAAAAACTTTCAAACAAACAACTTTTGATATTACTTTTGATATTTTTAAATGAATTTGAAAAATCAAATCGCATGTAACTTTATTTTCATATTGGTGTCACCGTCTAATGCGAATTCGGATCAAAATTTTGTTCGAAAGTAGGAAATATCGATCAACAACTATTTATCACGCATAGGATATCAGTTGATACAATTATTATATTAAAATTGGACTATGCTGATGATCTCGAATTTTTAACTAATTGTTTTATTATTTACATATATGTGTACAAGCCTGCACTGTGGCAATAATTTACCCTCATCGGCATCACTTTCCCGAGTCTGCTCTTTTCATATTGTGCTATAGGCAATCGGAAGCTGACAAGTTAATTTTTACAGGCGAGAAACCACCGCCAACAACTACCTATGTAAATATCAAAGGGTGGCTCACCTCCTATGCAGTAGTCTCAGTCATTTTTCGCATACATCGTCCGTCATCCGTCAGAGACTAAATCCGATACCGTTCGACAACAGAATTTCAAATTTTGAACTTGTTAATTTTAACTATTTTAAATCTTATTATTATTTATAAATATTTCAATAGAAAGCAAAATCTTTGATGGCATAATCGTCCCCGCTTCGTGCAAGAATTCGTCGGAAACATTTAATAATGAATTAGCTCTTCCTGCAGCTGCGTTATTACATATCCAGTCTTGTTAATTGTATAATTGGATGACACTTTGCAAAAAGCCAATTCAATAAAAAGTTATATAAATGGTCTGCAAAATTGATTGTCTTTCTCCAGGAGTTGCCTTGTCGTTAGTTTTAGACGAAATTATATTAAGCTGTGAGATTGTGAGATTGTGTTGATCTGAGTTACATTAAAAAATTGTCTATGCTTCCGTGAGTAAAAGTAACGCAATATTCTAAATTGTCAATCTCATTTTATATTTGTCTTATTTAAGAACTAATGTCTTAAATTTTGAATTTATATTTATTATTGATCGAATACTTGAAGAGCAGGGAAGTTATATGGTTCATTCCCTTAAATAAATATTTGTTTATAAACATTGAAGGCTTCCGTCTTAAAATTAATAAACAACTTATTTTGTGTAGTTATTCGGACTGTTTGCTTATTCTGTAAATCTGATCCAATGCAATATTACACGGAAACGAACACAACATCACGTAATCACGTTGTAGTCTCGACTTTATGACATCGATAATTCAGATTAAATAAATTAATTAAGATCATAACTTAGAATAATTTGCCGACATAAAGAAAATGAATTCTATACTTGCTGCCCTGCCGATAGAATAACAAAATTAATCAAACTAAAGATTTGTTTAATAAATCGAATTAAATTAAAATGACCAAACACGTGAACGAATCAAAGGTATATAAAGGCCAATTATTTCTATATGGTTACAGACGTGCCTTTTCTAGATTAGGCAAGTCCTCGAATTTTGTGAAAAAACATTGTTTTGGTTTATTTTTAGTGAAGTAGCGACACAAAGAACAAGTCGCCCAAAATAAAATTATAGTTCATTAGTGCTTTAAAATTGCATATATATTGTAAATATATTTTTGTTACCTTCCTAAACAAATTAGTTTCGGTACTTACAAGGTTTTCGTGTTATTTGCACCACTATACATAGGTTTATGACCAAATGTATACGAGTAAGTAATAAACATAGAATATTGACTTGAATAGTTAATGATTTTCTTCAACGGCAGTGACCAAGCAGTTTAAATAAATCCAGAATAATTTATTCGCATATTACTTATATACATGAATCTACCTTGAGAGTACCTTTTTCATAACGTTAAAAAAATCGTGGTTCGCATAATAAAAATTTTCTGCTCATTAAGGTGTACACAAAAGTGTGTGCGTAAAAAAAAAACACGGGTGCGTGGTTTGTCTAAAATATCATTGAATCTTCTTTAAAATAATTTTCAACAACAAACTGATAACGATTAGCATTAGAGTCCATTTCTCGCGGCACACACACCCCAATTTTGTTTACATTAAAATTTTTTTTGTTAAGTAAGTAAGCTAATGTTTACAAATTATTATATTTCACTGACCCATGATTAATTTTGGTAAACATTTTTTAACATAACTAAATGCCAGTATTAGTTACGGTTTAATTGTAGTACATAAGGAAATAAGATTATGTAGTTAGGTCAGGGTTTGACAAATTAACGACGAATTGGCCTTTATTGATAACAAAAATACTTGAGTGTTTGTTGTTTTTATTTTTTCTACGATACTGAATTTCATAACTAGTGTAAGTTTATTTCTCAAAATAATTCTGAATGTCATGGCACTGTGACAATAAATGTTTATAATGTGTGTTGGCACGCCAGGGCCTAGGTTAGCTATTTATGGGTCTTAGGGTAACAAATGTTAGGTGTTCATATCTGTTAATTTGTTTAGTGAATCCGCTTTACGACATTTAACTTCAAATTCAATGTTATTAGTAAATGGGCTGAATTTAGTCAAATTGTAGGCTGTGGTCTTCCTTAAGTTAATGCCTTATCTTTAAAATTACACTTTTATAGTTCAGATGTGAATATCGTAAAGTGAATTTTCGATCATATAGCAGCTTAATTAAATTGCGCGACATTTTTTATGCGAAAATCAAATTTGGAATCAAAATAATTTATCAGAACTTAAAAGAGTCAATTGTGGATCGCTAATTAAAACTTAAAGGGTTTTTGTTTCTGTTGTAGTAAATATTTATAAACAAACCTTTTTGCTTTTTTATTATAGTTAGCTTTATTACATTTTGTATCTGCCAGTTCGAGATTAGATCCCTTTGATTAAGTCGTCCCTATACGCTGGTAAATTTATTGGTCATTACATTTTTTTTAGTTTGGAGATTTTCTACAAACAATCATGACGTAGTCAGTAAAATTATTTAGCGCGTTATTAATTCTCGATTTACTGAATGAATCTGTTAGATTTTCATACTTCTATTGGAAAATATTTCCTGGAAATTCCGAGCGCTCTTCTCCAGTCCTGCATAAATCATTTCGGGAAACTAATAAATTTTACGGTTTCTATGGCAACATATTGGTTTCATTTCATCTTCTTTACATCATTTTTCATCAAATTCATCGATTATATTTTTCTAAATTTCACTCTTAATTTGGTATTAGCAGAATGCTTCCAAATATATTTTCGGGGTGATCTCATATTTTGAATATCTTAAAGCGGGTAACCGGATAAAACACCTTACTGTATAAAACTTATTAATATAAGTACATATTTCGCAATAAATTTTTGGATAAGATTGCTCATCTATAATTTAAATAAAAATTCATTCCAATTTTACAATTAAATCTCTCACTTTCAGAACGTTTTAAAATTAAATCTCCCTTTTCGCAAAATCCCATTCTTATTTTAAAATTAAATATTCCTATCTCCTTTTTCCAAACTATTTTAAAACTGAATCTTCCTTTTCCAGAAATTCCAAATTTAATTTTTAAATTAAATCTCCCATTTCCAGAATGTTTTAAAATCAAAAATATTTCCATTCCAGTTTTAAAATTAAATCTTCGTTTTCCAGAAATTCCAATCTAATTTTAAAATTAAATCGTTAATTTTCAAAATTTTTAAAATTAAATCGTACATTTTCAGTAACTTTATTCTAATTTTAAAATTAAACCACCCTGTACCAGAAATTACATTCCAATTTTTAAATTTAATCTCTTATTTTCAGATGTTGTAAAATTAATAATATTTCCATTCTAATTTTGAAATTAAATTTCGCATTTTAAGAATGTTTAAAATTAGAAATATTTCAATTCCAATTTTTAAATTAAATCTCCCATTTCCAGAATGTTGCAAAATTATTCTTTGTTTTCCAGAAATTCTAATTTAATTTTAAAATTAAATCTCCAATTTCCAAAATGTTGTAAAATTAAAAATGTTTCTCTTCTAATTTTAAAATTAATCTTCTTATTTCCAGAATGTTTTAAAATCAAAAATATTTCCACTCCTATTTTAAAATTAAATCTCTCACTTCCAGGACGTTTTAAAATTAAATCTTCGTTTTCCAGAAATTCCAATCTAATTTCAAAATTAAGAAATTATATTCTAATTATAAAATTAAACCACCCAGTACCAGAAATTACATTCTAATTTTGAAATTAAACCTCCAATTTCCAGAATGGTTTAAATCAACAATAGTTCTATTCCAATTTTAAAATTAAATCTTTCACTTCCAGAACGTTTTTAAATTAAATTTTTGTTTTTCAGAAATACCAATTTAATTTCAAAATTAAATCTCCCAAATCCAGAATGTTGTAAAATCCCATTTCCAGAAATACATTCTAATTTTAAAATTAAACCTCTATTTTCCAGAATATTTTATAATTAAAAATTTTCCCATTCAAATTTTAAAATTAATTCTTCTTATTTAAATTTGAATCTCTCACTTCCAGAACGGTTTAAAATAAAATATTCATTTTCCAGAAATTTCAATTTAATTTTAAAATTAAATCTCCCATTTCCAGAATGTTGTAAAATTAAATATATTTCCAATCTAGTTTTGAAATTAAATTTCGCGTTTCCAGAATGTTTTAAAATTTAATCTCCCGTTTCCAGAATGTTTTAAAATGAACAATATGTCCATTCCAAATTTAAAATTAAATCTCGCATTTCCAGAACGCTTTAAAATAAAATCTTCGTTTTCCAGAAATTCCAATTTAATTTTAAAATTAAATTGCCTATTACCAGAATTTTTTAAAATTAAAATTATTTTCATTCCTTATTTATAATTAAATCTCTGACTTCCAGGTCGTTTTAAAACTTAATCTTCGTTTTCCAGAAATTCCATTCTAATTTTAAAATTAAATAGCGGAATTCTAGAAATTTTATTCAAATTTTTAAATTAAACCACCCTGTACCAGAAGTTACATTCCAATTTTAAAATGAAATCTTCCATTTCCACAATTTTAAAAAATTAAAACTATTTTCATTTTAATTTTAAAATTAAATTTCATATTTCCAGAATGTTTTAAAACCACAAATATTTCCATTCCTTATTTAAAATTAAATCTCTCACTTCCAGAACGTTTTAAAATTAAATCTTCGTTTTCCAGAAATTCCATTCTAATTTTGAA
The DNA here is from genome assembly GCA_963556165.1 of Tipula helvola. NCBI lineage: Eukaryota > Metazoa > Arthropoda > Insecta > Diptera > Tipulidae > Tipula > Tipula helvola. The sequence continues at coordinate 300,018,211 of OY744481.1, read as the reverse complement.
ATTAAACCTCCAATTTCCATAATGTTTTGAAATCAACAATAGTTCTATTCCAAATTTAAAATGAAACCTCTCACTTCCAGAACATTTTAAGAAATTATATTCTAATTTTAAAATAAAACTGCCCTGTACCAGAAATTACGTTCCAATATTAAAATTAAATCTCCCATTTCCAGAATGTTGTAAAATTAAATCTTGATTTCCAGAATGTTGTTAAATTAATAATATTTCCATTCTAATTTTGAAATTAAATTTCGCATTTCCCGAATGTTTTAAAATCAGAAATATTTCCATTCCAAATTTAAAATTAAATCTCTCACTTCCAGAATGTTTTAAATTAAATCTTTGTGTTCCAAAAATTCCAGTTTAATTTCAAAATTAAATCTCCCATTTTCAAAATGTTGTATTAAAAATATTCCCATTCTAATTTTAAAATTAAATCAAAAATATTTCCATTCTAACTTTGAAATTAAATCAAAAATATTTCCATTTCAACTTTAAAATTAAATCTCTCCATTCCAGAATGTTTTAAAACTAAATATTCGTTTGCTAGAAATTCCAATTAAAATTCAAAAATATTTCCATTCCAGTTTTAAAATTAAATCTTCGTTTTCTAGAAATTCCAATTTAATTTTAAAATTAAATCTCCCATTTCCAAAAATTAAATCCTAATTTAAAAATTAAACCTCCCTCTTCCAGAATACTTTAAAATTAAAAATGTTCCCATTTTAATTTAAAATTAAATCGGCCATTTCCAGAATGCATTTAAATCAAAAATATTTCTTCTTTTTAAAAATTAAATCTCCCATTTCTAGAATGTTTTAAAATTAAATCTCCCATTTCCAGAAATTATATTCTAATTTTGAAATTAAACCACCCTGTACCAGAAATTACATTCTAATTTAAAATTAAACCTCCCTCTTCCAGAATATTTTAAAATTAAAATGTTTCCAATTCTAATTTTAAAATTTAATCCCCCAATTCCAGACTGTTTCAAAATCAAAAATATTTCCATTCTAATTTTGAAATTAATTTTCGCATTTCCAGAATGTCTTAAAATCAAAAATATTTCCATTCCAATTTTAAAATTAAACCTCTCACTTCCAGAACGTTTTAAAATTATATCTTCGTTTTCCAGAAATTCCATTCTAATTATAAAATTAAATCGCCCATATCTAGAAATTTCATTCTAATTTTAAAATTAAACCACCCTATACCAGAAATTACATTTTAATTTTGAAATTAAACCTCCAATTTCCAGAATGTTTTGAAATCAACAATAGTTCCATTCCAAATTTAAAATGGAACCTCTCGCTTCCAGAACGTATTAAAATTAAATCTTCGTTTCCCAGAAATTTCCATTTAATTTAAAATTAAATATTCTATTTCCAGAATGTTTTAAAATTGAAAATATTTCCATTCTAATTTTGAAATTAAATTTCGCATTTCCAGAACTAAAATTAAATTTCTCTCTTCCAGAGCGATTTGAAATTGAATCTTCGTTTTCCAGAAATTCAAATTTAATTTAAAAATTAAACCTTCCATTTCCAGATTGTTTTAAAATTAAATCTCCCATTTCCAGAAATTATATTCTAATTTTAAAAAAAAACATCCCTCTTCTAGAATATTTTAAAATTAAATCTTCGTTTTCCAGAAATTTCATTCTAATTTTAAAATTAAGTCGCCCATTTCCAAATTTTTTATAATTAATTCGTACATTATCAGAAATTTTATTCTAATTTTAAAATTAAACCACCCAGTACCAGAAATTACATTCCAATATTAAAATTAAATCTCCCATTTCCATAATGTTGTAAAATTAAATCTTCGTTCTCCAGAAATTCCAATGTAGTTTTAAAATCTCCTATTTCCAGTATGTTGTTAAATTAATAATATTTCCATTCTAATTTTGTAATTAAATTTCGCATGTCCCGAATATTTTAAAATCAGAAATATTTCCATTCCAAATTTAAAATTAAATCTCTCACTTCCAGAATGTTTTAAATTAAATCTTTGTGTTCCAAAAATTCCAATTTAATTTCAAAATTAAATTTCCCAGTTTCAAAAAGTGGTTTTAAAAAATATTTCCATTCTAATTTTGAAATTAAATCAAAAATATTTCCATTCTAACATTGAATTTTTTTTTTTTAAACTGCCTAAGGCTTTATTAATGAATCTTTCCTATATAGGAAACTTACAAGATGTAATCAAATCTTACAAACTATTGATTAAGACTTAACCTATGTTAGTTCTTAATACTAACTTGCACTTTGTAATTACTTTAGATTACATAGCTAGATCTAAAGGATCTTTTTTTAAGACGCCGGTATCTGGGCCTTTTTAAAATTTCCCTGGCTAAAACATTGGGATGATGTTCTAATTTCAACTGGTACTTTTTACTGTACTGCTTGATTGTGTCTGCTACTGTTTCGATATGTAGGTCCCGATGTATGTTTGTGTTAGGTATATACCAGGGTGCATTTACCATTATTCTTAGTATTCTAGACTGCATTCGTTGCAGTTTTATTATGTTGGAAGCACAAGTGGACCCCCATAATTGAATACCATACGTCCAGATAGGTTTAAGTATCATTTTATATAGTAAAACCTTACAGTCTAGGTTTAAGTTGGAATATTTCCCTATTAACCAGTTCATTTTAATGCAGCTTAACTTGATTTGTTGACGTTTAGCTTCGATATGCTTTTTCCATGTAAGTCTTCTATCTAAATGTAGGCCGAGATATTTAACGTTTTGGTGTTGTAGTAGAAAGATATTGTTTAGTCTCACAGGCGGACAGGTAAGTTTGCGTAGTGGGAATGTATGTAATGTGCGCCGATTTTATTGAAATTAAATCAAAAATATTGCCATATTTACTTTAAAATTAAATCTCTCCATTCCAGAATGTTTTAAAACTAAATATTCGTTTGCCAGAAATTCCAATTAAAATTCGAAAATATTTCCATTCGAAATTTAAAATTAAATCTCACTTCCAGATCGTTTTAAAATTAAATCTCCCATTTCCAGAAATTAAATCGTAATTTACAAATTGAACCTCCCTCTTCCAGAATACTTTAAAATTAAAAATGTTCTCATTTTAATTTAAAATTATATCTGCCCTCCAGAATGCATTAAAATCAAAAATATTTCCATTCCAGAATTAAAATTAAATCACTCACTTCTAGAACGTTTTATAAATTTAATCTTCGTTTTCCAAATACTTCTAATTTCAAAATTAAATCTTCCATTTTCAGAATGTTGTAAAATTAATAATATTTCCATTCTAATTTTGAAATTAAATTTCGCATTTCTTAAATGTTTTCAAATCAAAAATATTTCCATTCCAATTTTAAAATTAAATTTAACTTCCAGAACGTTTCAAGAAATTTCAATTTAATTTTAAAATGAAATATCCCATTTCCAGAAATTATATTCTAATTTTAAAATTAAACCACCCTGTACCAGAAATTACATTATAATTTTAAAACTAAACCTCCCTCTTTCAGAATATTTTAAAAAATTTTTAATACTAAATTCAAAATTAAATCTCCCGTTTCCAGAATATTTTAAAACCAACAATATGTCAATTCCAAATTTAAAATTTAAATCTTGCATTTAATTCCAATTTAATTTTAAAATTAAATCTCCTATTTCCAGAATACTTTAAAATTAAAAATATTTTCAATTTAAGTTTAAAATTAATTTTCGCATTTCCAGAATGTTTTAAAATCAAAAAAATTTCCATTCCAATTTTAAAATGAAACCTCTCACTTCCAGAACGTTTTAAAATTAAATCTTCGTTTCTCAGAAATTTCCATTTAATTTAAAATTAAATATTCCATTTCCAGAATGTTTTAAAATTAAATCACCCATTTCCAGAAATTATATTCTAATTTTAAAATTAAACCACCCGTTACCAGAAATAACATTCCAATATTAAAATTAAATCTCCCATTTCCAGAATGTTGTAAAATTAAATCTTCGTTCTCCAGAAATTCCAATGTAGTTTTAAAATTAAATCTCCATTTCCAGAATGTTGTTAAATTAATAATATTTCCATTCAAATTTTGAAATTAAATTACGCATTTTCCGAATGTTTTAAAATCAGAAATATTTCCATTCCAAATTTAAAATTAAATCTATCACTTCCAGAATTTTTTAAATAAAATCTTTGTGTTCCAAAAATTCCAGTTTAATTTCAAAATTAAATCTCCAATTTCAAAATGTTGTATTAAAAATATTTCCGTTCTAATTTTGAAATTAAATCAAAAATATTTCCATTACAGAATTAAAATTAAATCTCTCACTTTCAGAACGCTTTATAAATTAATCTTCGTTTTCCAAAGACTCCAATTTAATTTCAAAATTAAATCTTCCATTTTCAGAATGTTGTAAAATTAATAATATTTCCATTCTAATTTTGAAAATAAATTTCGAATGTCTCGAATGTTTTAAAATCAAAAATATTTCTATTCCAATTTTAAAATTAAATCTCTCCCTTCCAGAACATTTTAAAACTAAATATTCGTTTGCCAGAAATTCCAATTAAAATTCAAAAATATTTCCATTCCAAATTTAAAATTAAATCTACTTCCAGAACGTTTCTAGAAATTACAATTTAATTTTAAAATGAAATCTCCCATTTCCAGAAGTTATATTCTAATTTAAAAATTAAACCACCCTTTACCAGAAATTTCATTCTAATTTTGAAATTAATCCTCCTACTTCCAGAATTCTTTAAAATTAAAAATTTTTCAATTTTAATTTTAAAATTAAATCTGTCATTTCCAGACTGTTTCAAAATCAAAAATATTTCATTCCAAATTTAAAATTAAATCTCTCACTTCCAGAACGTTCTAAATTAAAGCTCCGTTGTCTAGAAATTCCAATTTAATTTCAAAATTAAATCTCCCATTTTCGGAATGTTGTAAAATTAAAAATATTTCCATTCTAATTTTAAAATTAAATTTCGCATTTCCAGAATGTTAAAACCAAAAAATTGTCCATTCCAAATTTAAAGTTAAATCTCTCACTTCCAGAATGTTTTAAAATTAAATGTTTCTTTTCGAGAAATCCCATTCTAATTTTTAAAATTAAATCTCCCTGCGCCAGAAATTACATTTTCATTTTGTTCTTTAATTCTTTATGTCGCTGTATCAATGTGTCTATCGTTTTGCCAGTGAGTCGTCCCTAATTTGAGTATTTATTTCTTAATTTAATTTATAAACAACTTTTTGGTAAATAAATGAGTTGACTGGAAGATTCTAATTCTGAATTCTATGATAGCTTCACGCTTGGTTGATCTTGAGACTTCTCGTTGATTCTGGATGCAAATGTATTGGTCGGAGGGCATTCTACAGATCTAGTTTCGATAAGTACGCCATTCGAAGTCCGCTTAAAAAATGATCAACCAATGGTAATCCATCGTTTTTCGCCAGCTTTTTCCATTAAACAGCGTGGATACAAATAATTGGTCCCAAAAATCTTGGTGGAAAAAGTGGGTTCATTGACTTTGAGACAAAAGCATTTACTATCTACTTTTTATTATGGCCAACATCAACCATGCCATTTCAGACTATTGTGATGGTGTCTTCGCCAATTTACAAATTTGAGCAAATTTTGGTACTTGCAGATATACATACTAAATTACTAACGCTAATTTGTAATTCTTTTCTACATGTATTTGCGAATAGATTTCTTAATACGATGGTTATAACGGTCTGAAGTATAATAGGTATAGTCCAATCCAGTAAGGTCTTTTAACAAATAATGAGAACTGCACTCATTGCAATTTGGTTCCAGCTACTTTTTTTCACTGCACAAAGAGTCCGCTAAGTAGCAATCTCAAACGGTCTTTTTCGTTCTCTTCAAACTAAATTCATTTCGTCCGACTGGTAATTAAATTTCACAAAATCTTTGCTGACTTATCCTGATCTTGTTTTTTTAAGACGATTTTGCAGACCTTCATTCGAAAGCACTCGAACTTACTGAATATAATAATCATTTGATATGGTCCACTATTATTTATTGTCCAAAATACAAGAGAAATAAAGTTGCATCTTTACTTGGTCGAAAATGCTTCACCAGTGTCAATTAAAGAGCTTCAATCCAACGGTAGTCTTACGCAGACGGTCGAGCAGACTGCTTACAAGTTTCGGAGACGGTTTTTATGGTTTGAACAATTTTCACCTAATTGGCTGACACATTTTATAGTAGGTATAATTGGCACAATAATCCACATTATGAATGTTTCCCTAAGTAAGCGATCCGCAGACTTTAAAATTGGTACGAAGCACTGCCCCTAAATATTAGCTTTTCGATATATCCCTGACAAGTCACGGATGTTAACACGCTATGTTAACTTATTGACATTTTAAAATTTAGCGTAACTTTAAAATATCAATAAATTTATGGTACAAGTTTACGTGACTTATCAGAGATATAATGTGGCACACTCCATTAAAGAAAAAGAGCACTAAGTAATATTTAGTAGCCAACATTTAGGATTAGTTCTTTTCAGTTTTTATTTGTGGCGGACAATAAAATTAGGAAAACGGACCAAGTGTGTTTTTCAAACGCAATAGATTCACAGTACAGTGTGTTTCTTTTGTTTAAGGATCAATATAAGATACAAAGTCTCTCATTGAGCAGTCTTTTTGTTAGTTTCATATTTAATAGAAAACATTTTCCAAATAATTATAAATTTAAATAATGTAGATATACTCTAGAACATATATGTGCAATTTTAACCTAAAGTTGATATTGCTGGACTCCTTCAAATTTCATCATATTTTGTACAAGTGCACAAATGCCAAAAAAAAACCGTAGAGAAGTTTTGCTAGATTATAAGTCTACTGTTTCTTTAGGACTCTCTAGCTAGAGCCAACATTTGCGGTGTACTCTTCTAGATTGTTGTGCAATAAGCGCCATTATTATTAAAAATTTGGAAATGGCAATTTTGCATTGTTAGTTCGACTGAATAAGAGTGCTGGCAACTGACAATGATTAATAATGATTATAAGTTTTGGTTATAGCAGCGTTGAATAACAAAAATGTTCTTTAATTAAAACTAAATATTAAACCCAACTTAATTTTAAACGTAAACAGAGTATTAAAAAATTAAGGTGAACCATTGTGCCTAAATGTAATCTATAAACATTAGCATTAGGAAATTTTTAGATTAAAGTAAAAAAATATAAATAGAAATTAATCCGAATTAATTCCAAAATTATTTGTTACTTCTGCTATTCGACTTAATTTTGGATTTCGTTTTGAATTAGTATTTATACATATTTAATCCTAAATTTTTAGGCCATTATTGTTGTTTAATTAAAAATTTGGTATAAATTATAATATAAAATAGAATTCTTGAAGACTAAACTCCTCCTTTATCCTTCGTATCATTTTTCAGTAATGTTGTGTGGATGTTGTGTTTCTAAGCTGAGCACGGTTAAATAAAATAAAAATAATAAAAACAGACACGAATCACTAATCTCACCGCTTGTACCGTCATTCGTCGGGATAATTTCAATTTAGTGATTTTGGTATTGCCATGAGAAATAAAGTTTTCTTGGAATTACCGGCCGGCAATTACCTATACCGTAAGTTTTTTCAGTACTTTTCTAATTAGCGATGAGTTAACTATAAACTAAAATTAGTTTTAATTACAAATTATAATTAAACATTTCCTTCAATTGGAGTTTGATATGTGAAGTTCTGCTGTTTGGCCAAAATTAATCTTATCTTGCAATATCATTATCTTTTCGTCATTTGTGTCTCTTTACCAAGCGATATTATGGGTTTTGTTAACAATAATAATAAATCAATGCAAGTCCGTCTTAATGTGCCTATTTAATTAATTTCTCGGTTTTAATTCCAATTACTCGGTCCTCGGGGAACCTTTAGTATCTCGAAACAACTTATAACGAAAGAATCGACCAGATAATTTATCCTGTTAACAACGGTGACTGTTTTTCGACCGAAACGCATGACTTAAAATTTGGCATTTATCATATAAAGATTCATTTGCAGGGTGAACTTTAACATTTTGTAGAGAAGTTTTAGTAAATTGCATATATTAAATTTCGTGAATTAGACATAACAAAATAAATTTAAAATTTGCAAAATACATATTTACATTTCCACTTATCACTATGCACTCATCACTTTACATTTGTTTTGCTTCTGTGTGCACAGACAGAATAAAACGTAAGTCATAAAATAAAACTCAAAATTCAAAATAAAAAATTGATTTGTGGAGTAAAAAAGTATTCTTCAATATTATTTGAAGCAATTTTAACTTCTCACAAAGTCTGAAATCAATAGTTTTAAAAAAATGTGAACCGAACCGAATTAAATCGAAACTGAATTTATGGTTTCTTCATAAAAGAATATTCATATGTCCTGGCACTCGAACTGCGGATGGACAAAAAGAAAGTAAGGTAAACATAAAGAGATTTCATTTTAAAGGCATTTTGAAAATGAAATTTCTGGAGGGAAAAGTTTTATTTTAAAATATTCTGGAAAAGAGAAATTTAATTTTAAAATAAGGATACGATTTCTGGAAAAGGATAATTAAATTTTAAAATATTTTGAATTATTAAGTTGAATAAGATTTTTGTTAAAACTACTGATTTCCATCGTAAGAAACGCCTGTTCAAAATCAAATAAAATGCCTAAGCGCTGTATTTGGAAATTTGAATACCACAAAGAAAATAAAAATAAATTTTTCAACATAAATATCACAATATTTTCGTAAAATAAGGACGAATCTTAGATATGTTTGGGCCAACATATGATGTTTCATAGAAAGGTACCCTTCAATCAACTCGAAAGAAAACGTAATAAAACCATTAAACTACTAAAACGCAATACCAATACCTCATTATACGGCCTAGATCGGTTCCTAAAAATTTGGCCGTAAACCGAAATGCCGTAAAGCGATATTTTTTTTTTCATTTACAAATTTCACTCAGTTTTGACAAGGGGAAAAAAACAAAATTAATTTTTTTAAATTTCAATTTATTTGCCAATTTATATGTTTAATGATTACATTAGCAAATTTAAATTCAATATGTATTTACATAAACTAAATTCAATAAAATAAACAAACTTAAAAACAATATATGTACATAACATAAACTCTCAAATTAATCATGCAGAATTACTATCGTCATTGCTAATTTCTACCGATACTGCGCTTGGACTTGACTGCTTTGGTTTAAAGAAAAGATCGATCGTTTGTTGTTTTGCCTTATTCCTGGCTTCTGTTTGTATTTCTTTATAGCACGATATTGCTGCGTTAATTCCTCGCACTACTTTAGCGATGCGTTCTTCATTAGGATCAGCTTGAGCAAAAATGCTGACCCCTTGCTAGAGCTTTTGATAAGTCACTTGGTTGACTTTTGGCAGGGGCTTCATCATTTGGTAATTGATGTTGATCAAAGTTAATTAGATCCTCATTAATCAGTCTCTGCTACCCCATCAGTCATTACGCATTCCGGCTTTCCACACCCTATTTAGGGCAGTTGAATTCATCTCTTCCCAGGATCTGCCGATGTTATCTACGGCATCTTTTATGTTATATTTCTTCCAAAGTTTCATCATTATGTTCGTTAATTAATCCTTTAAAGGTACGTCTAAGATAATATGCCTTAAAAATGGCTATATGATACCCTGATCTATAGGCTGGATTAACGCGGTTGTGTTTTTTGGTAGATATTCTACGAACATTTTCCGATAATTCTGTCAAATTTATTGGGTGTCCTGGATCATTATCTAACCATAATAAGACTTTATTGCTTTATTTTGAAAAAATTTTCATCTTCAAGTATTTTTCGACTGCAGGGCAAAAATGTTTTTTAAACCATTCCGTAAATATAATTTTGGTCATCACCCTTAAATAGTATTGGGTTTTCAGAAACATAAATTAATAAAGGCTTAAGCCTGAAATCTCCAGCAGAATTTGCACCAAGAAGCAAAGTTAGACTTTCCTTGGAGACTTTGTATCCCGAAGCCGATCTTTCACCTCTCGAAATATACGTACGATCCGGCATTCGCTTCCAATAGAGGCCGGTCTCATCTATATTAAAAATTTGTTCGGGAACATATCCGCCTGCTTCTTTTATACTTTTTAATGTTTTCGGGTACTCACTAGCAGCATTTTCGGCAGCACTTGCCGCTTCTCCTTTCGTTTTAATACTGAGTAGGTTATGTCTACCTTTATATTTATCAAACCAACCTCGACTGGCTAGGAAGGTGATATCACCATCAGTTTTGTTCGTATCTGCACTTTTTAAGGTTTCGAAAATACTCCGTGCTTTCTCTTGGATTACCATTTGACTCATGGGCATTCTGCAATTATTATTATCCTCAATCCATATTAATAATAATGTTTCCATCTTTTCTAAGATATTACTTCTCTGACGAGTTAACCTTGACGTATTTAATGCTGCCAATTGTGAATGCTCCTTGATTTTATCGGCATTATCGCAGATTGTTTGGACAGTTGATTTGGCAATTCCCAGTTCGTTACAAATTTGCACGATTTTCTCCCCAGATTCGAGGCGGCGCAAAACCCCAAGTTTTTTTTTTCTAAAGTCACATATACCCGGCCGGTTTCTCTTTAAATTTCCCCCCTTTCCTAGACTGGAAGTGCGTTTTGGGGGCATTTTGATGCTAAATAAAGTTGCATAAAATAAAGTATTAATTAGTTTGTTGCCTTTGTTAATATAAGGAAGTTTATTTTTGTTAGTTACTTATAATAATAATAACGTTGTAAATGTAGAAACCGCAGAAATAACTCAACACAACCAAAAAACTATTTCACGATAAACTCACGATTTTTATTTTTTTTTAAATACTTACATAAGTATATACAATACATAAACCATTCAATATGTAAGTTTACATTTAATTAGGCAGATACATTTCAAAACTAGATAATCACAATGATATGTGTGTGTCCGCTTCTGTTAAATTTGAGTGAGGCATTCCTTCCTCGCATATTATAAAAATCATAATAAATCTCAATAAATCCATCTTCTTTACCTTATTTATTTTAATTGAATCTTTGTAGCAGTTTAAAATATCAGCATTAGTTAGTTCTTTGAAGCCTCGCTTTCGAATACTTATTATTCTAAATGGAGTGTCGGTCCCAACATTTTTCGTAAACCAAAGCCATTTTATATTTCGCCATACTAGCGTTCATTATCTTCGTTAAACTTTCGAAAAGAGCATTTCGTCTTAGCAGCTAGCCCATAATCCTTAAATGAACTCTGTTGCATTTCTGAGGCATGAAGCCATTTCCTTTCTACCCCGATTTCCAATGACCTCGTACCACATATAACAATATGCCTTGCTTTTTATATCACAACGATCGCACTTGGTGCAAGTGTTTATCTGTGGTTTTTTAATTTTATTTCGGAGTATACTTAGACAACGAAACGGGTTTTGTCTTTCCCGTAACATGTAACCTGTATAGTTTAGATAAAATTAAATTTGAATTAAGGTATATTTTGTAAATATGTCTGCAACTGTAGTAGCTTTCGTATGCGGGGAAACAATATGAGCTTTTTTCTCTTGTAATTTTTGTTGCGACAGTTTATTTTGGACTGGCCCCTTTCCTTTTAAATCCTGAGCAATAGTAGTCCCAGTTGATTTTTTTCGATGTTACTGTTTTAAGAAATCTATCAGTTTTGTCCTAGTATGATGCTTTGAAATATTTTTGGCAGACTTGAGTCTGTCATCCATTAATATTTAAAAATTTGCAATAAGAAAATTGTCGTGTTCGTGGAACCGTTTTACTTTTCACATTACACGTTCTTTTCGGCAACAAAAGATGTTCGCAGGTTAAAGCTTCCTATAATTCCAGTATTGTGTAAAAATTTTCTCTTGTACTTCAGGTGATATTTTACCATTGTAAAATTGCCCTGAATTTCGTTTTAATTTAGGAACTATCATTTGTTCAGTTCCTATACTTGCGTAAGTGGTTCATTCGCTTTTTTAATATTTTCGGTAGCTGCCATAGAATCACGCAAATATGTGTTTTCCGTCTCATTAGCGGAATTGATTTCGGAAGTAGAGTTGAATCACTAACAGTGAAGTTTGGATCTTCTGGACTATCGACTATATTTCGGTATCAGATAGTAACAATGGTATATTTGGAAGGCAAAATAAATATTACTTACAATGAAATTTGATAGAAATTTTTTTTTACTGCTGGAACTGTTATTCAATGGAGTTGGTTTATTAAGGTTGTCATTCATATGATCACTTCAAAAAATGTGTCTTTTCAGGAAACATCTCTTGTTAAATCAGATAATCCGACTTGTTCGCTATATTTACGTCAACAGGAATATTGTTTGTATGTAATTTTAATTCAGTAAACATTTATTAATATAATATCTAATAATTTAATGGTAATAGCCGTGTTTTCCATGAGAACTGCACTAAAACTAGATAAACTTTTAATTCCTTTTATTTTTATGTAAACCGAAAAAAAATAAATTCATAAAGCGCGAATGTGTACTGCATTTAACAAAAATACACATTTTAAGTTTTACAGCAATAAATAATTACAATTACAGCTTATTTTTCAGTAACACTTGATAAACCCAAGAATTTATCGAGTGTAGTCGCGTGTAATGACGTCAACCAAAAATAAGAAAATATTGATGAAATAATTAAAGACGGAAATTTTTAAACTTAAAATGTGTATTTATGTTAGTTACTCTATACATCAGAGCCTTCTAGAGTATAGAGCCATAATCATTATGACGTATTTTTTAGAAGCTTTTTTAGTGGTATAACTTTTCATTGATTTCCATAGGAATCCATAGTAAAAATGGTGTTTTTTAGCTTCAAGTTTTTCATTGAAAAAAGCAAAAATGTTACAAAAATTGTATACAAAATTGTTCTACATACCTTTAGCAGCAATATACAGGAAGGGTTTATTGGTATTATGTAAATATTAATTGCAGAAATATTAAAATTAAATTATTTGTAAAATATATTTTTCGAACTTTCATTTTGAAAAATACATCAAAGTTGGCTCTGACGAATTAAAATAATACTTGCTACATTTATCTTTACTTTTACTAGTGTACGTTAGATGTCTCAGATTTATACAGAAAAATACGAAAAAAATTGTTTAATCACAAAATTATCACACGTTCTTAATATTTTGAGAATTTGTTTTGCTTTTCCTACAATTTTTGAACTTAAAATTTCCCCAGGTGGCAATTTTTGGTACGATTTTTCAAAAATGTGTACTGCCATCACTGCCATCTATGTAATGTATATTGACTTAATGCACCCAATTTGTAGTAAGCTTTTCCTTTTTATTTGACCAGAATGCTGTTGTTATGAACTTTTTTTTATATTTTGGTTTAAATAAATCAATTATTACAAGAAAATGAAAACGATTTACTTAAACGACATTTATATATGTTGAAATTCAAACATTTATGAAAATCTTTCAGAAATCATAATTAAGAATTTGTAACGTTTTCATTTATAAATTTGTCTTAGGAAAAAAAGTGATTTCCCATATGTTTTATGTGTTTTACTATGGAAATTTTGGTTTTATCGTCGTTTCTAATTCCCTTAAAAAAGCTTCGTTTTTTAGATTATGGCTTGTATAATCAAGGTTGCTTTGTATACATTCGCGTTTTATGAATTTATTTTGTTCCGTTTACATAGGCATAAAATGAATTTAAAGTTTATCGAGTTCTAGTGCAGTTCTCATGGAAAACACGACTATAATCAAAGCAACCAAAGCAAAGATTATACAAGCCATAATCTAAAAAACGAAGCTTTTATAAGGGAATTAGAAACGAGGAAAAAATCAAAATTTCCATAGTAAAACACATAAAACATATGGGAAATCACTTTTTTCCCTAAGACAAATTTGTCAATGAAAACGTTGCAAATTCTCAATTATGATTTCTGAAATATTTTCATAAATGTTTGAATTTCAACATATATAAATCTCGTTTAAGTAAATCGTTTCCATTTTCTTGTAATAATTGATTTATTTAAACCAAAATATAAAAAAAAGTTCATAACAACAGCTTTCTGGTCAAATTAGAAAGAAAAGCTTACTACAAATCGTGTGCATTAAGTCAATATACATAGATGGCAGTGGGTAGTAGCTTTGAGTATATATATATATAGAGGAATCACGCCAATTGTAATACTACCTCAATAGATAGCGTTACTTGTATGGTTTACAACTTTTTTCTAATTTTTTGTGCACAATATATTTAGGTTGCAATGTATTGAAGTATAGATCATGTTTAGCACTTGTACTAAACATCAACTTCGCCATCATTTACGCTAGGTGCGCTAGTGTAAATTACCTCATTTGTTATGGAAAAGATAATTCAGACTAGCGACAATTGCGGTACTAAAATGAACAAATATCACGATCTATAGATCATGTTTAGCACTTGTACTAAGCATCAACTTCGCCATCATTTACGCTAGGTGCGCTAGTGTAAATTACCTCATTTGTTATGGAAAAGATAATTCACACTAGCGACAATTGCGGTACTAAAATGAACAAATATCACGATCTATACAGTAAGATTTGTGGTTGAAAATGAATAAAATTTAAACTTTTCCTCTTTCTGCTCGTATCGTAGCGTAGATGTATAATACAAATCCAACAAAAACAACAATAAAACGATTTAAAAACTAAAAGTAAAACAATTTTTTTTTCCTATTTTCATCGTTTTGAATGTTTTGATCGTACAAAACAGTGTGAATGTGTGAGTGATATTTGTTTTGTGTTGATGTTGTACAAAATGATTATGTGGGTCATGTGGTTTTTCATTTTTAAATCTGTTGAAATTTAATTTTGAAACTATGAACTTAAATAAATTTTAAGATTTCTGGAATAAAAAATCAAATGAACGTTCTTGAAGGGATATTTTTACCTCTGCGGTTCTAGTTATAAGTAAAAGTATTTTTGTTACAACACATTTGTGTAACACGAATACGAAGGATGTTTAAATATTTGTATAAATGGAAGTTTTCTATCGTTTTTCAATTTTCCTAAGTAGTGATAAAAAACGGAATGTGTGGATTAAAGATTCAGGCAACAAATTATTGAAAATAACCACAGAAAAGTTGAACACTCCCATAAAATTTTGCGAAAATCATTTCTACGACAACGATATTCGTATTTTAGGATCAAAAAACATTATAAATAAAAATGTGTATCCCATTTCGTCCCCAAATATTTGTGCATGTGACCAGAATAATATGGATAAAGAATGTGAAGGTCTATCAATTGTTCAAATATACAAATTAGAAAGACATTCAAAGGAAAAGCTACTCATATCACCGAAGAAAAATTGATTTTGCCAGAAGTTCAATGTTTTTCTGTTATAGATAATATATCCTTCACTATTTCGCCATTCCTTGAAGACCATCATTTATCACTGGAAGGAAATCGATCACCTGCCGGTCCAAATTTAAGAGGAAATATTCAAACCGTATACAAATATTTGTTTATCTAATTTTCATGATAATGATGAAAGAACTGAAGATCAATTTTCTGTCATGCCTTATATTAGAAGAAAAAAATCCAATGTAATAAATTCAACGAAAGTTCTTAAATTTATATTTAATTCACCAAAACAGAAGAAATTAGATTTCTTAGGTTTAGAAAATTTAGTTATAGAAACAATTAATGAAATGTTTAGTCAAAAAAGTGATCCGGTAAGAAAAATTATTTTGTCTCAGTTGCATTATAAAGCTAATGCTCATTGGCAAAATGTCGGAGTAGATTTATATTTAAATTTTTACTATAAATCTCCATCCCATTATAATTATATGTTAGAATTAGAAGTTTTATTGCCTGTGGTGTCAACCATTCAAAAATGGCACTCAAATGCAAAGTGTCGCAAACATGTAGCAGAGCAAGAGAGAGTGCACTTCTTTTAAAAATGGATAAAAAATGTGTGTTGTTATTAGACGAAATGGCAATCAAACCGGAATTAGAATTTAATACTTCTGAAGATATAATATATGAATTTTTAGATCATGGTCATTTAGGTCGAACAAATATCATTGCAACTCATGGTTTGATTATTATTTTACGTGGTTTGAACAGTAATTGGAAACAAACTTTGGGAATTTATATCGGTAATGTCAAAGGTGATGAGTTGCATCAAATTTTCACTTACTGTATTTCTGAAGCAACACGAATCGGATTTGATATATGTGTTGTGAATTGTAACCAAGGCAGTCACAAAAGAAGTGCCTATAAACTGTTAGGAGCTTCGGAGCCAAAGCTTTATTTTTTCTTAAATAAAAAAAAAATCTTTTTTATGATCCGCCACATCTGATTAAAAGTTTAAGAAATAGGTTAATTAATGCTGATATAGTTACACAGTTTGGTAGAATTTCTTGGAAAATTTTAGAGAAAGTTTTTGATTTTGATAAAGGTACAATTCAAATATTTTATAAATTAACGAGGGAGCATATACGACCAAATGCATTTGAGAAGTTATCCGTAAAATGAGCCACTCAAGTGTTCAGCAACGGAGTTTCTATGGGAATTTTTGCGGCAATCGCAAATGTCTTTTTCACAGAAGCTGAAAAAACTATAGCTAAATTTTCAAAAAATCCAGATAAATGCGCAATTTCCAAAGAATTAATAGACATTATCGAAAATTTAACAAAAAGCGCTTTGGAAATCCGATGGAAAAATGGCAATATCTTATTGTTTTACGGATCTCCAACAAATCATTAATGGTGTATTAAGTCTGTGGGATCATATTTCCGAGAATTCCCAACAACATTTTCTAATAACGTCTCGTTTTATTCAAGATTCCTTAGAAAATAATATATTTATGCTTCGTACAAACAGAGGTACTTATGAAAAAAATCCTTCAGTCTTTCGTGTGCATATGTAAAACCCTAAAACATATTTGTTTTCAAAATTTGAAATCATCCAACCTCAGTGGCTATGAATATTCTAATCACGGTGTTCCTGATGAACTTTAAATTCAACTTTAACATACTCGAAAATTTCAAATTGGGTATTGTTTGGGGACCTTTCAAGAATCATTTAAGATCAAAATTAAAATAATCCGCTTAGTGGTTTTAAAAAAAAGGGATTTTCTTTATTAAACAAAAAAACATTAGAAAACTTCAAAATATTAAAAAAAAAGAAACAATCTTCTAATTTTATTTTATTTAATATAAATTTATTTAACATTACAGAAGAATAAACATTATTATTTAACATTATTTAATTGCCACAAACTATGTGATGAGAAAATTTTGGGTAACGTTTATGTTTGTTGTAATATAAAACCAATGAAAATTATTCTTTTTGGATTTTCTTTTTGTCTTATTTAATTCAATTATAAATGACGTTTTATTTGATATAAATCACATAAATAAATCCATACCTGTAATGCAAATAAATTCAATTATACTTGATTGAAAAGTATTTGTGATTCATATTTTGGATGCATCAGTTTTTGTGATATGCAGAAAAATTTAAAAATAATTAGTAAATCAATTAAATTTAAAATTATTTTTGGCTAATTAAATAATAATTAAGTCATTTATGATATAATTTGTGAACCATTGGAACATTTTTATTATGCCTCCTTCACGTTTCGGAAGTGGCCCAAAAATTATGTAAAATCACAGGGAATTTTATCCCACACGGTTTTATAAGCACCCCATAATACATTTTTAATCTTGCTAGATTGCGAATATCTACCGGGTTCATTTAAACCGCAACAAGGGCAAATAAAAATTCTACCTTGGCCTAGGCAACTAATTATGTTCAATATTTTTATATAATTTTGAGGCAATGTTACTTCTTTTGTATTGTAGCGTTATTGCGCTAAATAGCAAATTAAAGGCCGACTGATTGTTCAACAACTGGGAAAACTACCTCATTCAATAAACTGAAATTGAACATTGGGTTTGAAGAGAAAACTATTATCTGGTGCATTAGCCATTCAATTTCAAGAAAAAAACAGCAAAACTAATAAAACGTGCTTACCATTCAAATTATACGGAACAAAACTACCTTGACTACACCATTAATGGTTGTAAAAGATTTAAAGGAAATTGTCTCAATATTTGGTAAAATTTTTCAAAAATTTTAAAAGGAAACTGAATGTATTGACAAAAATGGCTTCCGAAATATCTTAAAAGCAAAATTTCTTCTTCCATTGTGAATCTCACAAAGATGAAATAATGAAATAAATCAATAAATAATCAAGTGAATTAATCAAGTTTTAAATAAATATATTTGAAATATTTTGAAAAACAATAATTTTTTTAAATTACCAATAATATACACAAAACATTTCTTTAATAGGTTCTAAAGTTTATTTATTAGCTGTCTTCTAAAATGTCATTCTAGGGCTGTTTTCCAATCACCGACTTATTGACTTATTCGAACTTATTCAAATAAGTCTGCTGAAAAGGTGACTTATTCTTTAGTAATTTTTCCTATAGAAAACTTATTTATTTTTGGTGTCATGGAAACATTCTGTCTAATTATTGTGTATTTTCAAAAATTTTCAAAATAAGTCGATAAAAGCAATTGGAATGACTTCATTGACTTATTCAAGATGGCGTCAAATAAGTCAATAAGTTTGAAATAAGTCGGTAATTGGAAAAGGGCCTAACCATTTAAATTTGCGCCCTCAGCACGAATTAAATCTAAATCCAGCAACAACTCTGTGGTTTATTTATTCTCATTACAACAAAATTTACCTAACAAGTGATTTTGATTAATCTTCAACTCGAGCTGGGATTCAAGTATAACCTGTATTTTCTTTGTTACTAAACCAACTTTAGTCGGATATGTTAAGCACTGATTGTATTCATTATTATTTCTATATTTCACAGAAAATAAATTTCACTTGTTGTCATCTATAAGCAATTATTAAGGCTCTACGCACAAATCCCAAGATTAAAAAATATCAAAATAAACTGCAGATACTTTGTTTTATTCGTCTCATGACTAATGAAACATTTTATTGTAACGGAAAACCAAAAAGTTTATTTAAAAAATGAGAAACGACAATAATATTGCTTATGTTTGGATGAGTATGAATAGGTATACATTATGTATGTATGTATAATGTTTTGTGAAAATGAAAATAAAAAAAAATTTAAAAAACAAACGAAAAAATACATTTGTGTACCATTCAAGGTTATTTCTTCGTTTCATTGTTATTATTCATTCTACTTGTATTATGTATTTATAAAAACATGCCGATTGTCGCGCTCTCATCTTGCAGCGAGGTAGTATTACAACTTTTTTTTTGGTTTGGTGATTGCTCTATATATATATACTCAAAGGTAGTAGACATTTTGAAAAATCGTACCAAAAATTGCCACCTGTACAGGGATTTTGGTCGCAAAATGAGGATTGAGGATTGAGAATTTTGTATATGTACACGGTGTATAATATACATTTTACTATTGTGTGCCGTCAAATATTTGTATTGTATTAGTGTATTTTCTCATGCGTTTTCTCATGGGGTAAGTATCAAAAACAAGCCAAGCAGCGGGTGAATCGGTTCAAATTTTTGCTGCTTACGCTCGCCTTGAGTTATTTTTCCCTTTCTTCTTACTAGTGGAATTCATTCGTTAATAAAAAACCAAAACAAAATATGTACATAAACGTAATCAAAACAATTTCTCGCAAATAAAAAAAAACAAAAAGCAACATAAATGAATGATTTTTAATTTATGTATTCTTCGTCGGCTCCATTCGCAATATTTTTAATTTTTAAATTTTGAACAAAGGAACCAAAACAGAAAGTAAGAAAATAAAATGATTTTGTTTATTTTTTTAGTATTGTGTTGCCTTGCAGCTCGTGAGGGTTGTTCCTTTATGATGTTATGTCGAAGTGTGCGGACATTTTATTCTAAACAAAAAAAAAAATTGTATATAAAAAAACGTTACGCAAGTTAAAAAGGAAAGTAATAAAATAAACCATCTTGCTTTTTTATTTAATGTGTATATGCTAGAATAACATTTCTCCAACCTCAGACATAACATCGCATAGGAGCAACCGACCATCATGAGTTGCAAGTTGCAACACAATACTAAACAAAATAAACAAAATCGTTTTGTTTTCTAGCTTTTTGTTTTTTTTGGTTAATATTTTTTATTTTAAGTCTCTCTCGCTTCGTAATATTTTTAATTTTTTTTTCTTCGGAATTTGTTGTTCTGTCTCAGTCTCTCTTAATACATCCTCTCAATCGTTCTCTTCTGAGCTTATTCCTCTTATTTGTATCATGTTATCCGGAATGCACAATCAACACCAATACAATTTACCAATACTATGGCTTTCCGGTAATCCTCAAATCAATCCTCATTTTGCGACCAAAATCGCTGTCCTGGGGAAATTTCAAGTTCAAAAATTGTAGGAAAAGCAAAGCAAATTCTCAAAATATCAAGAACGTGTTATAATTTTGTGATTAAATAATTTTTTTTCGTATTTTTCTGTATAAATCTGAGACTAGATGTCGTACACTAGTAAAACTAAAGATAAATGTAGCAAGTATTATTTTAATTCGTCAGAGCCAACTTTGATGTATTTTCAAAATGAAAATTCGAAAAATATATTTTAGAAATAATTTAATTTTAATATTTCTGCAGTTAATGTTTACTTAATACCAATATACCCTCCTTGTATATTGCTGCTAAATATATGTAGAACACTTTTGTATAAACATTTTGTAACATTTTTGCTTTTTTCATTGAAAAACTTGAAGCTAAAAAACACCATTTTTACTATGGATTCCTATGGAAATCAGTGAAAAGTTATACCACTAAAAAAGCTTAAAAAAAATACGTCATAATGATTATGGCTCTATACTCTAGAAGGCTCTGCTATAATATGCTAACAAAAATTCTAATCTTCCTGATTTGTAGATGGCAGTGGGGTGTAGTTTTCATTCTACGTTCCAATGTTTTTGCCTGTTGTAAAGCAAGCGTAACCATTAAACTTGCTCTGCTTCCACTCATTTCACTTAATAATTACTTTTTTTGTTGGATTTTGTTACTATTCTGGAAAAAGAAGATTTAATTTTAAACTGAAAATGAAATTCCTGGAAAAAGATAATTGAATTTTGAAATACTATGAAATATTATTAAATTTTAAAGTATTCTGGAAAAAAAGATTTAAATTGATTCATTCAATTTTTTTACAATTTTCAGAAAAATATTAAATTCTTATAAATTCTTAGATATAATGAGTACCTTTCTATCAATGGGAGTTTGAATAGTTGTTCGTAGTACCAATATATATTGTACTTCTACGTGTTATTTGTAAAATATTATGATAGTCTTAGGGCCGGTTGCTTATTAGAATTACATGAATCAATTAATTAATAATTTAATTAAAATTATTTTAGAATTTTAATTGAATAATTCAATTAAATTTTATAATTAATTCAATTAAAGTAACAAAAATTCCGGAAAAAGAAGATTTAATTTAAAATTTTCTGGGAAAGAGAAATCTCATTTTAAAATTAGAATTAAACAGAAAAATTTAATTTTGAAATCACCTAACAAAGGGAGTTTCATTGGGGTGGAAAAAAGTGGTACATCGGGGTTGCAATAAAAGATCTCCACTTGCTATTTTTGGGCGATAATTATGGCATTCAAAAACAGCCACAAATTTTTCTAAAAAACATTTTTACTGATAATGTTTGGTTGGTGTCTAGTTCACAGAATCACCGCTTTTATATTTTTATTTATTATTCAATAAGTTGAAATTTTTAAAAGCAATAAGATTCTTTCGGCTTTTTATAGACAAATTATATTAACAATAATGGCATTCACAACATTTTTCGATTTGTTAATCAGAAAAAATTAAGAGGCAATTCTATCTGAAAATACCTAATGTTATTCTAATTTTAATCGTATTTATTTATTTTTTTGCATATTATTTTCTCTGATTAAAGTGGGATTTACAATAATTCACGGAAATGGCCTAATCGAATCACATTTGTTGAAAAATAGTTTACTTACCTATGTCTATCATAGGCAAGCGCCAATAATTATTTTGTGAATAATGGCATTCATTATAAAATTCGAATGAAATTTCTGTTAAATAAAAATTTAATTTAAAAATACTCTGGAAAAGAAAGACTTATGCCCCTATTCAGAAAATGTAAAAATTCTATAGCTGTATCTTTACGGAAATTGTTATAGAGAAAAGGTTATCTCAAAATTTGTATTCACAAACTGTAGGAACTTCGCCACTATAAATAATTACATTTGAATGCGCCGCTGTAAGAAAAATAGCAGACTTTGATAAATCGAAATTTCAAAAACCAAATCATAACAAATCATTCAAAGTCAAATAAAGGAGAGGCTACCTGATAGACAGGTAAGCAAACTATTTTTCACAGAATAAGATCCGACGGGGTCTTTTCCGTGTATTAAACCCGGATTTCTTCAATAAAATGCATAAATGCGTATAGTTGTTTTTTATATTTCCGTCAGCCATCTTTTGTAATCCGGTAGCCTAAAATTTCCCACTCAAATACGATAAATGGGGTGATTACTTTATACCTTCAGTTTGTTGGCATGTGTAAGGTGTATATTTTGCCGTTAGAAAAGAGCGTAGTAGATTGCCGGTGGCAAGGCGTTCCTTGGTATTATGGCGTCCCATAGGCCATTGTCATAGGTGCTAAGAAATCTCACAAGAATTTGAACACTTTCTCAAATGTGTAGTTATATGACTCCAGATGTTGTTTTCTGGACTCATTTCCAGTTGCACAACCTTTACCAGAAGTCTGAAGAGAAAATGTTATTTTGATAAGAATTACAGGCACCATCAAGGATATTGATTCGTTACTAAAAATTAAATATTCTTGAATTCTTGCAGATAAATAGATATTATCGAGAGCAGTACGTCCTGAAAAGATCATGTCGAAAAATTGTTACTCTGCCGAGTTATGGGCCAGTAAAATCAAGATATGTAGCTATACGTTAACAAATATGTCACTATAACTAATGTGAAGTTTCTGACAAGACAAATTAAAATTGACAAAAAACCTTACAACAGACAAAAAAGTGTAAAGTAATTAAAATATACTTTGAAAATATAAAAACAATTCTTAACAATTCTTACACATGTGAAAGTTGAAAACCCAAAAATTATATTAAACTAGTTGACCCGGCGAACTTCGTCCCGCCCCAAATTACTTAGTTTCGAGCAAATACTTTTGTCCTTCACGAAAATTGATTTTGATGATAGAAAAAATCAAACAACTCAACTCTATTCTCAATAGATGATTGAGTTGAGTGGACATTCCATTCCATTTTCATCGAATTCAATACTAATCTATCCGAGTTTCCGAGCTTTCCACTTCGTTTCCCAATTTTTCTCTTCTAAAAGACAATCTGGTTTGGTTGCCCGCCAAATCTCGTACAAAAACATAACTTTTCGATTTTCCGTGTTTTCCGACTTTTCCAAACGATTTTCGAAAAATTTTCTTTTGTAAGAATCATCTCCTGGCAATTTCAAACACAATAAACAGATTAAGCCAAATCGGTCATCAAAACATACAAAAAATTCATAATTTCATTGAAAAAAAAAATTCAATTTTCTTCGGGTTTTTCCGGAAGTTTCCGAGTTTTCCACTTCGATTTTCCAATTTTTCTCTTCTAAAAGACCATCTGGTTTTGGATACGCGCCAAATCCCGTACAAAAACATATTTTTTCGATTTTCCGAATTTTCCGACTTTTCCGAAGGATTTTCCCAAAACTTTCTTTCGTAAAACCATCTCCTGGCAATTTCAAACACAATAGAAAAAGATTGAGCCTAATTGAGCCTAATCCGTCATCAAAACATACAAAAAATTCAAAATTTCATTGAAAAAAAAAATTCAATTTTCTTCGGGTTTCTCCGGAAGTTTCCGAGTTTTCCACTTCTTTTTCTCAATTTTTCTTTTCTAAAAGACAATCTGGTTTGGTTGCGCGCCAAATCTCGTACAAAAACATAATTTTTCGATTTGCCGAATTTTCGATTTTCCAAAGGATTTTCCAAAAAATTTCTTTTGTAAGAACCATCTCCTGGCAATTTCAAATACAATAGAAAAAGATTAAGCCTAATCGGTCATCAAAACATACAAAATATTCAAAATTTCATTGAAAAAAAAAATTCAGTTTTCTTCGGGTTTTTTCCGGAAGTTTCCGTGTTATCCACTCAGATTTTCCAATTTTTCTCTTCTAAAAGACCATCTGATTTGGATACGCGCCAAATCCCGTACAAAAACATATTTTTTCGATTTTCCGAATTTTCCGACTTTTCCGAAGGATTTCCCAAATTTTCTTTCGTAAAAACCATCTCCTGGCAATTTCAAACACAATAGAAAAAGATTGAGCCTAATTGAGCCTAATCCGTCATCAAAACATACAAAAAATTCATAATTTCATTGAAAAAAAATTCAATTTTCTTCGGGTTTTTCCGGAAGTTTCCGAGTTTTCCACTTCGATTTTCCAATTTTTCTCTTCTAAAAGACAATCTGGTTTGGTTGTGCGCCAAATCTCGTACAAAAACATAATTTTTCGATTTGCCGAATTTTCCGACTTTTCCAAAGGATTTTCCAAAAATTTTCTTTTGTAAGAACCATCTCCTGGCAATTCAAATACAATTAAAAAAGATTAAGCCTAATCGGTCATCAAAACATACAAAAAATTCAAAATTTCATTGAAAAAAAAATTCAATTTCCTTCGGGTTTTTCCGGAAGTTTCCGTGTTTTTCACTCAGATTTTCCAATTTTTCTCTTCTAAGATACAATCTTATTGGATACGCGCCAAATCCCGTACAAAAACATATTTTTTTCGATTTTTCCGAATTTTCCGACTTTTCCAAAGGATTTTCCCAAAACTTTCTTTCGTAAGAACCATCTCCTGGCAATTTCAAACACAATAGAAAAAGATTGAGCTAATTGAGGTTAATCCGTCATCAAAACATACAAAAAATTCATAATTTCATTGAAAAAAAAAATTCAATTTTCTTCTGGTTTTTCCGGAAGTTTCCGAGTTTTCCACTTCGATTTTCCAATTTTTCTCTTCTAAAAGACCATCTGGTTTGAATACGCGCCAAATCCCGTACAAAAACATATTTTTTCGATTTTCCGAATTTTCCGACTTTTCCGAAGGAATTTCCAAAAATTTTCTTTCGTAAAAACTATCTCCTGGCAATTTCAAACACAATAGAAAAAGATTGAGCCCAATCCGTCATCAAAACATACAAAAAATTCAAAATTTCATTGAAAAAAAAATTCAATTTCCTTCGGGTTTTTCCGGAAGTTTCCGTGTTTTTCACTCAGATTTTCCAATTTTTCTCTTCTAAAAGACCATCTGGTTTGAATACGCGCCAAATCCCGTACAAAAACATATTTTTTCGATTTTCCGAATTTTCCGACTTTTCCGAAGGAATTTCCAAAAATTTTCTTTCGTAAAAACTATCTCCTGGCAATTTCAAACACAATAGAAAAAGATTGAGCCCAATCCGTCATCAAAACATACAAAAAATTCAAAATTTCATTGAAAAAAAATTCAATTTTCTTCGGGTTTTTCCGGAAGTTTCCGAGTTTTCCACTTCGATTTTCCAATTTTTCTTTTCTAAAAGACAATCTGGTTTGGATGCGCGCCAAATCTCGTACAAAAACATAATTTTTTGATTTTCCGAATTTTCCGACTTTTCCAAAGGATTTTCCAAAAATTTTCTTTTGTAAGAACCATCTCCTGGCAATTTCAAACACAATAGAAAAAGATTAAGCCCAATCGGTTATCAAAACATACAAAAAATTCAAAATTTCATTGAAAAAAAAAATTCAATTTTCTTCGGGTTTCTCCGGAAGTTTCCGAGTTTTCCACTTCTTTTTCCCAATTTTTCTCTTCTAAAAGACAATCTGGTTTGGATGCGCGCAAAATCTCGTACAAAAACATAATTTTTTGATTTTCCGAATTTTCCGACTTTTCCAAAGGATTTTCCAAAAATTTTCTTTTGTAAGAACCATCTCCTGGCAATTTCAAACACAATAGAAAAAGATTAAGCCCAATCGGTTATCAAAACATACAAAAAATTCAAAATTTCATTGAAAAAAAAAATTCAATTTTCTTCGGGTTTTTCCGGAAGTTTCCGAGTTTTCCACTTCGATTTTCCAATTTTTCTCTTCTACAATACATCTGGTTTTTACCATCTGGTTGGCTACGCGCCAAATCCTATACAAAAACATAATTTTTCGATTTTCTGAATTTTCCGACTTTTCCGAAGGATTTTCCCAAAATTTTCTTTCGTAAGAACCATCTCCTGGCAATTTCAAACATAATAGAAAAAGATTGAGCCAAATCGGTTCAGCCGTTCTCAACTGATGTGCGCACATACATTTTTTACACCATTTTTATATATAGATATAGAGATATATAGAAAATTTTTTATTTTTTGATTTTTTTAGCTGAACTTGGGGGTTTTTCAAATTTTTTTTTTTCTAAACCATCCCTGAACTATAGCAAACAAAACAAAAAAAAATTTTGAAAATCGGTCCAGCCGTTTTTGAGTTTTAGCGAGACTAACGTACAGCAATTCTTCATTTTTATATATAGAGATAACCAAGGAATTTATGCGGTGTAGTGAACATAGATTTATTTATGTTGAAAAAAACGTTGCTCTAAAATTGTGTTGATTTATATATTAAAATGGCAATATTTCTGAGTCGTTTCGACGTCCTTAGGCAATGCCAAACTAAAATCGACACGACAAGGCAAAGTCGTGTCGATTGTTAATCGACGCGACAACCACAATAGGGGTAATTGACAGCATGTTCAAGTTTAGATCTTACGTAGGCATAATAAAGGATCTTAATTGTCTCGAGGTTATAAATATCTCTTATCCAACGCTTAACAAAAACCAAGCCTTTGACCATCGAATCGCCACTACACAATTTTAGTGTAGCAAATAATTTACACTTTTTAGCCTTTGTAAGGTTTTTTGTCAATTTGTCAGGAACTTCACGCTGCCGTCACTGTAAACTTACAGAGCATAATTTTCGTTTAAAGAGTCTAGTTACATTTCAGGAATACCATTTTAGTAAGTGAGGTGCACCGGTTGTGGGCACCTGTTTGTTTTTGGCTCATAATTTTTAGTCAAGTTCATATTAGTTATGTATTTAGACATATACCAATGGAAAGATAGAGCTTTTAGCTAACTTTTTACTGAAGTAACTGTATTGATTTTGTCAACTAGAAAAAAATTACTACCGATTGTATGAGATGTCAATTTTTGGCCAACAAAAATTGTATACCATGTTGTGAGCACCCTTGGAAAATGCGCTAAAAATGGAAAAATATGAAGAAAAACCACCAAGATTACAGGAAAAATGAAAGCTTATTTACTTCAAAAGCCTGATATTTTCCATATTATTCATTAGTCATTTCCATCTTCATTTTCGTAATTAGAAGCACAATGCTTGCATGTAAAATAGCTGATACGTATGTCAGCACACTTCAAATGCACGGGCCGAGCATATTCGTTGCGTTTCATGAAATTTGCGGTGATCAATTTCCGTGGCAGGAGCTTCAAACAAATGATGCAGAAGTTCACATCATCGTCAGATGGTGGAGATTTATTTGCCTCAGCCGACGATTTTGCTGGGCTTCCGAGTTTCTTCTTGGGGAATCAGATGCCTGCTAAGCTACTCGATCAGTTGCCTTTTCCTGCAAAGTAGCAATGCATTGAAGAGAAGTAAGCACTGCGCTTTGCATTGGTTTTCGACTACGATTCGAAGGTTTCTCTGGTGTAGCCGCCTGCAAAGGACCAACTTCTTCCAAAATTGATAGGTGGCTCACTGAAAACGCTCCCGATCGAAGGCTCTGGTGTGGTGAGCATAACCTCTTCATGTCCAACATCTGGTTCAAGCACCAACTTCATCAACCCAAGTTTCGCAGGCAGGTTCTGTCGCATTATGCTCAACTGCTTTGACAAAATCAGAGTCGCCGAAGATGTCTGGATCGTATGGAGAGATTCCAGTAGCTCTAAAGCCGGATTTAATAACTTTGGGTGTCAAAGCGAGATCAAAAGTCTTGCAGACCAAGCCAGCGATGTGACGAATTTCTAACGCCTAGATCAACGAGATAAAAATTCAAATTTCAAAAGGAAATTCGAGACAGCAAGGTTTTCAATTGCTGCACAACGTCATAACTTTACATTTATTCGTATTCAAGGGCAACTTATTCGTTACGGACCATTCACAAAAAACATCAAGTTCCTGTTGCTTACGTGCAGAATCAACTATAGAACTAATATTCGCATAGATTTTTAGGTCGTCGGTATACATAAAACATTTACAAAACTTGAAGCACTATGGACAACGTCATTAATGAATATCGTAAATAGAAGTGGTCCAAGTTGGCTGCCCTGTGGAACACCGGAAGGTATCTGAAAAAAAGAAAGATCTAGCTGTTGAGATCCTTACGCATTGCCTTCGCCTAGTTAGGTAGGACATCATCCATTTAATTGGAATAAAATCGGATTCAAAGTTATACAATTTTTGAATTAGAAGTTTATGATCTAACCTATCGAAAGCTTTCGAAAAGTCTGTATAAATAACATCGACTTGTCCACGTGATCCAACAATGTTCAATGCATCATTCGAAGAAACCATAAGGTTAGTAATCGTAGATCTGCCCTGGATAAAGCCATGTTGACGCGAATCTATGTCTTATGTGAAACTCTATTCTAGACTTCACCAAAAATTCGAAAAGCTTAGGAATCGCCGAGAGGATTGAAATGCCTCTATAATATGTAACATCACTTCTTCTACGTGACTTAAAAATGGGAATAACAAATGAATTTTTCCAAATATCAGGAAATATTCCACTAGAATGACTAACATTAAACAAATAACAAAGCGGTTCCCACAATGAAAGGACATACTTATTCAGGATCAAAGGTGCCACCCTGTCTGGACCCGTACTCCCTGTAGTATTTAAACCGTTTAATCCCTTTTGCAATTGCGAGGGAGAAAGTAGTCATCCCCTAAAGGCTCAAATAAATCGAAACTGTCAAATGAGCCCTTAAAAAAATTAGCAAACGCATTACAAATTTCAAATGAACCCGAAACGGAGTCATTTTTATACGTCATAACCCTTGGGTAACCTTGTGATTTTCTCCTTTTAGGTATAAACGCGAAAAATCGTTTCAGATGACAAGAAATTTCACTTTCGATTTGTATCAAATACATATTATCAAAAAATTTGTTGAGTGAAAACCTTAAATTCTTTACATAATAGACGATATTTCAATTCGTCGTTTACATTCCCAGTCCGCTTATAGGCTTTAAATTCTCTTGATTTCCTGTTGGCTATATTTTTCAAGCGACGATTGAACCATGGGTCAGTGTAAACGGAACACGCTAATTTCTTCGGGACAAATAAATCAAACCAGTATGACAAATTTTTTTAAAATTCAGAGGCGGCAGCCAAAACACTCAGCCCATCAAATGACAAATTCCAATCAACATTATCCAAAAACTTGTTTAATGAAGGAACATCTGTAGCCCTAAAATCATATTCAAAATCATTGTTAACAAAATTTCCTAAATCACAATCAATAAAATAATATTTAATTAGAAGTATATTTGAGTGCCCCGCTAAATCCTGACATGCTTCTACGCCAATAAATGCCACCGATGAAAAAACATCGTCTAAAATACGACTATAACTATTGTGTACTGCATTGAATTGACGAGTTCCTATTTTAGCAAAGCTATCCAACACATAGTCGGAAGTGACATCAACAGTAGAACCTATAAAATATTCGTCTATCCAGCACCAAGAAATTTTTGGTAGATTAAAATCACCAACAAATAATTCCTGGTTCCCGCCACAACAAATATCCAAAACAAGCCACCCTGTTGTTCCAGTTTTGGAGCCCATATTTACATAGCTACCCTTTCCACCTTAGGCAATAAAACCTTCAGACTAAAATTTTGGTGATTCATGAGTCAGTAAACAATATAATAAAAACAAGAAGTACAAGGGTCTGTTTTAAAATTTACCTGGAACCGCCCATATTTTTTAAGGTCCAATAAACCTATTCTGGGGAATGGATTTTTTTTGATTTTTTCGTTAAAAATATTCAGATATATTCAAAAAATCATATTTTAAAAATGGAATATAACACATTTTTCTTATTTTGTTATTTGATTTTGAAGGTAATTAGGCTTTCACAAAAAAATATAAAAAGTGGTGAGACTTAAGGTCGAAGGTCACCAAACATGGCATTTTTCAGAATCTCCAATAAAAATTTAGTAAAAATAAAAATTTAACCACTATATAAAAGAGGAGGTCTGTCCCCTTTCATATGAGCCATCAATTGAATCGTTTAGTCTTGAAAGGGCTCATGTCCACTTTTTCAAATTATTAAGGAAATAAAAAAAACTTTATATTGTCAGCAAAAACAAGTTTAGGAGAGAATTTAAGTTTGTTGATGAAAATGTGAGTCGCTCTGAAATTTTAAGCTGAATTTTGGAATTATTTTTCAATTATTTCAGCTGGTATGCTCATTTTTAAAGCATGAACATGAGTCCTTTCAATAATAAATACAAAAAATATATTTCAATTTCATTTATTAAAATTCATTAGGATCAAAACAAATTAGAAAACCTTAAAAAAGAGAAAGTATATATTTTAAAGACTTCAGTAGTCACCGTCCTCACTATTATATTCCATTCCAGTTGGCCATTGCATAATTTCGTCGTAAAAATACAGGCACTGAGCACGTATGTACTTTAGGACTTTTTGCAGGTCACATATTTGTTTAATATTTACGTTTACAGTATCAAACGCTCTTTGAGAATGTAATCTTAAAAATAAGAATTAGAAATAAATTCGTCGCTGGTCATTTCAAAATGTGAAAATTCAGAAACTTTAAATTTGATTTTTTTTGCTTTTCTGCCTTTTGATTGAACAGCAATTACCTGCTTTTTGAAAAAGTAGGCCTCTAATCCATAAAGTTGAATATTTTATCATTATTTGATAACATATTTGTATCGCTTTTTTGCAGTGAACTTGATCGGTTGATCAGGGCCCCATATTCCTCTGGCAAATAAATTCTGTCAATTTGCTTTAAAATTGCTTTAAATTTCTCTTGATACACTTACTCCAAACACACGATCACAAGGTAGAAAATTATGGCCTCGAATGAAGAAATACTGATAGATTTTATTTGAGTTTTGTTCATTAGAAATCGTAATACCGTGTTATTACGATTTTGACCAAGGCATTCATCAGAAAAAATATGGAGTTCGGTAGTCTCAGATGGTAAATATTTTTCTACGAGATCACTGATCAAAGAGCATATTTTATTTGCCCCTTTTTTGATATTCCTTCGTGATAAAGGTACATTTCCTCTTCAAATCATAGATACAAAAAGTATTCATCCAAAGCTGCGATAGTAAAAAATTTTATGGGGGTATGTCCTGGACATGTGCGCTTTCTAGAATAAATGATTTTTTTTTTGCAAGGTAAGTGCCGTTCCAATAACCATATGGAAATGTCGTCTTGTCATAAAACGTATATACATGTATGTGATACAAAACCGTCATAATACTAATTTTGACAAAAAGTCGACATGAGCCCTTCCAATACTAAACGACTAAATTATTAAAATCGGTTTAGTAATTTTTTTGAGAATAAGCACTTTGAAAATTTCAGTTTTTAAGAAAATTGTAAAAAAAATCCAAGAACAACGAACGGCCCTGCTCCGAAGAACAGTACCGTAGAAGAAACAAAAAAAAATTGGTTATTTTATAAAAAGAACATTTTCAGCGATTTTCATTCAAATCAAAAGGGGTCAGGACAGACGTTGATCAGTTTTCGTATGGAATCACTGAATTAAAATGTATTTTAATATTAATTGTAGATTTTATAATTAATAAATTAGCAATAGTACGTACTAAATTATATTGTGATCTCCTTCATCTCTTAAAAGACCTTTTGGATCTGAATGAAAGTGAAATTATGGCCAGATAACCCGCATGAAACGCAATTGTACTGGGTAAAGAGTAAAAACAGGAATTTACCAATAAATAAAATGTAATTACCGGTAATACATTTTTAAAACGGTTTATCGGTTAACCATAGTTACCGGTATTGCATTCTCTATATTTGTACTGATATTGATGGTTTTAATTTCATATGCCATGGACCAAAACAGCATCACAATTTTAAACAACTCACAAAATGAAATCGACTATCATTTTATTTATTTATTTATAAAAAAAAAAAATCCTTTTCTCCCAACATCCATTGCGCGCACTCGCGCATACGAAAATTTATTATAGCACGGCAAAACTGTGTAGCACCAGCTTTTTCTCTTTTCATCTCACACACATTCACCGAAGATAGGCTCGCCTTTTTTATTTTTTTTTTATGTATCGAAGCTTTTTTCACAAATTTATTGTTGTTGTTGTAACATTTTCTCTTGTATATTTCCCATCCAGATGTAATATGTATTTGTTTCATCTCACGAGTTTCTGTTTTTCTTTGTTTTTTTTTTTTCTTTTGCAATATTTTTCATCTGTTATCTTTCATTTTTATAATAATTTCTGTTGTTGATTCATCTTGTGTCCAAAACGCAAAACGACGTAACACGATAAACACAAGTTCAAGTTGTGTACAAAAAAAAAAAAAAAAAAATTATCAAATCATTTTCCATAAACAATAAATATTATTAAAGAAAATTAATTTTTTTATTATTAAAAATGTGTATTTGAAATTTTCTAATTTTTTGTTTTTTTTTATTTTTTATTTTAGAGTTTTATTGAAACATTTCGCCTTGGAATGAAAATTGCCGTATAAGAAAATATATATTTAATAGTATCTGTGAAAATCTTCTTTAATTTTTTGTGTTGTGTCCTAAAAAAAAATAAAAAAAAAATAAACATAAAATGACATAATTTAAACGTGCTATTAGTGTTTTGTGATATAATTGAAATTAATCTCGGGGAAGTATAAAATTTTCCTATTTCAAATATTTATTTGACTTTGTGTTTTTAAATTTTGAACATTTAATAATCAAGTGATTGTTATTTTTTTTGTTTTTGATATTTTATCGAATTCTAATTTATTATCTATAAAACGTTTGAAAGAAAGAGATGTTCGTATACGTGATTACAGTATACCCATTCAATTAAATAAACACAAAATTATTTTATTATAAAGTATTTATTTGACACCTCGTATCGTGTGTGGCATTGAATGAACATAACCTAAAATAAATATTGTTCATACGCTCTCCTTCGTGCGAATAACAGTAATCATATTTTGTTAATTCGGGTTATGCTGTAATTAAATACGCACAGTTATTTATTTAAAAAAAAAAAAAAAATCTTTTAACAATAAAAATACAACAAAGAGTTTGTCTTTTGTATCAATTATTATTTTGGCAATGCAACACAAAATAATAATTACTAGTTGTCGGCAAATAGTTAAGTAAACAGTATGTGATTAACAAAAAAAAAAAGAAATTATAAATTTTATGTGGTGCAATTTTCAAATGTGTTATAATTTTCAAATATTTTATTTATTATTTAAATTTAATTTATAAACAAAACAAAAAAGTTTAAAATAAGCAAAAGCACAAAAAAAAAGGATTTAAATTCGTTATAAAATATTTTTTATACAGTTAGTTTTTTTTATTTTACAAGTGTTTTAGTGGTTACAGTGAAAAATTATTTTTAAGTGTTTATATTCTATTTATTTAAATTATTTATTAAGTTGTTTAGTTTCTTGTTTGAATAAAAAATTTATTAAGTGATAAAAATATAATTAAGTGCGCGTGTGAAAATGAATGAAACTAAATTTAAATTGTTAGCATATTTTCTAATATGTTCGATTGTAATACGTGTTTCATTATCGGCTAAAATTAAAGATAATTATACTGGATATACATCGTCGCCGAATTGGATATCTTCATCTAATAATATAGGTACAGTTTTTTATTTTTTATTTTTTTTTTTATTATTGATTACATTTATATTTTATTGTTTGTTACAAACGGTTTTTCAGTGGGCTAATAGAGGTTAAATGCCGTTCTAATTTGTATTTCAATTTTTTAATATCAGTATAGTAAATTTTGTTTAAAACAAAATTTGCGGTATATGGACCGGTCGATGGTGAAGGTTAACTTGTTCACATAGAATATTTCGATTTTTCTACAATTTTCTAATTTGAAATTTGATCAAAGTGAAACTGTAATTTTGTTTTAAAACTGTGTGAAGAGAATAAAATATTTCCCAATTTAATTATTCAAAAGTTAAAATGATTAACGTTTTTGTTAAACCTTACGATTTACTGTAAATTTTGTAGAGCGAAACCAAATATAAGCAAATGTAACAGTTTTCAAGAGAATACATTTTTTTTTTTTGGTACCTAGATTACATTTAGACCACGAGGTCGGCAACATACAGTCCTAAATTGTTTAAAACGTCAGAAAAGAGAATTATGTTAGTCTTAACATTAATTTGACCGTTTTATGGTATTTTTAATTGCTAGTTTTTAAAAGTTAAAAATTCAAAAGTGCTTTATTACTTACGCTTCAGCCAACGATATGGGAAATATTTTAATTAATTTGCTCTGACAACGTTTTACAATTTTTAATTCGAGTAGTATTATTATTGTTGCTCCTAAAACGGACCGCTGAGGTCACCAATAACAGTAAACTGAGCATAACGGAGTTTATCACGTAACATGGTGTTCTGGCACTTTACTTTGTAATTTTCGAGAAATTATTGCACTTAGCGAACGTTGAATACATAATAATATGATTGAAAACTAGTAGTCTGCAGTCTACACTGCATTTACTAATTAAAGTATTTAATCAAAAATGAATCAACATCATTCAAAAACGGTTTCCCTTAAATTTTTGTAGTACAAACCAAATTTAGTACCACCAAATATAGCAGCGTGCAGTTTTAACAGAAAAGATGGGATCGACCATTGAAATCCACACTATACAGGGAATCATGCATAGATGTGGTCATCGCAATAATAATTTTCGCTATTTTATTACGAATAACGGAATACAAATTTCGTCTGTAATCGAAACTCATTTGCCTACATTATATCTAAAAACCTAGTACTATGATGATCGCAAATACCTAGCACGCGTGCCAAACTTGTCACGTTTTACATTTTTTCCGGCACGTCAAAAAATTTTTGAATTTCAAAAAATCGGCTGTTTTTTGCAGTTATTCTTACAAAAATGGAAAAGATTTCTAGAATTTTTATACAGCTCAAATATGTATTGAAATGCTGGGAAGTTGGAACACGTGAAAGTAATTTGGTCATATGTATAACCACCTTTGGAATGAATATCAAATATTTTTGACAAACACGGAAAACCCGAAAGAAAATTACTTGGTGATAAAATACATGGCTTGAATAAAAAATCGTCAAATTTTACTATTTCGCAGGTTGTTTAAGTCCAATTGCCACAATTGCTTTTTGGTTGAGTTGGTACACTTTTTCTGACGTTTCTTAGCATTTTGAGCCATATTGGATGCTTAGTTTATTGTTGGCTGTCGAAAAGGTTACACAATTTTGGTGTGCTTAGTATCATAACGGTGTCGATTTTGGCCAAAAATTTACTAACAAGCAGAGAACTGTGAGTAGGTGTATTATCATGGTATAATGGCCATGAGTTGTTTGTTGTTTCCTCACAAATCTAGACGTTTCGTTCGGATCCCTTCACCTTCACGCAAACAGCGTATAACTTACTGGAAGTACTCCTTATTAATCGAACGACCTAAGAACTCATGTTACACTACTCGACGAGCTTTTTTTGGTCTTGCGTCTTTAGGAAGCTTTCAGTGGGGCGATTGAGCCTTAATTTTGATGTCATATTCGTAAACTCTTGTTTTATCACCAAAAACAAAGTCGTTGACTCACTGTTCTTCGGCATTCACTGCTTTTGGTCGAAATTCAACAAACCGATTTGAAATTATTTTTGTTAGATACGAAAATGTCTTCAAACAATTGATTTTCAATCAAAAAGAGCAGCCACAATAAACCATCGCAAATTTCTATTGCGATACATTTTTATTAATATTTTCTTCATTGACTTATGTAGTTTAAGTTCAGGGTATGCGTTGGTATGAGTTTCAAGAAAGGATAGCCAATGGAAGTTGTCACTAGGATGACCAGGCCAAAAACAACAAAACTTGAACGAAATCTGAAAGAAATTTGAAAAAATCGAAAATTTCGACCTAAAAAAACCAGGACAATTTTAAAGTCTCGAATTTTGTTATGTAACATATTTGATAAAAAAAAAATTTTTGGTGGCGATGACAGGTCAGAAAACAGATTCGTAGTTTAATCTCTTCTTGTAAAGTTTCAAAAGCGTGCCGAAACCAATTTATTTATGATCAAATTTGTTGGTTAAGTCAGATACCAAATTACAATAGAATTGGTGCACAATTGCAAAAGTTCCGTTTGGGGCAGGAATGGAGTTCCTTAAATGAAACATGTCCAGAATTGAACAAATATTCCCACACATTGCTAATAATACTGTGGTATATAAATACAAACCATAAATAAAAAATAAAAATTACTAAAGAGAAACTTGTTTTTTAAATACATGACCAATCCAGGCCTTTTCTACACTTCCAGTGCCAAATGGAATACGCACGTTTGTCAACAGATTTGTATTGCGATTCTGTAAGTAGTTCCTAACATGAAATCGGAAAATTCGCGCTCTGATTCATTTCTGGGGTTACACATTTGGGGTCGGATATCTTAGATAAAATAAGAGCCAAATTCAAGAAATATTGCAGAACACCTCTACTGATATTATGGTACCATTAATCAAAAATTGGTTCACCGATATTTTTTTACATGAACAACCAATCTAGGACCGAATTATGTGGCAAGTTTGTGGATGTATTTTACACCTGAGATTTGATATGTAAAGTCGATTCTTTAAGTAGGTCCTAATATAACATTAAAAATTCCTTCGGCAATATCAATATGCTTTAGTCGATATCTTAAATCAAAAATTATATTCGCCAAATTTATTTTTACATACTGAGCCAATTACCATCAAATGGTAGAAGCTCATTTGTTGACGGATTTTAGTGAAATTTTAAGTATGTCTGAATATTATTTTGTTGTTATTAAAAATAGTTCCAAATAAAAAACGAAGGATTTTTTCGGCCCTAAGGTTAGGCTGAGATCAGAGTTTATATATTAAAACATGGCCCAAAAAATATTTTGGAACATTACTCATACTAATGGTGTTACGGTCGATACCATAAATCAAAAATTAAATTTTTCAATTTGGGTTTTCCATACGCAGCCAATGCGGTCAATTTTTGCCACCTTCAGCACCAAATGGACTTAACACATTTATCGATGTGCTTTTGCAAAATTTTATATTTGAGATATTACGCCGATTCTATAAATACATAGTTCAAAATTCAAAATAGATTAAATTACGTCTTAAAGAATTTTTTGGGCGGCCACATCATTTGGGTTGCAGTTTAATATTTTAACTAAAATGTTTAAATTGTTTGGAAATTAAATTTTTTTTGTCCTTCCTCTGAGTTTTCAGGACAATGTAAGACATTTTCCCGGACGCCCGCAGAAGTTTGAAAAACCAGATCATGTCCGGAGAAACCAGGACGTCTGGCCAACCGTAATTGTCACTCCTCTAAAATTAAAGAAATTTATCCATTTGAATTGGCATATCAATTTATTGAAGAAGCGTTGAATCAAAAGTTCTAAGCAAAATAACAGAGAAATGCGATTAGCAGAAAGGTTAACTCAAATATTATAAAAAAATTAAAAATATTTTACGGAATTAGTTTGGCACGCAAAAAACTAATTTTTAAAGAAATAATTGTATTAGCACGCCAATAACCAACTACTTGCGAACACTGTTCTACATTGCTGGTGCGTGCAAAGTTTTTAAAGAAGAGAAAAGGCTGAACTATAAAGTTAAATACCCATTCCCTATGGTGAGCATAATTTAGAAGTTTCGGTTCTCATCTACAATTATCGAAGCACAAACAATACTTCATCAGTTTAGATAATTCGAAGGTTATCTTTCATTACATGCCAATTTCTGACAAACCGATTTTTTTTTTCTTTTGAGTAGAAATTAGTTATTCAGGCTGAGAACCTCTCGAATACTGAATTATTAGCCCAAAAATGTTGTTTCTAACAAAATATTTAAAATTTTTCGGGAACAAGCCATTTTGGCTTAAATCAGAAAGATTCGAATAAAACTCGAAAAATTCTTGAATAATCAAAATTTACCAAGTAACTCAAAGCAACTCTAACTAGAACAACTCTTAGATGTTCTCATCTTCGAGGAATGATATCCGTGGAACGTTTGTAATTTATTTCCGCAATTTATATATCCCTCTCGAGGCCTGCCTACACAATTGTATTATCAAAGATACGTTTTCAAAAGTTAATTTATATGGTCCAGGCAAATTAAATGTGAAGATATTTTTATAATTTTTTTAATGCAGTTCAGAATGAACTATAATAATAGGAAAACCAAACAAATTGGGGGAAAAACAGCACCCACACACATTTATATTTTTCCGATTTAACGTCAAGCAACTTACAATTTATTTATTAATTAAAAAAAAAAATAAAAAATACAATTCGAGTACATTAAGATAGAAAATGTCAAAATTTGTGTGAAGTTGGCTAAATATTTACGTAAAATGACGTGAATATTGTTTTGGCTTTTAGGGCCGGAAAAAGCCACAAGATATTAATTTAATTACGAAGTTAAAAATTTGTCTGATTAATATGAAAAATGTTTCGGCTTTTTTATTAGCCAAAGGGATAGTCGATTTATTCTCCTCAATATTTGTATGTTTCACCATCAGAAATGTTTGGCCATTTTCCAGAACTAAATCAAAAAATCATTTTACAATATCATTTCCATCGCACATATCGAATTTCAACGTAATCAGTTAAAAAACGGCCAAGTTCCATCCTAATGGATCATATTCTAAAACCTCATCTAAAAATAATTTTTGAATCTTTTTTCCATCGAACATGTCGAATTTCATCAAAATTGGTTAAGGAACGACTATAAGTTTCATCCTGATCTTCATTCCAGAACTTCATCTAAAAATTATTTTTGAGTCGCATTTTCATAAAAAATGTGAATAAAACAACAATCGACGATCAGCTAAAACGATTGGGTTAAACAAATTATGTGGCCTTTATAATTCTCAATTGACTCTTTTAGGAAATACAATTTCCCTAAATTAATTATTAATTAGTTATTAATTGTTTCGTATAATTTTTTTGGAGTTTGATGTTCACTTGCGACTGTTGCTGCGAGTCATAAAATTCTACATTTATAGTTAGAGCGGAGTTCTCTCCTAAAATCCCACCTAGATAAACGTCCATACGATCGAGGCCTAATAAACGATTATCTAAAGTTTCTCCAATATTAAGATAGGAAGGCTCTTCACATACTCGTTGCCGTTCACTTACATTTGTTGAAGTAATTTTATTTTTGAGATACTTCCAGTATTCGAATAAACATGTATTCTCCTTGGATCCAGACCGGGAATTGCATAAGAGAGCCATTTGAAACAAATTTAATTTCAAATCTCCCAAATAACTGTCAAGGTGTTCTAAGTGATCCTACAGCATTCATCCATGCTTGTTTTAAGGGATGAAAGTATGCAACATCCATTGGTTGTAGTATAGATGTTGCGTTAGGTAGCAACGAAATCAAAATAATTTTTGTTGAGTTGTAAAATTCACTAAACGCTAAGGCCATATGTGAGGTATGCCCATCCATGAGAAGGACAATAGGAAATTTAATTTGTTCTGCTATCAACCATGGACTGAATATATTGGAGATATATTCAAACATAACTCGCCAGTCATTCAGCCGGAACCGCTTCGTCCGATTCTCCAACTGTTTGGTATACTCTTGGCGATAATACGCTACGATACGATTCTCTTGTAGGGAAGTACTACCATGGAAGGCCCAAGTGTTCCTTTGGCGTTACCCATTACGAGCGTAGTTATACATATTTTCTTTTTCATCATTTGACGCAAACGAATAAACGGATTTTTGACCTTTTTAAACCAAAGCGGAATTTTCTTTGGGGCTTAAAACGAAAGCAGTTTCATCGCAATTGAAGATCCGTTCGGGATAATCAAATTCCGGTAGATATTCGTTTGTTTCTAAGTATGTAAGTATGTGATTATTTCGTTGAACCAGTTTTTAATTTTTGCTTCGTTAACCTGTGCGCGATTTTTTATGAAATATTGTGAAACACGTTTGGAAATTGATGGGGTTCTCTTCAAAAATCCATTATACCAGTGGCAACCTAAAAAATGAAACATGTTTAGACAATTTGGAATAGAAATTAGAAGAGGTAGCTGAAACTAGCTTATCTTCTGCCACCTTGGAAGTTGTTTGAAATTTTCACGTTTTTCACAATTAATTGAACTGAATCCACCAGCATAGCATGTCCTTAGATACGGGGAACCCAATTTTAGCCATATGGTTAATCCAAGTACATAAATGTCGCTCTTGATCTATCGATAAAATGCTTGTTGTGCTTTGTTTTATATCGGCGCTCAGGTTTTTAGTATGATGGATGTATAACGTTGTTTTTGGAACTTTAAATGTTTGCTGGCAGTGTGAACAGTCATGCCGCATTTCCACCCCTAGGAATTTGTACAGCTGCACTCGATTTGGTGGGAGCCATTTAAGTTTGCCAAGTATAGAGTCTTTGAAATTAACGGCCTCTAATAAATAAATTATTAAGACGATCCTCAATAAGTACAAAACATTTTTTTGAGAGCCTCTCGAATACTATATTATTAGCCCAAAAATGTTCACAAAATACTTAAAATTTTTCGGGAGCAAGCCAGTTTGGCTTAAATTAGAAAGATTCGAACAAAACAACTCTAACTAGAACTCAAAGCAAGTAACTCAAAGCAACTCTAGCTAGAACAACTCTAAAGGCGCGTTTTGAGTTGCAATCGTTCGTTCGTTTTTTCGTTGTGAAATTTTTTTTAATCCAATCAAAGGAACACGAACGAAAAATAACGTCATTTTCAAGGAATACGATTGATTAAAAAAAAATTCAGAACGAAAGAACGAACGAACGAATGCAACTCAAAACCCACCTTAAGATATTCTCATCTTCGAGAAATGATATCCGTGGAACGTTTGTAATTTATTTCCGCAATTTATATCTGTACCAAAAAGGTGGAATCGCTTAAGTGCATTTTAATAGTTTTGAGATAATTGAATTTAAACTTTTTAATTTTATTTTGAAAACTTCGTGAAGGGCTAAATTATTTTAAGCGCAGTTTTCTGATAGAAAATTTTTAGGTTTACTGCAATTTGATGATTCAAAGAATAAAATATGTAAATGTGTGTATGAAATTAAGAAATTAAGCGATTCTTTCAAATTAAATATTCAAATAAAAGTCTTAAGTTACTTAGGCGTCTATTTTAGTTGTATTTATCATAAAAAATAATAATAATTGATTTTAATCCATTTTTACAAAATATAATTTTTTTTTGATTTCATTTACTTAAGCCGAATTGATTTGCTTTAATTTAATTTTTTGAAATTTCCACATCTTTCTTTTCGGGATCATTTTCATCGAACAGATCGGGATCAAAATTTGGCACATCGCCGTCATTTAAATTTATATAAAAGTTATGGTAAATCTCATTAATTAATGGAAACTGATTAATGAGATCCTTCTTTTAAGCCGGGTTTATTGCTAGTGTGCCGTCATAGCATTTCGGTAAATTTGACATTTCAATATTTAATATAACACGTCGACGAATATTCAATACTTTGAATGGTTCATCTTCCTTGAGAATATTTTTATATTGAATTTTCCCGAAATCTCTATTAAACCGCGACCACTTTACATCCGCCTATCCCATTTGATTACCTCAAAATTACGAATTTAACCAGCAGACCTAACAAACTGGTACCATTCGGGAAGGTGGTTTTGGACGTTTGATTTTTTCTTTTTCTTTCCGATTATAGAATGATCCACTTCACACCCTGTATGCGTGTGCCCTGGTACAAGAAATTTGTGGTCGATAATTTTTATATTGTCGGTATATTACAGAAATGTTGTGAACATCGTTGCGACGTAGGAATTTTTATTTTGGCCGGCAAAGTGATGACTCACCCATAAGATGTCGAAAGAGGCAAGAATCAATTTCGTTTCCTTCCCTTTTTGCAATCCCTCTATGCCACATGTAGCAAAATACTTCATTTGTTAAACAATTGTGAACGGTCAAATTGTAAGTCCACAATTGTCGTTTGTAAAAACTTACCTATATCGTTTTCTATTCACAAAAAAAAAAAACAATCTGTGACGCAATCGATTGATTTTTCTGCTGTCAGGTTGTTCGATTCGCCCAATAAAATCATTCGGTCGAGCAAAAATGTTTGCTCGGTTACAAATCTCGATTTTTTGTCAGATTAACCCCTCTTTCACTAATACCAAGAACTAGTACTTACTGTTATTTTCACAGAAACTGTCATTTTATTGTTGTTCTTAATTCAAATATGTAACCTCAAATAATAATTTTAAGACGTCAAAAACACACACACACACATATAAAAAACCGGGCAATTCGATTTTGTTGTTTGATTCACGGATTGCTTTTTGAAAGATGTGGAAAAAGCGAATCGAAAACGACATTACATTTGATCAAAGTAGTGGTGTTATGGGAGGTATTGCTGTAAGTCGAAAGAGTAAACTTTCACATTTGAATTTGTTTTTGACAACTTTTTTGTCATCCTCCCCCCGATTTAGCCAGGCTTATGCATTTTTAAATTATCGCACTTGGAACAAGTATCTGATTTTGGCTTTTAGAATTTTAATCCGGTTTCTAAAATAAATATTTATAATTAAAAATATAATTAAACAATTTAATGAAACCTCTAAAAACTTCGGCATATTTGGTTATTGATCCTGGGTTGGTGTATGTACATAGAACTGTATAATTTATACATGAGCAAAATATTCAAGTCCGATTGCAAATATTTTTTACTCGTACGTCGGCGAGTGTAGTGACTTTCGTACGCTGGAAATTTATTAATATGAGTCATTACTTATTTCTTGAATATTTGCTTCCAGAAGTTTATTGGTTGGAATTCTCTTTCCGTATTGGTCCGAAAGCGAATTTTCAGCAAAAGAAAACTGTTTTTGAGCAACTGTTTTTAAAATGCTGTCTGTCGCATCGAAAGTCCGCTTAAAATAGTTCTGGCAGACTATCACTCTCAAGCCGCTCACTAATAAAGTGGACACGCACAAATGTGTTTTATTACGTGGTGTCGTGGTCGATTTTTGTAGAACCTAGATTCAATTAGTCTAGAAAGATATATACGCGGTTCGTAGGTCGTACGACGAAAGTTCCCAATATTTATTAAAAAGTATCGTTGCTCGAGTGTAACTTTTCCTCGACATTTCTTTTTATAATTTTTTAAAGGCATGTAAGTACATACTTTGTCCATGGATTTTCCGCGTTTCCATTTTGGCTTAATTAATAATTGTTTTAATGATAAAATCCGGAATGCCATGCTGATCTTGACCGGCTGTAACTGACGTTGTAGAAATGGCGTACTGAGCTCCATTACCAACTGTTGTTGTAGAAATACAAGAAAGAGCCGAATAATCATTGTTAGTTATGTTTGATTTGATTCAATAACACCCGCCAATTTTTCTATTTCTACCGCATCGATGTCGGATGAAACGGAAGAGGGATCATTGAAAGTAGTATAGGAATATAATGAGGATCATTGTCACTATCATCAAATTCATCCGAGCTGGTTTGGCCATTATCTTGAAGATTAAATTCATTTGTTTTAGTATGGGAAATTTTAGATCACATCGCTTTGCCGTTATCATAGTTTTGCATAGTTTCTCTAAATAAGAGTTCTTCATCATGAGTAACTGCTTTTTCGAAATCATTTGGTTTAATACGTTTGATATGACGATTGCGATCTAGCAAAATAAAACATTCACAAAATAAAATTTAATGTATTCGTGTTACAAATTTAGGTGAACCTTGTAAAGTGGAATTATCTGTTTCTAATGTTTTAGAATTTTCTTCAGCATTCTTTCTCGCCAATTGCAACATCCTTTTACATTATTTTAGCTCGGGGCGACATTATTCTCCCTAAAATTACAAACGTTAAACAATCGTTATATTAATACTATTTCAACTAAGTATTTCACTTTATTAAAAATGTATAATTATTGACACAAATGCCTTATATGCACGGGTTTTAATTTTATTCACTTGAAAATGCAACTTAAAATCACTTACAAATCTTTTTATTTGACTTGAAAAATTAAAAATATGACTTAAATCACTTAGGTAGAACCGCAATTTAATTTTCTATGAACACAATCGCTTAAAATCCCAATGTTAAGCTGTTTCTGATTTAGAAAAAACAGCTTAACATTGGGATTTTAAGCGAATTCATACTATT
This sequence comes from Tipula helvola, assembly GCA_963556165.1. Lineage (NCBI taxonomy): Eukaryota > Metazoa > Arthropoda > Insecta > Diptera > Tipulidae > Tipula > Tipula helvola. Next base: position 299,973,665 of record OY744481.1, on the reverse strand, counting down.
CACATAAACATAGAAGACTAGCTTGAAATCGTGGTTTCGAACCCGCACAATTCTGGGTTCGGGCAAGTTCTTATTCTAAAATGAACATGAACAGGAATTTCAGATCACAACCTTTGATTTACGGGACCAAAAAATCATGGTTAAAATTGAGGCCTTTTATGAAGTAACAACATTTTTAAATCAGAGACCGATATCCGAAGTAATTTCTCGGAAATTTAGGAGCTACATTTGTGACGACCAAAAGCAAAAGGGACACTCTTCATTTTTTCCCAATTTTTATTAAACGAAAACAACTTCTAATTTTTTTAAATTTAAGATTTAGATGTCTTATGGCTTAAATTAGCCTCATTTATGTTTCCTTTAAAATGTTTACAGTTTTGTAGATAGTATCTACCAAGATTTTGAAGAAATTGCTTTCAAATTATGGAAAAGGGACGTTTTGCAAATTAGTTTTGGAAAAGATACCTTTTGATAACAGTATATTGGAAAAAATCCATTTTGCTTCCAATAATTTTACTTAATTTTCATTTTAATCTTAAACAAAAATTCATATTAAGTGCAAACATGTCACATTTATTTTCTTCCTCCTGGCAAAGTTCTTCCTCATGCTCATACGTTTCTTCCTCGTTATCAATAATCGATTTATAAAAAATCTTATTGATGTCTACACGCCAGTATTCTCCACAATGCTTGATTAAGAGTTTGTTGACATCTGCAAGTTTCTCTGGTTTTATTGTGAGTTTCTCGTTCAGGATATCTGGTAGAACCATAGACACAATTCTGATGTTTTTCTTTAAGGCGGATTTTGCCACACCCATATATGATTTATATGTGTATTCCCCGCGCATTTTTATTGATGTGTTGACCGATGTTCTCTTAATATAAAATCTCGTTGATAGGTTAAATTTGAAGTGCGATTGTCCAGGAGGAATTTCTTATTGGGCAACCATTCAATGCATGTTTCATCAGAGTTCCGCATGGTCTTTGTACATTTCAAAATAGTCGCTCACATGCAAAATTGTTTCTTTTGATCTGACTCTTTTCTCTAGTTGAGCGAACACACGATCTGAAGGAATATAAGAATGATTAGGCACGGGATAAATCAGTTCAATTTCTCGTATATGTTGAGGAGCTTGATTATGAAGCCAATAGGAAATCATTCCCATCATAGCTTGATTTTTATTTTGACGCCCGCATTCGTCACATACTCGCATACAAATCGAATTTTGCTTATATTGTTCGTAAAAACTGTATTAACCAATCTTTGATGCACTGCTGAAGCTATCTCGTTACATCCTTTCGGACGAAGATTTTCAGTCCACAGGACAGTAAAAAGGTACAGCTGCCGACTATAATAGGCGGCTTGGTTCGGAAGCTTGGGTAGCAGCATGTTCTTCTGGCAGTCGAACGAAAATGTAACAATATTTGGAGATTCCTCGCGGGCTAAATCAAAGAACGCTTTAGCTCAAAATTTATGCATCCGTGACTGAACCAAAAGGTTGTTTTTTAGATTGGATTTTCTCTAATTTTATCTGGTTCTTCAGCATTATGCAAGTAGAACACTAGTCGCTTGATGGCATTTTAAACCCAATATTAAAATTGTTATTGAAGACATTTCGAAAATAGCTGAGCTTGATGTGTAATTCCGTAGATGAGGATTTTATGTAGTCTCTGTACATTCGAGTGACAGACAATTCGCCAGGTAAATAATGCCGCGCAGATGACTTCGACTGGCAATAGTGGATGTCTACGGCTTTGTACTCGCTTATGTATGTACTATGTAATATAATAACGCTTTCCTTCTTCATGAGTAATTTGGCAGTAATTCTATCTCCTCCTTGGTTCTCTTCTGGAGCATTTCCGGAATGAAAATGCCTTTAACTCGTTTATTAGATACTCGTAAAACATTTAAAAATGTTGCTTTGCAGACCCTAATTAGCTTGCCGTTACTTCTTCGTACGTAATGCTCTGCCCGAAACGTTTTTGGTGGAACTCCCTTTCTCTAGTCGGTTCGTTTTGGGACGTGAATCATTGTGTTCGCCAGAAGGAATTGTACTGGGGAACTGTAGAATGTTAGAATTGGAGAACTGTAAAAACTATAGGAACTTAGGTCTATGAAAATTTGCGAAATTGGATATTGAAAATGTTACGTACATTAGTACATTAAAAAATTACTCGTACTTTAATTTAATTTGAAATTTCAAATGGCAGCTTGTCAAATTTGGCTTCAAAAATTTCAATTTGGTTAAATTGTACATCAGGTTAGTGCTGAGAACTCCAAATCGAAAATTCCAGGATTCTAATGCCGAGTTTTTTGTAGCAAATCCAATACCAATTTTCGGTGAAACGGTTGATTACAGAAATGTTGGTACATTTTTGGAATACTTACCGAAAATTTATGTAACTATCTTAAGACAAAATGCCTATAAAATACAAATTATTAATAAATTTTATAAATTTGTCGAAACCTTTACCTTGGTTTTACACACAAAAATGTCATATTCGTCCGAACAATTTATCATAAAAGTTGGCAATTAAGGCAAAAGCAGGCACCAGGTTTGAGTAATAAAATCCTTTACTATTCAACGCAACAAACTTGCATATCAACACTTTAACAATAAACCTAACTTCCGTGAAATCGAAAGTGTTTTTTCGGCTGTGGGGCAGTTCTGCACAAAGCTGTACTAACCATTGATAAGTTTTGTTTGAGACCCTATGGTCGTTATATGAAAAAAGTAAATTAAATGTTTAATTTTTGTTCTAGCGTATGAAGACATTAATAAAGAAAGGGGTCGGTCAGAACCAGAGTTTGTGCATCAAATCACTAATACAAATAATTAACCGGTTTTCGGTTTTTTTTTTATTTGGAATAATGTAAAAATTCTGACAATTTTTTAGTAAATTATGGATATTATGACAATTAAAAAATTACCGAAACTAGTAATTTAAAAATTCGATAATTTTTAAAAGATACTCGTCATAAATAAAATTTCAAATTTTGCTCTGAATTTTGTACAGAATATTTAATTTTTTCGTATTTCGATAATGCAGAAGAATTAAATCCAAATTTGGTCTTAAATATCTAAGTAAAAACCATTTGACGGTAAAATTAAAAACGAAGCAAATTTGGGTCGAGGTATCCAGAATGGGCAGCTCAAAAATGTTTAGCTTTAACCTTGGTTAGCCATTTCGTTATCTGTTCTGCTCCACTGATATGTCTAGTTAAACTATTTAGTACCGGAGTTTTTACAGATGCATCCAATTTTTAATAGTTCCTTATGCCGATTCTTTCAAGTTTTTCAAAATGTTTAATAATTTTTTGGAATTTTACAATTTTTCCGTAAAATAATTTTTTTATCCTACAAATCGGATGAAGATGAAGCTGAAGGAATATTTTGGGTTGGTAGAAATTTCCAGCTGCGCGAGACATCTGAGATCCTTGAACAAGAATGCCCAAAAAGTTTAGCTGTAAATTTATTATTATTGGATAAAATTTTTGGGGGCCCTGGATTTTATTTTTTTGATTTCGGGGGCCGCAGTATGAACAAGTTTGAGAAGCACTGCGCTTAGTGGATGGGGGATACCGCCCCCAAATAATACGCTGTTTTCGTCATAAGTACCGTTGCATTGCCCTTATCAGCTTTCAAAACGTTTTAGCTTTGTGAGCTTCACGAATTTGTTGCATTTCTTCAATGCGTAAAAATTTTTTATTTCCAAAATTATTTCCTGTTTTAAAATTTGTTATAATATTAACTAATTAATTAAACTGTTTTCACAAGACTGGAATTTATCACAACCGTTTCACTTTAGACGAAATTAGGATGCATAGATGATTCGATAATTTTCTGCAACGTATTAAAAAGTTCTTCTTATTTATTGATTTAGCCAATGCCAAATCTCGTCTCAAAAAATTCTTCATCAGTAGCACACCATCTCCATTATTTGTTTTTCACTTGTGTACCTTTAAAAAAGGTTGTTATCAAATGTGATTCTGCACCTTCGTTAACGAGTCAAATATTACAACTAATGAATCAAAGACAAATAATGTATAAGAAATGGAAACGAACACTGAGTTCTTTGTTCTTATCGTGCTACAATAACCTTAAAAAATTGATTGTAGTTAAAATACGCGAAGCTAAACGAAAATATTATTTTGGAAATTTAAAATCATTTTCAAACAAAAAACTTGAAATTAATTAAAGCACCTTGGTATTGAAGGTAGCAATAAGTCGAATAATATTTCCAGTTAAACAAGCCAATTTTCCATTGCCTGATAGTAAATTCTACATTATAAATCAACTCAACAATGTACATTTCACTGTATTATCCCAAATGATATTGCTTTAGCCATAAATTACATCAGATCTAACTAAGTTGGATATGATGGAATCAACAATAAACTTATTAAAATGGTTTTGGAATACTTTCTAAAATATCTCCCACACATAGTTAATTTTTCAGTTGTATAACAGACGTTTCATCAATGGAAAGTCTAAGCCCTATAAGTATGTTGTCGGTTTTATCAAAGGTTCTTGAGAAAGTCCTCTTTGAGCAAATCACGAAGTACACTGATTCAAATGAATTCTAAGCAGTTATCAATCCGGTTTTCGAAAAAAAATTCACTACACAAACAGCTCTGTTCAATGTTACAGATGACATAAGTCGACTCCTAGATAAAACCAATTCGTTTGTCCTACTAATTTTAATAGATTTTACCAAAGGTAAATTGGTACCAAGTATATATACTTCCGAAAATATGAAATTTGACAACATTCAAATGTGAGATTTAAATGCAAATGCCCCATATATATCTTACAGTTTATTATAAATATAATATTACGTTATTTCTATACATTTAACTAAATATTTTATTTATAATAACTTACAATTTTTATATAAACATACATAATTATATAAATTTAGACTTACTTAATACTTACTTCATACTTTAGACTTAATTGAAATTTTCTTTGCATTTTAATACGGACAGCAAATTTTAGGCATGTGTTCTTTTTATTTTCTCCTCGAGCATATGAGGATGATCTTCACCCAAAATTCAGGGAATGAATTGATGATATTAGGCACGTTTGGATACATCACCTTAAAATCCAATTCAATCTTGAAATATCAAATGATTTATTAAGACTCAGTTTCACATCTAATATGTCTTCGGTTGTTGCCCCAGAATTAATAAAAGTGTTTCGTAATTTATTAAGCCAGTGATGTTCTATTTCGGCCCAACTGCAGTTGGGTCAGCTGACAAATATAAAATATAAAATTTATGTATTAATTATTAAATTTTTAAATTAGAATTGTTGTTATCGTGCGAAAATACCTCTTGCAATATTGAACGGCTCCTCTAATTCGGCTTGCTGTTGTTTGGCTGGCAAAACTCCTACTTTACTTAGTTTCCTTAATTTATTGAAATATTTTTCGTATAGTTTCCCCTTAGGTTTTATAAACCTGAAAATAAAATAAATATATGTATTAAATTTAATATTAAAACCAGTAAAATAGTTTTGTAATTCTTACTTTGCTTTCGTTAGGAAAGACCTCTATTATTTTATCGGCGATTTCATCTGCAAGCCACCACGTCATTTTACTGTTGTTTTTTATTAAATGATTACTTAGCAATTACATCAACCAACATTGACCGCAGCCCGCTATTTAATGTGGTGTATGATGTATAAAAATTACTAATATATTCGCCATCCGTTGTATCTTTAAAATTTCTGTTACATTTATTGACTTGTGGTTGCTGGTGCCCTGAGAGAATTTGAATTTAAATGGACTATTAGTGCGTCTGGCTATAAAAAATCGTTGTATAAAACAAAACATTTTTGCCCTAAATTTTAAATTATCTTAAAATAGATCTAAACAAGTAAACGAAAATACCGAAATATCAAAACCAACTTATTGACTAAAAGTCGTAAACTTCGTAATCAGTGGTAATAGTAACCCTAAAACCATATTAAATTAAGCGATTTAATATTTCTTACAATCATCTAAATAACATATGTAAATCGAAAATTTAAAAAATTACTTATATTAACCCGTTGCCATATACCAATTTAATGCTGTAATCTTATTTGTATTCCAAGTGGTACGTAATATTTTTTAAAAAAAAATTCCCAATGCTTCAGATCTATTTACAATAAAGCTTCGAAATTTATGCCTGCATCTAAAAACAGTAGACAATGTTAAAAACAATGAATAGGTCAGAGAGTCAAAATTGTTTTGTCCTTCGTTAATTTACCTGCTAGTGATTTCACAATGTTTGATTTATTTATTTCGTCTTTAGATAATCCAATTTTGAATAAAAATTGATCCACTACAAAAAGTAAAAAACACTGAAAGCCCAAGTCCAACTGCACTTCAGTTATTTAATATATAACACTCACTTCACAACTTTTTCAATTTTATACTGACAAATTACTTCACGTGTTGAGCGGCTGGCTACTAAATTAAAACTAAGCTAAGTTGAATTGTTTTAAAATTAATTTCGACGATCTTACAAGAATGATTGTGAATAAGACAAACATTTTTAAAACTTACCGTATTTATTGTCAATTTTCCAATAATTTAAAGTAAAATTACAAAATGTTTGTATATTTCACTAAAATTTTACAAATTTATAAAAAACATTTTCATTTTTATAGTACTATTGATAAATATAATCTAAATATTTTAATTCACGCAACTAAAGGGTAGTTTTAGGCATCCTCAGTTCAATGTGCAGATGATAACGACATTGAAACCTAAAAACGTTCTAAAACACAACAAAATATAGTTGACGATTTTTTATTAAATTCACAATTTGATTTGTGAGCACTTTTACAAAAATAATTTTATAAATTTCACTTTAAAATTTTTTTGAGTATAACCTGTAAAATTCGGCAAGCAACTCAAGGCAACTCTAACTAGAACAACTCTAAGATATTCTCATCTGGACAATCTCAAATATCTTTTAAAGTACTCAAACATCTCCAAAACTTTGAGGAATGACATCCGTGGAACGTTTGTAATTTATTTCCGCAATTTATATATCACTTGCGAGGCCTGCCTACACAATTGTGTAGATAACATTCGATTACCAAAGACACATTTATAAGCAATTTATAATTTATTTATTTATTCAAAAAAAAAAAAAAAATACAATTTGAGAGTAATAAGATAGAAAATGTCAAAATTTGTGAGATACAAAATGTCAAAATTTGAGCTCGGAAAAAGCCACAAGGTATTTCATGTGTAGGGTAAACTACGAGAAATTTCAACTTTTAGACGTCTGTTACCAATTATTTTAAATTATATTCAATTTATTTTTTATGTAAATGGTGGATTAACTACATGTGAATGAAATGAATTAATTAATTTTTGAGATGACTTTCAAATAATTTCATAAAACAAAATACATTAAAAAAAGAGAATATTACGAGTTGCGAGCCCCAATTTCCAGTCGTAAGCCTAGTTTGATCCAATTATGAGTCGCCTTATTGATCGATCCTTTTGAATTTGAAGGAAACAGATGTTTAGGTCCAGATGACATTTCCATTTTATTAAAATGTTTGTATTAATTAAGATTTACACATAAATAAACGCAATTCAAAATAATAAAAATAAAGGCGTTTTTTAGTCATTTGTCAATTTTAAGTCTGTCATTTGATACAACTGAAAACTTTCAAATCTGAACAAAATTTCGATGCCCTAGCCCTATTCGGATTAATAGCAAGTTCGCTATCATAATTTCATTCCTCTGTTTCTACTTGAAAGTGAGTATTCCTGCTCGCCATTCTCCATAACTGAACTTCTTTTGCCCAACCCAATTTTAATGGCTTGAGGACAGTAACATCCCCTGGCTGTAAAATTCTTTTAGAATTAGGGTATCTAGACATACAAGAATTATCTTAAGTTCTTCGCATAACTTCGAAAGATGGTATGTCATCGAAATCTAGCACAACTGGAAATTATATGAAGGTCTCTTTCAGCACAGGATGAAATATTTCCTTTATAAAAATGCTTCACACGTCATCCACCCCAAATCAGGTGTGCCTAATTCCGTCCGGTATCGGTTCTAAAAATTTTTTGGTATTCTTTTATAGTGGAAACAGATCTGAGGGGTACAATAAGAGCATTATAGCTGAAAATGTAAACATGAGACGGTTACACTCTCTTTGTCGCGATCTTTGTCGACTCTTTGAGTTTCTTTTAATTTAGCTAATACTGTCGAGGGACCCATTAAACTTTTAGTAGTGCGATTATGGATCCTATTTTGCACCTCCCCTCCAGGAATATTGTCTTACTTGGCAGCTGCGTGAATTGTCGTACCTTTCTCTCGGATGCTTTCTAGCGCTAACTCTATAACATCCACATTGTATTTTCTTGACATTATTATAACTGAATAGATGCTTAAAAATATGGTTAATAAGCGGCCGCTTCCATGCTAAAATAAATAAAAACTAGGGTTTGAACTACTAGGCTCATAACTATAGAATGTTTGATTTTTTTAAATATCCAATAATGACCCCCCCCCCCCCCCCCCCGCCCCCCGGCTCATAACTGGAATGTTTCAATATTATTAAAATCCAATGATAATGATGAGACCCTAGTTTTTTGGTGTGGAATTTTAAATGTTTCTGGAAAATCAAACCGAAGTTACATTATGCACTGATCAATAACTAAAACTCATTAAAACAATTTTATTATATTAATAATAAATTGTGTTTAAATAAATGAATTCCTTGTTAAATTTGTTAAAAAAAAAACACTTATTCAGAACACATACGACGTACAATACATAGGTCTGTCTATTCACAGTGATATTTCTTGTTCGTCTGACAATAAAAATCACAATTTGAAGAGTAAAAATATAAAAACAAATCTTGGGAATTCCAAAAGTTTACAAATTATTAAACAAAATGTAAGCTAATCACTAATATATTTATTGAGGGCTCATCACTGGGTAGTTTACCCTATTTTAGTTTAATTTACAATTAAAATCGGGTGACAATTTTTTTAGGAAAAAGACGCCTGCGCTTGCCGAGGATTCTGATGAACAAGAAATACGGCCACAGTATTCGACGAGGTGGAATCGATTTAACCTCCTCAATATTTGTATGTTTCGCCTTCAGAAATGTTTGGCCATTTTCCAGAACGAAATCAAAAAATCATTTTACAATATCATTTCCATCGCACATGTTGAATTTCATCGTAATCAGTTAAAAAACGGCCAAGTTCCATCCTAATGAATCATATTGCAGAGCTTCATCTAAAAATCATTTTTGAATCTCTTTACCATCGTACATGTTGAATTTCAGCAATATACGTTTAGAAATAACCAAATTCCTTTTTGTTTCGCCATATTCTAGAACTTCATATAAAAATAATTTTAGAATCCCAATTCCATCGAACATCATGTCGAATTTCATCAATTTCAATTTTTAATCTTCATTCCAGAACTTCATCTAAAAATCATTTTTGAATCGCAATTCCGTATAAGATGTGAATAAAACAATAATCGACGATGAGCTAAAACGATTGGGTTAACCAAATTTGATGGCGTTTCTGAATTCTCAATTGACTTTTTTAGGGACTACAATTTCCTTAAATTTGGTGGAAATTATTTTTAATAAAATTAATAAATTTTGTGTAATGCTCCCAACGAAAGTCTCAATAATTAATTTAATATTTCGAGAAATTTTAATTCTGGGATTAAATGGATTATTAGGGATCCCCCCTTTATATCAACTAAAATAAAGTTGATTGACAAAATGTCGATTTTTTTTAATGAAAATTTGTTTTCCTGGTAATATGTCGTCTAGCCAAAAGGTCGATTTAGGAATGTTGAATTACAAAAATTAGCAAAAATTATAATATTAAAAATTATATAAGTATTGCTTAAATATTTGGTTAGTCTTGATAGGTTTATAAACGAAAATGAATATAAAACAGTAATTAGCAACAGAGAGGGTGTTAAGCTTGTACTTGTAGTTGATGGGATTATTTATAAAAAAGATAAAGTTTCATATGAAGTTTACTACTGCCGTTGTGAATAGGCTAATATTTGTAAGGCACGTGTTAGTAATAAATTTGAAAATTCAGAGCACAAAATATGGAGGGATCCAACGGAGGACTCGCATGAGCCTTTTGCTTTCAAATTTGAAAAATATGAAACGAATCATGCCATTAAAACTATGGCTAAAACTTCATTAAATGGGCCGTCTCAAATTATTAAAGCATCCTTTGCTCATTGCAAATAAAATTGCAGGTCTTATTTACCGAAAGCGGAAACCCAGAAAAAGAAAATTTCAAGGGTAAGATATGTTGCTATATAGAGAACAAGAACCAACCAACCAAAAGGAATTGATATTCCAAATACATTAAAAAATATTGAAGGGAAAAATTTTGTGCAAGCTGAAAAATCTTTCAAAGAAGAAAAAATATTTATTTTCGGAACTTTGAAAAACTTAAAACTACTTGGTAATTCAAGAGTTTGGCTGATGGATGGTACATTTGCCGTAGTACCATCTATAATGCGGCAACATTTTACCATTCACTATAAAGTAGATAATGGGATAATTGTTCCAATGGTATATTTCTTAATGCAGTGTTATGCTGAAATATTTTATGGAATACAACTGACACCAAAATACATAATGTCAGATTTTGAAAAAGCGAGTGTGAGTGCTGCAAAAGATTTCTTCCCAACCACCTACTTCAAAGGCTGTTTAATCAACTTCGGCCAAATAATATGGCGAAAAATACAGGCAGAAGGATTGGCAGCAAAATATGGCATACTGGAGCTTAAATGTTTGGCATACTTGAGTGAGGATGAAACCTCGGAAGGGTATTATTACGAGGAATTAAAAAAATCATTGTCGGCTAAATGCCACAAAGTTTCCGAGTGGTTTGAGAAATATTATATGTATGGTAAAATACAAAACCCCACTAATAAAAAAAAACTAAAAGAAAGTTATGTTCCTTATCCGCCACAATTTTGGTCTATTATCCTCGACTTTATAAATTAAGAGTTGGCATCGAAGGCTTTAAAGTCCTCATAGAAAAGGTACATGTGGATGTTTATAAATTAACCCATTACCACCCAAAAGCAACTACCTGTATAAAATCTTTCAAACCGCAAAGGTACATAGTTTCAATTATATTTTAAAAATTTGTCGACTTGGAGAAATTGTCGATGTTAAAATAAATTTTGCGCAAAATTTATTTTAACATCGACAATTTCTCTAAGTCGACATTTTAGACTCGAAATTTTGTCCTATAGTCGACATTTTCGAGTTGAAATTTTATAAAGCGACATATTGTCGAAGTCGACATTGTTCTAGTCGATGTTTTTGTAATCGACATTTTAAAATTCGACATTACATACCCAACCCAGATTATTAATATAATTTGCAAAACGTTCAATTTGAAGTGTAAATCCTGTATAAGTGTGTGCGGCCTAAATGGTTGGCGTCTGAAATTTCCTAAATTAATTTTTTTCTCGAACTTCTAAAATTCGTACATTCGCTTATGATTTTAAAAATTAAATAAAAAAAACTTTTTAATACGGACTAAAAAGGCGAAAATAATTTTTTGCCTTATGAAGTAAAGCAATTATGTTCTATTCACTTTAAGTGCCACAAAAGTCAGTTTTCATACAAACCAAAGGGGTTAAATATTTATTTCTAATCTAAACTGCACAGAAACTTGTTTTATTGACTGTAATTAGAGATTTCGATCAGGAATTCCTGTATCGAGGATTCTGGACACTTTAAAATAATTTTAAAACCTTGTTTCTCAAGACATGCTATTTCATTAATTCATTAATTTCGGGAATTTTTGTTTCTCAAAGAAATGTTTTTATCTTGGAAATTTTAAAAACATTAATTTCATTAAAATATTTAAAATTTACACCTCGTATAATATTCCGCACTGAAGTAGTAAGGGAAGGGGTTATTTAGGACAACATTCTAAGTTAAAAATAATAATGCGGTTTTTTTAAATTCGACATCGTTACGTACATAATGCATAACCCGTTACAGTAACAAAATCTCATTTTAGTTTTTATCATTATCCAAACAAATACAAATTGATTAAATCGCAGACTTCATTGAATTAAGAAATCATTTTTCTTTTAAATTCATATTTAGTCGTTATTAAATTTGACCAAAAAACTTAAATTATTCAAATCAAAGTCGAATAATGAAAAAATGAAGTTTAAATATGTGCTAATTTTTTCACAAACCCTACAGAGAATACAAGATGGGCCTTATTCATCAAGAGATCTAGGTGCAAATAGTTTTATTTTTTGGGTTATAGATCAATGATAAAACAATTGAAATCATTCATGTTGATACCAATTGAAAAGACATTACAGTCATTTCATAAAACTGATTCGTGTGCTGGTAATTGCAGTTCGAGTACATTTTATTTTAACATCCGGGATACGCGGGTATTAAAAAAAGGTTGTTTATACCTGTTGGAACATCGACGCGAAATAAATTCATTTTTAACTAAGAATTAATTCCGCGACATAGGTTTTTAAATAACTGAATTAAATCTGCGCGAAATTAATTCGTTTTTAATTATTAATCAAATCCATAGAGAATTTAATCAGTAATATGTAATAGGTTAAATTCATTTCAATCTTTTGTAATTCAATAAGTGTTTTAGTAACTACTTAGTTCAAATTTACTTCAAGACGATACATTCCTTTCAGTTTCGATGACAATATTTCTATATCAACCTTCTAATTTTTGTGGCTTAATATATTCAAATTCAAATTTTGTAAATAATAAATTTGAATTTATTCCGCGACAATTTAGTTAATTTTCAATATGAATTAAATCGCGCGAAATTATTTCATTTTAAAAAAATTACACGTATTGAAAATGGGGTTAATTTCGCTATACAAAAATTTTAGGCCGAATAAATTCTCCCTGAGTTGTTTCGTGCCCCTGAATTAAATTACCTGGCTAGTCGAATATTCGGAAAAGAACCAAAATATTCGTGTACCTGGGTACTCGATAGTTGGTATTGGAAACGCTAGATGCATAAGTTAGCGTTGCAGTCGCATAGCCTCTGATGAGATGATCGTAATTAAATTTGATGAACTATTAACAATTTTTTCCCTCTATAAAATATTTGTCTATCTGGCTAATTCTAGAATAATTTCAAGTTTGAAAAAGTTTACGAGATTTGGCATTTAAGTGTTCTCACTTCCGCCCCTTTGGATGGGTCGTAACAATGTTTTTTTAATTCTACGACCAAATATCTACTTAAATCCAGACTTTCAGCCTAAAGCAACTTTTTCCTGAGTAATCAGCCGCCTTGAATATATTGACGTATTCCATTACTAAAGGGCAGGATTCCAAAATCAACATCTTCGATTTTAATTGTTTAAATTTTGTCATGCTCCTTTTAATCTTATGAAGAAATCTGACGCTTATTTGTTTAAGCTTTCTGACCTTGTACCACAGAGAAGGATATAAGAGTATGTAGTTTCTTTCATAAATTAAAAAGGTATTCGAATCAAAAACAGCTTACTTTATAATATTTATTTGAGTATTATGGGGAAAAGAGATCATGCCATTTATTTAATATATATCTATCCTTTTTCATACTTCTTCAAAGAACAACAAAGCGAAAAAGTACTCTTTATTTATGAATGAACCAAACATTTCAGTGTAACGTAGCAACGCGCATTTTTACAATGACTTTACTATATACGGCGATTGTCATGTGAAGGGCTGTGTTTGTACAAAAATCAAGGCAGTCCTGATTTGTTTTAAATTTTTTTTCCTGTAAACAGAAAAATGTTATTGTTTGATTGCACAAGTAGTGAAAACTGGTGGTTTTCTTTTCTCATCCTACCTGAAAATGCAGAAAGATTTTATTCTACGATTTTTCAATTATTATGTAATTATAAACATATTGAGGACGCAAATTATCGAATAATATATTCAATTCGAGTCAATTTTAGTTCATAAATATTTAAGTCAAAATGACCGAATTTGTATTAGTATCTTATAAAAGGAATTTTATTTGTACAAAGCCATTATGGTGCATTAAAACCCGGTTTTGGTCGGCTTTTTGGATTTTTCATCAAAACCTTCTATGAATATAAACAGATGCACACATACACATGTTAAGAATGATTATTTGTGTTCTGATTTTGAATGGTGATGAATGTAAATGGCTTTTTGACCTTGAGAAAAATTTAGTTAATTATTTTGGATCAATAAAATATTAATTTCTCCAAGGAAGCTAATTTAGAGTTAATAATTCGTTTTTCAGTTCAATATGTCTACAAATCTTAATTTTAGCTTTGCTTTTTATTTTTTTCTAATAAAATGCGACTTACGACCAAATCGACTTGACCGATGATGAAATATAGTTGTTAGGAAAATCGCGTTAAATTCCCATTTTAAAAATTGCATATCCGATGAGGCAACCAACATAGATTTGAATTGGAATAGTTTCAAAACGAAATATGAGGATAGCCTTAAAACCCACGATTCGACAACTTGCAATATTGCACATTGCATTTTTAAGAAAATTTATTGTGGAAGCTGTCAAGAAAAGCTATTAAAGAAAGGCAACGAAATCAACATTTGTGACACCTTTATAAATGAAAAAAATTCCATTCCAAGCTCCATCAGACAAATTTTGTGAAATAGCTCAAAGCTTGGTTAACGTTTTAGAAAAATATTACCACAGCTATTGTAGTTCTACCAACGTAATCAAATTAATAATCGAAGAATACGTAAACATGATAAAAAATGAGTATGTACCATTATTGCCTGATCCGACGAAGATATGTTATCAAAGGAAATGTTAATAAGGAAAAACTGCAAATGGTCCGTTTTGAATAATGAATTTTCAAAAACCAAATCTCACACAGCTTCCAAACAAGCATGCAGAAAATTAAAAATATTGAAAAATTAAATAAATAATACATATGTACATTGAATTTCGCTTATGAATTTTTATTAAATTTGTTTCAATGAGAGCTCCGCATTAGAAAAAGCCAAAAGGTAATCTCGCAATGGATTTTAGAAAACGTATACCTATTATACAAAGCAAAATTAGTTTGTAAAATAGTTATAATGTTTTCCAAAATCCACTGATCTTTAACGAGGCGTAAATATTATATCAATCGCAATTGATTCTCATCTTTTATAGGTTCCCCATTTGAGATTTGCATATGTTTAGTTACACGAAATTGTACTTATCTATAGGTGGTAATATTGGGAAATATTTAGTTGGACGAAATTGAGCAGTCAGTTCATGGAAATATAATTCGCTTGCATTAAACAAACACAATTTCAAATAGAAGATTGTTTTTTTTGGGAAACTGGGTATAAAATAAAACACGTAGACCGTAGTAAATTTGTTTATTGACTTAGGGTGCGGTCAAGAATTTAGCCGCTGCGCAGTTTAATCTGCACAAAAAAATTGAAAAGCAGGCGGAATGCAAAAAATATATTGGCTGCATTTTTATACGACCGGCAGCCTGACTGCAAGTTTGTAAGACATTTTAAGAAATCGTGTTTTTTATTTTATTTCACCAACAATAATGCATAAAATTGAATTTTAAAAAAAAATTTGACTTTCAGATTTTGCATCCGCTTTAATGTGACTACGTAAACTGCGCACCCTAACTTTATTTGCTGCATTTTAATCCGACGGAATGCGCAGCTTTGGCTGCAAATCTTAATTTTTGACCGACTTGCTGCATGAACTGCGCAGCGGCTGAATTCTTGACCGCACGGTTATTTTACGTTCAGCGCTTTTAGATATGCAGATGTTACTTATTTAAGGAATACTCTAGGTGCGCTGGATGCGCCTATTATATAATACCAAACATAAATTCTCTACATAAAAGAGCTAAGCAAAATCTAACACAAATGTCTTTGCAATCCCCATTAACCGCTTATAACACAGAGAGCATTAACAAAATTGTACATTAGATTTATATTTTAATGCGTTTTATAAGAGAAAAAACTGAATTTTTTATAGAATAGTTTAGTGTTGTTGCATAATAGTTATTATCAATATTACGTAGTCATATCGAACTTGTCATTAAGAGAGAATGGCTGAGACGAGAGAATTTTTAAAAACGAAATATTAACTCTAAATTGGCTTCCTTGGAGAAATTAATATTTTATTGATCCAAAATAATTAATTAAATTTTTCCCAAGGTCAAAAACCCATTTACATTCATAATCATTCAAAATCAGAACACAAATAATCATTCTTAACATGTGTATGTGTGCATCTGTTTATATTCATAGAAGGTTTTGATGAAAAATCCAAAAAGCCGACCAAAACCGGGTTTTAATGCACCATAATGGCTTTGTATAAATAAAATTCCTTTTATAAGATACTAATACAAATTCGGTCATTTTGACTTAAATATTTATGAACTAAAATTGACTCGAATTGAATATATTATTCGATAATTTGCGTCCTCAATATGTTTATAATTAATAATTGAAAAATCGTAGAATAAAATCTTTCTGCATTTTCAGGTAGGATGAGAAAAGAAAACCACCATTTTTCACTACTTGTGCAATCAAACAATAACATTTTTCTGTTTACAGGAAAAAAAATTTAAAACAAATCAGGACTGCATTGATTTTTGTACAAACACAGCCCTTCACATGACAATCGCCGTATATAGTAAAGTCATTGAAAAAAAATGCGCGTTGCTACGTTACACTGAAATGTTTGGTTCATTCATAAATAAAGAGTACTTTTTCGCTTTGTTGTTCTTTGAAGAAGTATGAAAAAGGATAGATATATATTAAATAAATGGTATGATCTCTTTTCCCCATAATACTCAAATAAATATTATAAAGTAAGCTGTTTTTGATTCGAATACCATGTTAATTTATGAAAGAAACTACTCTTATATCCTTCTCTGTGCTTGTACTACTTCATAAAAAAGTTTGATACAAATATGGTTTCACTTCAACCGAAGGTTAAAAGCTTAAAAAAAAACAATGAGCGAGTTCACCCTCAACTCGCAAAATATTTATGTGAAAACTTTTATGTCTACATATCTCTGAATGATTTCAAGTTATTTCGATGAGGCTGAGAAACCCTTGCATAAAGACGGCTGTTGCTCGCTCAGTATTTAAACTAAGTTACATTTTTGGTTCAAAAAGTCAATAAGTTATTCTGTGTTGAATTTGGAGGACGAACCTTACTGACATTAATTAAGCATGAGAAAAGTACAGTTCTGTTAAGTTAATCACCTAAACCTGCCAAGTACGCTTTAAAATATACCATTACTCACGTACAACAATCTTGTTCAAGATTCAAGTAAATGGTCACGGCAAACTCACTGAACAAAGCAAAATCGCATCGCTTTGTCACTGATCAGTTTAAAATAAATTAAATAGAGCGGTTCTATTTGGGCGCAATGTTGACCGTAAAATCATTGCAATTGCAAAGCCAGTAGCGCGACAGTAGCGAAACAACTTTAAAATTATTATTTTATTATGTATCAATGTATATGTGCAATTTCCACAGCTCGCTTCCGATTTCCATT
Organism: Tipula helvola; assembly: GCA_963556165.1. Classification (NCBI taxonomy): domain Eukaryota; kingdom Metazoa; phylum Arthropoda; class Insecta; order Diptera; family Tipulidae; genus Tipula; species Tipula helvola. The sequence goes on along the minus strand of OY744481.1, from coordinate 299,956,111 downwards.
TAATTATTTTGAGTTACTTACACTAACAAGCAACAAGCATAATTTGTGGTCCTTGTGCTCGTTTGCAATTTTCATTTTCAGAAACACTTGCTGCTGCGGCCATATATAGCAGATATTTTCACAACAAAATAAATTAAAGTAGGCGGTTTTTTTTGTATTTTTTTTTTGTATTCGGCTCACGATATTTTTGAAATGCCGGATGATGTTGTATATTGTATGTGTTTGCGTAGATTTTGCGTTGATTTTACGTTTTATTTATTTTTTGTTGTTGCCGATATTCACACATACATGCAATATTTTTTGTTCGGCACTTTTGTTTCCGTAACCCGATTTTTATACAATTTTTTACTTACTCCTGCCGCTAAAGATGTTTTCACATCAAAAATATTTTACCTGTCCGAATTCTTTGCGTAACGAACGCAATAAAAATCAACAAATTAAAATCGGTGAGGTCAACTTCGGAAAATCTTTTATTAAATCAATTGGGACGTTTGTATTTTCTTTAAGTAAAGCGGACAATTTTTGTAAATATTTTCAAATCAGTTATAATTTGGTGGAATGGTCTTATTATTACTTCGTAGATCGAATATTCCATTTTTAGAAGTTGGAGTCTTCATATATTTGTTTTTTCAATATTGTTGGTTATAATTCAATTTTAACAATAGGTTGAGGATTATTTCCACGACTCTTAAAACTGTATAATTTAGAGATGATACTTCTCTAAACTTAATCAGAGATAAACACAAAATGGTCTTGTTCAAAAAAATTAATGTAGTCTAATGTGTTGTAATATGAAAAATAAATTATTGCCTTGGCTGACTTATGAGTTATGACTATTGGAGTTTAAATAATGATAATCGCATAATCATATACGCGACATTTCATTTACGTTGTTCAACAAATCAACAACAATTTGTTTTAAACGAAAATCGCATTTAATACGTACAAAAACAAATTACATTTATACGTTAAGTGTATAATACCTGTTAATCTTATCAGTAAACTACTACATATTTGTCAATTTGTGAATCACCCGGCCTTTGTTCAAACTAAATATTAATACTACATTTACAATAAATATAAATGATTAAAATAGTGTACTTAAGATTGAAACATCTTACTAAAATAGTAACATTTTTATTTCATCAAAATTATTGTAGCTTTTAAATTTTCAATAGCACTCAACAGAGAATTGATAAGGGAAGACAATTTTGTCAACCTTTTTAAATTTGGCATGTTGAAATATTAACGAAAACATCTCCATTTTAACCAATAAATAGCTGGATGTATTTTTGTATTTAATTTTAATTTCCCTTTTTAGATTTTTGTTGGATAACCGGAAGTTGCCGGAAAAAACCCGGAAATGTTAAAAAAAAATAGTCTTTATGGGATAGTAGCAAATATTATGCAAAGTACATATTTGTTTAAGCCAATAATATGCTCGCCACAATAGACACAATCTCTTCATATTCTATCAGCCAGCTTATCCTTTGTACGACAACAAAATAACTAGAGACGAATGTTATTGGCCAAAGCATACGAGAGAGAATTTAGGTTGTGGCGACTCAAAATATAATTAATTCGAGTCCACACAAAAATTATATGTTCTTTGCAGACCAATCACGGTTTTCCTCATTGTATCCAACTGCATGCACCCTATTAAAAATCATATCTTCATTGATTACCAAAATACAAAATATCCCGTACTCATCCAATAAAATGCAATTCATGATCGAAATATTGGTAAACAGTGATTACCATCATGACTCACGTACACCAACTAGCAACAAGAAATATTTATTTTGTATTTTATTTTATAACCTTAATCAATGAATTATTTCTAGAAATTTGTCGTGTTAATTAGTAAGTGTGCCAGTTGGAGAAAACTGACTGTTTTAAAATGTAAAACATTGTAATTAAAAAAAAAAAAAAATTGCAATTAGACGAAGTACAAAGCTTGAACTCTGACTTTCCTTTTTTTGTTTAAAATATTAAATAAATTTAAAATAAAATTAAAATACAATTTTTTTTTAATTAACCACCAAAAATCATAATGCGAGTGAAATTAAAATAAGTTTTGTAGTTGCTGTGCTTAAACGGGGCCAACCCAAATAGCAACTATAAGGTAAACAATTATTTTATATTATGCAGAAAGTTTAGAAAATTTATTACGATTTAAATTGTTTATTACATTAATTTAGAGTTACAAAGTGGGCATCTTTGTCATAAAAGGCCTGCTCTTTTAAAAGCGAATATATCAAGTTTATTTGATTTGGTTAACTATCAAATTAGTTTAAGGCGGATTCATGGTTAGCTTCGTTCCTTCCTTCTTTCCAAATCGTATTCCTTGAAAATGACGTTATTTTTCGTTCGTGTTCCTTTGCCAATCGATTTGACTTTACTGTAATCATTTAGAGCAGTTCAAAATCCGATTTACACTGATTCGGCCAATTTGGGGATGATTACATCCGATGTTTTGTTCGCCATCCACTTATCAATTTTTAAAAATTTTCCATTACCGCTCAGGCAATATAGTTACTTGTTGAAATATATCAGTATCATGCCTGTTGTATCTCGCGTGTATTGTATTGCATGTGGCTTTTTTACTAATCTATAATTTTTTTAGAATACTATTAGCGGTTGGCATGAGCTTACACATAAATAGCCCCTTTTGTCCTGTAAAACTGAAGCCTTTGGCACTTCCCAGCCATGATAAAAAAAAGTCATTAAGTTTATTTCTGGGTAACAACCATCACAATTTCTGTCCAAAATCCACTAATGAAAGAACTAACATGATAGGTGAGAAAACTACCAAAAAATGATTACACTATTCGGTCAACATAATAAAAAATTGTGAATGTAGGGGAGTATTTTTCAAATAAATGTCAAAATTGGTACTAAAAAGTATGTATCAAAGTTTCGGACACAGTCTTAATCAGAAATTATGAATAATAATGAAATCATGAATTTCAAAACTCTAGAATACCAAAAAATAATTAGCTTCACTTTAAGAGATTTTTAAAATATGACGAAATTTTAAATTACAATAAAGAAATATTTATTAATTTTCTTATCAAAATTTCTAGTTTTGACGATTAAGTTATTTTTATAACGTTTTTATTAACTCGCTTTCTTGTCTGTCTGTTTGTCTGTTCGGTACAAATTTTGCAAACGATTTTAAACTAACTTTCCGATGAGCTAGAGACTTGAAACTTTAAACATAGCTCAGAACTGGATGACAATGCAATATTCAATAGTTTGCGATATATTTCGACTCCAGGTGGTGCTGTAAATAGCGTTTTTCGAGATCGTTACAATAAACCGACGTCATACAGTATGCTGTTTTTTTATGCATACAAAATTATAGTATGGAAAAATTTATAGGGTATTTGAACGAAGACCTGATAAAAATTCAGAAGAAAACACTTCGATCAATAAACCAATGTTTTTGATTTTTTCACGAACGTGATTTAGACGGACGAATATTTCGAATATTTCGTGTAGCATCCGAATACATGAATACAAAATAACCGAGTACTAGAAAATGCATCAGCACCCTTGTTGGCAACACTAAAAAAGCAGAAAATAAATTAAATAAAAAAAACTTTTTAATATATCACGTTTTTAAAATGGACTAAAAAGAAGAAAATAATTGTTCCTTGCCTCACAGTACAGAAAATTCTGAGAATTTACGATTGTAAGTTTCCAGCAACTATGAGAATATTTGGAAAATTTAAAACGAAAAACGTGGAGCGCATATAATGGTATAATACAGTTCTTATGGCTACATAATACATAATTACATACTAAAGAAAGCTAACTATGGTATTAAAATAATTATAGTTAACATCACTTGTCAGGGAGCATAATTAAATTGTTAATGAACCATGTATCAAAACTTCGTTAGATGCGCTCCACGTTTTTCATTTTAAATTTTCCAAATATTCTCATAGTTACTGTGAGGCAAGGAAAAGGCTATTTTCATTTTATTATTATTATTTAATGTAAATAGCACCCTCTTACCCAATTAATTATTGATTTATTTATAATTTTTTAATTAACTTACTTTGACTTGTTATTACATTTTAAACTTAAACTTAATCTCACCAAGTTTATTTGAACACTATATACCATTAACTTAAAACAACTATCTATGTATATCATTTACCTGTAAGAATTTCCATTATATATCTGGAAAAAATTCCAAGCTAAGCGGAAGCATAAATCGCGGAAATTACAGAAAAATGTTATATTGATGAATATGCTTGTTTTAAGATTTTACAACTTTAAATGGCCTTGACAAATATTTATAATTATGCGCTTATTGTTTGTAATGTAATATTATGTAAACGCGACTTACTTATTATAAATTAACCTTCAAAGTTGTATGACCGCGGAAATTAGCTTATTATAAATTAAATTTAATGAATAAGGAGTGTTTCACAACAAGGCCACAAAATTAGAAACAATGATAAACTAGAATACTGGATATTTTTCAACTGTAATTTTAAGTTTTTTTATTTTATTGGAGATTTGAAAAAAGTTTTGAAGCGGACGAATCGAAGGTTAGTTTGTTTGAGTCAGAAGGCAAGATGTATGTGACACACTCGAAAAATATAGAACTGGATCCCAAATTCATTATTAAGACCATAAAACACGGAGGTGGGAATATTATAGCTTGGGACCATTTTCCTGGTGCGGCATTGGGCCAATATTTAATCGAAATAAAAGTTTCAGGAATTCAGACAAGCTGTTCCGTCATATGGAAAAATCAAGAAAACACCCTACTGCCCATATTCTTGAAAATCACCTGAAAAAAGCCATCGGTAACTTTAATGTCATTTCAATTAAAAATTTTAATTGCCGGCCGAGTGTCGCATTGTCGAACATTCGAACACTGGCTACCAAGCCAGTCTTTTGAGACTCTGTAAAGCAGTTCTCAATTATCAGCCCACTAATGGAGTATAAAAATTAGGGGGCCCAAAATTCAAGGGCCGTAGGCACGTCCCTAGTGTTATTACGAAAGAAAAATGAAGATATGCCTCATTTTCGAGGAATCTTGATTGAGGCAGGCTAGCTTGCACGAATTTGATTAAGAGCCAATAACGGCCATTATCAGAGATTTGGACTCAAGTTGTGATAGTTCACGAAATAGCTGATTAAATTCCCATCCATCAAACTATGAAGGTATTCCCTAACTAGAGAAATAAATGTGCTTCGAATTTTAAAGTTCTAATTGCAGTTTCCCCTATCCCCCGAAATAAATTTATTTCAAATTTTAATCTTCAAATCGCAATTTTCGCATTAATACTAAAGGGGCATTTATTTAGTTAATAAACTAGCTGATTAAATTCTTTGTACGCCGACCCTAAATAATATTCGCTTCCAGAAATAATTATTATTCGAATGAATCTTTTCGATTTTGTAATAAAACTACATTTTTAGTCCTAAATATTTTAATAGGAATCCAACTTTTTGCCAATTGGAATGCAATTTAACCGTGTGAAACTAACCCATATAACAAATGGGAATTTTGGGAAAAATTTCACACCCATGAAATAGTATAACCCTGCGATTACAGCTGTCAAATCATTTGTATAACAGTGGATCACCTTTGAAATCTCATAATTTATAAAATATGCAACATTCCGTTCCGCAATTTAATTTGAATTTAAAAACAAAACAATTGATGATCTATTTTTAAAATTTATATTTAAAATATTTATATTTTTAATTGTTTATACCAAAAGCGAGTGACGAATTTTTTTCTATTAATTAGAAATAAATATCTGGTACCAGTATATTGAATCGATTTCTTTATATATAAATGATCTCAATCAGTTGTGACAAACTGAGTGATGGGGGTGTTAGTTTACGCAAGTTGTGTATGTTTTTATAATATGCCCTCATCATAAACATACAATTTAATAAAATTCTAAATTCTTTCAGTAAAATTAGCGCGGGAAAATAATTTGTGTACAGTTTTTTGTATGTAACTTAATTTACGTTAAGTACTTAATTACGATTTTAGCCTTCTCGTCTTTGATTGATATTAATTTACTCAAATTAATTTATTTACATTTTTTGTTTTTGTTTGTTTGTTGTTTATCTTCAAATGGATTGTAATCAATTAAGAACATAGTAGTAGTGATGTTGTCGATACACGATACATTTGCAATAAAATTATTTATCGTATTATTTTTGAAAGATGATGTGCTGAGTATCAACAGCTATCAAATTCCAAGATAAACATTTTTTTTGTTTCGATGGTAATATGATCTTTAAAAATTTGTGTATACGATTTTTGTAAAATAAGATTGGTGTTGTAGGGTTATAGATTTGTGTAAGGAAGAGATTCATTAAATTTCAATTATAGATTTTTTGTTTTTTTTGATTTATTACGCTTAAGAACCAGTTCTAGGCTAAATTCTTGACCTGTCTGTTGTACACTTTTTTTTTTTAATACCCTTGTGTTAATTTATATTTCGCAATCATGTTTTAATACGTTTTAAATTTTTAGTAGTTTTCAACAAACATTGATTCTTCTAAAAATGATTTAACAATGTCTAATTATACATAGTTTGATCATTTTATTTAATTGACTTAACTCTAAACTTTATGCGTCAACTGACATAGGTGTACGTCAAAATTAATTTAGGTGTTACTCATCGAAAATGTTAAAGTGATTTGGATTTATTTTTGTTATATACATAACACATTTGTACAGATTATTTGATTTATACTGCAGATGTTTTGTTGGTGAGTTTTTGCTTTATATCCTAATTAAAATTACCAAATGTTATTTTGTCATTAAAATCAAAAAGTAGCCGCCGCCCTCAAACACGAATCACAGTATTAAATTACATACAAATTTATTAATAACCCTCTATTGTACGGTTGTATATATATATATATACCAACAAATGTTACAATATTTTCAATGCATTTATGTACTATTGCCAAAAAAGAGAGGAGATTTCAATCAAAAACACATTTTAACAAATAATTCAAATTTTTTAATTAAAGTGTACTGATTCAGCATTGATTTAATTTGAATAATGGTAAACAACAAAATATATTCCAAAAAAAAAAAAATATTTTTATCATATTTATCCCCTGTTCGTCTCAAATATATTAATTACTGAAATTGTTGTAATTGGCGGCGAAATGGGGTAGAGCATTTTTTCCCCCGCTGTTGTTCAATTTTGCTGAAACAAACATTTCTAATAATATACCTAATGCTTATTGTTCCGTCTTAAAAATGAGAAATATTTTTTGTTTTGACATTTTAATTAAAATAAATAATAATTTATATTATTCACCGAAACAAGGTAACCCCCCAAAACAATTTTCAAATTTTCACAGATGTCATAAAATAAATAAATATTTACATACTTATTTGGGGAAATAATTTTTACCTTTCCAGTTTTTTTTTAAACATTTATTTGACATTTTTTTTTTGTTTTTAAATGCTAGATTATTAATTTAAAAACAACAATGCGAAAATAAATTTAAAAATATAATTTTAATTTATAAAAATTTTGTCGGAAAATTTTACACATATTATTCCCTTTGTGTGTGTATACTTATGTTTTATTGTACATCATTTGTGATATGTACTTTCATTTTTTATTGAGTATGTATTTTATATTTTTATCAAATTAATACCTAATTGGGCAGAAACAATTAGACAATTACAATAAAGCCATGTCAAAGTTCATTACTCAATTCCCGGTAAATGTTAACATTTGTTATGGTATTTACGCGTATAGGTGTTGGAATTCTTTCAATTTTGTTGTTTAGATTTTCACAATTATAAGGTGGCAGACAGTTAAGGCTTAATTACCACTTTCTACTTTTAACGAAACATGTTAATGACTTGAATAATAAATCGTCTTTTGATAAACACTAACAATGGGTGCTAACTGGCTAAAATGATTAAAATGAAATGAATAAGCAATTTTCATCTTCAGGAAAACGATAAAATTATCCAAAATTTTTGTCTCTTATAAATAAGGTAAAAATTTAAAATAATTTAGTTATAATGATAGTGAATCAACAAAGATAAGAAAAACATAATCAATTTGGAATAATCAGTAAATTTGTTGGAATACTATATACATTAAATGTTATGAAAGTAAAGTAAAATAGGAGATTATTGCTCGATTGATTGATTGATATAGTTGTACGATAGATGTTGAAATACTGTTGTAAAGTTTACTATACAGAGTACGGATCAAATAAAACACGGCTTGAACATAGAAACACGGTACTTGAACATAATGTAGAAATTTAAATTTAAATGTTCTAAAAAACAACTTTTTTTTATTTCGTTTAAAATATTAGATATTTTTATAATTAATGCTCATATGTATGTATCAATACTTATGCAAATTTTTAGAATTAAAAATTTTATAGAATTTATAAAATATTTAGAATTTATAGTAATTAAATCAATTTGTTTAATATAAAAATTCTCTAAACGCTATAAATTATATTAATCCTACAGTAAATTCTACAAATTTTATAAAGTCTAATTCTATAAATTCTATAAATTCTTAAATTTGATGAATTTTATAAATTCTATTAACTCTATAAACTCTACAAATTCTATCAAATTTATAAATTCTATGAATAATATAAATTCTTTAAATTTTGTAGATTCTTTGAGTTCTAGTAATTGTATTAAGTGTATCTGTTTTATAAATCTACAAACTCAAATTTTACTTGCTTTATAAATACAACAATTCCGCCAAATCCTATAAAGTTTAGCAATTTTATAAATTCAATAATTTCTATAAATTGTATAAATTAATAAATTCTATAAACCCTCTCAATTTTGCGAATTCTATAAATTCTATGAATAGAGTTTAAAACTTCAGTAATTGCTTCAAATTCTACAAATCTCAAATGCCTTTGTTCTTAAAAATTCCGTAAATTTGATAAATTCTATAAATCTTAAAAATCCAATAAATTGTCGAAGGCCAGATCTACAAAGTCTATAAATATTATAAATTTTAATATTTTTATAAGCTCTATAAATTTTATGAATTTTATTAATTCCATTAATTCTATAAGTTGCAGAAATTCTTTAAATTTTAAATTCTATGGGTCCTATAAAATGATTTAAGCCAGTCACTTCTATAAATTCTACAAACCGGATTTAAAAATTTCGATAAATCGAATAATAATTCTATAAATTCAGTAATTAATTTCTATAAATTTTATAAATGCTACGAATAATTCTATAAATTTTATGAATAAAGTTTTAGAATTCTGTAAGTGCTTTAAATTCGATAAATCTCATAAATTCTTCAATTCTTAAAAATCCGTAAATTTATTTATAAATCTTAAAAATCCCATAATTTCTCTAAATTTTATAAATTCTTCAATTTTAATAATTCGTTAATTAATTTCCATAAATTTTATAAATTCAATATATTCTTCGAATAATTCTGTAAATTCTAGGAATAATGTTTTAGAATTCAGTAAGTGCTTTAAATTCGATAAATCTCATAAATTCTTCAATTCTTAAAAATTCCGTAAATTTGATAATTTATATTTATAAATCTTAAAAATCCAATAATTTCTCTAAATTTTATAAATTCTCCAAATTTAATAATTCGTTAATTAATTTCCATAAATTTTATAAATTCAATATTCTTCGAATAATTCTATATTACTACGAATGAAGTTTAAAAATTATTTAATTTATTTATAAATCTTAAAAATCCCATAATTTCTCTAAACTTTATGTACTCTAAATTTAATAATTCATTAATTAATTTCTATAAATGTTATAAATTTTATAAATGCTACGAATAATTCTATAAATTTTATGAATAAAACTTAAAACTTCAGTAAGTGCTTTTCCAATAATTTCTTTAAATTTTACAAATTCTCTAATTTTAATAACTCATTAATTAATTTCTATAAATTTTATAAATTCTCTAAATTTAATAATTCGTTAATTAATTTCCATAAATTTTTAAATTCAATATATTCTTCGAATAATTCTATAAATTCTATGAATAAAGTTTAAAACTTCAGTAAGTGCTCTAAATTCGATAAATCTCATAAATTCTACAATTCTTAAAAATTTTCGTAAATTTGATAATTTATAATATTTATAAATCTTAAAAATCCAATAATTTCTCTAAATTTTATAAATTCTCCAAATTTAGTCATTCGTTAATTAATTTTCATAAATTTTATAAAGTCAATATTCTTCGAATAATTCTATAAATACTACGAATAAAGTTGAAAATTCAGTATGTGCTCTAAATTCGATAAATTTCATAAATTCTTCAATTCTTAAAAATTCCGTAAATTTCATAATTTATATTTATAAATCTTAAAAATCCAATAATTTCTCTAAATTTTACAAATTCTCTAAATTTAATAATTCATTAATTAATTTCTATAAATTTTATAAATTCAATATATTCTTCGAATAATTCTATAAATTCTATGAATAAAGTTTAAAATTTCAGTAAGTGCTGTAAATTCGATAAATCTCATAAATTCTTCAATTCTTAAAAATTCCGTAAATTTCATAATTTATATTTATAAATCTTAAAAATCCAATAATTTCTCTAAATTTTATAAATTCTCCAAATTTAATAATTCATTAATTAATTTCCATAAATTTTATAAATTCAATATTCTTCGAATAATTCTATAAATTCTATGAATAAAGTTGAAAAATTCAGTATGTGCTCTAAATTCGATAAATCTCATAAATTTTTCAATTCTTAAAAATTCCATAAATTTAATAATTTATATTTATAAATCTTAAAAATTCAATAATTTCTCTAAATTTTAGATATTCTCTTAATTTAATAATTCATTAATTAATTTCTATAAATTTTATAAATTGTATAAATGCTACGAATAATTCTATAAATTTTATGAATAAAATTTTAAATTTCAGTAAGTGCTTTAAATTCGATAAATCTCATAAATTCTTCAATTCTTAAAAATTCCGTAAATTTGATAATTTATATTTATAAATCTTAAAAATCCAATAATTTAATAATTCATTAATTAATTTTTATAAATTTTATAAATTCAATATATTCTTCGAATAATTCTATAAATTCTATGAAGAAAGTATAAAAATTCGGTAAGCGCTTTAAATTCGATAAATCTCATAAATTCTTCAATTCTTAAAAATTCCGTAAATTTCTGAAAATTTCTATAATTTCTCTAAATTTTATATATTTTCTAAATTTAATAATTCATTAAATAATTTCTATAAATTTTATAAATTGTATTAATGCTACGAATAATTCTATAAATTTTATGAATAAAATTTAAAATTTCGGTAAGTGCTTTAAATTCGATAAATCTCATAAAATCTTCAATTCTTAAAATTTCCATAAATTTGATAATTTATATTTATAAATCTTAAAAATACAATAATTTCTCTAAATTTTACAAATTCTCTAAATTTAATAATTCATTAATTAATTTCTATAAATTTTATAAATTCAATATATTCTTCGAATAATTCTATAAATTCTATGAATAAAGTTTAAAACTTCAGTAAGTGCTTTAAATTCGATAAATCTCATAAATTCTTCAATTCTTAAAAATTCCGTAAATTTAATAATTTATATTTATAAATCTTAAAAATCCAATAATTTAATAATTCATTAATTAATTTTTATAAATTTTATAAATTCAATATATTCTTCGAATAATTCTATAAATTCTATAAAGAAAGTTTAAAAATTCGGTAAGCGCTTTAAATTCGATAAATCTCATAAATTCTTCAATTCTTAAAATTTCCGTAAATTTGATAATTTATATTTATAAATCTTAAAAATCCAATAATTTCTCTAAATTTTACAAATTCTCTAAATTTAATAATTCGTTAATTAATTTCTATAAATTTTATAAATTCAATATATTCTTCGAATAATTCTATAAATTCTATGAATAAAGTTTAAAACTTCAGTAAGTGCTTTAAATTCGATAAATCTCATAAATTCTTCAATTCTTAAAAATTCCGTAAATTTAATAATTTATATTTATAAATCTTAAAAATCCAATAATTTAATAATTCATTAATTAATTTTTATAAATGCAATATATTCTTCGAATAATTCTATAAATTCTATAAAGAAAGTTTAAAAATTCGGTAAGCGCTTTAAATTCGATAAATCTCATTAATTCTTCAATTCTTAAAAATTCCGTAAATTTCTGAAAATTTCTATAATTTCTCTAAATTTTATATATTTTCTAAATTTAATAATTCATTAATTAATTTCTATAAATTTTATAAATTGTATAAATGCTACGAATAATTCTATAAATTTTATGAATAAAATTTAAAATTTCGGTAAGTGCTTTAAATTCGATAAATCTCATAAATTCTTCAATTCCCAAAATTTCCATAAATTTGATAATTTATATTTATAAATCTTAAAAATACAATAATTTCTCTAAATTTTACAAATTCTCTAAATTTAATAATTCATTAATTAATTTCTACAAATTTTATAAATTCAATATATTCTTCGAATAATTCTATAAATTCTATGAATAAAGTTTAAAACTTCAGTAAGTGCTTTAAATTCGATAAATCTCATAAATTCTTCAATTCTTAAAAATTCCGTAAATTTGATAATTTACATTTATAAATCTTAAAAATCCAATAATTTAATAATTCATTAATTAATTTTTATAAATTTTATAAATTTAATATATTCTTGGAATAATTCTATAAATTCTATGAAGAAAGTTTAAAAATTCGGTAAGCGTTTTAAATTCGATAAATCTCATAAATTCTTCAATTCTTAAAATTTCCGTAAATTTGATAATTTATATTTATAAATCTTAAAAATCCAATAATCTCTAAATTTTACAAATTCTCTAATTTAATAATTCATTAATTAATTTCTATAAATTTTATAAATTCAATATTCTTCGAATAATTCTATAAATTCTACGAATAAAGTTGAAAAATTCAGTAAGTGCTCTAAATTCGATAAATTTCATAAATTCTACAATTCTTAAAATTCCATAAATTTAATAATTTATATTTATAAATCTTAAAAATTCAATAATTTCTCTAAATTTTAGATATTCTCTAAATTTAATAATTCATTACTTAATTTCTATAAATTTTATAAATTATATAAATGCTACGAATAATTCTATAAATTTTATGAATGAAATTTAAAATTTTAGTAAGTGTGCTGTATATTCGATAAATCTCATAAATTCTTCAATTCTTAAAAGTTTCCGTAAATTTTATAATTTATAATATTTATAAATCTTAAAAATCCAATAATTTCTCTAAATTTTACAAATTCTCTAAATTTAATAATTCATTAATTAATTTCTATAAATTTTATAAATTCAATATATTCTTCGAATAATTCTATAAATTCTATGAATAAAGTTTAAAACTTCAGTAAGTGCTCTAAATTCGATAAATCTCATAAATTCTTCAATTCTTAAAAATTCCGTAAATTTCATAATTTATATTTATAAATCTTAAAAATCCAATAATTTCTCTAAATTTTATAAATTCTCCAAATTTAATAATTCGTTAATTAATTTCCATAAATTTTATAAATTCAATATTCTTCGAATAATTCTATAAATACTACGAATAAAGTTGAAAAATTCAGTAAGTGCTCTAAATTCGATAAATCTCATAAATTCTTCAATTCTTAAAAATTCCGTAAATTTCTGAAAATTTCTATAATTTCTCTAAATTTTATATATTTTCTAAATTTAATAATTCATTAATTAATTTCTATAAATTTTATAAATTGTATGAATGCTACGAATAATTCTATAAATTTTATGAATAAAATTTAAAATTTCAGTAAGTGCTTTAAATTCGATAAATCTCATAAATTCTTCAATTCTTAAAAATTCCGTAAATTTGATAATTTATATTTATAAATCTTAAAAATACAATAATTTCTCTAAATTTTACAAATTCTCTAAATTTAATAATTCATTAATTAATTTCTATAAATTTTATAAATTCAATATATTCTTCGAATAATTCTATAAATTTTATGAATAAAATTTAAAATTTCAGTAAGTGCTCTAAATTCGATAAATCTCATAAATTCTTCAATTCTTAAAAATTCCGTAAATTTGATAATTTATATTTATAAATCTTAAAAATCCAATAATTTAATAATTCATTAATTAATTTTTATAAATTTTATAAATTTAATATATTCTTCGAATAATTCTATAAATTCTATGAATAAAGTTTAAAAATTCGGTAAGCGCTTTAAATTCGATAAATCTCATAAATTCTTAAAATTTCCGTAAATTTGATAATTTATATTTATAAATCTTTAAAATCCAATAATTTCTCTAAATTTTACAAATTCTCTAAATTTAATAATTCATTAATTAATTTCTATAAATTTTATAAATTCAATATATTCTTCGAATAATTCTATAAATTCTATGAATAAAGTTTAAAACTTCAGTAAGTGCTCTAAATTCGATAAATCTCATAAATTCTTCAATTCTTAAAAATTCCGTAAATTTGATAATTTATATTTATAAATCTTAAAAATCCAATAATTTCTCTAAATTTTATAAATTCTCCAAATTTAATAATTCGTTAATTAATTTCCATAAATTTTATAAATTCAATATTCTTCGAATAATTCTATAAATACTACGAATAAAGTTGAAAAATTCAGTAAGTGCTCTAAATTCGATAAATCTCATAAATTCTACAATTCTTAAAAATTCCGTAAATTTCTGAAAATTTCTATAATTTCTCTAAATTTTATAAATTCTCTAAATTTAATAATTCGTTAATTAATTTCTCTAAATTTTATAAATTCAATATATTCTTCGAATAATTCTATAAATTCTATGAATAAAGTTTTAAAATTCAGTAAGTGCTTTAAATTCGATAAATCTCATAAATTCTTCAATTCTTAAAAATTCCGTTAATTTGATATAAATTATATAAATCTTAAAAATCCAATAATTTCTCTAAATTTTATAAATTCTCTAAATTTAATAATTCGTTAATTACTTTCTCTAAATTTTATAAATTCAATATATTCTTCGAATCATTCTATAAATGCTATGAATAAAGTTTTAAAATTCAGTAAGTGCTTTAAATGCGATAAATCTCATAAATTCTTCAATTCTTAAAAATTCCATTAATTTGATAAATTCAATAAATCTTAAAAATCCAATGATTTCTCTAAATTTTATAAATTCTCTAAATTTAATAATTCGTTAATTAATTTCTCTAAATTTTATAAATTCAATATATTCTTCGAATAATTCTATAAATGCTATGAATAAAGTTTTAAAATTCAGTAAGTGCTTTAAATTTGATAAATCTCATAAATTCTTCAATTCTTAAAAATTCCGTAAATTTGATAATTTATATTTATAAATCTTAAAAATTCAATAATTTCTCTAAATTTTATAAATTCTCTAAATTTAATAATTCATTAATTAATTTCTATAAATTTTATAAATGCTACGAATAATTCTATAAATTTTATGAATAAAGTTTAAGTGCTTTAAATTCGATAAATCTCATAAATAATTCAATTCTTAAAAATTCCGTTAATTTTATATAAATTATATAAATGTTAAAAATCCAATAATTTCTCTAAATTTTATAAATTCTCTAAATTTAATAATTCGTCAATTAATTTCTCTAAATTTTATAAATTCAATATATTCTTCGAATCATTCTATAAATGCTATGAATAAAGTTTTAAAATTCAGTAAGTGCTTTAAATTCGATAAATCTCATAAATTCTTCAATTCTTAAAAATTCCGTTAATTTGATAAATTAAATAAATCTTAAAAATCCAATAATTTCCCTAAATTTTATAAATTCTCTAAATTTAATAATTCAATAATTAATTTCCATAAATTTTATAAATTCAATATATTCTTCGAATAATTCTATAAATTCTATGAATAAAGTTTAAAAATTCAGTAAGTGCTCTAAATTCGATAAATCTCATAAATTCTACAATTCTTAAAAATTCCGTAAATTTGATAATTTATATTTATAAATCTTAAAAATCCAATAATTTCTCTAAATTTTATAAATTCTCTAAATTTAATAATTCATTAATTAATTTCTATAAATTTTATAAATGCTACGAATAATTCTATAAATTTTATGAATAAAGTTTAAGTGCTTTAAATTCGATAAATCTCATAAATTCTTCAATTCTTAAAAATTCCGTTAATTTTATATAAATTATATAAATCTTAAAAATCCAATAATTTCTCTAAATTTTATAAATTCTCTAAATTTAATAATTCGTTAATTAATTTCTCTAAATTTTATAAATTCAATATATTCTTCGAATAATTCTATAAATTCTATGAATAAAGTTTTAAAATTCAGTAAGTGCTTTAAATTCGATAAATCTCATAAATTCTTCAATTCTTAAAAATTTCCGTAAATTTGATAATTTATATTTATAAATCTTAAAAATCCAATAATTTCTCTAAATTTTATAAATTCTCTAAATTTAATAATTCGTTAATTAATTTCTCTAAATTTTATAAATTCAATATATTCTTCGAATAATTCTATAAATTCTATGAATAAAGTTTTAAAATTCATTAAGTGCTTTAAATTCGATAAATCTCATAGATTCTTCAATTCTTAAAAATTCCGTAAATTTGATAATTTATATTTATAAATCTTGAAAACCCAATAATTTCTCTAAATTTTATAAATTCTCTAAATTTAATAATTCGTTAATTAATTTCTATAAATTTTATAATTTCAATATATTCTTCGAATAATTCTATAAATTCTATGAATGAAGTTTTAAAATTCAGTAAGTGCTTTAAATGCGGTAAATCTCATAAATTCTTCAATTCTTAAAAATTCCGATAATTTGATAAATTAAATAAATCTTAAAAATCCAACAATTTTTCTAAATTTTCTAAATTTTCTAAATTTAATGATTCGTTAATTAATTTCTATAAATTTTATAAATTCAATATATTCTTCGAATAATTCTATAAATTCTATGAATAAAGTTTTAAAATTCAGTAAGTGCTTTATATTCGGTAAATCTCATTAATTCTTAAAAATTCCATAAATTTGATGAATTATATGAATCTTTAAAATCCAATAATTTCTCTAAATTTTATAAATTCTCTAAATTTAATAATTCATTAATTAATTTCTATAAATTTTATAAATTCAATATATTTCGAATATTTCTATAAATTCTATGAAAAAAGTTTTAAAATTCAGTAAGTGCTTTAAATTCGATAAATCTCATAAATTCTTCAATTCTTAAAAATTCCGTTAATTTGATATAAATTATATAAATCTTAAAAATCCAATAATTTCTCTAAATTTTACAAATTCTCTAAATTTAATAATTCGTTAATTAATTTCTATAAATTTTATAAATTCAATATATTCTTCGAATAATTCTATAAATTCTATGAATAAAGTTTTAAACTTCAGTAAGTGCTTTAAATTCGATAAATCTCATAAATTCTTCAATTCTTAAAAATTCAGTAAATTTGATAATTTATATTTATAAATCTTAAAAATCCAATAATTTCTCTAAATTTTATAAATTCTCTAAATTTAATAATTCGTTAATTAATTTCAATAAATTTTATAAATTCAATATATTTCGAATAATTCTATAAATTCTATGAATATAGTTTTAAAATTCAGTAAGTGCTTTAAATGCGATAAATCTCATAAATTCTTCAATTCTTAAAAATTCCGTAAATTTGATAATTTATATTTATAAATCTTAAAAATCCAATAATTTCTCTAAATTTTATAAATTCTCCAAATTTAATAATTCGTTAATTAATTTCCATAAATTTTATAAATTCAATATTCTTCGAATAATTCTATAAATACTACGAATAAAGTTGAAAATTTCAGTAAGTGCTTTAAATTCGATAAATCTCATAAATTCTTCAATTCTTAAAAATTTCCGTAAATTTGATAATTTATATTTATAAATTTTAAAAACCCAATAATTTCTCTAAATTTTATAAATTCTCTAAATTTAATAATTCGTTAATTAATTTCCATAAATTTTATAAATTCAATATTCTTCGAATAATTCTATAAATACTACGAATAAAGTTGAAAAATTCAGTAAGTGCTCTAAATTCGATAAATTTCATAAATTCTACAATTCTTAAAAATTCCATAAATTTAATAATTTATATTTATAAATCTTAAAATTCAATAATTTCTCTAAATTTTAGATATTCTCTAAATTTAATAATTCGTTAATTAATTTCTATAAATTTTATAAATTGTATAAATGCTACGAATAATTCTATAAATTTTATGAATAAAATTTAAAATTTCAGTAAGTGCTTTAAATTCGATAAATCTCATAAATTCTTCAATTCTTAAAAATTCCGTTAATTTGATAATTTCTATTTTAAAATCTTAAAAATCCAATAATTTCTCTAAATTTTACAAATTCTCTAAATTTAATAATTCATTAATTAATTTCTATAAATTTTATAGACTCAATATATTCTTCGAATAATTCTATAAATTCTATGAATTAAGTTTTAAAATTCAGTATTTAGTAGTAAGTTCTTTTAATTCTGCAAATCTCATAAATTCTTTAATTCTTAAAAATTTAAATGTGATAAATTCTATAAATTTTATAATTTCTTCAAGGACTGTAGTTATATAAATTTTAGTATGTTTATAAAACCTATAAATTTTTTAATTCTATAAAATCTCGACAAATTCTATAAATTTTAAATATTCTTTATATTTTATAAATTCAATGGGCTCTATAAATTCTACAAACTCAAATTTGACTTATTTTAAAAATTCTATTATTTCTATAAATCAATAAATTCTTTGAATTCTATACTATACATAAATCGAATAAATTCTGTAAATCCTATAAATTTTATTATTTCTGCGAATTCTGTAATGTCTAAAAATTCAGTAGGTTAGGTTAAGCTAGCTATAATGGCACATAATGTTTCCCCTTCACCCTTACTGGAACCATTTAGAGCTATTTTGGTAGCGTAGAATATCGCGCTCTTTACTGTTTTCCAGACCCGCCAGGTTGTCCATCTTGAGCTTACCTAAGTATTTGTACTGCTAGTTAGTACTTCTGCGTGCTAATGCCGGGTATGAGCAGGGGGATGTGAACCATAGTCCTTTTCTCCTCCACGTCCAAACAACTTCTACAGGAGTTATTTGCCTTTAAATCCAGCCTTCTTGCATTCCCTCCAAAAAGGCAATATGGCTTGAATATTCTTACAACCGTTCGTAATTCACGAGCACGAGAGCTTAATGGTCTGGTGCGCCCCAAGTCTATTTTTGGCATTACTTGTTTTTCATCATTACAAGTGAGGCTGTCAGTAAAACCTTTCCAGTTTATGCGCTCTTATAGGACTCCCCAGACATTCTCTTTCCGATTGCATCAGGTGAAAAATTTAATAAGTTTATAAAATAATTTATAAAATTCATAGATTCAATAAATTTTATGAAGTTTTAAATTCTTTAAATTTTGTAGATTCTATAAGTTCTATAAATTGTTCTAACTGACAGAGTTCTATAAATTTTGCTAACTTAAAATGTTTTTTTATTTTTTTTTTTCCTAAAATTCCCTAATTTTTATAATTACTATAAACTTTTTGAATTCTGCAAAATAAAATAGATGAAATTTTTAAATTTCATTCTTTCAAATTCTTTAAACTTTGTAAATTCAACAATTTTACACAAAATTTATTTTTCTACTCACTAACGTATCGTTTAGTTTAAACATGCTCTTTAACCCTCGAAGAGCACTTCCATCGTCCTAAAATTAAAGTCTTTTTCGAAACGCAGTGACAAGCAATCTTACGTTTTGCTGGTGGCGATGCAAAAACGTTTTTTGTAAACTAAAATTTTGTAGAAACAATTTTGCATCGTCAAAATTTTTCTGTTGATAAAATCATATATTTTTTGTTGAAACAACGTTTCCACGCAGAAGATTCTGGGCCAAAGGACAAGATTATTTAATTGATCAATTATATCATTGGCTTCCGAGCTGGAATTGCTCTCATCAAATTTATAACTGGAACTGAACGACAAGAAAGATTCTGAATTTATTTTTTTGAGCCCGATACCAGAATATATGCGGCTGTAAAAGTTTTAAACATCAGCTTTAACATAAAAACATTATAATTGATATTATGGTTCAATTAAAAAATTGAATCTAATTAGATTCAAAATATTGCACATCTTCGATTCTTTTACTTAACTAGAATATCAATTCCTTTCTGGGAATGTCATTCCAAGCCTTCTAAAATTGGTTAAAAGTTTCAGCACTCCTTTAAGCCAATTTTTAGAAAACCTGTAATTTGATAAACCAATCTCCGCTGCTCATCGTTGGAGGCATGAAATGTCCAAGCTTCAGTTTTAATTGACGTTTCTGAAATAAAGGGTGCATTTAAGTTCACCAGGTGATTCACGTGTCGTCACGCATAGGGATTTTTCTGTTTCTGCCATATTCGGTCGGTAGTTTTCTCAGAACAGGAAAAACGATAACTTTTTATTATTCTTAACAAAATGAAATGGATGATTAACAATTAAATTTACTGTGTCACCGTTATAAAAATACCAGTAGAGGGCAACCTCCTCTACCTAAAAAACATTACTGCTTTCTAAAATCTAGAAGATCAGTGACTTAGGACAGACGTGATGCGTCCCTATATGCATGTTCGCATAAAGTTGGATATTAAAAAATTTCAAATTCAGGCCCAAAGATCGTACCCAAGTGGACATATATCTTGATTAGTAGTAGGTGACCTCCCCTATCTAAAAAATATTATTTCTTTCAAAAGTCTAGAAGATAAGTGACTTAGGGCAAGACGTGTGATGCGTCCCTATATGCAAGTTCTCATAAAGTTGGATATTTAAAAATTTCTAATTCTGGCCTAAAGATCGTACCCAAGTAGACATATATCTTGGTTAGTAGTAGGCGACCTCCCCTATCTAAAAAATATTACTTCTTTCAAAAATCTAGAAGATAAGTGGCCTAGGCTCCTTTGGCATAGATGCGTCACATGCCATGTAAAGTTGTCTGGCGACATGGTTAACTTTATCTTCGGCTGTACTTCCTGGTATACTTATATCTCTGAGCAATTCCAGTAAGAGTTCTTAGTCCAAAGCATTGGGCAACAAGCCTCTTCTTTTCCAGGTTATTGGCTTTAGTTTTGCCTTGCTCTAAGATCCTACTTCAAAAAACACAGGTTGGTGATCACTGTGGGTGTATCGTTCACTGACATGCCACTTGATTTCTTTCATTAGTCGATTACTTGTAAAGGGAATATCAATCACTGATTGGTGACCATTCTTACGGAAGGTGCTGGTGTTCCCTCTGTTGACTAGAATGACGTCCAGTTGGGGAAATGCCTCTAACAGTGTGCTGCTTCTAATATTGGTAATGATAGGATGGTGCCCTTCTGCCTCCGCCACAATTTTTGCGAGCATTGCTTCGTACTCTGACAGTTGTAGACTTAGAGGGGCATAGCAGCTAAAGAAATATATATTTTTGATCCTTGTCAGTGCATATCCGTCCACTTGCCGCACCTTATAGCTTCTTGGAGGATATTCTACGCAAACCCATATTGCGGCCTTTCCTGTACCTTCCGCTATCCATACATCATTTGTGGGTATTTTGAATGGTTCCGACACTTAGGCCACATCTGTTTCTGTTTCTATGGCAACTTGCCCAAGAAGATCTTGAGCTGTATAGTACACATCTACTACTTCCTGCAATGAGCCCTTGATCACCAGTGCAGAGCATGTACTTTGGTTCCTCCTTGCAGGTCTTGGTTTTGTACCCGGTTTCGCCGCATCTTCTTCCAAATTTGTTAAAACTTACATATAGGGACGCAACACGTCTGTGCTAAGTGGCTCATCTTCTAGATTTTGGCAAGTTGTAATATTTTTTAGAAATAGGGGGTCACTCACTAGCCTTAAAAATATATGTCCACTTGGGTACGATCTTTGGGCCAGACTGAGAAATTTTTTAATATTTACAATAATTTTACGCCAACTTACATATAGGGCAGTTAGCAACACGTCTGTCCTAAGTTGCTTTTCTTCTAGATTATCAACATTTACAATTTCATCATTTTAACAGAAAAACTAATCAGTGTCGGTATTGGCGGGAACTGCTTAAAATTGATCAACAGTTTCTTAGAGAATCGCAAACAATATGTTAGACAAAAATCAAACTCGTTACCCTTTCGTAATGTAACATCGGTTGTTCCGCAAGGTTCCAATTTAGGTCCATTGTTTTTTTTTTAAATATATGTTAACGATTTATTCGAACTAAATGTCAATGGAGCTTTGCAAATGTTTGCCGATCTTACGATGAATTACAAGTTCAAATGGAAGATGATTTGGAACTTTTAAAATTTTATTTAGATTAAAATAAGCTTCTACTGCATGCGCAGAAAACCAGTTTCATTATTTTTCAAAATAAACAAATTGATAATATATTTAGAGAAATAAAATATAGTGGTCAAATTATAAAACGAGTAGAATGTGTTTCTTATTTAGGTCTCCATTTGGGCCCAAAATTAAATAATGTTAGTCATATTAATGCCATTCAACACAAAGTACCTCCTTGCATTGCAGTCTTAAAAAAAATTGGCAAATATTTAAATGAGCAAGCTGCCTATTCTATATATTTTAGTGATATTTTGTCGCATATTCTTTATTTAAATACCATTTGGGGTTCTGCTCCTGAGTCATTTATCATGACACTGCAGTATTAAACATTTAAATAGATTCACACGCCGATAAAACAACTAATTTGAATATTCATACTTATTAACCATTTTTAAAATTAATGCAAATTTGATAAAAACGAATTAAGCTACATTACAAAATGTCAATGTCACTAATCGAAATACTAGAAATGCTCTGAACTTCAGATTAAATCCACAAAATAGTTTATTAATAGAGGACAACAATTATTTAATCACCTACCCAATTTAATTAAAGAAGGTTCAATAGCTTCATTTAAAATGTAACTACGTAAAGAAAAATCTTTTTAGTCAATACTTAACGGAGTACAGTTTAAACCATGTACTGTGAACTTGGTTTAACTCACTGATTTAACAATACCATGTAATTTTGTTGAATTATTAATTTTGCTACATATATCCATTTTCAACACTTCGATTATAATAATATCATTAATATTATTATTATTATTATTAAATATTATTATCTTAAATGCTTTTTTACTTTAAATATTTTTTTATTTTATTTATTTTTTACTTTTGTATCATTTTATATGTTCTCTTTATTACTGTAATTTCCAGATTGTAAAATTATTTTTTTTTTTTTTGGAATTAAATAAATTAACTTATAAAAATAAAAAAATGCAAAATACCATAGTATTTTGTTCCAAATTCTTTTCCAACTAAATCACTTTAAATGATATAAGCCACCCTGCTTATTTCATACTTTGGTTGCAAAAATTCTAACTTTAAGCAACAGTATCGATCTATCGTACTACTACGTCTTTCTGCTTTTCGAAGGGATTGCATCAGTACGAGTAACGTTCCCCACCCAAAGCGCCGTCACCTCACCCACGACGCCGCCACCAGTGTGTTTTACATGGATTGTTATTAAAACGACTCATCATATTCATTGCAAAACTTATATCTGGTCTGGATATCTGGAATGCAAATAAAATACTTCCAACGGCTTGTTGATAAGGTACATTTTGCATCTCATTGCAGTCTTCTTGATTTTTCATACGCATCTCACTTGATAATTTTTGATTTGCGTCTAATGGTGTACAGACAGCCTTGCAATCAGTCATATTAAATTTAGCTAAAATTTCTGTAATGTACTGCTCATTAGAGAATATCAAAAAATCATCAACATATACGGCAATTATGATTATTCGGTTCTCCTGAATTTTGAAATAAATACATCGATCGACTGTCGATTTTTGTAATCCAAAGTTTGTTAAAGCGCACCATCCAGTTTAATATTCCATATTCGGCTGGATTGTTTTAGCCGTATAATGATTTTCTAAAACAACACTCTTTTTCGTCCCTTGCGAAATAGTCAGGTTGGATCATATATATCTCCTCTTTCAAATCACATTGGAGGAATGCTGTGACCGCATCCATTAGGTCAATATCTAAATTGTACTTTGCTGCAATTGCCAACAAAAAACATATTGAACTATATCTCACGATAGGTGAATATGTCACCTAGTAGTCTATTCGCTTTTTCTGAGCACAACCTTTAATGACCACTCTAACTTTGTGTTGCACAATTTTACCACTGACATCTCCTTTGCTTTAAAAACCCAATTACAGTAAATTGGTTTTTTATTCGGTGGTAAATCAACTAGTGTCCATTTATGATTTTCGATTAATGAGCTATACTCACTTTTCATAGCAGTTTACTTAAAGCTTCTTCAGTCGTTAACGGGTCATTCATCTCAAATGATATTGCACTGTATGAAACATAATCATTTAAATTTATCGGTTTCGGCACTCTCAATGATCTTCTAACTTCGACATTGTTATCAAGATTCACATCATTCTGTGGAATATAATCATCATTATCAGAGCCATCTTTATCACTTTTTTCTGAGGATCTGACCAAATTATTATTCTCAATAATATACTCATTTGTGAAGTAGTTGTTCTGTCTCTTTTTTCTCCTCTATTCGTCCCCCAGAGAACAAAAATTTGAATTTTGAGAAAAAATGAAAAAAGAAGGAAACGGCAAATAACAGTGGCGTAGAAAGAAACAAGAACCTCTGGGGTGAGAACGAGAACGAAAATTTGAGTTTTAAAGAAAAATGAAAATGCAGAAAACCACCTTGTTCCGAAGGAATTGGCCTAGGTTGATAAAGAATATTTCAGTTGAAAAACAAAGAAAAACAGAAAACGGCAAACCTCCTATTTCAAAGAGCAGTCTCCGAGAAAGATACAAAAAACCACGGGTTGAGAACGGAAATTCGAGTTTTAATGAAACATAGAAAAAACAGAAAACGGCTTACCATCCTGTTTCAAAGAGAAGTGGCATAGAAGCAAAGAAAAAATCACGGGTTTTTCATATTTAGAACATTTTCGCCGGTTTTTGTCAAAATCAAAAAAGAGCAGTTCCAAAATTGGGGTTTCGTCGGGAATCGCTTAATTATTAAATCATTACAGGGAAAAACAAAAGTCAAAACTGCTATAAAATGAAAATATTTTGCCCCTATACAATAAAATTCTTACTGACCAAAATTCGTTCTAAGAAAAACAATATCCAACTGATAGAAAAACGTCATAAAACTCCCAATTCTGTGAAAAATTCCCAAAATTGTGTCTGTAGGATTATTTCAAAGGCCTTCGATTTTCATTATTTTACTTGCGGGAATGAAAAGGGAGAGGGTCAGAATAGTAAATCACTCTTACGCCAGCCACTTTTATTGTTAACTGTAAAGTGGCCAGCTGCATTAGATGGGGCTAAAATATGGTCGGGCGTACTTGGGATTACTAATGTTAATAATATTAAAATCCCTCGTGACTGCTGATCCCATCATGAGATCGACATCAAAGAAGGAAATTATGTGGAGCAGGTTACTCATACTAAAAATCTTCCAATACCAAAGTAGTTTCGAGAAAATTTGCCGAATGGAGCAGACGGATTAATAATCTGAATGGCAAATTACTTTGACGTCTCTCTTGATTACCGTTTTAATAAAATAAATCCTAAAAGATGATAACTGGAACAATTTCTCAGGAAAATGTGGATGTCGGATCTCACAGATATTAATTGCATCAATTATACAGCCACCAAAGATAAGAACATAACCATTAATATGTTCAGGAATAGTTCGGGTATCCATATAAAGAAAATTAGAATTGTTACACCTTTATCGTTTGCATTCTCTATCACAGTTGGGGTTTCTCTATTAATTTGTTTGTGAATAACAAATATTACTAAGAAAGGCCTTCTTGTTGAAATGGAAACATTAGCTTAATATGTTTGAAGATTCTCTTCTTGAAAGAGTCGAACTTTTACTGTGGAACTCTGTCACTAATGATAATAATCTACTGACAGTTCACTTAATCTCAATAAAATCAATAGTCACCAATTCAACGATGAAATACAATAAATCATTCTGCATTTATGTACGATTGCTCGTATATCTAACAAAAATCACAATCATAAATGTCATAATTCCACTGGAAAATATTGTTTGAAACATTCTTTTTAAAGTGAAATTTTTTTGTGCTCGCGATCTCTGAAGAAATGATAAAAGCTTAGAGGTTTTTCGCTGGAATAGAAACCCCTTAGGGAAAATAGAAGGGAATTTTTCATTTTTAATTTCACTTTAATTTATAAAGATTCAAACACGTTGATGCAGGTTAACACAAGAGAATTTGTCACAAGAAACATCTTGAGAAGTGAAGGATATTCAATTTTAATACCTCCACTAAATCCTCATGGTTATTTGACCCCATTCCCGTTACAGCTAAATACATTTTTTTCAGCAGGAACCGGTTTCGTATGGTAATCTGCTAAAATATGATTGATTTTGATTGAAGGCTTCGACAAACTTTTTCACCACAGAGTCTCGTGAGTTGTTCTCTGCCTCGGTGGTAGATAGACCAACGGTGGGCTGTTTCTTTGAGTCCCGGGAAATCGCCCCGCCATGTTACATAAATACGTATCGAGTTATTGACATCATATTTATTGAATCGGCTGCCCAATCAGAATCCTTGCAATTCATTTTCACCACTCTTTGTATAAGTACGTTAACTTGCATTGAATGATCCCTTTAAGGTATCTCAAGATGCGCTATTTGTTATTCATTAATGAATTTTTGATTCACATCAATTGGTGTTTTTGCAGGATTGCTGTCTTCCATCCCAAATCTATCCAACATTTGGTGGATAAAACGACTCTGATTGATTGATATGGATTCTGCGGTTCCATTTCGAGTAATCTCCATACCGAGAACGAACTTGGCTGCTTTAAATACTTAATCTTGAATTCGTCTTGAAGATTCCGTTTTTAATCGTCGACGTATACCGCAATAACTAAAATGCTTCTTACGTTAGCTTGATAATAAATGCATTCATCGACTTAATCCCAGTTTAATAACAACTGCATTTAACTTCTGTTTCGACTGGCCGCCGTAAGTCGGTAGAAAGATTTTTTAAGCGACAAACTTTTTGCGTCCTATCATTGAATTATTGTGGTTAATCCATATACATACTCTCTTCATTTAGTTCGCCCTGCAAAAATCCATTACCGCATTCATCTGGTTACACGGGAAAAAATTATAGGAGACATTTCTATAATTTATAGGAGCCCACAGGATTGTGGCCTAATATAGGAAAGCATTTTACTATAACACATAGTAAATTTAAAGAGATGCGAATACAAATTGTTACCATTAAAATAGTAAAATTTACTATTTTAGTAATAAACGCTTAATATTTAGTAAAGGAAAATATTCATTTCAAGTTAGTATTTATTGCCATAAAATTGGTATTTTCCCCAGCATATTTTTGTAGCGGTTGCAACGTTTAATGGTGTTGGTGCAGCGTGCAGGTCGTCATAGGAAATATATTAGTAGTAATGACATGGAAAAGTAGAAATATCATTTGTCATTATCCCCCACCTATACTTTACCCCAGAGTCAATACAAATATATCGACTCTCAAAAATGAGAAGTGAGTAACCTCCTCGATTTCTCTATGTGGTAGTTTGGTTACCAAACTATAAAAATACAATTTTCGCTTGATACCTTAAGTATCAAGCAGAACGTACTGACTTAGAGAATTATATTCATGAAATAAAAATGACATGAATATGTTTCAGAGAAGGCGAATGCAATTATAAAACAGCTATATTTTGTGGTAAATATTGCTTTTTATATAGTAGTGGTCTCTATTTTAGACACACACACTCTTTCTCGAAGAGAGGATTCAATTTATTTTTAATGATTTTACGTTCAAAATAAAGAGAATCGTATAACACAAAAGAAATTGTATCTTATAGGAATTATTCCTATAATACATTGGATTTGTAGAAATGCATATAGGAAATATTCCTATAAGGCATAATAAATTAGCTCTTATTATAGTAGCGATTCCAATATTGCATTTCATGCTATGCAGAGTGGAAAGTCAGCTATGTACACAGTATGTTTTACGAAAAATATAGTACGGGATGCTATAATTAAATTCCTATAAATATATAGGAAATAAATTAGTAATTTTTTTTCTCCGTGTAATCTGTAATTATGAATATAATTCGCTAAGTCAGTACGTTCTACTTGATACTTAAGGTACCAAGCGAGAATTGTATTTTTATAGTTTTGTGTTTGGTCGTATGAAATCAAACTACCACCAGTGTTACCATTTGGATACAATTGTAACCATTTGGATACAACATTCTATAAATCTTCGAAATGGATACTTGGATACGCAAAAGATCAAAATAGGCCAAAATGGATACATTTTTATATTGGCGGATACAATTGGATACAAATAAAAAATGTCATTTTAAATTTCATAATTTAGGGGAAGTTTGGTCGTAATCCTGAGAAACATTTCATAGTTGTATTAATGAGTTTACCTCATATGTAAAGAGTATAGTTCAGCCGCGGTAGGAAGAATTTTTTTATTTGCGTGTTACTAAAACCAAAAGGACAAATATAGCGCATTCACAATGCAAAAACTTCTCACCACCGACCCACAGGCTTGTATGAATTTCCAACTTAACGAACAAAATTTTTTCTTCATTATGTTGGAAATTCATACAAACCTGCAAGTAAAAATTTTTTTCATTGTGAATGCTCTGAGAATCGACTTTTATAGCAACAATAGATTCAATTATGTATGGCAAAAGAGCTTTTATATGAACTTGAGAAAAACATCGCTAAACTATAATAAGGCAAGCGAAGTATGGACCTGACGCTCTGAACACAATTTAAGTTCTAAATAACGTTTTAATTTTTATGTTAGCAGTATAGTTAAAAATCCGCAATTTTTTAAAATGCGCCGTACTTTGGTAACTGTAAAAGGAATTAGAACAGGAATGAACATTTTGCTCAAAGTAACAACCAAGAATATTTTTTTTACTTTTATCAATTAGCAACAAAAATTAATTAAAAAGCAAAATAATTTTTCAAAATAGTTGCTAGAATAGTTCTATAGGTATAACAATTATCAAATTACCAACCATTGTTTTGTGATGCAGTGATTTTATTTTTTTAACCGAGAAATATATTTTATTAATAAATAAATCGTTTCAAAATAGCAAAACAACTATTTTTATTGAGAAAACGAATTGGATACATTTGGATACATTTTTTTGGTCTATTTGGATACATTTGAATTTTTCCGAGTGGTAACACTGACTACCACATAGAGAAGCTGAGGAGGGTACTCACTTCTCATCTTTGAGAGTCGATACATTTGTATTGACTCTCTGGGGTAAAGTATAGGTGGGGGATAATGACAAATGATATTTCTACTTTTTCATGTCATTACTACTAATATACTTCCTATGACGACCTGCACGCTGCACCAACACCATAAACATTGCAATCGCTACAAAAATATGTCTGGGGAAAATACCAATTTTATGGCAATAAATACTAACTTGAAATGCATATTTTCCTTTACTAAATAGGAAGCCCTTATTACTAAAATAGTACATTTTACTATTTTAATGGTACATTTTACTATTTTTATGGTAAATTTTACTATTTTAATGGTAACAATTTGTATTCGCATATCTTTAAATTAACTATGTGTTATAGTAAAATGCTTTCCTATATTAGGCCACAATCCTGTGGGCTCCTATAAATTATAGAAATGTCTCCTATAATTTTTTTTCCGTGTACATAATAACGAGAACCACCAAATGAATTAATGTTAATTGGGACACACACGTCAGAATGTATCCACTCCAAAACTTGCGATGAACTGGAACAACTGCTTTTGAACGGTTATCTTGACACTTTGTCTTCTAGACAAATTCCGCACACATTTCTTTCAGCAATGGCCAACTTCAAATAATCAGAAAAATCTTTAATTTGTTCAGAATGTCATTTCCAATGTGGCCAAACCGGCAGTGTCATAATAATTGTTCACTTCATCAAATGCATTTTAAAGGAGCCCCACACTTCTTCTCCTCTTCAATTGAAATGTTGAAAGCTCGATGAATGTACATCATCGCTAAACCATTTAGTCGTTCTTCACTTATTGTGTTAATTAAGTACGTCTTCAATAATTTTAACGTCCAAAAATGAGCGCTCTGTTGTAGCTGTTGTAATTGGTAATGTGACAAATATTTCGATTAATTTTCGAAAGCAAGGAAACATATTTTTGTCACAGGACGCGTCCATTCCATTTATTAAGCAAACTGTTAATGCCGAAATATGGTTTCCCCATAACTACAATTCTCCTAAGCCTTTTTTTACAGTACAATTTAAAAGAGGTGCATATTTAATAAATAAAATTATTGCTACTTCTTCACTTTGTTGATCATATCTAGATTCTCTGTTCGGCAAAATGCATTTGAAACTGCAAAACATTTCTTTGTGCTTACTAAACCGATTGTCAATTTAACCCGAAACACAGAGTCCAGAAACGGGATGTAAATTGATATTTTGGAATACTGTTCTGCAGTTTCAGTAACAATGTTACATCGATTTATTTTTTATCCCGGGTGACGAGGAATGCCCATATTGATGTCATGTTCATCACACTCTTTCGATACTTCACTGAAGATACTTGCAAACAAAAACAATTGCTAGCATCATTACGCATATCGGATAAAATACTTTGTTCATTATCAGCCCCTTTAATGGTAGCTGGCTCCATCATAGCCTTGTGTTAAGTATCAATGACCAGCTTAGCAATATTTTCTAATATAATATTTGCTAGTCCCTTGCCAGTAAGGTCAGTAACCGGAACAAACTATTTATTTATATTTATGTTTAGTTCAACTTGTTTATGTTTAAGCATTTCTTTTTGGTATGTGTGAAACATAAATGTCGCCATAAACATAAACATTTAATTTTCGCGCAGATTTTAAAGCACATACAGAATATGTACAGTAAATATTTATTAGTAAAAATTTATTTTCATTTAAAAATATGTTCAAACAATTATTCTAAAACACTATGGGGATAAGAATATTAGTCCGCCAACTCTTCCCTGATTTTTCTTTGTTCATTTAAATGTAATTAGAATTACTATACGGTATTATGCAGCACGTAGTTTTGGCTCGATTTGGAAATCTGACCTGACCAAGTAAAACTCGTTTATTATTCTACAAAGCGCAAAATCATCGCTTCAAATGCATGAGCTCAATCACAAATCATGAAAAACTTTAACCAAAATAACAGATCTTTTCGATTTTTGTCATGTTTACTAGATTTAGAACTAGTACTAAATATAAATCCCGCAACTAGAACACACATTATTGTGGAACGAAATTATTCAGCGAAAAAACGAAATGTAATAAAAATAAAAATTTGGTTTCAATCCAATTCACTTCACAAAACCGGAAGCTAAATACAGAACCAGTAAAAAGTTATGTTTAATTATTTAAATATTGGCCTAACAAAGTAAATTTGTAAAATTTCAAATATAAATTAGATACATATAAATTATCATATTATTCAGATAACAAAAACGTTTTTTTAATTAGGCATACATACTATAGACATAAATCTAAAACATTATTTAAATTCAAAAAATTAATTCAACAAAATTGATTTTTAATGTGGCTTTTTTACTTTATTATACTAATGTGATGAACTTTTTGATAAAAAATAACAAAAACGTAAAACTTAATTTAGTAGCTCAATATTCGATTATTCTATTATCTAATTTCTAATCATTCCGAGCAAGGCTGTAATTTATTAAAAAATCCTTTTCAAATGTTAAAAATTAAAAATCTTCTGATTCCAAAAAAATATATTCAAACCATCAAATAATTACATTTTTAGACTGTTGCCATAGACATTCATACTAGATTTCTCATTTCATTATAACTAAAGGAAAAAAACAAAAGTTCTGATAATTCCAATGTTATCGTTGTGTTGTGTATTTTATAAGGCAATGATTTTAGAATGCGTTGCAAATATAATACGTATATGCAATACACCGATAACATTTGAATGGACAATTTTTATTTATTTTTTGTGTTTTTAGTCAAATGAGAAATCTATTATGATTTTCTATGCTGTTGCCCTTGTCTTGACTGTATAATTAATTGGAGCATAATTTGATTTAACAGTGTAATATTAAGCTCACTCAGTATGCAGCTCGAGTTAAGAGAAATTTTCTATACAAATTTCACGTAAAATCTAGCTAGCTAAATAAAATACTTTTTTTTTTTAGCTGACAATTTCGCTGAAGGGTATGTACCTTTGCGTGAAAAATTTGAGAAAAGATCAGTTGCTTCATTCAAATCTAGATTGCGCCACCATAAATTTTCCAAACATTTTAGGCGCAATTTATCTCACAAGGGCAATAGTTAAACAATAATTATAAAGGTAGAGACAATCTCGACGAAACGCAGATGGAGTTACGCAAGGAACGCAAAAATTAATTTAGTACTGTAAAAATAAAATTTTTGCTGACTAATCTCGACGCACGTTTTTGATATTATAAAAATATTTAAAACTATCTAACATGGCCTAAAACTATTTGATAACCCTTAATACATAATGTTAAATTATTCGATGCAATAAATTCTATTTTGTAAACCTCTTTTGGGTCGATTTAAATTTTGCCTCATAGTATAAAATCTATAAATCCACTAAACATTTAGGTACATATGCCGTTTAATGTGATTGGTGTCACTTCAATTTGTAAACATTTAACTTAACAAAAATGTCTCTCATTTTGTAGTTTTTCACATCACATAGTGACACTTCAATCCGTTCTTGCGTGAAATATTGAAAATAATTTAATTTTAGTACTTGTTCTAATGCGCTCCGTCCGTCAACTTTGTCAATTCGCATATATTTTCATGTAATTTAACTTTTGCGCGATTGCGTTACTGCGCTATAGCGTCGAGACTGTCTGGTAGGTAACGCTTTTGGATTTTGGTTAATTTTATAATCGAAGTAGGCACGAAGTCAAATAATTTATTTTTATATAATGGTGGAAACAGATGTGCGGAATTTTTGACTGTAGTAACGCGCGCTTTTCCGCACTCAAAACACATGTGCCGCTTAAAACTGCGTATTTTTTGCGTTTGTTTTACACGTATTTAATTTTAATACATATACAATTTTTCTTTATACATTTAACCGTATTTTGTCACAAACGAATTAATTTGTATCTTCCATTATGGCAAATGTCAGCAAACGTTTGTTTTCAGTCAACAAACACAAAAAATTGCCCAAAATGAAAATGTAGAAAAATCGTACTAGATTTGGTAGTGCAGCCTACCAATTCGCAGCTAAATTAGAAATAGAGACAACTTGCGGAAAAACGCCTAGTAAGCGAAATACATGTATTTCATTTCATTTAGGCCCGATTGTATGAACGAGGATAAATGATTAATTCTCTGATGTAGCGTAGTTTGCCTTGTATAAAACAATGCAAACTACGCTAAATCAGAGGATTAATCATTTATCCTGTTCATACAATCGGGCCTTAAAGTAGCGTGTTCTAATTTAAACGCAAGCGTTTTTCCGCACTTCTGTTTCCACCATAAATAAGACAGAAGTCAAAATGGCCGACCAACAAGTCGAGTATTTAGATACAGGGCCCGTATTCTTGAAATTCACCCGAAAAAGTCTCCGATAATTTTCTAGTGAAATACGTCATTTCAGTCGAAAATTTAAATTGTTTTATACCAAAGTCACGGGTGACTATTTTCGGGTGAATTTCAAGAATACGGGCCCAGAACAGTTTTAGATTTAGAACAGCAACGGCTGCGCTACTAATAAAAATTATATCCTCTTCGTCACTGGAATCCATTATTTTGTATACGTTTTATAAACTGTTTACCAATTTTGAATAATAAACTAAAAGAAACTTTTTGTCACCCATTGCAAAAATTCTCACTGTCCATGTCATCATGGTAGTTAACGGGTTACTTTGTTGATTTAAATCATAAAAATGCGTTTAAAATAAATCCCTTTTGTGTATCGGTGTATTAATGAAATGTTAAACAGAAATATTTTCAAACATGCTCACTTTTTTTGCTAAAATCGCACTCGTTTTCCATAATGATGTGTGATGTGCACGTAAGTCTCGTCTATATAAATGATTTGATAACCTTTCTCTTGATACTCTGCTATCTGCCTTAGAAACGGCACCTGTTTTAATCGAATTGGTTGCTTTTCCATTAATATACTATAATTGTCGGCTAACTTTTGCCATTTAAAGTCCAACTTCTTTATCTATGCTTACGCTGCTAATCGAACCATTGAAAGATAAATCTTTAATTAAATTTTGGTGTAGAGTTTAAGGGTAATATTAGACTTACTTATTCGTTAAATGGAAATTGTGTATAATTCTTCTGTTAGCTGCAAGATCGAAGTTATCTAGATTGTTCATGGTACTGCGATTTAATTTGGTCCGTTTTCTTGGCGATTGAAATTTCAATAATCGGCTAGATGGTCGGTCATTAGATTGGGCAGTGTCAGCATTTGATGCGGCTTCTACGTCCTGGCTGGTAGTAAACCCAATATTTAAACCTTCATTATTTGTTGCCGTTGATGTCGACGGCCGATTTTTTTCTTCAGTAGCTATAAAATTGAATTACGACATTATTAAAGTTATGATTACATCAAATTATAGTACAAATTATCTGCATATTCATCGTTAGACCGACTATTGTAAGTTTCAATCTAAATATTAAGCTGTTGCTTCAGCTATATGTAAATGCTTCAATTCCGGTTCACCGCAATCTTTTAAGCAAATGAGACCTTCTTATATTTTTCGCAAAAATGTCCACTTGATACACACACACTCAACCAAAACAATTATAGAATAAATATGTAAATAAAAAAAATTTTTGTTGGCTATTTTAGTCAATGATTTTCCGCAAATTTATTCATAAATGTTAATATAATTTTAATTTAGATAACACACGAGCTTTATCACTTTTGATGACATTTAAGGTAATTTAAATTTCATTAACTTGCCCCGAATAAATTTAAACTTAAAATCGAGTTTTTTTTGTTTTTGTTTTGTTTTAACACACAAAATGACATTTCTTTCTAAATATGACTACTTAGTTCGTACCATAAATGAGTTGTTTGCTTTACGTTACATATTTTCCAGTGGTGCTGTTAACATTTTTTATTTTTTTTAATTGTACATGTTATTTTAGCAGTTACCTATAAAATAATGGGAATTTTAAATTTTCCGAATTTTTTTTTTTTTTTTACTATTTCACTGATGGCTGCGCATTTTTCTGCACCTTCTGCTTCATTCGAGGCTTCGAGGGAATTAGCTTTTTGCGTGTAAATACCTTAGTAATATCTTGAGCCAACACGATTGCTGTATCTGGATCACCTCTTGAGCAGTTTCTGCCATGGAGACGAGTCAGAGAGCATGAAACTGCAGGTCTTTGCATCTTATGTGTGTCTTTCCACACAGACTACCCTGTTGCTTCAGCCGCTGTAAAAATGTTGAGACTCTTCATTACGTTCTTTTAATACGGCTATTATACCGGTATGAGTTTCTGACAAAATTTGTCTAAGATAATATTGACGCAAGTGTACATATTTTCTTACAATGTAGGTAATTAAATAAAATAAATGGAAACGAAATATTATATGGATACAAACACAAAAATTTAAATATTTACTTTTAACTAAATCTTAAAATCAAATAACAAAAGATTGTCAAAATTTACACATATTTTAAAACCTGTGTGAATTTTGACAATCTTAGCTTGTCAACTGATTTTATGGTTTATAACTACATATTTAAATTTTTGTGTTGTTTCTCATGCTCCAAGCTAAAAATTGATCTCTATCTATTACTATTTGCATATTCTTATTCGTTGATTAAAGGGGGGTAATTAACTTTTTGTAAATTCTCTGGTCATCGTGTGGAGTTGGATTAAGAAAATTATCTTCTCTACGTTTGATATTTTGGATTAATCGACATGTCCGATTTCAGAACAAAACAGCAAATCCTCTGGTTAATAATATCTCGTCTCTTTCTTCTTTTATGAAATTGCAACTTGTTTCAAAATTCAAAATCAAGGTTGCATTGATTATATTTCTTTATTACATGAGCATTTTAAAGGTAGAATTAAATATTTGACTTTTCAATATCGCTCCAATAAATATTTAATTCTCCAGTTACAATGCTTATGTAAAAAAGAAATATAATCAGGATAGCATTGATTTTGAATTTTGAAACAAGTTGCAATTTCATAAAAGACGAAAGAGACGAAACATTATTTAACTGAAGAATTGCTGTTTTTTGTTCTGAAATCGGGCATAAGGCGTCCAATGGCCATTGTGTTGAATTATCGCCTGGCATCTTCGTGTGCTATGATTACTCCAAAACCGTTTCGGCGCCAGAGTAAGCTGCTTTGTTGTTTGCATTTTTTTTCCTTTTAACCTTTGTCTTCATTAGCGACCACACATTTTCGATGGGATTTTGTCTGAGCTGTGTGACAGAAAATCGAATATTGTTATGTCATTTTTTTCCCTCCAGCTGCTACAGAGACGACTTCGGTGTTTGGGATCGTTATCCTCTTGTAGAATCCAACTGTGATTGTTAGGCTGATGTACTTTTTCAGCCGATTTCAATAAACACTGCATATAACTGGATCTTAACCGGACAAATCCCTTAGAAGAGAACCATCCATAAACATGAACCTTTGTAGGATGTTTAACGGGTCGCTGCAAGATTTGTTCACCTTTTTGTGACTATTCTCTCTTGTAATAACTATTTACAAAGTACAAAGGAGGACATTACTCCAGGACAGGAGAACAGCCTGTTTTCAATATGATTTTCAGTCAATAATTGTTTGATAATGGTACTTCTGCTTTATGTGCTTGCTTCTGTTTGTGTAAACGGATACTCGAACTCATTGTTGAACTAGTTTTTGTTATCCCTCTGTAAGGCTTATTGTTAGATTTATAGTAAACAATACACAAATCATTTTATCGCTCCTTTTAAGCTCATCAGGAGCTGGTATACTGGCTCTATACCGCCGTGGTAAGGCCTGTGCTAATGTACGGGGTGGGCGTTTGGTGGCCAGCTCTGGATAAGGTAACATATAGAGGTATGATGGAGAAGGTGCAAAGAACGGCCAGTATGCTTATAAGCGGGGCGCTTAGGACAACACCTACACGCGCTTTAGGGGTTATGTTCCACCTTATTCCAATCGACCTTCATGGTAAACAGATGGCAGGCAACGTGGCTACGAGACTCTTGGCTGTCTCTCAGTGGAAGTGTCTTCAGGTGGGACACTCGACGATAGGTAGATTCGCTGGCGAAGAACTGGCGAATCTGGATTATATTACACCAACGTTGTGCTTCGATAAAGGTTTCCGGACCATCTTTCCCTCAAGGGAATCCTGGAGAAACGGATCAATACTGGAAAACGAGGCAGTGCAATTTTTCACGGACGGCTCGAAGCTAGACGATAAGGTAGGAGCTGGAGTCTTCTGTGATAAACTTAATGTTAATATTTCTGTTCGTCTCCCTGACTACTGCAGCGTATACCAGGCTGAAGTGGCGGCGATCGGGGAAGTCATGGCATGGTTGAAGCATAATGTGGTATCCGTGAGGGATATCGCAATTTATGTGGACAGTCAGGCAGCGATCAAGTCACTTGGGGCAGTTTGTCTGAAATCGCGGGTGGCACTGGATTGCCGATCATCTCTTAACGAGATGAGCGAGTATTTCAGCATCCAGATAATCTGGGTCCCGGGTCACTCGGACGTCACGGGGAACTGCAGGGCGGACGAACTAGCTAGGTACGGTACGACTCTCCAGATGCAGCCGGAAATGGTAGGTCTGGGGAGGCCTATGGCAGTGCTAAAATGGGCGCTCAGTAAAAAGGCAATCGCCTTGACAAATGAGAGGTGGATCAACACTCTCACGTGCAGGGTAGCAAAGCAGGTTTGGCCAAAACTGGACTTGCGGCGCTCCAAAGTATTAATATCCCTGGGAAGACAAGAAATAGGATGGGTCGTAGGGATAATGACAGGTCACTGCCTTTTTGGGGAGCATGCGAGAAGGCTGGGGATACAGACGAATGACTTTTGTAGAAGTTGCATGGACGAAGAGGAGGAGGAGACTTTGAAACACTTCCTACGCTCATGTCCGGCGCTATCATACAGAAGGCATAAGTATTTGGGTGTGTACGGTATGGACAGCCTTTCGGAACTCGCGGACTGTGGAGTGCGAGATTTATTACGCTATATAAGTAGCTCTGGTTAGTTTCAACGGGAGTAATGGGGAGATGGGATCCTGTGGTATCACAACGGGCCACTGCTGGCCTAAGTGTGCGATAGCAGCCACTCTAACCTAACCTAACCTAACCTAAGCTCATCATGAACATTGCCACATTCTTTAAACCGTTTAATCCACTTCTTAACAAATGTAATATACATGTTAGAATATTTTGCTGCCACCTTTATGCTCATCATTTTTATAATGCGCAATTGGTCATAGACTTAAAATAATAATTTATTGTTACAAATGTCCCATGTGTTGAAATTAGAAATAAGCGGGAAAGAAATAAAACGAGACCAACTCAACTTTAAGCATTGAGGTATAAGTTTTTCACTTTAAATTTCATTTTTGTTAGCTCTTTGCTGATTTCTATAGGTAGCACATTGAAGTTAGTTTTACACGAACTGGGCCACTTTTGTTGTTCTGAGACTTTTTCCTATAAAGTTCTCCATATCAGTTTAAATTCATTAAAAACATCAAGGTTATGTTGAGCTGGCGAAGAAGTTCGTTCTGGAAAACGCAGCCTTCGATTGAGTATGCCGAGATTAAATCCCAAGATTGTTATGACTTGCTTTATGTACCAAAACAACGTACTTTATGCAACACAGACATCGCCAAATTTGTTTTTGTTTATGAGAAGTGACAATTGTTTTGCGAACATGCCACTCATGTTAAGGTAAGGTCACACATAGCAAATATTTGCACAAACTTGTCTAGGAAATGTTTCGTTCGGTCGATCACACGGCGGCAAATATTTGCCGAAAATTTAGATGCTCCAAGCCATGGCAAAGAGGCAGCAAATATATTTTCTCCTAATGGTGGTAAATATTTGATAGCAAATAATAGTCGAGCGCAGAGTTTTAGTGATCAAAAAGTGATTGAAGTGAAGTGAAGTCAGTCGAAAAATTATACAATTAAAATGAATATAGAAGAATATAATTTATGTTTACTGATAATGTTTGGTGCTGCCTACTGCTACTTTTATAGCTGTGGAGTTGGCTGTTCAAGAAGCAGAAAAGAGCAGTAAAAGAACATTGCGAAGAAAGTGGATGCTATTTCAATTTATTGAAAGAATTGGAGATTGAAGATCGCAAAGCGTTCAAAAATTATGAGAATTGGGAATTGGGGGAAAATATTGCTATAATTCCAAACTGCAAACATTCACAACTTTTTATTTTCTATTTCGCAAAAGCGTATTGTGCTAAATTTGAAATAAATTCTCATGGAAAATATACTAGTTCAAATGTTTAGCACCAGATAAACTAATATTTATGAAAAACTGTCATATTTGAATCAAAATAACAAGAATCTGCTTTTCAAACTCCATAAAATAAAAAATATTTGTACCACAAATATTTGTCGTTTTCCTCTGATGTGATTTTTCTTTGATCGAACAAACAAACACGAGCAAACAAACAGGTCTTTTGCTGATGTCATTATTCGTCGTTCACACGTGGCAAATATTTTCCGAACAATATTCGCCCAAACATGGTGGCAATTATTTTTGAGCATATTTATAAAGCAAATATTTGCCGTTCAACACCAAATAGTTGCGTTTTCGGCAAATATTTGGCTACGTGTACCGGCAAGATAATCGAAAAAAAATTATTAATGAAAGGATTTATAGATAAATATTCGAATCAAACGTTTTAGAACCTTTGTAGAAGATTTCTGTGTTTTTTCAAAATTACAGCAGACACTTTTTAGTTGTATTTGAATATATTTCTGTTGTTGGCATTTTGGTTGTAACTTTGCGGTCTATAACGCGGCCTAGTTATTTGTGATTGATGCTTGAAATTCCAATGTTTCTCACCGTTGGTGTTTCATCTCTCCCTTCCCTATCTGCTTATTATCACAACACATTTTTCGCAGAAACTGTAGCTGATACCTTTTGCAATTGGCTTTATTTTAATTTGAAAAAAGAAATAGAGACGGAGTTTATTTCCATAGTAAATTGAAATAAAGTAGATTCACACTTTATTTCCAATTACTTTATTAACTAGAATAATATTTTTTTTTATAAAAATTACCATATTTCTAGCATAACTGAATTATACTGAAGTAGAAATAAAGTCAAGGGATTTTATTTCTATTTGCAAAAGAAATAAAGCCAATTATTTGACTTTATTTGCTTAACGCCAATAGACTTTATTTCCATTGAATTTATTTCTCTACACCGATGCTTTTTAATGTTTTACACAATTGTGTATCGACTTCTTTTTGTCAAATGCATTACAAAGTGATCGAAACTTTATCGAACGCATTCTGTTTGTTGTTTCAACATCAAGAGGCTTTATCTTTAGGTAGATACTGTATCTGCCAAGCTTAGTTTTTTGGTGTTTGCGATGTAGGGCAGTTTGAATATTTTCCACGGCTATTGTTTTGTAATAGTAGGAAAAAAGGAAAAGAAATATTTTAATGTTGCTATTGTTCTCCTCTTTCTATCTACTAATACAAAACATGGCAAATAATTATCGATTTCTTAGAAACGTACCATAGTTGTAAACTCAGCTTGTGACTCCTTGACATTATTCGAAAACCAAACTTTGGTTATAGAAATGGAAAACGCACTGCCTAAAATCCCAGAGTAACGTGGTATTTGTGGTTTTGGTTTGTGATTGGAATATCATCACTAAGTTTTCGAAAATCGCAAAACTAATATTCATGAAAATCTCGAAATTCTCTAAAATCTCGAAGATTTTGGAGTAATCTTAAAAGTCTGGTTTAAAAGATCTAATTAAATGAAACGGCATCTGGTCTCAGTGATTCCAAATCTGAAGTAATCTGACAAATCTCTGGAGTATTCGCTAACTGCTATCTCAACTGATATCTAAAAGCCTCGAATAATTTCAGAATTTAAAAAATCTCGAGTTACCCATAATTCTGTAATATCAAGCAAATCTCTAGGCTCAACGTCACTATATAATTTTGAATAATCTCGAAAACCTTCATTAATCCCTAACAATCGCGAATAATTTTAAATAAACTTGAGAATACTTAATTAGGAAAGTATCGAATTTGAGCAGGCATATGTCATCTGCATAGTCCAGATCATATTACCTGTTAATCCCCATTGGATGCCGTTAGGGGACGTGATATTCAGTTTTCGCTACACTTCCTTACTCCATAGAGTACACCAGAGCATCCTTGCCTTACTCCACGAGTGTTATAGTATGTTCCAGTTTATTTGCCTTTATATTGAACTAAGTTTCCAGCATCCCGAGACATTTCTTGTATGAGTTCGATTAATTTATTTGGGATGCCCATTTCACAAAGTGTCTGCCATATTGCATTTTTATCTATCGTGTCAATTGCGCATTCGAAATCGACGAAGAGCAGGTACAGTGGTGAATTCCATTCATTGGATTGGTCAGTGATGATATGGATTGTGCTGATGTGATCAATGCAACTTCTTCCTGGTCTAAAACTAATGTTGTATAAGATAGCAGAAAATTTCTAGCAGAAAAAATGAGTTTCTCTACTCACCACCAGGGGCAGCACTAAAACAAAAGAGAACTTTTTATGCTGAAATATTTATTAGGCAGCAGAAAAATTATAAATATTGTTCATTTTTTGTTGTTGTTTTTTTAATGTTTATTTTTGTTTTTAATATTGTTGTTATTCGTATTTCTCGTTCGCAAAGATTGTCTAATTTATTTAGCAAAACGGTCTTCAAGCAGCCAAAATCAATCGGCCAAACTGAATTTTTCAGATTTTTCACTGTATCGTATGGACGGACCCCCTTGTAACCAATATGGGATCCTGATTTTGGATACATGGGGTCATAACACATCCACACAAGCAATCTTAAGAAAATCGATCGAGTCTAAAGAGCTACAGAATTTTTCAAATAAATTTGGCCAAACTGAATTTTTAAAAACAAACTGAATTTTTGAAAGATTGCCTGTGTAAATATGTTATGACCCCAGGTATCCAAAAATCAGGATCCCATATTGGTTACAAGGGAGTCCGTCCATACGATACAGTGAAAAAACTGAAAAATTCAGTTTGGCCATATTTATTTGAAAAATTCTGTAGCTCTTTAGACTCGATCGATTTTCTTAAAATTGCTTGTGTGGATGTGTTATGACCCCAGGTATCCAAAAATCAGGATCCCATATTGGTTACAAGGGAGTCCGTCCATACGATACAGTGAAAAAACTGAAAAATTCAGTTTGGCCACATTTATTTGAAAAATTCTGTAGCTCTTTAGACTCGATCGATTTTCTTAAAATTGCTTGTGTGGATATGTTATGACCCCAGGTATCCAAAAAATCAGGATCCCATACTGGTTACAAGGAGGTCTGTCCATACGATACAGTGAAAAACCGAAAAATTAAGTTTGGCCAAATTTATTTGAAAAATTCTATAGCTCTTTAGACTCGATCGATATTCTTAAGATTGCTTGTGTAGATGTGCTATGGCCCCAGGTATCCAAAAATCAGGATACCATATTGGTTACAAGGGGGTCCGGTCCGTCCATACGATAAAGTGAAAAAACCGAAAAATTCAGGATCCCATATTGGCTACAAGGGGGTCCATCCATACGATACAGCGAAAAAACTGAAAAATTCAGTTTGGCCAAATTTATTTGATAAATTCTATAGCTCTTTAGACTCGATCGATTTTCTTAAGATTGCTTGTGTGCATGTGTTATGACCCCAGGCATCCAAAAATCAGGACACCATATTGGTTACAAGGGGGTCCGTCCGTACGATCCAGGGAAAAACCGAAAAATTCAGTTTGGCCAAATTTATTTGAAAAATTCTGTAGCTCTTTAGACTCGATCGATTTCATTGAAGATGTTTCTTGTTTCAGCATCTTTCAATCTGTTTGTGTTAAATTTCCTCCTGTTTATTGTTGCATGTTTTTAATAGCGGCTTGGCTTCATTTGAAATTGTGTCATTACTAGTTGGTAATCGCTGTGTATGTTTGCGCCCCTCATTGTTCTGACTTCTCGTAGATATGTGAGGAATTTCTTATTCACCATTCCATGATCAATCTGATTTATGTATGTCTTTGTGTGGAAATCGAGTTCTGCCGCCTATGAACATCTGATTTGTGATACAGAAGTCGACAAGTCTTTCTCCATTTTTATTTCGCACAGAATCTAATGCATTTTTACCCATGATGGTTGTTAGGTCGGTATTGTCTGTTCCAATTTGTGCATTGAAATCTCCTTGTATGATTTTGACGTTTTTTCTGTGCGTTCTTACTATGGTGGATTGCAATTGTTCATAGAACTCATCTTTCATTATTTCATCTGCATCTTCGGTTGGGACATATCACTGAATG
Organism: Tipula helvola; assembly: GCA_963556165.1. NCBI lineage: Eukaryota > Metazoa > Arthropoda > Insecta > Diptera > Tipulidae > Tipula > Tipula helvola. The sequence goes on along the minus strand of OY744481.1, from coordinate 299,912,368 downwards.
ATAGTTGTTTTCATTCCATCAATGCTTTCTTTGCTTTATTTGTTATTAATATGCCCACGCCTTGCTCATGTGTATTGTCTCTACCTGAGAATATTATATAATATCCATTGCTTGTTGTATTAATTTCACCACTATTTTTCCATCTGACTTCACTGAGGCCTTGAATCTCGATGTCATAGCCAAGGGTCGATATTAAATATTTTGAAGTGTACGATAGCCAAGGGTCGATATTTGAATTTGCCGGATTGTTTTATTATTTCTTCTAGTATTCGTTTTTGTAATTAATTGTTGATTCAGATTAATGAATGATTAGTCCAGAATCCTAGCCAGTTTCCAGGGCTGCTAATAAGGCATACTGGTATACCAGGGGGAGATTCTCATTTCATCACTTTTTGTTTCTTTTTCTTACTGGTGTTCACAAGCGGGCAAACAAATTTGTGAAATAACCTTACAAACAATAAATAAGATCAAAGAATTGTTTTGATACATGAAAGTTAGCTCAATATAAAAAAAATTAAAATTTATAAAAATCGAATTAACCAATGTTCTTAACCCTAGACAGCCATCGTGTTTTTTTTAAATATCGTACGGTTGTACACATAATTTTGAGAGTTCTTTTATTATGTAAAAAGTAAACGTTTGCTACTAAAAACGATTAGTCATTGGCTATTTACAGAGTTTCACCTTGAATCCAAAGTTTGGATTTATTAATTACGCTGAATAAACACTTTTTCTTAAACCGGGGCAGCGTAATATACATAATTTTGTCATCATTAACATTTGACGTAAGGTAAATCAATTTACCTAAAACAATTAAAGTGGCCGCGTTTAAAACGATTAGCTTATGTGAAGGGAATTTCCCCCATTCCATTTTATGTTTGGATAAAAGCACCAAATAAAACCATTATCACTCCTGCTATTAAATTATATTGCGACATTTCATGTTCGATTCGAAGAGAGAAATAACCAAGAGACATTCTAGAAGAAATTTTGCTACATTATTGGTTTTTGCAAAAGAGTTGAGGAAAATGAGAAACCAATTGGAAGGTCAACTTTTATTTGTAACCGAATTTTTAATAATATGTCGAAGTTTACATTGTTATCAAATCATCGCCTAATAATCTTAATGCCTAACGCAATATAGCTGGCTATATGTCGGTTTCATAATTCTACACCGGTTTCATAATTCTACCCTTTTAACCAATAAAAGATTGTCGTCGAAGTGTGCAAATAAAATAAGCCAAGAACAGCAGATGCAAATTTTTGAAAATTACTGAAAGCTTGGACAATACAATTTACGGTTAATGTTCGCTTCTGGCCTAATTTAAGTGAAAGACACTAAAAGTACAACACTAGCTATAAACACAAAATTGCGCCTAGGAATCGAACGCAAGCTAGTTTGTACCATTTGGATGAAAACCTTCAACGATTACAGTTATGTCAAAAAGTGACGAAAAAGTCGAGATTAAAGCTCATATTAATTTCTAAGAGATCGACTCAGAAATATGCATCTTTAAGCAGATTTTACACTCAGCAAAATTTACGAATTATATACAGAAGAGACTATTTCATACAATGAGCATTAAATTTGAGAACCCCAAAGTGGACACATGTTATAAATATGACACTTTTGCATCATAACTCACTGATATAACTCCTGGAGTTTTTATTAAAAAATCACAGGAGAATTGTTTCGAAATATTTAACTAACACACCAACGACAGGTTTCGGCTATATTGTATAAATAACAACACCCAAGTTTCGTGCTTCCCAATTTCGATATTTCATAATTATCATAATTATTTTGTTTTATTTAAGAAATACAAGAGTACAGTAAAAACAGATGGGTTCCTCTTTGTATTAAACCAAAAAAAAAATTAAAATTAAAATTAATCGGCCCTCGTTACCAAATTCTGTAATTCTGTGATGTTCTGAAATTTAATTCATCGACATGTTTTACCAAATAATAACTATTGTATAACTCTGTACCAATATTTTGACAATTTGTGACGTTTTAATCATACCCTTTTTTTTCAATAAGTATGAGTTTGAATCAAATTCTAAAAATTTACCAAATTTCTTGATGCTTTATTAAATTCAATTATTAGGTTATCCCGCATCAAAAACATTTCAATAAGATTTTCGTTTCGGAAATGTAATTCATTTAGACAGTGATTTAGGCAGCGACAGACAATTTTATTCAAGGATTGGCAGAAACATAAAAATATGCTTAAAAGGCATGTGTCGAAGTTGATATGTTTATACATAAAGCAAATTTTAGTATTGGTTTTGAACTAATGTAGCAAATCTTATAATTTCTTTATTCGATTCGAAGAAACAGGAATAAAAAAATAAAGAAATTTGTAAAGAAAAAAAAAGCAGTTCCTTCCTCCCAATCTCATGCGATTTTCAATATTCAATTAGGATTTTATTGCACACCACGTTAATACCAAGTCGTACAAGCCTTGCGTGTCAAGCATCAAAATCCGGATTAAATTTCAAAATAATTTTGCTTCAAGCCCAGGCCAAAAGGTAAAATTTAATCATGACTATGTTTTACAAAATCTTTGAAAATAAAAATACAAAAGAATCTTTTGAATGTTGATGACCACAAAAAGCATTAAAAAAAATGTATTTGCATACAAGGCTACTATAATATGTAAAAAACGAATATTATGTTAAAAGTCCAACAATAATTTCCAAGAAATATTCGTATATGTATACATCATAAATAAGAAAATAGCTCACCCACAGGTTTGTGTAAAGTGAATAACAAAATAAATTCTTCATGTAGAATAATAACCAAAAGTACGATGCAATAGAAGACGTAAGTTGTAACAAATTTGCATCTTTTGAATGAAAATCTATTCAGATAAATATAATGATATTTTGTAGAGCATGTAAGTATGTAATATACGGGGGGAAACATAAACGGATTACAGTTATCCGTGGATTTGAATAAAAACGCACAATAACATGCTTGCGAAGTTTTTCCGAAAACTTTTCGAAAATTATTTACTTACTCTATCGTTGGATTGGTGTGGCATTCAACAAGCTGATTGTTAGAATTTAATGATTTCCAAGTTAGAGGAAAGCTCAATGACCATCAGTATAAAGATAGATTTCTGTTAGCCTAACCCTAAGTGGGGCACTTAAAATTAGGATTGAATAGAAATTCGAACTTTGAATACAGAACCATAATATTTGGTATATATCGGGTGAGATCGCATCAAATATATGATATTACTGATATTTTATTCCATTGTTGCCCTTAATAAACTATTCCCCTATTTTTCCAAAGCTGAATCATGTTTTTTTATGCCAACTTTGCATATAGGCCACTTTGGTGTCAGCTTCCTAGGAGTTTCTCAAAGAAATAGCGTAAGAGCTGTAAGAGAGCCCTCTGATATTATATTCCATTATTAGCTTAAAATAAGGAGGGCGCTGACCCGATGACAAAATACCAGTAGATGGTCATCGGCTGTTTCAACGTTTAAGGTACAATTTATTTGCAGTTGTTATCGTTGGCCAACATTTTGGGAAAATAGATAGAGTTTCACTGAGAAGACAATTAGAATATTGAAGTATCATTCTTTAGTTAATTTTCCTCGGCTAATTTATAGACAATGAAAAGCCCAAATTTTTGATGGTTTGCATCATTAACAAGGGTATATACTATTGACAATTTTTCAAAAAATTATTTAGATGCACCCTGCGCCATTGAAATGTTTGGTTTGAATTTTTTTAATAAATTTTAGAAATACCGCTGTTTGCTTCAAAAGTATATTGCAAAAATGATAGATTCTGATTATCTACACTATTCCAAATATATGCAAATACATAGAACGGTGATCCGCCATTTTAGACATACATAACTTCGGATAAGGAATATTTCCGCCCTACCTCGTACCAATTTGGTATAGGTCTTTACAGTGTTTTCAACAAAGTTATTTCAATTGAAAAATAGTTTGTTGTTGACAATGGTAATTTTTAATAAAATTAAGGATTAACAGAAATAAAATAATCCATCTCAACCAAAATAATTTGTGAGGAATTGCACTTTTTAAAATCAATAATTGATGACCCCACCACCCTTTTCTTTTATGATGGCCTTAATCCAGATCGGCATTGAATTGTAATGTTTGGTTAAATAATATATTGTTGTTTCTTCAAACCAGACTTTTTCTATAAGTTTTTTCCGCTCTTCGACACTTTTCAGCTTGTATTTTTGATCTTCTTTCCCATGAAAGGCCGAATATTTTCAACAATATTGAGGTCAGGACTATTTCCTGCTCAGGGTAACGACTCAATCCCCAAGCTATTTTTAAATTCGGCTACCTACAAAAATTAGACGTTAAAATTAAGCATTCTTACATCACAAATAACGTCAATAACTTACAATGCGCGCCCTGTAACATACGGAGCTGAATCGTCCTGGAAGAGCGGAATACCGATGTATTGAGTCGGGTCCTCAATAGTCACGACGCAGGTTTCGATAATTTTTTTATATTTTTCTCCGTTTACTAAACTATCCAGAAGGCGTAGTGATCAAACAAAGGCTGTTATGGCTCCTCAGGTTATAACATATGGTCAACGTTTTACTGTCTACGAAATACATTTTGTTAAATCTCTTTTGCCTTTTCGTCGCCGAACACTTATCCTTACATAGGGTCCAAATACATTGAACTTGGATTCATCTGAGAATATGAACCAATGTCAGTCCTCGGGCATTCAGTTTTCTCATTCTATTGCGAATTTGAGGCTTGCAACTCCCATTTTTGCTGTCAGTAATGATTTTCTCGCAGATCGACAAGCATAGAGGCCAATTTCCTTTAGTCTTCTTTTAATAGTAGGAACTGAAATAGTGTCGGTTGTTGCTATTAGAAGCTAACTTCTCAGCTCCAAAGCCGTAGCAAACCTTTGCTTAAGCGCCAAATGTCTGAAATTTATGCAACCGTTTGATTTTCGGAATAGTGCCTTAAAACTTTCTAATTGCTGTTTGGCTACACTAAGTTACTCTTGCAATTTGTGAATATGTGTACTTTTTTGCCTTTAGTTGGAAAATTTTGGCTTTTTCGTCAGCATTTAATTTAGAGCGACTTATTTTAAAATTAACTCTTTGACTACTTAATTGAAACCAAACGAATAAGTCATCCTTATTTTGGTTTTAAATACGTCATAAAATGTGAAATATGCAGAAAAAGTAAAAAACAAAAGAAAAACAAAAAGAAAATAGCGAATGAGGAGATTTTTCAACCACATAAGATGATTCTCCGATTATCGAATTATCCTCATCCTTATCACCCTCATTGAGCAGGATATCGACTTTGGCAATGTTGTTGCATATTTGCTTACTGCAATTTAAGCAAATAATGGAACAAGCAATCCCTGCTTTTCTGCACTCACAGGCAGCTCCACATTTTTCTTTGTACTTGCAAAGCGCGTACATATTTCACGATATGAGCTTTAAAAGTTCTGGTGGTGCGGGTTCAACTGTGCTCATAACCGGTTCCAGTCCATGACTTTTTCGTCGCCAACCCCATTTCTGCGGATCCTTGTAAAATTCGAGCCACGTTTGCACCTGGTGATACGTACGGAATATATGCTGGCGTGCTGCGCTTTTCGTGGGTGGGAGTAGTGAAAGGTGGTTCAAATTATTTTTAGTCACGGATTTAGCAAAGCGGTGGAATCGTAATAAACATTTAAAGAAATTTCAATATAGGGCGATGAGGAATTGTTCCCCTATGGAAGTTAGAACCTCCGGATCGATTTTTTCTTCTTTAAATAATTCCACCGATGACTGTAGCTCCGTATGCTTTTCGATATTTTGATAAATTTTGATTTGCCAATATTAAAAAATGACGTAAAAATGATGTGCGTACATATTTCACCGATAGATGTCTCTGAAAGTAGCAGACCAAATTTGTTTCGTGTTCTTAAAGGGTTCAGTAAGGAGGTGTTCAGTTAAAGGGATAAATTCTTATTTTGTGAATTAGATAGGTATTCTATTGGTATAAAGTTCTAAAATACGATTTTTCGTGTTATATTGGATGCCTGTACCCCTGCTACTTAAGCTGTTGACCTGTTTGGCTGTTGTTGTATGTATAAGTATATATATGTTAGTTAAAATAGAAATCAGTACTGTCAAAACTGTCACACCAACTTTATGACACAGGTGACAGCTAAATGCAATCCTCATTGAAAAAACCAAAGACCGAAGTTCGTGAGGTTTCAGCCCTTTATATTTTTTGTTTTGCCTCCCATTCTCACAAATATTGATATGTTTGGTCGAAATTTTGTACAAAGATAGATTTTAGTAATAAGCAGTTTGTGTTAACTTTAAGGTCCATTCGAGTATAGAATAGAGGGGGTTGCAATGGAAGAGGAAACTGCCAAACAGATTTTCTCAAAAACAAGACCGACGATTTTTTTGTTATGTTGATGATAAATTTGACAATTCATCATCTACTTGTTCACAAAATTTGAAGTCGATTGAAGCATTGCGTGGGGGTCATTTTAACAAAAAGGAGTAATATAAATTTGTTTATCTGTTTACTGAGGAAATGTCGACTTCTCCGAAGAAATATTTTTCTACAGTTAATACACCTTGCAAATTTCAACAATTGTTGCCTAGGTGTCTTTAAAATAAAATGAATAGATTACCGTGTAATATGAAATTTAAATTTCTAAAATTACCTAAAATACTTTGCTGGTTGCTAGTAGTATCGTCAAAATTTAAAAATAATTATATCTAGTGAGCTTCTAAAAATAGCAAGACATTCCCGTTTCTATAACATTAATATTTCTGACATTGACATTTCTGTGACGTTTTATTAACATTTTATGACATTTTAATGATTGGAATTTCAACGACATGTTGATCGATACATTATTGTTTAATTGCTTTAATAAAAGGTATTATTTCTGAATAATAAATTCTCTTGGTATTCAAAGTCGTATATAAATCATAATAGCAAATTACTATGGGAGGCTTTAAATAATATCACGCCACCAGAGTGGCGCATGTTTAGGAGAGTTGGGAGAAATATAAAATGAAATGCTATATGACAAGGACAAACAAATGATAATTAACGTTAATTCTGATTTTGTATTGTTTGTGTTTTATTATTTTGTTTTTTCGAATAGTCCCGTACAGGCTGAAGCACTGAGTAAAGAATTATATCGGCCAATTTTCACGTTGCTCAGATAATATTGTGATCTGAACAAATGTTTCAAATTTTCAGAAAATAAATTTTTGAACATTGTGGATACTCTCTGAATGGAGTAAATTAAATTCTTAAGGACTTTCAACGGTGTACTATATATGTGTAACTGGATCTAATTGTTAAAGGTCAAAGATGAAAAATGGCAAATACTAATTTGATTGCTGCTCAGCGCGTGTCAGTTCTAAATAATTTAACATTATTTGTGGATCTGTGATTTGGCGGTATGAGGGTAGAATTGAGTAGATTTAAATTGTCGTGATCAATTGTGATATTGGGGAAGAGGTCTCCAAATTTAAGAAAAGCCGTGCCATATTGTGCCAGCCCAAAATAACGCCTGCCCAAAATAACGGAAAATGTTTGTAAAATATAAATGGTTGGTTTGGTAGTCTTTAACGGATGCTTTCTGGGAAAAGTGTTGTCCGAGAGTCGGATAGAAACAATTTTTTTTGGACATAATGACTGGACTAGATTATTTCGATTGACAATAAGGAAAAAAACATTTTATTTTTCAAACGTCCTTGACCTGTCTACTTAATATATTATTTTCTATACACAGCTGATTATAGAAAACAAACCGTCACGTAGATTTTTTAATTGATGATAATTAAAATGAAACCAAATGAATTAGAAACTATGTATATTCTAAATCACACGTAATTTTGAATAATAAAATAATCATATAATTTGTTTGAAACCTATTTAAATCTATCTACTATATAATTTACCGTATTTTTTGATGTCCATATATGGAGAGCTACTTTGAGCCATCTTTTTTTTCTTATTTTCATAATCCAATGTAACCGAATTTTCAAAATCGGAATCATGCTTCTTTTCAATTTTAATTACTCATTTTTCAAGTAACAGTATCTTGCATTTTAATTACAGAAATTCTAAGTAATTGTAATTTGAATTTCAATCAAGTACATCAGTTTTAGTAATTTCTTGTTTAAATTTCTACAATTTCTATTTTTCTATTAAAATTTGGTTCCAGAGCTATCAACATAGAACCTATAGTGTTAAGATAATGATACTTAACGTTATTTCAATAAACGAATTTTGTCAAATCAAATTTTTCAATTTACAAATGCAAAGTAATTCTAATTTGTATTTTAATTACAAATTACAATTCAAAGTAACTGTAACTGATATTTTAATTAATCCACTTGAAAGTAATTGTAATTTGTATTTTAATTACTGAGTTTGCTGTAATTCGCAAAAGTGTTTTAATTACTCAGTGTAATGTAATTTGCTCAGCCTTGAGTATAGAAACGGTAAAATTTACCGGCGATGGAAGTTGAAAATAGGGAAAAAACCGAAATCGATCAAACATTTTGATTATAACGAATTTTCAATTTTGGCTAAAGTTGAGTTTAGCCACTTTAACTTGTGAGTACAGAAATATTCGAAGAATACTTCAGAATCTCTTGAGATATGCATAGACATATTTACATTTTGGTATCGCGCTTTCAAAAAAAGCAAGTTTCATCCTAATTGGCCACATTCCAGAATTTCATCTTCATTTTGAAAATGATAAATAATCTGACATTGGTTAGTTATTATTGTTTATATATTGTTTATAAATAAATTGTTTTTATTATATAAGTGTGCATAATTTACAATTTTCCACCTAAAAGAACATAAATTTAAAATCGATTTAATTTTTTTTTTTAAATACGGATTGTTCGAATGGAAATACGATTAATCGAATACGAAATGATTGATGGTTATTGGGAAAAACAATAAATCATTCTAATCTCTTGAACCAATAAAAATGCATTTTATTTGCAAACTATTTTAAAAAGCAAATAATAATAAAATTCAACATGTAGAGCGATATTCGATTCAAAATGTTTCTTAATTGCGAAGTAATTAAATTCAATCCGCATCAAAATGAAATTGGCGATGGAATAAATATTAGCCGGCGTCTAATGAAATAAACCGAGTGTATAAGAGCATACTTAAGTAAGTATTTCAAAATTAAACGTAAATTACACGATTATTTAAAAAATAATTTAGTTTGGTATTTCCAAAATTATTTGGATTTAAGTAAATACTACTTAAGTTAAAACAAAAATTGATTGATAAATATTCCTTACAGGTTATGTGAAATTTTGATTTGCGATTATTTAAATTAGGCAAAATATTACGTATATCTCATTTTACATACTAAACGTGTACAATAACAAACAACTGTGTACAACTGTACATATAGATTATCACTGCTCCACCACCGAGCTCTACCATTCTAAAGGAATTATTTTGATATATGAGATATTAAATGAAAAATTAAATTATCAGATATTAAGATTAAATAGCCTTGCATTATTCCTAGCATCCTAGAGTAGAGTAAGGTGTGTCAATATCCTATTTTAAATTATAAAATTAAGTCCCAATCTTGCAGACTGACGAGTGTCCAAAAGATTATAAAAATACCTCAGTTGCTACTTCTACAAGTTCCTTAAGATATTATGGTGGACAACGGCCACCAACATTTAAATATCCAATGTAATGCACATTATCTACCACCAACCTAAAAATAAGAAACAAATAAGCGACAAGTAAAAGGAGAAAATGAGGCCACGGATTACCAAAAAATCTCCGATATTTTCGGGTTGTCAATCCGTCCTCATAAACCAAATTAATAGGTTGGATAAACTTCTTTTTATTGACTGACCACAATATATCTTAAACTAATGATGAATCGAGTGTGGATTGCATCTTCTAGAATTAAGTAGCTTTAAAAGCACAAAATAGAATAATGGTTTTAATTAAAAAAAATATTAAAAGCTTTACAGTAGAAAAACAAAAATTGAGATTAGAAGCTCCCTATTTAAATAACTTTCGAATCACAAAGCATTTAGGCTTAAAGCTTATTATATGAAAAACACAGAAGGATAACTTTGAATATTTTTTAAAGCTCTAAACTTCCTACTAGCTTTGCATTTGCTGGCATAATAGACAGCTTTATAGCCAATATAAAATTGTAGTTGGGTCAAAACTTTTCAACAATATCAAAATATTAGTGAAGAGTAGCTCAAAATACCATTTATAGCAAAATATTTCGATTTAAGAAAATTGCTATTTAAATGTACAGTTGACCAAAGCTCTAACTATTAAATTAAATGATAGCTTGGAAACTAGAATACAAATTTTCTCAAAGCTTTTGAATAAGTTTGGCACAATTTTCAGAATTGAAAAATATCGTTTAACTTTGATAATGGTCATTGTTTGTTTAAATGAGTATTAGAAACCTTGTGCTTAATTCAAGAGGGGTATGCGTCAAGAAATCTAAATCGTTTTCTAAAATACAAAGCTTTTAACTTAAATTCAGTTGACACTCCCCCAAATATATGTATTCTCAATTTGTTCGAAAGCTTTTAACAATTACAACATTTAACACCAATTTTTAAACAAATAGGAAAAATATACTTTGGAGCTTTAAATAACTCTTTACTTAATAAAATTATTAAAAAAAAATATCAAATTATTGAAGGCTGTAACGATAAAACAATACATCAGCTTTCCTGCGGTTTTATTAGCTTTTGACCAGCACACAAAGAAGGACGTTGATTTACATTATACATCGATCACAAACCCCTTACTTAAGTGTTTAACCAGAATCTAGCTAAAGCAAACCTCCGAGGCAGCTCCGTCATTTGAAATCGGTTAATTCACGACTGATATTTAGCACGTTTCGGGATACTCAAACGAGTCGAGGTTCGAGGAGCTTCCAATTTCTTTTAGTTCAGCAAAATCGTTGTTTTGTGATGTATCCACAGTTAAGGTGCGTCCCTATGTACTAATACATTTTAGAAAAACATTTTTCGAAGCAAGCAACGATTTGCACAGGGCCATTTTGATATCATTGGTCCATTGTCAGTCTCCGAGGAACATGATATTGTGCCAATTTGATCGACCGATTCACCAGATGGAGCGAAGCTGTTCCACTCCCAAATATCAAAGCTGAAACCGTCTCCATAGCAGTATTCAGCAACTGGATCACCCGTTTCGGAGTACCGTCCGCAATAGTGACGCACCAGGGGGCCCAGTTTGAATCCGAGCTGTTCGCGAAATTCACCAAATTACTCGGTTTTGAACATAACAGAACAATGAACATAATAGGATGATGATGTAGAAATTATGTAATGGCCGGAGCCTGGACCATCTACCAAATTCAATTGTCCCAATTGTTCCCCATTGTGATTTCTGGGTTCGGCCATATAAATAACAAGCAATGTTGGCGTCAAATATTCTTTGAAATGTTGTACATTGCTCCTCTGCCCCACCGACTAAATTTCTTCAACAAAAATCGAAAGTTTTGGGAGCAATTTTGATGAAATAATTGTTTATTAGATGATTTTTTCTACATCAAGTGCATACTGCAAATATCTGGTACAACATTTGAAGCAAAAATGGATTGTTCTTTACATTAATGTCTAGGCCCAGGAAACATGGTTTATAGTGTAATTTTGATAATAAAATAATTTTGCACTATACACAAGTATCTTTCTTCTTATTTTTATATCTGTAAAATTTCAATTTATTCACGCAATTCTAACCATCTCTCCAGCAACCAATATCTAATTTTTAGATCAGATTCTAATTTTAGAAAAAGTTAAATTAAAATTCTTCAATAACAAAGAGAGTGTCGTGAAAACGCGGTAAATGTATACTTGATATCTCTTATCACCATGTTAACAAGTAAAATATAAATTTGATAGTCAAGCATCACAGTGAATCAAAATTATATCATTGGGTTTTAAGTATATTAAGAATTTAATTAGAGAAATTACTTTTTACTTATTTTGGGGGATAAAACATACGAATTTTAATTTTGATAATACATCATTCTATTCCCTTTCTACCTATTATATCTCCGTCCTTCATTTTCCGCAAAAAAAAAAAAAAATTCTATATAAACACGTTTTTCGCACTTATCATCATCATGGGTAATATCATTTTTTTCGGTATTGTAACAGAAAATTTAATTCTAATTGATTTAAATTAACTGTAATTAATCAATTGCTTTGAGAAGACATTTTTAGGGCGTATGCTGTATGCATAACACTAAGATTATGTTGACAGCCTTAATAATTTTTTTTTTCTTTCGGCTTGCGTCGATAAAAGAGAAATTTTATGTGACTGTATGTAATTATACAATCAATTAAATTGGTTAAACTTTTTCCGTATACAACTTACAGTAATAATATTTGTTTACAAGTATAAAATTTTCAGATAAATCTACTATCGTTATAGTTTATGTTTATTTAAGATAAAAAAAAAAAACTTCATTCATTGTATAAAACAAAATATAACTTTGCGGGTGCTGATGGTGAACAATCCCTTTTCTTTCTACCATTACTGACATATACTTCTAACATATACATACGTATTATATGGTACCTTAACCTTTTGCTATTTTTATACTTAAAACGTATCTATTTAAAGATTATCTCCATTTCTTTCACCTTGGAGCATTTATCTTAATATTCTAGACACAATTATATTTCATTTTCAAACCGACTGAACTATTATTCTAAATGACATCTCGTAAATCGAAGAAAAACTATTGTCTTTTATCATTATCTAATATGCAGGGATATCAAAGATGTGGCCCGCGAACCATACATATACCAATATACCATGTTAGGATTCTTACTGATCCGCTGGTTATCCCTTTAGCCACGTTGAACGTAAGAAAATTTATTTAATTTTCATAGTTAGGCCGTGAGTGAATATGTTAAAAATATTTGGTTAAAAATTTGGTGAAAATCAAATTATCGTGGTGAAATATTTTTATCTACCACATTTAAAATTGCTGTGTGAATTAGTTAAAAATTAAAATTGTGACAACTGAACAACAACATGAAGCGCATTTATAACAATCATTTTCCTAGCTTGTTATCTATTTTATCTATGTGTTCGGCACATGGACCGACACAATTTTGGGGAATTGGTTGGGTCATTAGATAGTTTTCACCCATACGACCCTACGTCCTAAGTGACACGGTAACTGAGATATGAATTTTTTTCGTTTTTTATTTAAATTACCTGAAATCTCGCCTTTAAATCGTTATATTTTTTTTGTTTGTGATTGTAATAGCATGAAATAACTTTTATTGTATTCTGCAATGTATTTTTAGTCTAAATAAATCATTATTTGGGACAAATGGCTTCAAGAAAATAAATTTATGAGCTTCGAAAGTCTTGAAAATGTGTAAATGTACGAAAAATTTCTACTTCTAAATTCAATATAAAAAAAAATAAACATTATTTTGAGCATAGGTTTGTTTTAAAAAGTTGTCCAGTTTATACTCTTTCCAACGGTATGCTACATGTTGGATAAATTATTTATAGTATGGTCAAAATAAGAGATAGAAGTTGTCAGGGTCAAGAAAATTATTTTTATCTTTATTATGTTTTTATTAAATATGAGTTATAATATTTGTTCGAATTGTTCTCCTCTACTCCGTATGCATGCACGACACCTTTTCCTTATTTCAAATGTTATTGTGCGAAGTCGCATTTCTGTTTTCATTATTTCAAATGCCGCTGTAATTCGCTCCATTAAAATTTCTCGTGAGGCACCTCTGTTGCATAAACCAATTCCTTTGCACGTCCCCAGACGTAATGTAGTGTCGTATGGGTGAAAACTAGCTAATGACCCAACCAATTCCCCAAAAAAATTGTGTCGGTCCATGTGCTGAACACCCTGTATTATTGTATTACTGAAATTGTAACCAGATTGTATATAAGTATAAAGTTGGTAAATAAATAAATTAATAAATGAATCCTAATTCCCAGAAAATTCCCAAAAATTCCTAAAAATTCCCAAAAAATTCCCAAGAATTTGCCCTATAATTTCCAAAAATTCCCAGAAAATTCCAAAGAAATTCCAAAAATTCCCAAAAAATTCCAAAAATTCCAAAAAATTTCCCAAGAAATTCCAAAAATTCCCGAGAAATTCCAAAAATTTCCAGAAAATGCCCAAGACTTTCCAAAAATTCTCAAAAAACTCCCAAATATCCTCAAAAAATTCCCAAAAAATTCCATTAATTCCCAGAAAAAGCCAAAAACTTTCAAAAATTCTCAAGAAATTCCAAAAATTTCCAGAAAATTCTGAGTAGTATTTTTTTGATATTTTTTGGTTATTTTTGTTAATTAAAAATTTCCAAAAATACCAAAAATTACCAAAAAATTCCCAAAAAAGCAACAAAATACCACAAAATTCCCAAAAAATTCCAAAAATTCCCAGAAAATGACCAAGAAATTTCAAAAATTCCCAGAAAATGCCCAAGAATTTCCAAAAATTCCCAAAAAATGCCCAAGAAATTCCAAAAGTTCTCAGAAAATGCCCAATAATTTCCAAAAATTCCCAGAAAATGCCCAAGAAATTCTAAAAATTCCCAGAAAATTCCAAAAATTCCCAGAAAATGCCCAAGAATTTCCAAAAATTCCCAGAAAATGTAAAAGAATTTCCAAAAATTCCCAGAAAATGCCCAAGAATTTCTAAAAATTCACAGAAAATGCCCAAGAATTTCCAAAAAGTCCCAGAAAATGCCCAAGAATTTCTAAAATTCCCAGAAAATGGCCAAGAATTTCCAAAATCCCCAGAAAATGCCCAAGAATTTCCAAAAATTCCCAAAATTGTGAATTTTTGAAAATTCTTGGGCATTTTCTGGGAATTTTTGGAAATTCTTTTGCATTTTCTGGGAATTTTTGGAAATTCTTGGGCATTTTCTGGGAATTTTTGAAAATTCTTGGGCATTTTCTGGGAATTTTTGGAATTTCTTGGGCATTTTTTGGTAATTTTTGGATATTCTTGGGCATTTTCTGGGAATTTTTGGAATTTCTGTGGCATTTTCTGGGAATTTTTGGAAATTCTTGGGCATTTTCTGGGAATTTATGGAAATTCTAGGGCATTTTCTAGGAATTTTTGGAAATTCTTGTGCATTTTCTGGGAATTTTTGGAAATTCTTGGGTATTTTCTGGGAATTTTTGGAAATTCTTGGGCATTTTCTGGGAATTTTTGGAAATTCTTGGGTATTTTCTGGGAAGTTTTGGAAATTCTTGAGCATTTTCTGGGAATTTTTGGAAATTCTTTGGCATTTTCTGGGAATTTTTGGAATTTTTTGGCATTTTCTGGGAATTTTTGGAATTTCTTTGGACACCCCTCGATTTTTACGTCTGGGGACGTGCAAAGGAATTGGTTTATGCAACAGAGGTGCCCTCACGAGAAATTTTAATGGAGCGAATTATAGCTGCATTTGAAATAATGAAAAGAGAAATGCGACTTCGCACAATAACATTTGAAATAAAGAAAATGTGTCGTGCATGCATACGGAGTAGAGGAGAACAATTTGAACAAATATTATAACTCATATTTAATAGAAACATAATAAAGATAAAAATAATTTTCTTGACCCTGACAACTTCTATCTCTTATTTTGACCATACTATAAATAATTTATCCAACATGTAGCATACCGTTGGAAAGAGTATAAACTAGTCAACTTTTTAAAACAAACCTATGTTCAAAATAATGTTTATTTTTTTTTTATATTGAATTTAGAAGTAGAAACTTTTCATACATTTACACATTTTCAAGACTTTCGAAGCTCATATAATTTATTTTCTTGAAGCCATTTGTACCAAATAGTGATTTATTTAGACTAAAAATACATTGCAGAATACAATAAAAGTTATTTCGTGCTATTACAATCACAAACAAAAAAAATATGACGATTTAAAGGCGAAATTTCAGGTAATTTAAATAAAAAACGAAAAAAATTCTTATCTCAGCTACCGTGTCACTTAGGACGTAGGGTCATATGGGTGAAAACTAGCTAATGATCCAACCAATTCCCCAAAAAATTGTGTCGGTCCATGTGCCGAACACCCTGTATATAAAAATGGTGTAAAAAATGTATGTGCGCACATCAGTTGAGGACGGCTGAACTGATTTGGCTCAATCTTTTTCTATTATGTTTGAAATTGCCAGGAGATGGTTCTTACGAAAGAAAATTTTGGGAAAATCCTTCGGAAAAGTCGGAAAATTCGGAAAATCGAAAAATTATGTTTTTGTACGGGTTATGTTTGTATCCAAACCAGATGGTCTTTTAGAAGAGAAAACTTTTTGAGTAATCCTTCATATTTTAATACAATCAAATCATACTAAAATCATACATACATACTTTATCTTTTGGAGATGTTCTAATTCCGAGAATTCCTATGATTCCAACTGACACACCGTTCGACTTCAAGCGCATTCAGTTCCTCGTTCGTTTGGCGTTTGCTATGACGATTAACAAATCGCAAGGTCAATCGTTGGAAGTGTGCGGAATAAATCTAGAATTTCCGTGTTTTTCTCATAGTCAGTTGTACGTCGCGTGTTCGAGAGTTGGCAAACCATCATCGTTGTTCATTTATGCGCCGGAGAACAGAACTAGTAATATTGTTTACCACAATGCATTGTATTGATTTGCGTCTGTATTCGATTTAATTCCACTCGAATAAAATACATTGAATTCTTTTGAATTCCAACTGACTCCAATTCATTTCCACAATGAGAGAAAAAATCCAAACCACAACTCAATTTTCGAAAGACGCCTGAGTTTGAATCGACATTTCATTCACTTTTCAATACATTAGTGTTGAATTCGATGAAAATGGAATGGAATGTCCACTCAACTCAATCATCTATTGAGAATAGAGTTGAGTTGTTTGATTTTTTCTATCATCAAAATCAATTTTCGTGAAGGACAAAAGTATTTGCTCGAAACGAAGTAATTTGGGGCGGGACGAAGTTCGCCGGGTCAGCTAGTTACTTTATAAAAAGCGTAATTTATCAAATGAAGCTGTTTTAAGAAGAAACAGAAAGAAACACGTCGTGCTTATGTATCAACTGAACCAATATTAAAAAAACGAGGTTATGTTTTTTTAACTCGCTTGTTAAATTTTATATACCGTGCCTACCATGATACATTTTTTATTTATTTTTTGTGGTGAGTAAATTTTTTAATTTTAACTTTTATGTCAAAATTTTAATTTTTAACTGGTTTTTAACTAATTCACACACGACCTTATATTGTTTCAAACATAGCAAGCATGCTATGAAGTTTATGACAGGAACAATTTTTTTTACCGAAAAATTCTCATGGCTTACTGCAACTTATAATATAAACGTATCAACTCGCCGCACACTGAGTATTATTTTATTTATGGATTAAAGTTGTTCGGAATTTTGTTTCTTGGTGGAGTTTTTGTTAGTTTCTGTTAGTCCTTTGACAAGTTTTATAGGTGAAAAAAAAACAATATTAATGATAATTCCGGTAAGTAAAATATTATTGAACCACAAATATCAATATCATTCAGTGAGAAAGCTTCACTATATAATCGATATGTTGCAAGTTGTCGAAATAAGGTCTTTACATTGCAACTCATTGCAAAACTAAAAATCTTTTGAATTTAGAGCTATATGCTTTTAAATTGGGTAATTATGGGCTTATTAATGTGGAATACTTACGATGATCAATATGCTGCAAGCTGCCGATATATGGCCCATACAAAGGCATATTTCGGCAAATTGCAACACACCTACCATCGTGAAACTTTCACATTAATAAACCTCGTATTATGTCCATTTCAAAACCATATCCCTCGATTAACACGATAGTTACGTTCCGCCAAATTACCGTATTACTCAAAACCGTGTTAATCGCGACTAATAAATATGTACATATAATATGAAAATTAGGGGATTATGTTCCCAAACTTTTATATTATTTGCTGGAAAATTTTAAATTTGCAAGAAATGTAACTTAAAATCATGTACATTTCAAGTAATTGTAGATTATAAGTAAAAATACATAAAGATATAAAAACGTTTTGGTTGAAACAATATTTATTATCAGTTGATTACTTCAGTTAACAAAAAATAAATAAAAATTTAATTTACATAATCCAAAAAAAATAAAAATCATATCATAAATTGCTTAATTCGAATTTTCATCACTGTCGGTTTTGTCTTTGTTTTTCGGTAAATTCTAGAGACAATTTAGCTCTTAGCTACTCTTTTTTTTACTTTAATTGCAATGGAATGCGCCATGCGATCAAAATCAACGAGTTGCTATCTTGAAATCCAATTATGGCATAATAGTTCTGACCGAAACATGGTTGACGATAGATTTCCATGCTGCAGAATGTTTCACGTTTTTTATCGCGACTGGTCTGATTTTAGTACAAAGTTAAAAGAAGATGGATTGTTTATTGGTGGTTGGAAAAATTTCTGTTTCGAATTTTTGTTTTATGCTTAAATTAGATTCATATCATTTAATAATTGGTGTAGTTTATTTCCTCATTGATTTTTATTCATGTTTTTGTTGAGACTTCCTCGACAACTTCCTTCTCTTATAATCTATATTGCTAGGTATGAACAAAAATTGTGATTTGATTATTTTCGGAGATTTCAACTTTCCGAACTTGACTTGGATGTTTGTTGACTATGTTTTCATTCCGGCTCGGCTAATACAATTGATTTAAAAGCCTTATTTGGCGACCTAATGGCAAATACCGGTGCCTCACTCCAAATCAACAGTTTATCGAATAGAACAAACTTGAGCCGTGTGACGATTTGGCTGGCCCTTCGAGTGTAGTACTTCAAACCCCAGTTTCAATCAGTTGAATTTTCTTATGAGAATGGTAATACTTCCAACTTCTTTATGAATTGTACTGTTTGTGATTTTTCACGCGCTCACCACATTTCAATAAATAAGTTTTTAGTTGATGTAAACTGGGCAATAAACCTGTCGAATACGGATATCAATGGTTCGATAGACATCTTTAACGATTTGTTGAATGTAGCTATTGCTAGATTTGTTTCCAAATTGAAAATTAAGAGGTTTTCCTTTTGTAACGACTAATAAATCTCACAAGGAAAATTGTCGCTAATCGATGTATTTTTTCACATAGTTGAAGATAAGCCCCGAGGTTTGCCGAATGGGGAAAAGGCCGAGAAAATAGGGTTTCGCCCCTTTTATAGGTCGATCCACGTTTTCACAAATAAATAAAAAACAATCGAAATTTCAAATTTTCTCGTGATACTTTCTATTTTAAACGTCTTGTTCGTTTTGATATCGTGTTCGTTATGCGAATGAAAGTTCCCGAGAGACTACTTAGGCAGAATGATTATATTTAGAGTCAATAATTCGAGTACAGATATTGATCCATAAACTAATTGTTTCTCTAGAAAATTAAAATATTACTCGAATTTGCGTAGGAACTTAACGAGCTTTTCCCCTGTGAACGATTTGGCTTTACATGTGATTTTCAACAGATCATCTTAAAGCAAGCTCGACCATCGATATCGAATTGTGAACTACTTGTACCGACAAGGCTGTTAACCAACTAGTAAACCATTCTATTTCGAAACAATTTGAAATGCTTTTCGTTCCGGTTTAGGGTTAGAGTAGACCGGAGCACTTTGTTACATGGGACAAGTATGTAGTTACAGAGCAATTTTCTCAAAAACTGAAGCTTATATTAATTCGGCGTTCATGAGTGCTTTTATCGTTACTTAATTCCTCAGTCGTGTTCAAAATTTCGTAGTGATCGGACGTGTTTTACATTAGCGAGAGTGTACAGTGTGTTTTGATGGGCGGTAAGCAAAAAGTTTCTGTTGTAGATTGTTTTGTACATATTGTTGCCTAATTAAGAAAAATTCGAAATAGGACTTACGATAATTGTATGCAATAGGTATTTATTTGTTCGCACAAAAAAATTCCATCTTTTTCTTAAAATACACTCTGAGGCAGGTTGTTAGATACTTAGCGGGGCAAGTTGTGACATCTAACAACCTGCACCATTGAGAAATTGAAGATAATGAGGAATTATAAACGGAAACAAACCGGGGAGAGACGTCGGAAATAACGATGGTAGCTGCTGATGATATGGTCATCTCCCAAAATCTCAGCATTAGATCCATGGCTAAGGAAAATAGCATTTGCCATCAAACATTGTGGCACTATGTCAAAAAAGAACATAAAACAAACTCGTCAGTATGGAGTATCCACGGTAGTATCAAAAAGTAAATTTGGATACAGCAGAAACTCAATTTTTAACAAAGAGGAAGAGATGAAACTTACGGAATATGTCAAGTACGCATCAAAAATATGTTTTGGTTTAACACCCATGGAATTGAGGAAATTTGCTTATCAGTGCGCTTTCCATTATTTTAAAAAACATCCCGATTTGTCGAATCGGATCCCAAAAGCGACCTGTATTGGCCGTTCTACAGGGTTCAATCGTATTCGAGTGGATTCATTTTTTGGCTTGTTGGAACATGTGAAAGGCAATTCCAGGACATTCCTTCGCGCACATTTCCTCGCTGGAACATTTCCTCGCGGGAACATTTCCTCGCAACAACGAGGAAACAAAACTTATAAATTCTGGAAACGCTCCCTTTTATCAGGCGAGGAAATGTTTCCGCGAGAAAATATTCCCAGGAGTGAATGTGTGCGAGGAAATGTGTGCGGGGAAATATGCTCGAGGAACTGTCCTGTTACCATCGAGAAGGGAACGAAGGAGGTTGGAGAGATAACTTCAGTTGAACGAGGGCAACTGGTCACTGAGTGTGTTGCTGTAAGTGCTACCGGTTCGTTCATACCACAACAATTTTATTTTTCCGCGAAAACGGTTCAAACGGCACAGACAACAAATCTGGTTGGATGACTATGGATGATTTTTATCAATTTATGAAACATTTCATTCATCAAGTTCGACCATCTTTAGATTGACCGGTTCTTTTACTTCTCGAAAACCACTAGTCACATTTAGCCGTTAATACCATTAACTTGGCAAACGCAAATGTTGTCGTTTCCACCGCATTGCTCGCATAAAATGCAACCTCTAGATCGAAGTGTATATGGTCCATTTAAGCGATAATTATCGACTACGTAAAATTCATGGATTTGGCATAATCCTGCAAAATTCATGACCATTATTAGCACGTGCCTCAAATTGTAGCTGAAGCTCGATCGAAGTTGATCCAAATCTAACATTTGAAGAAATTTCAAAGGCGATAACTCCAGATGAGTTTGTGCCACCATCCTTAGTAATAGGTACCGAGCCAGTATAGTTTCCGCCAGAACAAATACGGCCATACCCAAAAGCAGGTCCAAAGAGTCATGACAAACAAAAGACGCAAAAAACGAAATTGCGCGATATTGACGGCAACACCTACAGGTGTTTATATTGTCATGACCAATTGTGATATTGGGGAAAAGCCATGACATATTGTCGTAGTGGTGTTGTTTCTTAAAAATCAATATTGAATTCAGAATATTGTAAACTTGAGAAATTTAGTTTCAAAGTTTATGATACTTTACAAGTATACAACTAAGAGCTAAGTCAGACGAATAAATAATTGATTTAAATCTTATTTTTAATGCCACCTTTGTACATTGCTACTATTCATCAACAGATTTTCTGTAAAAACGACCTACAACCAAATTATGGTGAAATCCTTACACCTACAACCTACAACTACCTCGTCAAAAAGAAAAAAAATCGATAATTCTTCAAAATGTTTGAAAACATTTCAACAATTTTTTTATCTAACGATTTAACGTTGATTTTCTGAGAAGCTTCTTTAACTGGAAAACCCTCATAGCACTTTGTAGTTGAAACATAAATCAATAAATTTGCCCAAACATTTTCCTTTTTTCTATGTATGGTATATGTAGGTACATCGACAAGATCATTTTCAAAAAAAAATGTATAACCACAGATGTTTAACTCCCAATATCGTTATGTTTTGTCAGAATAAATAAATATTTTCTGCATAATACGTCTTTGAAATATATTTGCGAATAATTATAAATATCCTCAGGTAAATTTAAATAAACATTTATTTCCATTTATTATTTACTTAGAACGCCGCCACACCTTCACAATTCTTCTAAATCTTTGATGCTTTTTGTACAAAAAAAAAAAATATTGCGTACATACATACATACAACATAAGTAAATAATAAAGATTGTGGATTGTAGAAAATTTGTTTGTGATTTCACATAATTCTGAGCGTTCAATAAATACTTTTGCCTCAGCGATTTAAATTTATTTTTGCTCTCACTCTTAAATAAAATCCGAGTAGTAGGTAGGTATAGTATATCATCTTCTACTACACTACACCAAAGAAAACATTTATTTTCTATTTCCTCCAGATATAAAAAGAAATTATCCTGAATGACTACATAGGCACAATGGACCTAATTCTACATAAAAATAAATTAGAAATATTTATTTATGTCTATTTCCAGTTTGCCACAAAAGAATTTTCTAAATACGAGTGATATATCTTTCAAAATACTCATCCCCCCTCTCCCATACCCATCATCTGAAAAGTATTTTTATTCGGAAGATTTATTGGGATTTTTTTTTTTTTAGTCTGGGGCATTGTACTTGGAACTAATCGATATAGGACATAAGATTGTGTTACGAATTATCTAAGGTTAACATAATTTATGTGCACAAAGGTAAAGAAAAATTTAAGAATATACTGTCAATTGTATATACATATATATGTATCAATTGGGATTAATTCTCAAAATTCTTCCTATTGCTTGTGTTTCTTATTAAAAGATCATTAATCAACTAAGTTTATAATTTATACATATAAAATTTGACCTCGTATAAACATGTACTCTGTCATTATACCGAACAACGAGATGGTATTTCATTTCAATAAAAATCAATCAATTTGAAATAATTAAAAAAACCTTGCTGTTACAAAATTTCAATATTTTTGTCACCCTCGACATTTCTGTTTATATACTGTCGATATAAAAATAGTTTTCTGTTTAACACTTGACAAATACATAGGTGAGAATTGATCAGAGATCAACTAATTAGTAAACAGATAAATCTAATTTTATAAAGACACATAAATCAGGAACACTTACCAACACCAACCAAATAATTAATAATGATCTCGAATTATCTCGAGATTTATTTTTATCTTCTTTCTAATACGGAGAATTGATTATACAAATTTACTGCATCTGGCGATATAAATTTACTCTTAAAAAAAAAAAAAATATTGAATGCGTTTCTCCCTATGTTATTCTTTAACTTAAATTTGGCGGCAGGTTTTAAAAGATACATGTGAAATAAATTATGTTTTCGTCTTAACATCTTTATAAAATACAGGCATCCTCGACTTACAGTATTTTGTTGTATGCACATGTATACGTTTTTTGTCGTTGACGTTTCCTTAAAAAATTGTAAAATAGTTTGTCTCCAACATTTGCAGCGCAAAGTAGCCTTGTGACCGATTCGGTAACTGTTAAACTTCTAACTTTTATTTATTTGTTTCACCACTTATATAATTATCTTTCTTTAATTATTTATCGTTTCGATCGTAATAGCTTTTCATTTTTTCCCTCTTAAACCTAAATTGATTTTCTAAATCCGGCAAAAAGGGTGAAATATAAAATTCGTTTCTACCGGGTATCATAGTGCCCGTCATTCTCCCCATAAGCAGTTCATTTGGGGATAAATTCAATTGTTAAATACGAGTATTTCGATACTCAAGTAACGCAATCCAAATATCTTGTTTTAATTCATCTGATTTTCGAAATAAGTTTTTTGTGGTTTGCACAGCTCTTTCGGTATGTGATTGAGAGTAATAAGGGCTGGGAGTCGTTATTACTATGTCTAATTCTTCTGCATAAAATCATACAATCCGAAAGGCATATTAACGGCTATAATTTCTCGTGGTATTCCATGTACAGCAAATACTTCTTTTAATTTACTTAAAATATGCAAAACAGTCCTATTTTTTAAGCTAATAACTTCTAAAAATTTTAAGAAATAATCTACTACGGCTACGTAATTGTTCCCGTTAAATTCAAAAACGACAATTAGGGGTATCTCGTGGGGGATTAGAATTTCCTTTATATTTGAGTTCCTGAACTTTTGGCAAATATCATATAAAGCTACTTTTTTCTCAATATCTTTATTAATTCCTGGCAAGTATATTAGGGTTCTTGCAAGGGCTTATGATTTTTGTATCCCTAAATTGCCCTTATGAATTTAAGTTAACATAGAATGTCTTAAGGACGCTGGAACTACTATCTTTTCATTATAGAAAATTATCTAATCTTCTAATAATAAGCTAAATTTCCAATAAATTCTTAGGAGTTCTGGTAATTTCCGTCTTTCTGTTGGCCAACTTTCGATTAAAATATATTTCAATTTGCTATAGTTACTTATTTTTATCACTCATATTTATTGTATGAATAAACTCAGACAGATCTTCAATTTCCGTACTTTTCTCATGTATATCGTAGTATCTCGAAAGTAAGCCAGCAATAAATAAATATTTTCCCGGCACAAATTTTAATTTAACATCATAATTTAAGAGCCGCAACTTGGTAATGGCATTTTTTCAGTTTCTTTCGTCATGATCCCTAGGAGCGGTTTGTGATCTGTCATAACGATAACTTCTGTAAATCCAATTATGGAACTTCTTGCAAGCGAAACAAATTGCAAGCATTTCGTTCTCAATTTGGGAGTACCGGGTTTTCGCATCTGTTAAACTTTGAGAGGCGAAACTCATCATCATAAAACAAGCTATACCATCTTTACTGCTATCCGATTGTATCGTTATTTCTTTGTTGGCTTCAAAAGGTTTTAAAGTGGGGCATTAATAATTAAATTTTTAATTTTATTTAAAAATTCTGTGTGAGCTGGTAGCCATTTATATATGACGTTTTTCTTTAACAGTTGTCGTAATGGTTTACCATTCCTAATAGTTTCTGTAAATATTTTTTAGATCGAGAATTTCTATTTCGGAAATTGCTTTCATTCTACTGGGACCGCAGGTAAATCATTTCTCGGATATAATGTGTCCCAAAAAATGTACTTCATTTATTTTGTACTGCAATTTAGAGTTGTCACATTTAATATTTAACTCTTTTGTCCTCTCGATCTGTTTCCGCAAAAATCAACAGATCGTCAATGTAAACTACTACACCTGGTATATCTAAAAAATTTCTTTGGTTATATTTTTGAAATACTTCCGGTGCGATTTTAATACCGAAAGGGGGAGTCTGTTAAATCGAAAACAACCAAAAGTTGTATTAAACGTACACAATTTCGATGAGCTTTCATCTAACTTCACCTGCTAATAACCATCTTTAAGGGCAAACACTGAAACAATTTCTTGTTCGCCAAGTGCGTACTAATTTCTTCGAAAGATGGTGTTAAAAATGGTTCTTGTTTAATTGTTCTTGTTTAATGTATTTCGGATCAAAACATATTCTAATTTTTTTATTTGGCTTTTTCACTATAACTAAGTTGGATATAAATTCTGATGGCTCATCTACTTTCTCAATTTAAAAATGATTTAATTCTTTAATACGTTCTGTAAGGCAAGCAGAGGCATAATG
This sequence comes from Tipula helvola, assembly GCA_963556165.1. Classification (NCBI taxonomy): domain Eukaryota; kingdom Metazoa; phylum Arthropoda; class Insecta; order Diptera; family Tipulidae; genus Tipula; species Tipula helvola. Next base: position 299,886,692 of record OY744481.1, on the reverse strand, counting down.
ATTTAACTTCCCACAATTTCCACATTGTTTAGCGTAAGCCGGACACTACCTTTAACATGTGATAACAAACAATATATACACTTTTTGTAGATTTCATTCTTAGCATCTTGGTTATAATTTGGCCTAAAATTAGAAGCAAAATTATTTTTGCTATTTTGGTTTCTATCAAACAATCCATTCAGTTCTTATAACTATTATAATTCGTTTTATTAATAGGATGCTTATCTTTACCAAACATTGTTTTGTTAATTGCTGTCATCTGTGTTTTGTCCTCTCTATCTTGATGAATTGCATCTAACGATTTACCTGGTTTCTGAATATTCATTATTTGACTCTTTGACACTTCGGCTGCTCTTCCCATTTCCACATACTGTTAAAGTTAGCAGAAAGTGAAAAGTCGATAATGCAGATCGGATTACACCAGCCGAAAGTAAAAAAAACGGTAGTGCAGATTGCGTTATTCCAGCCGAAAATAAAAAATGAAGTCGATATTTATCGGTAGTGCTTAACCTAAAATCTACTAAGGAATGTAAGGATGCATGATTATCATTGAGTACCTTTCTTAATATTCCTATATGACAAAAACCTGGCTGCAGTTCCTTGTGCAAAATTGTGGAAAACTCGAGAAAACCAGAAAAAAATGTAATTGGAATAAAATCAGCCTCTAGAGTGTTATGTCTAGAGATGTATTTTATTAGTGTGACTAATGCTATCGCTGGAAAGAAATTCAGTTCAAGTTTTCCGTAGAAAATTTCGGAAAATTTGAATAACGTTCCAGCAATAAAGTCAATTTTTTAAATGAAATTATTACAAATTCTTAACTACTTTGAGATATTTTCATAAATGTTTGGATTTAAACATATATGATACCAAAATCATTTTCATTTTCTTGTAATAATTAATTTATTTAAGTCAATAATCGTAAAATTTGAACTAAATTTTTTTCCTGCTATTGTACTGAATTTCTTTCCAGCGATAGCTATTGACAAGTCACATCAATAAAATATATCTCTAGACATAACACTCTAGAGGCTGAGATTCTGTTTTTACTTTCGGCTGGAACGTTTTTCGAAATTTCCGAGAATTTCCACTGGAAACTTGAACTGAATTTCTTTCCTGCGATAGCTATTGACAAGTCACTTCAATAAAATACATCTCTAGATATAACACTCTAGAGGCTGATTTTATACAAAATTTGTAATAATTTTTGGAAAATCGAATTTTCCACGTAAGATTCTTTACAAAATTGTTTATTACAAGCCATGTTTCCTATTTACTATCGGCTGATAACCACAAAATTTTTTATTTTCGGTTAGAGTATAATGATAAGGTAATCTGCATTATCGATTTTTTACTTTCGGCTGAAAACTTTCGGCTAACTTTAACAGGATCATTTCCACTATTTTTGCTAATGTTATTCCATCATCAGCTTGTAAAATTCTTTTTTGTCACGCTTATGCGCTACGCCTAACACTAGTTATTATAACTTTTATTTTAAATACAGCATACAACTTTATTACGTGTGATTATCGCTTATGATCCGTATCATAATATATCTTTCTGCTTTTATTATCTGGACACGACTGAGCCTTTTTCTATTTTTGTTTTTATCTTTTTCTTCTCAGCTGATCATCGAATCTGCTATTTTTAAATCTCTACATAAATACTTAACGTAATTTAATTTAGTGCATTGCTTCGTCCAATATTAATTCTTAAATATACATCAGCGTCATATTTTTTTATGATTTTCCCGATCATTTGTGAGGGTGCCGATTTATATAATTTTGTGGATAATCGGTAGATTAATGCCTGCTGATAATGTTTCAACTTTCGATTCATTTAAAGAACTCGCTTCCCTCAGAAGTTTATATGTGCTCGCATAATGCAGCTGATATGTCACTCAGGTGTTCGTTCCAAAATTTATGATTTCTTTTTATGTACATATGTCCAGAATGCACTCAAGACCACAGAATGACTCAATCTGTTGACTCGCTCTGAGGCACTCGAATGGGGAGATTAAATAGGGGTGCGTTCGTGGTTGTACCATAGTGTGAGAGAAAATTTTAAAACTCCTTGCTAAGAAATTAAGCCCCATTATCTGAGATTATAGTTCCGGAGAGCCAAATAAAATTATAACATCACTTTTTAGAAAACAAATTATATTTGAAGCTGATTCTTTATTAAATGCTTTTAAAAGTGGAAATTAATTAATTGATCAAGTTCTATAAGTATAATAGTTTTCCTGTTCTTTTGACCGTGGGTACGACCCAAAAAAATCCACGCAAATTTTCTGGAATGTGAGAAAGTTGAGGGATTGACAATAGACGCATTCTTGGTCCATAAAGCCACAACTGTGAACAGCCACATCACTTTCAATGAATGTGTCATGAGTAGGAACCACTGAAAATCGTCGATTTCTGAGTCGCTGCTTTTGTAGGAAAGATTGTTTACGACGTACTGTGGCCTGCTCTTCAGATTCTTCGGTTTGTTGTTTAGTTCTTGATTGCTGCCTTTGCTGAGAAACTTGAAAGAGACATGCTCAAGCCTGCTCCTCAGAATCTGTAGCTCTTTGATTGGACCGTGATTGTCGAACTTGATCAACTGCTTGCTGATGACGTGATGCAGCTGTTGTTCAGCTTCTCTAACTCTATGATTTGACCTTGTTAGTCGAACTTGATAAGCAGTGTGTGCTCTACGTTCTTTAGCTTCTTCATTCTCCTCACATGCACGTCGCTGCTTTTTGTATATTATAGTATGTTGTGCCAAGCGTTCTAGCGTATCTTAGCTTTGACGATCTCTCCATCTTTATTGTTGCTCACGATTCATACGCAATTTACGTTCCTCTCGACTTTCATCATTCATTCTATAAGAAAAATTCCATGAACAATTTTTTCCCACTTAAATAAAAGCTAATTGTGCAAGAGAGAAAAAAATACTTGTAATCTTAAATTTACTTTGAACACAACTGAAAAACAAACTAAATTTTTTTTTTTCAAAAATACAAATCACAGCATACACAGAAATTTTCATATCATCCAAACAACAAAACAAAAATATGTACATAATACCGGTTTCACACCGTAGGTAGTATAATAGCAAAATAGTATAATACTATTTTACTATCTACCACAGTCGATTTCACACCGCATAAAATGTTAATAAAATAACGAAAATTAGAAACAAATAATGATTAAATATAATTACGCAATATACAAAAATGTTCCTAGACTAATTTATTAAAGATACACTGTCATAAATTTTCCTTCTACAATAAAAAAAATAAAATATAATAGCTATTAAAATTTGATAGCTATCAAATCGAAATATTATATTTTATTTTTGCTATTATTCTATCAAAACATCGGTTTCATACCGGATAGTAAAATAGTATTATACTATTTTGCTATTATACTATCTACGGTGTGAAATCGGTATAAGTATATAAAAGAAAAGCGCGACTACTGCGATAGTTTTTTTGTGTTTTGCATTTATCCATACAAACAGACAGACAACGGTAATTATAGTTGTAAAATAGTATATTGTATAACAAGTGAAGAAAACGAGTCATTGCAATACTTGAGTATTGCAATGACTCATTTTCACTCAAGTCATACACGCTATTTTTTCTGCGATACAATAGCCCTGTAACATTTATAAATAAGTAGAAACATAAACAATTACAAACTTGTACGGATCAACACAAATTTATTAAACCATTAAAACATTTGGGTTTTCACAAATCGTGTAGCAATATTAAGAAATCGTTGTGTAATGAGAATATTTCCACACGATTTTAGTATACGACGCAAAGGCTCCTTTTCTTATATACATAATTTAAATTCAAAAATCATCATCGAAAGTATAGGTTACTGCACTATCGTAGAAAAAATAGTTTGCACGCCGTCTACACTATGCAAATTCACTGATATTTTCTATCATGATATAAATTTTATCAATGTATGTGTGTGTATAACATACGCATTTTGATACTATTAGCAAATTATCATTAGGCTATTTCACGTAATTTTATTAGTAAATTATTATGAAATGTCATAAAAAATTAATGCTTGAGGTTATGTTTTGCCATTTGAAATTGTTTTCTCAAGTTGAAACATCGCATTATAATAAAAAATCATAACCTGAATACAATTGTATGTCTTTTAATAGCGAAAGTACAGTGCGATTAATCAACTTGCACCGCAAAAATGAAGTTTTATTAGAGATAACTCATAAAAATTACAGACGGGTTGACATAAAAACTTCCGTTTTACAACAAATAGCGGATGGCGAATTAAACGTAAATGTTGAGCATGTTAAGAAAAAAAAATAAGGAATCTACGAAATACATATCGTCGTGTCCAAATAAGACTATTACATCTACAAATCATTGATTTTTTGGAGAGGCTTGTCAAGTTTTTTTTTATTTGGATATGACGGACATACAAAATTAAAACCAAGTAGAAACAAATTTGGAAGCGCTGTTGTTGACGATAAAAAAACAAAAATTTACTACATTTATACTGGAGTCGAGTTATCTAATACCCTTGACACACTAGTGATTTTTTTCGAGATTAGCTGTAGTGTGTCATGTTGTAGATTAGCTAATCTTGTTTTATTTAAGGATTGGTGACTAATCGAGATTAGTGCACTAATCTTTGAAAATTTTGAAGTTCATCTCGTTGTATTGGGTTTAGTGGTAGCACAAGTGGTACTACAATGCAAAATATTCTTTCAACATTGCTGAAAGTTCAAGCGGCGTGAGTTTATATCAAGTTATAAAATTTAAAACAATTTGTGCTGAATACATTATGAGGTTATATTTATAAAAATAAAATCTAGTGAGTTTAAATGTAAATATAAATCTTAGAAATATTGAATAGAAAAATGAGTCCAGTTGATTTACTAGAAGCTACATTTCAGCGAATAACCATCATAGTATTTCACTTCTCTGCCTAGAAAACTAATCCCTAGTCTGCCAACGCAAATGGATTTGTGGTGGATTAGCTAATCTTGTTTCACTAATCGCGCTTAGCTAATCCCTAGTCTGTCAAGGGTATTAGAGTTATCCTCATACTAATTTACTATTGTGTTTTTTACGTTCGATTGATTTAACCCTAATCGGTTCCTTGTATGCGCGCACATACAATTTTTATTTTTGATTTGTATATTTCTCAAAAATGGCGATGTTTGGTTTTGCATTTTTTTTTATATTTTTTGAGTAAATCTCCATAAATAGTATTAATTTTGAGAGAGAACATTCCAATAAAGATAAAAAGTCACAAAACATATACATGGTTTTTTTGGAGGCCCTTTTTTACAGGTGAAAAGACAGGTGTGTATGCGCGCTCATATACAGGAACCGATTCGTCGTAGTTTTTGGGGGACCGATGAGGGTTAAATAACATAGAAATATAATTTTCGATTAAGTATGTTTAATGAAAAATTATTCAAAATCTATAATAATTAATAAGGGGAAAGATAACCAAGGTTGAACCCTAAGTATAAACGTACTAATTATTTTTTAACCTAACCACAAGTCGTCGCCGTAGTTCTTACTTGGTGTAAGCGCCTATTTTTAAATTTTGAGATAATTAACATTTAAGTTCAAATGTTTATCAAGCAGGACATTGCAATTATTTCCTGGATTTAAACCTATTTGATGGAGATACACCTCTATAGAACTAACAAAAAAAAATTGATACATTCTATTAAAAACTTGGATATAAATATTCTTTCTATGTGAAATCTTAGGGCAGCCGAGAGGTGTGGCTTCAAAACAGCAATTTTTGAGCTTGTATAACATTGTAAATCCTATCAGGATGTCAGTAAAAAGCACACTACAAAATTTTGTTCAACGTTGAATTTGTAAAATAAAACATTATTGTTGTATGTAATTCCATTACACATTTATTAAAACAATAAGTTATATATTACTTCAATTATACTTAAAAATACTTACATTTTGTATTGAAATTGGCATTGGCCAACGGAAGGTAGTTTAAAAATTGGTAATTTCGACACTACTTTACGTGCAATCGACATTTTTATCAAACTACATGTTTCTATACCACTATTATGTCCACACCGATACTTAATCTGTGATAAATTTGACTTCTCGTAAATCAAGCTTGATGTAGAAGCAAATGGAGGAAAAACCATTCCAATCGATGCGGCATTGTGATCAGAACTTCGGTCACGAGGTGATCAGAACTTCGGTCTTTGGTATCTTCAATAATATCATAAAGTTGGTGTGACTGTTTTGACATTATTGATTTCTATTTTAACCAATATATATTTACTTATACAACAACAGCCAAACAGGTCAAAAGCTTCAACATGGGTACAGGCATCCAACTTAAAACGAAAAATCGTATTCTAGAACTTTATACCGAAAGTAGTATAACAAATTATACTGATACTTCTAACCGTTTAACTGACCATATTCCAGAAATTTATCCGAAAACTCATTTTAGAATCCCATTTACAACGCACATGTCTAAAACAATAATACCCGCGGTTAAGAAATAGCCAAGTTCCATCATACTTGGCCATATTCCTGAACTTCGCCCAAACCTCATTTCAGACTCCCATTTCCAATACACATGTCGAATTTCATTATAATCGGTTGAGAAATGAGCAAGTTCCATCATACTTAGCCATATTCCAGAACCTCTGGGATCATCAAAACTCATTTTAGAATCCCATTTCTAACACACATATTAAATTTCATAATAATCGATTGATAAATAGACAAGTTCCATCATACTTGGCCATATTCCAGAACTTCATCCCGAAATCGTTTTAAAATCCCAGAACTTCATCCGTAAATCATTTTAGAACCCCATTTCCAACACAAATGTCGAATTTCATCGTAATCGGTTGAGAAATGGGCAAGTTCCATCATACTTGGCCATATTCCAGAACTTCATCCAGAAATCGTTTTAAAATCCCAGAACTTCATCCATAAATCATTTTAGAATCCCATTTCCAATACAAATGTCGAATTTCATCGTAATCGGTTGATAAATGGGCAAGTTCCATCATATAAAAACGATGAATAATCGGTTGAGAAATGGGCAAGTTCCATCATACTTGGCCATATTCCAGAACTTCATCCAAAACTCATTTTAGAATCCCATTTCTAACACACATATTAAATTTCATAATAATCGATTGATAAATAGGCAAGTTCCATCATACTTGGCCATATTCCAGAACTTCATCCAGAAATCTTTTTAAAATCCCAGAACTTCATCCATAAATCATTTTAGAATCCCATTTCCAACACAAATGTCGAATTTCATCGCAATCGGTTGAGAAATGGGCAAGTTCCATCCTACTTGGCCATATTCCAGAACTTCATCCAAAACTCATTTTAGAATCCCATTTCTAACACACATATTAAATTTCATAATAATCGATTGATAAATAGGCAAGTTCCATCATACTTGGCCATATTCCAGAACTTCATCCAGAAATCGTTTTAAAATCCCAGAACTTCATCCATAAATCATTTTTGAATCCCATTTCCAATAAAACTGTCGAATTTCATCGTAATCGGTTGAGAAATGGGCAAGTTCCATCATACTTGGCCATATTCCAGAACTTCATCCAAAACTCATTTTAGAATCCCATTTCTAACACACATATTAAATTTCATAATAATCGATTGATAAATAGGCAAGTTCCATCATACTTGGCCATATTCCAGAACTTCATCCAGAAATCTTTTTAAAATCCCAGAACTTCATACATAAATCATTTTAGAATCCCATTTCCAATACAAATGTCGAATTTCATCGCAATCGGTTGAGAAATGGGCAAGTTCCATTCTACTTGGCCATATTCCAGAACTTCATCCAAAACTCATTTTAGAATCCCATTTCTAACACACATATTAAATTTCATAATAATCGATTGATAAATAGGCAAGTTCCATCATACTGGATTATATTCCAGAACTTCATCCAGAAATCTTTTTAAAATCCCAGAACTTCATCCATAAATCATTTTAGAATCCCATTTCCAATAGAAATGTCGAATTTCATCGTAATCGGTTGAGAAATGGGCAAGTTCCATCCTACTTGGCCATATTCCAGAACTTCATCCAAAATTCATTTTAGAATCCCAGAACTTCATCCATAAATCATTTTAGAATCCCATTTCCAATACAAATGTCGAATTTCATCGTAATCGGTTGATAAATAGGCAAGTTCCATCATATAAAAAATTTGTTAACTATTCACCACATCCAAATCCAACCCCTACTCAACTCCAACTCAACTTCAACTCAACGCGCAAATTGACCCCTAATTTAATCTTCAAATCAATTCCCAATTCAATGCCAAATTCAATGCCCAATTCAATAATCAAATAAGCATATATAAAAAAATCGTAAATATTTATAAAAGCAGATATTTTGGGTCAATTCGTATGGCAGGTACCCCACCCCCTTGGCGTACAGTCTCCAAAAGCTTTTCAAATCTCCGCCTTGACCATAGAAACAGATTGGCGAAAAAAAAATCCAAATCGGACAAGCCGTTCTCGAGATACCATGGGTCCAGACAGACGGACGGACATTTTTTTTTTTTTTGCTTTTTCAGACTCAGGGACTTTCAAAACGTCGAGAAAAGTGGTTTTGGACCAACCAAATTTTTTGTCATTTTTGACAGGATTTCAATACTTTGGTCTTTTTAGACCGAAGTAAATCTGTGAGTCGCATTTGCATAATTTTAAGCTTTACTTTGGCATAATTCATGCTTTTTAAGATTCTTATTAAATTGATCGGACTATATAATTCTAAATTTTTTAAAATTTTTTCGATGGTACTGTGAACCGCGTCAATTTCCTGGACCTGTGAATGTCCAGGTTCAGAAAATTTTTGTTGAACTTCTATTATTTGGGTATGTTTTTCCGTAAATTTAAGAAGCGCAAGCGCGGTGATCCTGTTCCTGTTTTGCGGAATGCATGAGTCCGACCAAAGAATAATCCTGTTTATTTCTGGATTATCAGTTACAACATTTTCCAAAATTTTGATTAAAGATGACGCTAAATCATTTCCAGCTCTTCCGCTAATTCCCTCGTGCCATATTGCGCAATACGTAATTTTGTTGATACTGCAGTGAGCTGTCAAATTGTAAACCGAAAATTTCCGCCTATAGAAAAAATTCGAAACATTTGCTTTGGATAGGGCAAACACATTCTGCAAATCGTAACACAGTATAGCTGTTAAAGGATCCGCAGAACTATTTTTGCCAACATATTATTTTGTTTGTGTTTATTGTAAACAGATATTTCTGACGTAGTAGATTTTTTTGCAAGCTTATGTGCCACACACCGATCACACTGATCCTTTTTGGGTTTATAAAAGGACAAATTAAACTTCTCATTAAATATTTTCGAATATATGTTTAATTTGACCGGATCGACATTGTTGCTCAAGTACATAGAATACATCCGGCTTATATTTAAACCGGCTTTATCCAATTTTTCTTCAGAAATTTTAAATTTTACGTATCTTCCTTGACATGATGGTGTATTGGTGCCAATGTCCGTTGTTTTTGTTTTATAAAAGTGATAAATTCTATTTTGACGTCCAGTGTCTTAAGGAAGAAAACTTTAAAAACTTGCACCAAGGCAACGTTTTTTTTTAAAAAAAATATAGGAATGTGTCTTGTCGTCTGGATTTCTCATTTTTGGTTCGTTTTCTTTGTTTTAGTACTTTTCTTGTAAATTTTGAAGAGAAACCTAATTTCTCGTCCCCACTTATAGGCTCCAGAATATCTCGTGAATTTTGTGCCTATCTGTTTCGCTAAAATTTGACCTGCATTTATAAACAAATTCTATGGCACATCCATCGGAAACAGTTCGTGATCTTCGTACGTTTCCGTGTGTATCTTCATATTCGTTCCCCTGATTCCGCAAATTTTTGTTGATGTTTTTTTCCACATTGACGGATTGCTTTGCTTTTTACGACTTGGCTGTTTTCCATTTGCTGCAATATCAGGTTCAACTTCACTTTCAGGCATTATATTTTCGATTACGGAATTTTCAGCCAAATCGGTTAATAAAGGCACACTAACAGAATCATCTTGTTTATTTTTTTTCTTATGCTTTATGATACCTATAACAAATTTTAAATGAGTTATTAGCTATTAAAATTCATAACAGTTGTTGCATATTTTTGTATTACGTTGTCGATTGAATATTTTGTTTCTTTCTTCTTCGTCGTCTGTAGAATGATCATTTATTGGACGAAAATCAGAATCCACGTCTGAATCGTCGAACAAACTATTATCCGAACAGGAACCACTTAAGTTAATCAGATTGAAAATACTAACAACAGAAATTATAATTAAAAGTTATTGTACTATGTCCGTTCAGCTTCCGGTTCTATTGGTTGAACTGGTGATGATTTTTCATCACAGGAATCCATTTTTGTTCACTTTCTAAGTGCGTTTATTAATTTTTAAATGTTAAAAAATAAAAAATAAATATAATCTTGACGTCTTTTCACCACAGTAATTTATGAACGACTAATAACTTTCCCGAATTTTACAAATTTTGGTTCTATTTATATAGAAAAATATCACGTGACTCAAAACATCAACTCACATTGGCAACTCACAAAAAATTTTAAATGATGGAGATACAACAAAAATGAATATTTTTTAGTCGTAGTTGGATGGACTTAAACTAGAAGACACACTATGTAACTCAAAAACTACGGTAGATAGAACAATTTTGACTAGACATTTAAAAAAAGCAGAAAAAATTATTTACATACCTACAAAAAACTGAAAATGACTTAAAATGGACTTACACTAAGAAAGAACTACGGCGACGAAGTGGCGAATGTTAAAAAACAACTAATTTTTTTATAATAATGAAACAATTTTGTTTGACATTTGGAGATATTATTATGATAGTGAAATTCCCAGCTATGATATTTTTTGGACAAATATTTGTCAATACAATAAAATTGCTGATATAAAATATCAGTGAATTTGCATAGTGTAGACAGCGGGTTAGCTAACCCAATCAAAAATTAGTGGTTAAACAAATCTTAACCAAATTTTTAGTTTTAATACTTGCCACAAGAGTGAAATTGACAAGAAAATACACGAAAAAAAATTAAACCAAAATTTGGTTAATTTTGCTGTTGCTTTGATTAGCCGTTAACCAAAAAAAATACCTAACTCATTATGGTTGAAAGCAATACGCTTTATAATAAGCGTAGTTTGTTGACCAAAATTGAATTTGGGATTTTTTTTCCTCAAGAAAATAGCCAATTTAATTTAATTGGCAAAAGCCAACTTTTCGAAATAAAATATAAATTTACTGTGTATTATGATCTGGTGGCAGGTATCATAACCAAAAATTAGAATTATGCTTAATTAGACCCAATTTTTTTTTTGGGTTAATGTTATTCGAGCGGGGGTTTATCCTATGCAATTGGTGTTGTAAATTTGTCAAGGAAATACGCTTAATGTTGATTGATCTTTTAAAACCAACAGTTAGAATTGCTTTTTATACGGAAAATGCATAATAAGTAAATGCTTTTACTAGCACAATTGCTAGTAAACTACAAGTACGCCGGGTGATTTTTTAAGGAAAATAGGAAAGAACAGTCAGTCATTAATCGATTATGTGCACATAATAATTTTATATTTAGCAGTTCTTTATGCATGATTGCTTATCTAATTTTGTTTTTTTAGCTGATCTGTTTAAAAATGTTTGTATTTGATTATTTGTTTATTAAAAACATTTATAAACAATAAACATGTTTTGGTGTTCAAACGAAGGTTATACAATTATGTTGTATAATTTATCGCATTTCATTTGAATTTGTTTATTCACATCTTTATAAACATGAAATTAATATGTACAGCAAAATGTATGTAGCACGTATTTTTTATAATAAACGCAGCGTCGCATGTACATAAAATAATGAAATAAAATAAAAATATTTGATGGAGTTAGATTATTATACGCAATAAGTATGTATGTACGTCCATGTTTTATCCTTGTCGTATACAAAATTTTAAATTTGGATTAAAGTACATAATTTCGAAATTCAATAGATAGATAGACAGGGCTTTGGTGGTGGGGCTAAATATGATCCCAATTTTACACATTTTTTTTTGTTTTTTTTTTAGATTAGATTATGTTGGTTTTAGAGCCGAAACACAATGGGGTATTGACACTGATTTTAATCAACAATAGATTATCCATGTTCGATAAAATGGATTCATAATAAAATAAAAAATAATTGGATTCTTCAATGTTAATTCTGTAATCAACTATTAATCCAGTCAGTCGTTTATTTTTTTATATGTTGGGTGATTCTAATTAATTTTAATCCGAGTTTTTTTTTTTTAAGTGGATCTTTTGTGTGTACGAGTACTTACATACTTATACACCAAATTTTAACTTTTTTTTGTTTGTTTGTTTTGTTTAATCCAATAAATTTGACCGGTGTTACTATACCTATACCTAAATTAAACCTTTCTTTTTGTATTGGTATTATACATTACGATATATGTGTAAGCTTAGAGGTACGCCGCCTGGTATATAGGTACTAGGTAGACTGCTTTATTTCGACAGTCCCGTTTTTATCAATTTACATATTTTTCTAGTTGGAATTTTATCCCTATTATAAATTTATACCTAGCTAGGCTACACAAAATATTTCAAAATTGTGTTTTGTATGTGTATGCCTTGTAAAAATGTTAACGCTGGAAAAACGAAAAACATTTTAATGAAAATTAATTAAATTAATTTTTCTCAGAAATTATGGTCTGTGGATAAATTTTCTTTCATTCCATTATTGTTGGATGGGGTGTATGTGTGTGTGTGTGTGTGTTGGTGCTAAAACATGAAATTACATTTTTATTTTATATTTAGGTTATTTATTGCTGAATGCTGCTATGTAATCTAGAAAATGTAGAAAAATAAATACCTTAAGCCTCATTATTATTAATGTTTTTTTTAGGAGGATTGGAAAATTGTTGGACCATTTACTTAAAATTTATTTGCATTTATTTAATAGTAGTAAATTTTATTAATAATGAAAATCGTGGAATTTTAAATATATCAAATTCAATTGTTGTCGAGGTTAAATTTAATTTACGTAACGCTAATTTTTTAATTCTAACTCCCTACGTCTATAAAATGAATTTATTAAAGATTTTTATTGTATAAGTAATGAGGCAAATTCTCCAAGGCTTATACTTTAAAATTCTGCTAAAAAATTCATTATGAAATATTTTAATTAATCACAGCTTTCGAATTTAAGACCGACTAATTCGTGTTTAATCACTGTTTACACAAAAAGCTTCATGTTCGTTAAGTTTCAATGGGAGTAATTCGTGATTTTAGAAAAAAAAAAAAAATATTCCGGAAAATAATAAAAATTCAAGAAGTACAGAGGTTTCGCTCTGCATAATTATGTATATGATGCTTACAACATTCTCTTAACTCGTAATATTCATAAAATGTAACTTTTATTGATTCCAGCCAGCGGGTAGTATTATTTAATATTATTTGAAGACGGCTCTGCGAATGAGACTTTTCCTGCTGAAATTCGGAAAGATTTTCCCACTTAATTAAAGAAGGAATTTACAATTGTTCTTATCTCGAAAATGGGGGAAATAATTTCAACCTCTTAGCCTTTAATCCGATTAATCAATTTCGGATTCAAGAATATGCTTTTTTCATAGTAAATAATTCCGGGACTCGTTAGCTGGAACTATTTCTTGAATATTTAAAATAATTGGTTGAATTCGTTCCTCGCTCCCACCAAATTGGTTCCATTGTCGCTGTAAATTGTATGACAAACTCCACGTCTTGCAATCGTTTGAACGCCCCCAAAAAGCTATTTGTTGACAGAATGCCTGCTATTTCGATATGAGTTGTTTTAGTGATTAAACATACGAATATACAAACATAACTTGCTGTTGTCCTCGTCTCCGTATTACATGAATTTTGAATGAACCGCAATAGTCTGCTCCATCTTGGTGAAATGGATGATTAAAATTAACTGTTGCTTCAGGCAAGTTACCCATTATTTGATTTTCCCTCCTCGGATTTTGTCTAAAACATTTGGTACATTTATGAATTATGGATTTGACTAAATCTTTACATCTGATAATCCAAAATCGACGACGAACCAAACTCATCAATAAACTGATCCCGGCGTGATGATGAAACTTATGCAAATCTAGTACGATTAGTTTGGTGAACACTGTGTTTGGAAGAATGATTGAATGTTTTACATTGTGTGGTGTCATTGATTTTTGTATTCTTCCTCCTACTCTAATTAGACCGTCGTCAGCTATGAATGGGTTCAATGATAAAAACTTTCCTCGTTAGGTTATGTTCTTTCGTAATTTTGCTTTGAGGTTATTTATGTAGCTTAACACCATTACAAACATCTTGAAAGCTGTGTATGGCTGATTAAATTATTCTGTTTCCTTTTTTCAGTAATCGAGTCTATTGAACTTCGTAGGTTCTTGTTTCGGCCAGGATTCCTCACTCTAAACTATCCATTGCGGCCCCTTCCACCATAAGTCGTGTGATGATAAGGCTTCTACAACCTCGTGAAGCTAAATCGGTGGGATTTTCTTTCGAAGGCACATGTCTCCATTGGTTTCGTTGGTATTTGGTCAAAATCTCACTCGTTCGATTCCCCACAGACGTCGTGGATGATCAGAGAGCCAATCTAGCAGCTAGGACAATTTGAGAATCACTCCACAGCACTGTATCCTGTATGGCTAGTGTAAGTGATTCTTTAACTAAATTTGTTAGCTTAATCAAAAACAGTGTTCCCATCAGTTATAATCTTGGTATGCTTAGTTGTTTAATTGTGTAATTGTGGCTGCATACGTTTTATCTGCGATTAGGGTTGAAATACTGCAATTATCTTCTACTGCGACTGCATACACCACTGCCGCATACGTTTTCTTGCTGGCATCGCTGAAACCATGTAAAATTCACTGTCTAACTCGAACCAACTCTGTTGTACATGTCTTGGCAACGTATCGTCTCAATCTAAATTTTCTGCCCTCTTTCACCCTAATGGATCAAATATTTTGTTAACAGTTGAGGGCAGTGCCCGTTTGGTCGTAGATCTTCCCTTTAATGTTTCCGTAATAATACCAAATTCATCCTTTGTCGAGTCCTTCGTAAGCTGAATCCAGAGTGTTGTAAACTGCTTAAAATATGGCTCATCGTTTTCCGTAATATTGTACTGTCGCTAGCCCCAGTCATCAAGTCATCGACGTAAATGTCATGTTTTATGGCTTCGGGATAATGACTTTGAATTTCATTTCCTACCTCAATTATGACCCGGGTTACTAAGAATGCCGCTGGAGCAGTGCCGTATGTTACCGTCTCGAGTTGGTAGGGTCGCACTAGTTCGGATTCGTGAAATCGCCATAGAATCCTTTGATGTTGACGTCCCCGTAGCAACAAACGTATGCTGCCGAAATCGTATCAAGATATTGATTAAAGGTGATTGGATTACGGGGCCTACCATTAAAATGTCATTTAGTGAGACTCCCGTACTAGACTTTGCAGAAGCGTACTTTCTTGTAACAGGACGTTCTTCGAGTAACTTCATGTGCCCAAGCGCTTGATATTCCTTCATCAACTGCTTGTACAACTCTGCAAATTCTTTATTTTTTGGAATCGGCTCTCCATCGCTCGCAATTGGTCTGAACAGCTGCGTTATCTAGTAATGGATGACCAGCAACCACCCAACCAAAACTAGTATTTAGCGCCACTAGATTGTTCGATAATGCAATTTTCCCTCCTTGAATTACCTTTAAAAATATATCGACCTCTAGTAAGACATCTATCATACCTGCTCCATTGCATTTTGGATCGGCTAATTCCAATTAGCGTATTTATTCACAGTCTTTTGGAAGCAATTTACAACTGGCTTGCTGATAACCGATACGAGGCATTATAAATGCCTTTATGGAAATATCCGCTATGTTGTCTGAAGATGACTCGATCAGTAACTCTACACAAGTACTACTACTAGTATTCGGCCATTCTCTCATGGTAACTTCAAAGTTTGCGCACATTTCTCCGAGATAAACGAACCATGTGACGCGGAGTCCAATAAAGCCCTGAACTTATGAAATTCGCCGTAAACATCCTTAATTACTGCTGTGTGTAGTATGGCTTAAGTAGTATTAGCAGTCATTTTTAAACAGATTTGTGGCTTCGAAATAATACTAGTTGCCTTGGCATTCAAGACACTTGATGTAGAGTTTTTCACTTGCTCCGTATTCAAATTTGATGAAATCTTCGAAGGACGGAAATTCCTGCTTTGTATTTTCTTGTGCCCATTGTGCCTTAGTCTTATTATCTAACTTGGTGACTATAAGTGTATCACTGTATCAGCCATGGATTCCTTTCGGTAGCCTTGGTTCCAAGCGCTTTGAGGCCACGAATGACTTCATCCGATGTATTCATTAATTTTCTCATGTTCTGACAGTTAGCTCGGGTGATTGTCGGTTGGTCCGTAAAAGTTTTAATGAAAGCATTTACAGTGTGCCGCTTTCTACTATATCTTTGGCATAATTTTTGAAAAGCCTTTATATAAATATCTTCTGTTATAATCAAATGCCAAATTAATGCCGGTGCTTCGCCCTTTAATAGCCCTTTTAGATATTGAAACTTCTGCGCAGGGCTTAATGTTTCTTTATCATGTATGGCAGAAGTATACAAATCAAAAAATGATTGGGCAAACGGAGGGATATTTAGTTTTGGTAATTTTACTGCCGATTCGAGTTGGGGCAGCAATGGTAGCCCTACACCAGATGCGCCACGTTTGCGCGTTCCTGCGTTTAGCTTAGATATTGCCTGATAGTAACTCTCTTCAAACTCTTCCATATGGGATTCTTCTGCAGGATCACGCAATATTTTGGTATATTTAGCTACCAATTGATCCATTAAGTTTTATGGACGCTTTAAGCGAATATTTATTTCATCTGTGGCTGCTTCACCATATGTCTTAGCGTAACTTACTAGCTTGGTCATGGAACCTTTAATGACTCCTGAACTCGTTTAAGTATATTTATGTCTGCCTGATAAAATTTTAAGCTATACGCATTCCATTTTTACACTGTTTGAGCATCGGCCTATAAAGCCAAGTTTATTGACTAATTTTGTGCCTGTTAGGGCTTATATGTACATAATATGTACATTTGCCTCCAATATTTGTTTTATGATAGGCCTAACCGTCCATTGACTGAATTTTACTTGAGATATCAAAAATCAAATGTCCAGGATTAAATATTCGTAACCAGAATATTATGTTGAGATATTCTGGAAAATGAAGATTTCCATTTTAATTTTAATATTAAATCTTCATTAATCAGAAACGAAAATTTAAATTCTGGAAAATGAAAATTAAATTTTCTTTATCCAGAATATTTTGTTGAACTATTTTGAAAAATGGAGATTTCCATTCTAATTCTGATATTAGCCGTATTTCTTGACGCATAGCTATCCGGATCGCCATCTGCACAATTTTTTTTAATTATATTGAACTTTTATGAATACGCAATAAATATCTGTGGCAATATGACATAAGGGAATAACTCTAAAATTCGCATTTTTCAGGAAAACGTTTTTAAAATTAAGAGTCGTTCAAAATCGTATGAGTTTTTTGAATTCTTCCTTTTTTAAATGATTATTACGGTTGTTTCTAGTTGCTGGATTATTACAAAAAATTGATATGATATGAATTCGAATATGGAGATTTCGAATTTGAAATAATATGTAAAAGGGTATAACTCAAGTTATTCCCTTATGCCATATTGCCACAGATATTATGTTCGATATTAAAGACAGATACAGATACTAAAACTGCAAATTTTTTTAAATGCAAGATTTTGTACTTGCAAGATTTTGTACTTGCAAGATTTTGTAACTGCAAGATTTTGGGTTGGCAAGATTTTGATTTGCATGATTTTTAAAAAATACAAGATTTTGTACTTGCGAGATTTTGTAATGCAAGATTTCGGGGCGCTCCCATTCGTTTGATTTGCATGACATGGTGAATATGCTGGTTCGGTCTCTCGGTAAGTGCAGAGGTCACTGTCGACGCTGGTGGCTCTTCATTATAGAGAACTCCCTCGCTTATTTTATTGTTCAGAGTAGTAGGAAAACTGTTTCTTCATTGAAATGGAATCCACTATATAGTTGACATTATTCGGACCATCAATGGCGAGTGAAAACCTTGTTACATATTATTGTTATTAGTGCTAAGGATGAGAGACCACCGAGTGATTAATATATAAATCATAATATTTTTTGGCCATGTAATAAGTGGAGTAAAACTGAAAGTTCGCTGCCACTTATTGCATAATTCCCACTCAGTCGGGTAGAGGAAAGACCTTGATGGCAACATTGAATTGAAAGACAAGAAATATAAGACCATCAGCTTGTATGATTTGATGAAATATAGTATGATTTGGGATGGGAGCCAAAGCACCCAAATGCAACTTAATATGAGGAATGGAGGTCAAAATAGTGTTTTTGGCTTAGGATAGCATGGCTACCTAAGCTTTTGCTGTTAATCGTGGCCACACGTCATGGTTGTTATGGGCCGTTGGTCCCTAAAAGTCGTTAGTAAAAGTTAAGGCTGGCAGACGTTGTTGACAGAAAGGCGCGAATGATGGTTAACATCGGTTGCTCCCTTGGTACGGTCCCTCATCTGACTTGGTGTTTGATATATCGATTATAACTACACTTACAACCTGATTAATGAATTCATTAATTTAATTGTTAATGCTTTAGGTTGGATAACGATTGAAGAATATAAATAAATCTTTTTAAAAAAATTTAGAAGAAAACTTGTCCTGCATTACGCAAAATATTTTAATAAAAGGTTATAATCTTGAACAATTAGGCTTATTACTCAGTCAAGTGAAATAAGCACTTGTGCTGTAAATTTAAATTTTACATTGTTTCTATAAATGACAACTAAATTGAAAAGTAACCTCGCTAGCAAACTTTTCGTTAAACATCTGGTGGTGATTAGCGTAATGTTATCGTGATACGAAAAGTCGAAAATTTAGCCAAAAACCGACGAGCTTGTATCCGAGACACGACCTATTAACGTAGGACTACGTAAAATTGAGAAAACTTTATTTGTATAGTTTAAGTGAAACCAAAATTTAGAAGTTATAAATTAAAAATAAAACCGTTAATTATCTAATGCTGCCATCTCTTTATGCATTAGGCTGTATTAGCCTAAGACTACCCGTTGTACATATTTTTTCTTAATTTTTATATTTATTGTTTATATAATACTAAAAATTGGGGTCTATCTGGCTCCTCGCACAACACTCTTCCCACAAACTTCCGTTAAAGAGCACCAAACCAACCATTTATATTTTACAACCATTTTCTAGAGACATCTTCCCCAATATCACAATTGTTCACAACAATATAAATTTTCTACTCTCATCCCACCAAATCACAGCTTTTGAGTTGCCAAATTCAAAAAATTATAAAAATTATAAAAATTATAGTATTCTCTGAGACCTTAACAAAACCATTTTTCTTATCGGCAATCAAGCCCTATTTAGACGTTAAAACCACTCCTTAATTTGCGAAAAAAGGTAATTTCATCCCCTAAAAACTAGAGATACAACCTTTATAATTTAATTTACTATGAATTTGTTGTACTTTTTATGAGAAATAATTACCAATTTGTTTTATCAAAAAAAAATGGAGTAGAAGTCGAGATATACCTACCGAAAAAAACGCTTTTTGGGGTTAATTAAAAGATTTCATTAATGTCTCAAAGAGTACAACTTAGAACAGTTTTTATAATTTTTTGAATTTGACAGTTCAAAAGATTCCCTATAATTAGATTATGTGAGAAACATAACAATTGACCGATATGATTATTCACTCAGTGCTTGGCATCACCGTGGATCATTCAAGATTACAAAATAGTAAATCACAATTAACGTACATTATTTTTTTGACACCGGATCCCACCTCTCGTCACATTCACATACCATTTCATTTTATGTATCTCCCAGCGCTTTTCTCCAAAACTTGCTCAACCATAATGGCGTCCCATAACAATTAAGGTTTATGTACGAAATACGACCTTATACTAATAGAATTTATTACTCTGAAATAATACCTTTAAACCTGATTTTAATAAAGCAATTCACAAATAATGTATCGATCAATATACCGTTGAAATTTCAATCATTAAAATGTCACAAAATGTCAATAAAACGTCACAGAAATGGGAATGTCTTGCTATTAACAAAAGCATACTAGATATAATTTATTTTTAAATATTGACGATTCAAATGACGTATTAAATCCAATTAGTTTTCGGTCACTTGGAAACTTTGAAGTCCTATAACTCAAAAACCTAAATATTTTTCGGCCTGATTTTGCGACTATACATTTTTCTAGGTTTGCATAGGTTATACAGCATATAAATTCAAAAAATGTACGCATTATTTAACATAATGAAAATAAAAAAAATTTGAACTTTTTTATTTTTATTTTATAGCTTTAAATCAATATGGCGTGCGGCATGTTTGATCAAGTTCATGACTATTTAATTAAAATTGAAATTAAAATAGATATTAAAAATTAGTTGTTTAAATTTTTTTTCAATCCAAAAATCTTTATTTAACTTGGTTTGAATTTTACAGTTTTTAAAACATTACATTTATATTTATCCAGAGACATTGCTTTACTCAAATAAATTTCCTAAATACGTCAATTCCGTGACGCGCGTCATCACATTAAAATTTTGGTTTACCCCCCATATATAATGAAAACAAAGACGTAGTCCTACGTCAAAACAAAGACGTAGTCCTACGTCAAAAAATCAATCTGAGGAGACAGCAAGTTCTTGAAATATTCACGTTAACCTTTTATTTAATTAAAATGACTATTCTGGATACAACAACTGAATCCGGTCGGTCTCTTGAATGTCGTATAATGAGGTTAACTTGAAGTTAATCCCTTAACAGAATTACCTCGAAGCCCCCACCAGCAGCGTTCACGCCGGCTATCGCGTAGTCCATTGTATGGTTTTTGGTGGCGCCATTTCAGGGACGTGGTAGCTGCATCTGCGGGTTACTCACATTAATACGCACACATCACGCACATGGCCATTACTCTAATGTAATCAATTAATACATAATATTCGTGATACAACCAAATGATAACATTTTTTTATTTTTTTAAAGTAAACTTTAAGATTGATTTACATAATTATCACAAAAAACCAAATTTTCTCGAAGATATTTCTTGACTTGTTCCCGGGCGCATGAAGGTATTGCACATCTGCTGGTTCCGTAGAGCTCTCCGTACCCATTAGAGCTCTTAAAAAAATGAAATGAAAAACAATAGGAAAATTCAAGATTGTCCCAAAATTGAGGTCACACATTATTGTTAAGCAAAATATCTGAGCTCGAGAATTAAAAGGGCTTAAGTCGACTTATGCCCTAATCAACTTTTGCGCGTTATGGGTTTAATTTTCTATTAATACATTTTAATTTTTCCAATTTTTAAGGTAACGCCGCCCTTTCAATTGACCTGGAACATGTCCAGCCCCAACTCTTGAAAATTACCCGCTCGATGTAACCGGATATACACGCCTATGTTGTTATTGTGTTAACTTTCATCGTAGCAACTTTGTATCAAGTTTCACAACACTCACTACACAATTACTTTTACCACCAAACTTGTATTAATTATTATTTCTTGTTAGTCCGATTATAATTTATTTGTGTTTTCTAATCTTATTTCTTTTTAATTTATTTTTATTATTTATTAAAATTCATCCTTACTCCTTGACGATTCGTTTGACAAAAAAAAACTCAGCCGTCCTTCGACCAATAAAGAAAATAAAAATACCCTCCCCTGAAACAGTGCCTTTCAGTCAAAAAATTACTAAACTTTCACTCTGTGAACTCACACACGTCATAACCCGTTCAAAACACACAACATCTACATTTGTTTACGCTCACTCTCGACTTATTGTTGTTATTACGTCAAAGCACAAAGAAGATGTGTAACGACTCCACCATTACAGTCGTTATAAATTATAACCACAATGTACGGGATATTATAAAGAATAAATCCTGCCTAAATAATTTTGGAAACGACAAACGAATTGAAGAGCAAATTCAGATTATTTGGGAGAAGTATTAGTGTACTTATGACAAATAAATGACGGTCATGCTAAATATTTAATTTTAAGACTAGGGATTAATGTAGAAAGTTTAAGTTATTGGTCCGATACATTTATTAAGAAAATTAAGAAACGGGCCTGCGAAATCTATGTGGATTCTTTCCCATGGTTTAGATGCAACTGGCAAACTTTTGAATTCTTTCTTTGGTGCTGCTGCACATTCTTGGCAAGTTGTACATTGTATTATTTGCGTCCAATGTCTTTGATGCAAATGCAATCGGATGTTCTGAATTATCCGGAAATAGTGAATTAGTTTGGTGGCATCAATAATTTGTTGTTTAATTTTCTTAAATGACTCTTCTTGAGGTTGCTTCCACGTGAATTATACGTTCTTCTTTCTTAGCTTGTTTAGCGGAGCTGAAATTTGAGAAAGATTATTTAAAAAAATATTGTAATATTGCACCTTCCCTAGAAAAGCTTGCGCGTCTTTTAGATTTTTTGGTGTTGGCATATCTTGAATTGCCTCCGCATGATGGTCTCATACCATCGCCACTTATAATTTGTCCTAAATACTGTAATTCGCGTTGCATAAAATTACGTTATGACATATTTCAACGTAACCCATTTAATTTTAGGCGTTTGAATAATTCTTCCAAATTAGACAAGTGTTCCTCTTCTGATCTGCCAGTCACTACTGATTATCATTTCTATACAATTTTGAAATATAGCTGGTGCACTTGCAACTCCGTATGGTAATCTCAGGAACTGATATTATCCAAAGGGTGTTAATAATCATGAATTCTTTCGATTCCTCATCC
Organism: Tipula helvola; assembly: GCA_963556165.1. Taxonomy (NCBI): domain Eukaryota; kingdom Metazoa; phylum Arthropoda; class Insecta; order Diptera; family Tipulidae; genus Tipula; species Tipula helvola. The sequence goes on along the minus strand of OY744481.1, from coordinate 299,863,676 downwards.
ATCTCCAATTGTAAATAAGCTTCTGAAAGGTCTACTTTTGAAAATATTTTGCCCTTACCTATTTATTAGAAAAATTCTTCTATTTGTAGCGTTTGTTTACTCATTCAATCGTTTCATTTCGTGCATCACCATACAAAAATTCATTTTACCCTAACGCATTCGAAGCGACATCTCTTCTTGTCTTGATACAAGTTATGTTTTTCGTTTCCATATTTTGTATATGTCTCAAACAGACACTCACGAAAGACGTACACAAAACACACGAACCAAAATGATTTTACTCTCGTTATGTTTTGTTCGCAGTGTATCATCGCTCTTTTTCACCTCTTTTGTTTTGTCATCATCGACGCCGTCGCCATGACACGAAAATAACAAAAACTGGACACTCAGCTTTTTATCGTCAATCAACCAAGTAGCTTGCGGATTTATTTTTATTCGATACAAAATTACTAAAACAAAATATTAATTTGTTTAACTTTAAAAATAAAATATAATTCAAGGGAATTACATATAAAGAAAATTCAGTGTTTCTAAGTTTTTCTAATAAAATCAACAATATACGTGGTGGTGGGATTTATCCCCAAAATAAAATAAGTTGTATAGTTAGCATAATTTGGTGATTATAAATAAAAGCGATCACATAGGAATTGTATTGTGTGACCGCCATTAATATAAACTTTAATTTCTTTGAATTCTGGTTTGGACAAATTCCTCGCTTGATAAATAGTGCCCGGATAAACATATATATTTGGGGATCTCGCCCCAATATATTCTTGAAATGTCCAATGAATAACTGAGAGCTTACGTTGATTTTAAAATCAGCGCACAATCAAATTGATTTATTAGGTTTTCTGTTAACAAAAACTAGAGCGGACCATTGACTAAACCTGATCGGTTTCAAAACTCCAATTTTCGCCAATTTATTAATTCGCTCTTCACTGACTCCATTTCACAAATAGCAAGAGGTCGTGCTTTAAAAAAAGTTTGGCTGGTTTTAATTGTAAATGCACTTTAAAATGCACAGCGTGCCAATTTTGGTTCAACAATTTCTTTAAAATCTTGACAAAGGTTATGTATTTAGTTTCGAATGACTTTAAATTTATTCCAGTGTTTACTGCTTGCGTTTGTTGAACTTGGAACTGAAGTGCATCAAATCAATTCATTCCCAAAATATTTGCTCCTTCAGGGCTAAATGTGACAAGTAGCGGAAATTGTTTCTCTATATTGTTATAAAGCACCTTAACAGACAATAATCCCTTAACAGGAACCGTTTTGTTTCCATATGAATTGAATATTATTGTTGTTCCTACACATGTTGGTTCAACTAACTGTTGGTAAACACGAAGACCGATCATTGATACAGTAGGATCTGTATCCAGCAAAAACTTCAAGTTTGTTTCGTTTACTTTGACTGATACGTACATTTCCCTTTCCATGGAAATTACCGGCGATTCCTCAATTTATTGAACTTCGTTAAATACCTCCAACTTTGATATGACTTCAAGGGACTCTGTCCTCTTTTTCCACAGGCGCGACAATCTTCATGTAAAAATTTGTATGACTCTCATACTATGGTTCGTTAAACGCCCAGTGCATGACCGAAGCCCATTCACCCTGAATCTTACATTATTATTTCTGCACGAAGATCCCGTGATGAATTGTGTGTTGTAATTTCTATTTAAAGATCGCGAGCGATCCGTATTGTCATTTGATTGGTTCACTTCATACGTGCTCTACTAGGTAGCCTTTTATTATTTGTACCGTTTGTTGCGTAGATTCGAAAACATGTGCAATCTGTATAACTTCGTCTAATGATTGGTTTGATTTATTTAAACAAGCGATACGTACATGATCATGTCGTGTATCATAAAGTCTGTAAATGACTCAGTACAATTATCGCTACCGCATTTAAACTCGCAACCACGAGCCGCCAACCGTAAAACTGCAACCCACTCACTATATGATTGTCGTGGCTTCATTTTTATTTGTAAAAATTAGTACCTCGCATCTAAAATATGCATACTCGAATTAAAGTAAGATGAAAGCGATTTAATAATGTTTCCATATGACTCATTTTTGAAAACTTTTTCTCCATACATTTTATTTAGGTTATGATTTGTTTCGGTGCCGACCCATGCTAGAAAATCGGAGCGTTCCTTGTCTAGCCATTTCTGTTGATTATTCAATACTGCATCCATCATCCAGTTTTGAATATCGCATTTCGAGCGGATCCTGTTTTACCTGCACTTTGTTTAGGCTTAAGTTTAATAACATAGTTTACATCAGGCAACAAATTTGTTAAATAATAACCTAGTTTTGAGCCTCTCGAAAAAATGCCGTAAAAAGTAAAACATGTCGCATATTTTAATACCGTTCATCATTTTTTGTGTCCACATATTTATAGTTAATTTATAAAACCTAAGATGAATACAAATTGGAATCTATTTATACAACTTCTTCTTTCAATTGAGTCTCAATAATAAAATTAATTTAATTTAATTTTTTTTTTGGTGCGGGCCATAGGTTATGTGAACCGTATGTGCTGACAATAAAAAAAATCTGTACCCTATGTAATGTATAAAAATCTACTATTATGTTACAATTGATTTTAATTTAATTTTTAAATTATTTTTTACATATGTACATACAAACACTTTTGTTTTAATAAATTAGGAAGACGAAATATTTTTTGTGCTTTTTCAAATGGCACACATATTATACTTGCTGTACGAGTATTAAACTTAAACCAGATTTTTTGGTGTTATCTTATAATTTAAGTTTTTTTTTCTCTTTTTACCAAAAAATGTTATGAATTTATTTAATTTGGAGAAAAAAAAAATTAAAATATTTTATCTTGAAGTTCTTAAATCACAGAGAAAAGTTTAATTAAAAAAGCATAAAACAAAAAAAAAAATAAACATAAAATACGGAAAAATTACATTATGGTTGTGAGGAAAAATGCGAAAAACTTTTCGTTTGAAACAAAAAGAAAAAACTTTGAAATACATATTTTCAAACACATCTCTCTCTCTCGGTCTCTGAACGAGTAACACTAGAGGATTTTTATTTTTTTTCTTATTTGATGGTGGCTCAAGTAGCCTCTGTAGAACCTTTTTTTTGTTATTTTATTTTATGTGTGTGTGTGTGTATGAAAATGAGGAGCTGAGATTTTTTTATGATTGATGAAGTGGGTTTCGTCCACTTGGGTGTATCGTTACCAAGTACTGTGTATGTTTGTAACACTTGTTGCAACTAATCAATATATAGACTCCCTTCCTAATATTGCGCACACTTTACGTACACTATATTTTATACATATTGTATAACGAAAAAGCACATTAATAATTTACTGTAAACATAAAACTAAACGAAATTTAATGAAACATCATAATTTTCCCATCTAAATTTCAGAGTTTTTTATTTTTTTTATTTAGCACTTTATCATGAAAATATGTATGTGGTAAAATTCGAATTAATGTGCAAATAATAACAATATAACAGTGTTATATTTAATAATATTTATTGCCATAAAATAATAATTGACAATAAGAATTATTAAAAATATATCAATAAAAAATTTCTGTATTAAATTTTAATATTTATGGATGGAAATGACTCATACTTGCTACGTGAACAAAATCTAAGATTAACCGAAACCTAGCATAGCACTATAAATGAGACCCGATAATTAGGGTACACGGAACTTTTGATAAATTTTAAATTATATGTTTTAGAGAATTTTATAAATACACTCATCGGCACAGAAAACGGGCCAACCGCACTAGCTGGAAACATGAAACAAAAACCAAATTCTGGATCATTCAAAACAATCTTAGAAAATGCTACCCATATAAACTTTGTCTAATCAGGTGGCTGATCCCTGATATTCTATTACAAATTAGTTTCTCTTTGTACAAAAACAAAATCTACAACAATTATCTGTATTAAACGATTGGAAACCAAGTAAGCTATTTCCAACTAAATTATCATGGACGAGACCTTTGATTGTAGTACCATTTACAATAACTCCTACCATTTCTAGCGTATGTATGTCATCTCTTATTAACAATAGAATTTTGTTTATATTACACTTACGTAAAAGATTGAAATTAAATTAATGTGCCCCAATTTAGAGGTATACAAGGCGTTTAGATTGCGCAATGAAAAATATACTCCGTCCATTTTATGAATACTAACTTTACTTCCAAGTGGATTGACCACCTCGAAGTCATCATAAAATATTTGATTTTGAAAACGCCTCAGCATTGTTTTTAAAAAAACTGGATATTTGACAATTTTGACCACAGCAATAAAATTGAAAAAGTTCTGAACAGGTATGATTTTGAATAAGCAACAGAGAATGTTTTATTTTGAGAAATACTTTAAAAATAAACTCTCTACATAATGTACAAAATATTACCTGCAGCTGCAATACCTATCGACGAGAGGAATTCTAAAATGTTAGATATTGAATAGTTTAATTTTGAAATATCATTAGTTTGGGTGTTATTGCTAAAATTTTCTGGAATATTGTGAAAAGTACTACTATGTTCTTAAATAACTAATTCATTTTCATGCCGATAATTTTAATCTTGCTCCAGTGTTGCCAGATTTCTGAAAACCAATTTCCCGTCATCGCAACAAAAAATCCCGATTTTTCCCGTTTGTTTTAGGGAAAATTCCCTGAATAATTCCCGCAAGCGAAAGAAACCCTTATATTACTACTTTACAAACAAAATTTAAGTATTTTATTCAAAAAAAAAATCGTATACATAATTATTTAACAAAAATAAAGCAAATAATTCAAAATTATTTTAAATAAAATTAACATAACAGAAATATTCTAGGTGGTAACAAAAAATTGGAACTTCAATAAAGCGCTTAAATAATTATTGTTGATATACCTAGGTTTGATGAGTTTATTAATAAGAAATGTTCCTCAGTAGGTTCAAACGTAACCGCATTTATATTTGTATGTTGCATCGCTGATTTAAAAAAGGCGTTGGAATGTGGCAGAGTCAAGATAAACTTGGCTGCTTTGGATAAATTAGGAAACAAGTAATCCCCATTTATTGCCTTCTTCATCGATATCTTATTACAAAATTGTTCAACTGAAAGAACTAGCAACTTGTGTTTCACATTATCCGAAAGTTCCATTAGTAGATCAGCCCATTCATTTCCAGGTGAAACTTATTACACACATCATATTACATATGCTCTATAAATTCTTATAGACCAGAGAGTGTTTTCGAAAATTTTCGATTTGAAGCATCCAGAGCCACTTCTGGATTTCAAAATTCAACGGTTTTAAAAAATTAGGAAATTTTTAGATGATCTTATAAATACATCTCTCTGCGAATTTACTGCAATTATGTCTTATATCAATTTTTGGTCATCTGATAAGTAACTAGGGCTATTGATAAGTTGTTCTGTGTTTAAATAATCGGTGAATTCGGTGCCACCATTAAACTCCTCAATATCAAGCTTAGTTTAAGTATTGACTATATTTTCAAATGGTAAAATCTTGTCGGACAATATTTCCTTAATAATGTCTGATTTTAAAATCATCCTAGGTAGCGACAAAAAGTAAATTTTTTTAACTCTTGGTATAGCTTATGGACAAGAATACCGTCACTTTCAAAAAGAACATTTAATCTATTGAAATAGTGCAGAATATTTTCTAAAAACTAGAAATATGCTTCAATTTCGAATTTTTCAAAATGTTGTAAAATCTGGGTGGCTTTCTTCCGTTTGGTGAAATTTTGTTCATAAATGAAACAATAGTTTAAAACATTCCAATTTTTTAAAATATTTGTGATACCTGGATGCATAGAAAGCCATCTAGTCGATCCTGGTGAAAGTCCGATAATACAGCTGCACCTTTGCGACTTTTCGAAACATATGTTCCTATATCTCTCAGAAAAATTTCAATTTCAGACGGTAGAAATTCGATGGCCGATTTGACTACTAATGATGAAGAATGGCAAATGCATTTAAATAAAACTACTGGCTGATTACTGTTATCGTTCTGTAGCATTGAGTAAAAGCAGTTTTTACAGCCAATCATTACTGCAGCAGTATTCAGAGGTCATATCAATAATATTTTGCAGTGGAATGTTCAGATTTTCAAGACAGCTTTTGAAACGGTTATATAAAGTTTGGGCGGTGGAATATGTAGTATTAATGTTAATTAATTGCAGCAATTGTGTGTTGGCTTTATTATTGTCTACGTAATGGATGAGAACACAACGATTTTTGTTGTTGCTTAAGTCGGTAGATTCATCGACAAAGATTGAAAAGTATTAAGTTAAAAGTTTATATTGTTCATAAATATGAAATGTAATTAGACAGTTTGTATATTTGTTACAAAAAATTGAAAGTATTAAAAATCCCGCATTTTGGGAAGTTTTTCCCGTTTGAACTGAAAAATCCCGCAAACGGGATAAAATATCTGGCAACACTGTCTTGCTCTTTTATAACTAATTTATTTTGAATTGAATATAACTGTTGTTCAGATAAATTTTCAGCCTTTTTTAAACTTTTATATTTTAATGTGTGATTTAATTAATATCTATAAGTAGTACATTTAATATTTTTACCTCCGACGACTCACCACGAGGATCTAAAACAACAAGGTCGCTGTCTCTTCACTCCAATTTCGCAAACAGCAAGGTTATTGACATTCCTCTACGAGGATTTCTGTTTGGAGATGTGAGATTTTGGACTTGCTTGATTGAGGGGAAAAAATACAATCAAATGATTCCAATTTCCCTCGACCAGAAAGCTGCTTAGGCTTACTTTATTTTCGTTTTTACATCACATATAACCCGTTTAACTTAGCGAATTACTTTATAAATTATAAAATTATATTTAAATTGTGCTGTATGTTATTTCTTTGTTAAGCGGTCATCCAGGCGAATATGCATTTGTTACATTGCTCCGTTCTTACTTGCGAGCGTCTCGTCGCAATTTATGATAGGGTCCTAATCGATCCACGTGAACTACCTTTGCTCTCCCCGTAGGCTTCTTTATGCGTACAATTAGGTTGTTTAATTTTCCGATAATCTCGTATTGTCCATCCCAGTCGCATTGCAATTTTAGGCAAACTCCTATTCTTTTGACTGGGTTGTACAGCCACGCTAGATATCCGATACTGAACTGTACTGGGTTCGCTTTAGAGTCTTATTGTTTCGCCATCTGGTCGGTTGAAATTTAAAGGTGCTTGCGAGCGAAGTCATGAATGCGCTTCATACGTAGTCGAAGATCGTCAGCGTAGTCGCCTGCTGACGTTTGTTCGGTTGATGATCCGACCAATAAGCAACCGGGTAGACGTAGTTTTCGTCCCTGCAATATTTGACTGATTATCGATAAGCCAACATAAATAGCGGAAGTAACTGGTCCCAATCACGTTGATTTTCGCGAACGAACTTGGCTAAGTAATCACCCAAAGTGCGGTTGTGACGCTCGATCATTCCGTCCGATTGTGGGTGAAATAGTGTTGTCCTCGTTCCATTGTCTCTTGAATACTGTAGCTTCAACATTTCGGCCTTGATCAGAATGAATTTCGAGAGGGACACCATAACCCGAGACAAAGGGTCTCTCCTCCTCGGATTTCCTCCCAAGTAGGGCGCGTCCCTTTGAGCTTCCATTCATAAATTCGCCCTAGAGTGTTATCTTCTTGCTGTGCTTTGGAGAAGCGTCCTTCGCCCGTATCCAATCTTGTCATACGAACGGTGGGCTCCCCTTCTCGAGCCTCAAGCCGACTACATTCTTGACATTCCGCCGGAGACAGATACGACGGGAGAAGGCATCTGCATTTTCGTGTATTAGGTCACGGTGGTATTGGATCTCGAAATCATATTGCTGTAGAATTTCTATCCACCGGGCGACTTGTTCTTCCGGATTTTTAAAGTTTAACAACCAGGTTAGTGACGCATGGTCCGTACGCACGATGAACCGTTGGCCATACAAATACAAGTGAAAATATTGAATGGCTTTCACAACTGCTAACAGCTCTCGTCTCGTGGTGCAGTAATTTCTTTGGGCGTTCCGCAGAGTTCTTGAAAAATTGCTTATCATTTTTTCTTTGCCCTCTATGTATTTCTTGTGATAAAACACCTCCTATTCCAAAAAGACTGGCATCTGTGTCAACAATGAATGGCCTGTCGAGTTTAGGATAAGTCAAAATTGGTGCTGAGGTAAGTAGCTGTTTTAGCTCTTTGAAAGTTCGGCCTGCTTTGTCGTTCTATTCGAATTTACGGTGTCTTTCTGTCAGCTCGAATAATGGTTTTACAATGGAAGCGAAGTTTTTGATGAATGATCGATAGTAGGAGCAAAGCCCAAGAAAGCTATGCATTGGCGTTTTCCATTTGGGCGTGGCCAATCCCGAAACGTCGCTACTTTAGCCGGGTCAGTCCGGATTCCTTTGTCGCTCACGATGTGTCCGAAGTAATGCACTTGCCGTTTGAATAGATTGCACTTTTTCGGATTCAGCTTCAAATTCCCCAACCGTAGACTCTCGAAAACTAACCTCATCTTGCTAACTAGTTCGTCAATGTCTGTTCCGTAGATGATGATGTTATTATCTACATATACTAGGCAGGTTTCCCAAGGCAGCACAACGAACACCATTTGCATTACTATCTAGAACATGGCCGGGGCATTACAGAGGTCGTATGACATGACAGTGAATTGCCAAAGAGCTTCTTCCGCTGAAAATGCCGTCCTTGGTTGATCTTTTGCATCGAGTTCGACCTGCCAGTACACGCAGGCACTCTTCATTGCATCCAGTGTAAGATCGATTCTAGGCAGGGGAATGAGTCCTTTTGGGTGACGTTGTTAAGTTGCCGGTAGTCAACAAAGAATCTCAACGATCCATCTTTTTTCCTGACGAGTACAACTTGGGAGGACCAGGGCCTAATAGCTGGCTCAATGACACCTTTCGCTTTCACATCGGCAAACAGAACCTTCATCTCGTCCCTTTTAGCAATGGGTACTTTGCGAGGGAGCTGTTTTATTGGCTTTGCTTCTACGACGTCGACTCCGTGTTTCACTAGTGTTGTTTTCCCATAGTCTCCGGGAAAACGAGCAAATACATCCCGATTCTCCCGATTCCTAATAAGCCGAAATCGATCGGGTGATTTTTTAACCTTTTGTAATTTTGTGAAATATATAACAATTGTTTTAAAAAAATGTAAAAATGTGTGAATTTAGTAATTTAAGATTGGGCACAACTAGATGTTGCCGGTCGTTGGTATCGTAAAAAATTACCTAAATTTATATTAATTCTTATATGCAGAGGAGGGTGGTGAATATCAATTTTGGATAATGTACAACTACTTTGATTTACATGAAGTTTCGTACAATCGACGTTAGAAAGCGCAAGATCAGGAATTTTACCTATAGATTGTTATTAATATAATTGTGCTGTCTTAGTTCGATAAGCAGTATTGTTTCCAAAAGGAGGTTAGGACTCCGACCGAAGGAAAGTTTCGTATGTTCACAGTTCAAATTCCAAATGATATTTGGAAAGTTTAAACCACCTATTTCTAAAAATTGATAATCATCAGGCGAGCTAATTACCATGTTAGAAAGTTTGTTGTAGAATTTTTCTTGATGCTCTAATTTACTAGAATTTGACGGGAAATAAACTAAACATATAACTAGAAATTTACTAGCATCAGTTTTCACCTTTATCCAGATGTTATCAAAAATGTCGTCAATACCCTCCATCTCAGAAAACGCAATAGATTTTTTGAAAAAAAATGGCAACACCTCCTCCATCAATCTTATCGGTGATATTTAGATTCCTATCTAGTAGCGTGAATTGCCCCCCCCCCCCCCAACAAGCTTGAATAACCACTGGTGCTCTCCGTCCCATACTTTTGATAATCTGTTGGATATCGCACTGTGTGATATTTTTCGATTCCTCTAAAAGCGCGCTTCGGAGTTGTTCCATCAATTTCGGAGCTGGAATACGAGACTGAAGTCTTCAAACAAAGAATGCCCCACACATGTTCTATACAATTCAAATCGGGACTCCATGCTGGTCATATCATCGTCGAAATATTTACCTCTGCCAAGTATTGATTGACTACTCTGGCAACACGTGGTCTTGCATTATTGAGCATTATTATGAAATTATCACCAATGGTGCGTAGGAAACAACATATTCTTCCAATATTTCGTTAATATAGCGAACGGCCTTTATAGGCCGGCTGGAGCCGGGTAAAACTCGGTGCTTGCTTCCATCCAAATTCTGGCCCATACCATGAGTGATCCGCCTCGAACCCTTTCGCTAAAGGTGCCATACTCGTTCTCGCCCATCAAGGAGACCGCAAACAAAATCTCGATTCATCGGTGAATAAGACGTGGCTTCTATCAGGTCCAGTCCCATTTTCTTGTTCTCTGGCAAGTTGTAGCCGAGCAAGTCTGTTTTCTAGCCGCAGTTCTGGATCCGTGGCTGGCCTTCGTGCATGAAGATCTGCTGCTCCCAACCTTCGCCGTATTATTCTTTCGCTTACATTTATACCACGTAAGCGTAACAATTCTTTCCGTAGATTTACCTCTCTTTTACATAAATATGTTTGTAGGTTTATTCTGGTTCTGTCATTTGGCTGATTGGCTGTCGTTTTCAGTTTGAAAACTTATTAAGTATGTCTATTAATTGTTTATAGAAGTATCATTAAATTAATCTCAACATTGCATCGAAAATGAATTTTTTATATTTTGACAGATAACCCACAAACATAAGAGATTGCATTTCATAGAGCGAAAAAAAAATCAATCGAAAACGACGTAAGATATATTTCATAAATGGTTTAATTGATTTAACCAGCTTACTACAAATCGTGAATTAGTTTTTCAGAACTGCTAATGTAGATGGAATTTCGAAGCCGATAAAAAATCTCAGATTGGTACAAATCAAATAACTTTAAAGTTTATAAATAAATTCATAAGGAACTGTTTTTAAGGTGACCGAAACTATGGTCTAACAGGATTAACAGCATTAACATGTTCTACTTAAGGATAGTAATGAAGTAGCAAATAGTTTTGAAATATTCCGCATTTAAATTTTTTTTGAAAAAACTTTTTAAAATCAAGTCTTTTAGTTGATAGAAATTTAATTTTCTATAAACTAAACGATTTTATAAAAAGTTTTTCAAACAAATTTTAAAAGCGAATTATCTCAAAACTATGCCTTTATATAACTATGCCACATTTTTACTAAAGAGACGTTAAACAATTTTAATTTGTTGTGGTTTAGGATAATTTTATTGTATCATTTTGTGTTGCACACGTGCGTTACACAAATAAAAAATGTAACTTTCCGGGAAGTCCAATTTGCTTTTGGTGTTTTAGGAAGCGTTTAGCTGTGGGTTACAAATTACTGTTTTTGCTTAAATGAATTAATTAAATTACCATCACACTTAAAATATCTCGCAAAAAACAGAAACAAAACAATTATAAGCAGAGAGATAAAGTATCTAAACGAGAATATTATATCTTTAAAGCATATAACAAAGCGGTAGCAGGATTCAACCGACCTACACGAATAACAAGAGAAAAGGGTTAATTTTTTTTTTTGGGCCAACACATAATATTCACATTTTCATAAAGGAAATATTATTAATAAAATTAAAAACATTTTGTTTTCTCTTAATTAATTAATTTATTTATTTTAGTTATTATATTTATTTTATGAAATTAACTTAATTTTTATTTTTTGTACTTTCAGGTAAATCACATGTTTATATTTTTGGTGAAAAATCAACAAACAGGACAACCTGATGAGAAAGGGATAAGTAATATTATTTGTTATACTAGTATATACCTACTACCGAAAGGTTTTCATTTTAATAAAAGTTGAAAATTTTTAACTGTCGATAATGAAAAAGATATACAAAATTTATTTTATGGCGTTAAAAATATATAAAGATAAAATATTTTGTGGAAAACCATTATGGTTTAAAAGGATTGTTTTTCTGCCTATTTGGAATTTTTTGAATTAAACCAAAATTGATGTATAATATGTACATAACGTAAAATACCATTTATGGTTATTATTTTGGAAAAACTAAAATCCAAATCGTTTTTATAAATTGTTATTTGAGAAGTATAGCTATTTAGTTTATAAATTATAATTTTAAGTTAAATAGCTGGAAAGGTCGTGAAATTTTATTTTATGTTTCCCATTATATTATCAAAACCGTTCAATATATTGGCAGAGTGATAAATGTTCAAAAATCAATAATTTATTGTTATGATTGCAATTTTTCGGTAAATAATTTGGTCGCCAATTTGATTATAAACCAAGTAAGCTCGATGCCATTCTGGCTATGAAATAAGAATTCTGATCATTAACTGCGAATAACCTTAACTCAGTCGTTTTCTTGGGGATGTTACAAATACAAAATGTTGTATTGTTATATTAACAACAGTGAGTGAAACATACATAGCTAGGATTTAATTTTTGTTTAATAACAACATTATTATAAATTTAAATATACCGACATCTGCCGTGACATGAAACAACACATTTCTACAACAACAATATTCCATGTACAGCAACAAAACAAATTTAATTGTGTTCAGCGATTTGCTCTAAATATTTGAATACCTTTAAAAATAATGCCTTAGGGAGGCTGTTAGTTGTTCTTGTGTATAACTGTGCATAAACATATTAATAATTTTTTTGTTCCTCTTAATCCTTTTTTTCACCATTTCATGAAATTATACGCTAAACATTTTAAGACTGAAAATGTAACATACCGGATCATGTATTTAATTAATTATATGTTTAAATAATGAATGATTTTTTTTTTTGGGGGTGATTTTGGAAATATTTACAGTACATACAGTATGTAGGAAAACATCCAGATTATTTATATTTTACTTAAGAAATGTTTGCTTCTGTAAAAAAATACGCGAAGGTACTATGGTTCGAAGACACAATTCCGCTTGAACTTGTCCTTTATTAGAACGAACTGAACGAAGACTGTGGCGTTACTTTTCGGGGATTTGTTACGACATTCAGAACTTTGTGAATTCTTAATCGATTTTAATTCTGTGTGTTGATATTTATAAAATTAGAAAATACGCTTTAAACAAAGCGTGCGCTTTTTTGAAACTAGATCCATTTTCTCAGCTCGCTATGATGAATTAAGTGACGAAGATTAGTTAAATTTCTTCCAGTTTTTTAATAACTACTAATCGTTCGATGTTGAAAGGCAATGACGGAAGGCCGAATGTCGAAAGGCCGAACGCCGTAAGGCCAAGCGCCGAAAGGGCGAACGCCGAAAGGCCGAACGTCGAAAGGACTAATGGATCGAAAGGCCGAATGACGAAAGACTGAATGTCGAATAGCCGAATGTGTCGAAAGCACGAATGTCGAAATACCGAATGTCGAAAGGCCGAACGCCGAAAAGCCGAACGCCGAAAGGCCGAACGCCGAAAGGCCGAACCCCGAAAGGCCGAAGGCCGAATGTGTCGAAAGGCCGAATGTGTCGAAAGGCCGAATGTCGAAAAGCTAAATAGGTCGAAAGGCCGAATGTATCGAAAGGCCCAATGTCCAAAAGCCGAATGAGTTAAAAGGCTGAATGCGAAAAGCCAAATAGGTCGAAAGGCCGAATGTGTCGACAGGCCGAATGTCCAAAAGCCGAATGAGTCAAAATTCCGACTCACATTTGTGGAACATCTATCAATAGAAGCGATACGAGCGGTACAATTCGTTTGATCTGTGTCTGTAAGGTTGACGAAGCATTAAATCTCCAATTCGCTCCAATACATTCGTCGATGCCATACTGACCAAACGAATTAAGCTAACCACAAAATAACTTGAAACATTTGCGGTAGCACTATCAGTAGAAGCGATATGAGCGATACGATACCTTTCCTACGACGAAGCATTAAATCCGCAATTCGCTCCAATACATTCGTTGATGCCATACTTATCCATCAAATTAAGCTAACCACAAAATAACTTGGGACATTTGTGGTAAAACTATCAGTAGAAGCAATATTAGCGATAGGATTCCTTTGATCTATGTCTGCAAGGTTGACGAAGCAATTTCTATTATCGTAAATATTAAGAACTTTTCGGAAAAAGTAAAATTCGCTAGAAATTTTATAAATTTTAATTTTAATTTTGTTCCCCACTTTGATAATTGCGTTTCTGGATTTTAGTTTTCTGGCTTTTTGTTTTTATGAACTTTTTTATTTCTGGATTTTTTTTTCGGGATTCATAGTTTCTGTATTATTTTTTTCTAGATAAAGTAGCCAACCCAAAAAATTATAATCAATTTCGACACAACCGGAATTTCGACATTCGGCGTTTCGACACAATCGGCTTTTCGACACAATAGGCTTTTCGATATTCGCCCTTTCGGTCTTTCGACATTCGGCCTTGCGACACATTCAGCCTTTCGAAACATTCGGCCTTTCGACACATTCGACCTTTCGACACATTCGGCCTTTCGGCCCTATTCCGTACTAATCACATACTAATGCTCCACAACGCAGACGTCGATATCAGCAGGAAAAGTTGAAGCCCAAAGGGTTCGATTGGCAGATGCAATACGTGAATCTCGAAGTTTGAAGGCATGTATTAAGAAGCCTATGAAGTTTTAAGCTTCCAACAACATGGACTCTGGAATAAAACCTGAAGAATTTAAAGGCAAGACAACACTGTTGAATTAATGTTGATTGGAGGGATTTAATTAGTATTGCTAGTAGTTTAACTCTGAGCGTGTGGAGGTTTAAGACAGTATTGTTACACGGAAAATATTCTGAACTTTGAACAAGATATTTAATCCATCGCAACATGGACATCCGACAGTTTTCGTTTTCCAGTCAAACAAACGCTTTAAATGAAGAAAAAGGGTGCCCACAACCGGTTAGATTTAGGTACCCCCAACCGGTTACATTTAGGTGCCCCCAACCGAAAAACACGACCATTCTCGGAGTAACCAAAAAAAAAATGTGATGCGTCATACTGTCAAAATACTGTAGAAATATCATGTTGATCATGAAGTTTCAGTTCGATTGGTTAAGCCATCTGGGCTGTAGAGAGGACACAGACTGACAGACGGACAGACTGACATACAGACATCATTTCGAAACCCACTTTTTCGGATTCCGGGGACCTCAAAACTGATAAATCTTCATTAATCTCTTACATAATATTTGAGGTTTCAGCTCCCAGATTTCGTGAAACCGAAAATTTATTTTGCATATATTTCAAAAATATACAATGAAAACATGAAAAATAAAAACAATCTTAATTAAGTATGCAAGAAATTTGCTTTATAAAAGTTTCTCAAAATTCGCTGTTCGTACAAGAAAGTCGTGTGTTGGCCACATCTCAATTTTTTTTTTAATGTGATCGCAGCAAATGAACAAGCTCGTCCATTCACTTCGATATTAGCTAGAAAACTGCATACTGTTAAAATATAAGTACGACAATAGTCAGATCAGCCATATTTGCATTCTGTCAAAAGTTATGCAGGGGTGCCCACAACCGGAGACTCTCCCCTAAATAAATTTTAAATAAGTCAACAAAAAAATGTTTGAAACAAGAAAATTTAATTAAATTTGGCTATAATAAATAACTGACAGTTTTTGTAATGTGAAACTAAAGAATGTGATTTAAAAAAATTTACTGGGGGAGGAGCAATGACACTTAAAGAGTTGATGCAAAGAAAAAATTAATTTTCGAAAACAATGTCGAATATGAAGTAATTACTAAAGCCATACAATTATTTCGGCGGAATTAAATCAGACATTATTTTATGGTGGAACATAATTTTATTAATTTATAATTTGACGCGCGAAGTTAATTCGGTTTTCCAAAATTTGATATCGCCGATTTAGTTCAAATTAAAAATGAATTAATTTCGCCATATAAAATTTTCGGCAGAATTAATCGGTCACCTTATAATACGTCATTTTACATTTCATCATCATTTTTAATATTCAAGGTAAATACACTATGTTCGGTACAATTATTTACTTTTCTTAAAGAAGTGTGACCCAATGAAAGCAGTAAGTGTCTGTCATTTAGATTATTAAATTTTAATTGTTCTCCGAATTGGCTAGGGTTATTGACATTGAATATTAATTATTTCGCCATACTCATTTTCAGCGAAATTAAATCGATCGATTCTTTACAAAACTGTAAAAAAACTAAACATTAATTATTTTTACGCGGATTTAATTCAGGTTTTAGAAAATTGGTAACCGAACAAAAAACATCAAAATTATTCTATTGTATTACATATTCTATTTTCAGTTACAACACTGTAACAACATTTCATCAATAAAATTCCCCATTAGTTTAACCTTTGTTGTGCACACCTCTTGGAAATTATGTATTATGCACATTTTTAATTAACAATTTTTTACTCTAATTTGAATTAATTAATATATATATAATTATAATATATAATATAATTATATAATATATAATTAATTTCTAATATGTACTCTTGAGATTTATTATCCGAACATTAGAGATATGAAGACGAAACGTAATGATATTAGATTGCAAATTTTGTCAACCAACTTTGATGTATTATGTTTAACCGAGGCATACATACATAGCTCTACTCTAATGAATTTATTGATGATCGTTATGCTGTTTTTTGAAGTGATCGTAATTTTAACGTACATGAAAAAAAGGATGGTGGGAGTGTCTTGTTGGCATTGAGAAAGGGATTATCTACAACTAAAATTGACTTTTTTAATGGCTCTCATGTTATTGATAATGGCTTTTTAAGGTATGTCTTAACAAGAGTGAACATTTAGTGTTGGGTGTTGTTTATTTTAATATCAGCGTTAAATTTGACGAATATAAATGATTTTGTGATTTGTTGACCGATTTAGTTGTTTCAGCTTCTCCCATTATATTTTTAATATTGGGTGACTTTAATTTATCAGATATTGAGTGGTATCTAGATACTGCTGGCGTTGTCGCAACTAGTTACGAAGGTAGAACGGCTGAATATTTAATTAATACCTTAGAAATTTCGTAGCCTAAGATATAATTTTATTGAAAATAAGTTACTTAAAATTGATTGGGACATTTTATTTAATAGTAAGGATGTTAATGAAATGATTGGCGCTTTCTATATGATGAAGACAGTCTCCGTGTTGGTTTTCTAGTTGCCTTATAGGACTAATCATTGAAAAGAATAAATTTAGGAAATTGCGGCGTATTTACAATAATATTTGTGATCGTGTGGTTTTTGCACAACTTAGAAAAAAAGTAGACAAATGAAATCCGAACCGAAAACATTTTGGAATTACACAAGATCTTTAAGAAATGAAACAAATTTTTCATCTTATATGTTTCTTGACTAATGTAATTTATCTGATGGATCTGTAATCGCCAATTTAATTGCTGATAATTTCAAGAGTATTATAGTTCAGTGATAATACGTAAAACTGATCAATTTTCTAATTTACTTTGTTCTGAGTTGGATGTAATTAGTGTACTTAATGGCTTAAAGAGTAATAAAGGAGCTGGATCTGACTCTTTCTCTAATTTTTTTGTGAAAAGATTAAAGCATATCTTTGTCAAACCTTTAGCCAAAATCTTCAATTATTCAATCACAAAGTCTTATTTCCCTGACAAACTGAAGCAGTCCATTTAATTCCAATATATAAAAGTGGTGACTACAGGCCAATTTCTTTTTTAAATTCTTTTGCTAAAATATTCGAGAAAAGTTTACATAGTAAATTATTTAACTTGGGCCCTATTGCACCAACTACTTATTACTTATCAACTTATCATAATTTTTGACAATTTTCAGTTGCACCAAATTGAAATTTGATAAGTATTTTATTGAGTTATAATAAGTGATAAGCACTCACTTATCAAAATTAAATTGCACCAATTCCCGAAATGATAAATGATAAGTAATATTTGGACAAGTGATAAGTTTGAGGTTTTTGATAAGTTTTTCGTAGTTCTGTTGCACCAAAAGTTTTAACTTTTTTTTTTTATTTTTTTTTTTTTACTTTATTAAGAAATTTTACAATATTTACTAAAAAGTTATGTACATTGTTTTTTAGTTGCACTAATTCTATTTGAATTATTTTGCAACGTAATTTATTGAATTATATTATTGGAAGCTGTAGATCATGAAGTTTCTCAC
This sequence comes from Tipula helvola, assembly GCA_963556165.1. Classification (NCBI taxonomy): domain Eukaryota; kingdom Metazoa; phylum Arthropoda; class Insecta; order Diptera; family Tipulidae; genus Tipula; species Tipula helvola. The sequence continues at coordinate 299,845,521 of OY744481.1, read as the reverse complement.
ACAGATAACAGGACTTTATTAAAAAAAATAAAAGATTCGAAACTATGTCATGCTTTGTACGGTTTTTGGTTCTTTAAAAACTCCAGAAGGCTTTTTTTAAAGCTTATGACATTATTTGAATATTTAATCTCTCGTGGCAGTGAGTTAAACTGCGACAAACTACTACTTAAGATATTTAAATTTTTATCTGTATTTGGTGCTATCAAGTAATGTGAAATACGTCTAGTCTCATGGTGATGACGACTTCTTATTTGTTGAAAATCCAAATCGTGCATTATTAAATTATTGGTCAGTTTATATATCAATATTAATTTTTCAATTTCAATTAGCAAAGTCAAACTTTTAAAATTTTGAAATAGTAACAAACTACTTAGCGCTCGTTTCTGTTAAATAAATAATTCATCAAGTTTATATGTAACACAGTTACTCCAAATTGGTAGGACGTATAATATTCGTGACAAAATAAATGAGTTATACATATATGGCAAGGAAACATTTGAAAGGCACAAAGTTGCGAACCCTTTTAATAACAAATATATAAGGAGATATAGAAGACTTTACTTTATCAATATGTTTTTTTCCAGCTTTGCAAATTATCGATGACCACACCAAGATAAGTATACTCAGTTACATGCTCAATTGGTTGATTATCGTAAGACAATGTGAAACGCGCCTTCTCCTAAGATTTAATATTTTTGTTTCCAAAAAGTAAAAGTTTTTCCGGCATTTAATATTAACAGGTTAAGGTCAAACCATTTTTTAATTTTGACAAGATCGTTTTCCATTTCAGAGTGCATGTTACCAAGACTTTCATATTACCGTATCATATGCATACAGAATAATATTACCAACTAGATCTATTTTCGTGATGTCATTAATAAAAATATTGCACAAAGTTGGCCCTAGAATTGAGCCTTGCGGAACACCTTTTGTAATTTTCATAATTTCACTTACTGTGTATCCTAATTGTACTACTTGTTCTCTATTTGTTAAATAATCTGCGAAAAAGTCTAATTGATCTTGAGAAAGAGCTAACTTTTCCAATTTCATTAACAGTAGCTCGTGGTCTACAGTATCGAATGCCTTTTTAATATCAATGAAGATACATCCAGCGTAACATTTTTTAAAAAAAGCTCCATTCACAATATTCACAAGTCCCAACACCGCAGCAGTAGTACTTGAATTTTTCCTAAATCCAAACTGTGAATCTGAGATAATCCTATTTACCGACAAGAAAATATTTAATCTGTCCAGTACTACACTTTCTAATATTTTAGATGACGCATTTAATATTGATATTGGCCTGTTATTGTTTAGCAGTAAATAATTTCCAATAATTGCATTATTAATACATTTTGCGTAAACACTTGCAAGATTTCCAGAAAATTTTGTAATAAATTTCGCCGAGACTCCATCGATTCCTGTAGAAGCACTTAGGTTTAGGTTCTGCATATGTTGTTTAACCTCTACTTCATGGCCACGAGTAAACTGTAAAGGAACAGTAATGACATACCTGATGTAGTCGAAATCAATAATATTTGGTTTGGGTAGCACCTGTGTAGTACTCTCGCCAATAGTGATGAAAAATGTATTAAAAATATTACTAAGTTTCAACTCATCCGATACAACATCAGTCCCAATAATCAGACTAGGCTTCACTGCATAATTGACACCTCTGTTATAAAAAACTCGTTTTAGATTTTTCCAAAGAATTCTGGAATCAGCGCAATTCCCAAATTCTCTACAATTGTAGAGATTGTATTATATTTATTATATTGTTCAACTAAATAATAGTTATTTGGAGATTTTTTCATCATCCGCCGGTATCTTTCTAAAATCCAGAAGCTCCTTATTCACCCAGTCTTTCCTTTTTCTCTTTCTATTTATCAAGATAGTTTTCGTGTTACTTCTGACTAAAAGGGACAAATTTCTGATTACTTTATCAAAATCTGATTCATTCTTAAGTAAATCCCATATTGGGAATTCAGAAATTGTGTTATAATCAGTTACCGTTTTCACAAGTAATGACGGAGAAGATTTATTGCCAATATACATTGAAAGAACAATGCTCCTATGGTCAGATAAATATTTCTCTACAAGATGAAAATCAAACCCATAGCTCAAATTCGAAATTACGTGATCTATTATAGTGTTAGTTGTGTTTGTCACTCGAGTCGAAAATTCTGTATCAATTTTATTTAAAAATGAAAAACCATTTGTATTCACAGTTTCGACATATTTTGAAACAACTTTGTTTGAATCTTTATGCAGCAAATATAATTAAAGTCACCAAATACTATATTTTTAGGATAACTGTGGAATATTTCATCTAACCGAACATTAAATACACATAAGTTGGTATCATGTCCTCTATAAATACCCATCACATTAATATTATAATTCAAAAGCTTAATTACCAAATAATTAGAATCATAAAAATCCTCCTCGAATAACTGCACTGCATCAATTGTACACGGAAAAAAATAAATAGGTCCTCAGCTAAGAAAACGAACTTTTAATTCAAGAAAATATACTTTTTCTTGATTTAAAAGCTAATTTTCTTATTTCTTTTGAGTTTTTCTTCATTTCTAGAAATACAATTCTTACATGAAGAAAAACTCGATAGAAATAAGAAAATTAGCGTTTAAATCAAGAAAAAGTACATTTTCTTGAATTAAAAGTCCGTTTTCTTAGCTGAGGACCAGTTTATTTTTTTCCGTGTATCCTCCACAAAAATACTAACCCCACCACTTCCTTTATGTATTCTAATTGAATGAAACGCACGATATCCCGGAATGTTAAAGTGCGGACCATCATTTTCCCGTAGCCATGTCTCGCTTAATATTACTATACTAGAAGGAAAAGCCCGTAATACGGGCGTTAATACAATAGTACTTCTTTTAATTTCCCATAAGAACTAATGCAAATTTGGCCATTTTGACTTAAATATTTATGAACTAAAATTCAATCGAATTGAATATTATTCGATAATTTGCCTTCTTAATATGTTTATAATTAATGATTGAAAAATCGTAGAAGAAAATCTCTCTACATTTTCAGGTAGGAAGAGGAAGGAAATCACCATTTTGCACTACTTATGGAATCAACCAATATAATTTTTGTGTTTACAGGAAAAACAAATAAAACAAAAATCAGGACTGCCTTGATTTTTGACCGGCCCTTCACATAACAATCGCCGTATATAGTATTCGCCTTTTAACGCAAAGTGGCAGACATCTGGTGAACGGTTTTACAACTTAGTCAATGGTGGTCAACCGGTAAATAAATGCATAATTAGACATGTTTCTTAGTGAATTTATTTCAAAATAATCGTTTTTTTGCAATTAAAAAATTAAATTCATTTAGATAGGTAATTAATTTATCAATAATATTTGAATTTAAATATAAATGCGGTTCATAAATAACCGGTTACCACCATTGGCTCGTGCAAATCGTAGCGCCTCTTGCGGCACTTTAAAGGCGAATAGTAATGAGCCACGTATTTTAAGGAGTGAATAAGAGTTTCAAATCATATAAAATATTTAGGAGAGATTGAATATTCATATAAATAAAATTTAACCGTTTACGATCGCCTTTATAATCAATATAAACATGGTCGTGTGTTCCATGCGTTACATAATTTGTTGTTATGTCAAATAAATTATTATTATCATCTTCTGGTACTTCAATCATATAGCTATGCTTATGTTATATTTAATATTTAATTAGTTAATCTAAAATATAAACAAGAAAAAAAGGAATTAGTAATATCAAAACTATGAAAATTAAAAGTTAAAAGTTAAAAATGATTAAAAAAGGTTAAAAGTATAATATGATAATAAAAAATTTGATTAAAATGAAAGTTATTCTTTGTTTTGAAACTGTAGTTGAAGTTTATGCAGATCAGCTGGTGTGTGGATATAAAATATTTTGGATTTATCTTGCTTTCTGATTTGAATTTGAGAGTCTTTAATCCGAAGAAGTGTGAACGCGGACTCTTTTTTAAACTCCCAACACCGTCGATATAAATTTAATTTGTAACCAGTCAAATGATTTCGGAAATAAACAAAGCGGTCTTTGCTAATGTTTGTAAACCCCAGCTGATTAACGGTAATCTTCTTAGTTTTCCGTGCTTGTAAGATTTCTGACTTGGTGCTACAATCTTTCAGACGTATTAATATTAATTGTTGTTTCGGATTGCCTGGATTTATTTTATTCCGCATTAGTGCCACTGATTCGATTTACTCGTCCGTAATTTGTAATTCCAGAACAGAAAAAACTTTACGTACTATCTCAAATGGTGGAATTTTAATTTCATTTGGAATTCCAGCCAAAATCAAATTATTGCTTAATTTTTATTGACGTAATGCATCTAACTCATACTCTAACCACAGAAAAAAGAATACAAACAGAATTGAAAACAAGAAGAAACATTCACGTAAACGCATTTTTGAGCCAACATCCATTTGAACTACTAGGCCCATCTGTGTGGAAGATTTATAACTATTTGAGGAAAGCTTTTCAAAACTTTTTTTTTATATGATCGACGTAAACAAAAACAAAACCTTGAAATGCACCAAATTAAATGCATTTCCATTTAAAACAAAATTCAATACATATACAAAAACGAATTTAGTTAGCTACATATATCCATATACATATGTATGTCTATATGTACTTGTATATTCTCTTTTCTGTGATTCGTTTTTTGTTTATCTGCATAGCTAACTGTATTTTTCAAATATTATTTTTTTAAATTGTGTTCGTTTTGTTTTGTGTTGTAGAAAACAACTAAAGTGTTTTTAAGGAAAATCGGTAATTTGTTGTAACAACGAAATAATTGAAATATTGCCGTTTTATAAATCATTGGTTCAGACGCTAAGTCAATATTGCTTATTTAAGCGATACATAAACATAACAAAATATTGTGGAAAATATACGTTCGTTTAGTATTAATTGAATTTTGGATTAATATTTTGTGAAAAATCGAAAGGAAGTTAGTTATAAAATGAATAAAACAAGTTGTAATTTTGGTGGAAAGTGCTTGGTTTGTGACAGAAGTAAAAGGAGTGATGAAAACTGTCGATTATTTAGTTTTCCGGTGAATAATCCTGTTCGTTTAGGAATTTGGGCTCAGAAATGTAATGTAGATATTTCTAATTTTAGTAAAAAAAAAAAATTTTTATGTGAATTACATTTTGAAACAAAATATTTAAGAAAAAGGTACTTATCTACAAACGCTATCCCAACATTATTTTTAAACAATTTATGTGTTGAGTCCAAAGTTTCAATCCCGAATATAAAGGTTTATTCTGGGCCTGGTAAAAAACATCCTGTTACAGATAATTTTCAAACATTAAGCAGTAATCGTTGCACTGTTACTGCTACAGAAACTAATGTATGCGCAACAATTGTGCATGATGGTGTTCAAAAAGCTATCCGAACTTATCCCTGTGCTAAAGGAAAAAGGCAACCGTTATCAACTTTTAACACAGAAATGAAAACAATTACTCCATATAATTTTTACGAAGATCAAAATCAAACTAATTGTGACAGTTGTCTTAAAAATGAAAAAAATACATTATATTACAGACGGAAAAATACGGAATTAAACAAAAAGTGTAAATCGTTGGAAACGCAAAATAAAATTCTAAAAAATAAATTTAGGATTTTTACTTCAACACAAAAAATCAAAAATCAAATTACAAAGAAATATAAATTTTTAAGACAAAAAATTATTTCATCTCACATTGACGATTTAACTCATATTAATGAAAATACAAAAGAATTTTGTAAAATGTTGCTAGAAAAACGAAGTAAAAATACGAAATATACAAATGCACAACGAAACTTGGTTCAAAGTATTGAGTTTAGGTCTCATGCAGCTTACGAATTTCTACGCAATTCATTGGAACTTCCTTTACCAACTACAAGATCGATTAACAACTGGCGTATTTTAAATCAAATGCAACCAGGTTTCAATATTGAATTACTAAAACAAATTTCATTAAAAATCAAGGATATGCCAGAATATTTACAACAACATGTTCTTTTATTTGACGAAATTAAGATTAGGCAAGATTTAAAATACAGTTCAGTTACCGATGAAATAGTAGGCCTAGTTGATTTTGGTGAAGGCGACAGATTACCAGTTCCAGCAAAGTACATTTGTTTATTTATGGCCCGAGGTCTGTTTAGTGCTGACAAATTCATAATTAGCTACGTAACAACAGATAGTCCGATTTCAGGTCATAAATTAAAAGATCTAATTTTGAAAAATATAGAGATAATACAAAAATTAGGTATCAATCTTTGGGCAGTCGTAAGTGATCAGGGTGCAAACAACCGCAACGCTTATAAAAAACTAGGAGTGGAGGTGGAAAAACCATATTTTATATTTGATAACAAAAAAATATATGCGTTATACGACATACCTCACCTATTCAAATCAATTCGCAACACTATGATTAATTACGACATCACAACACCCAATGGCTTAGTATCTTGGGACGTCATTATTGAATTATATCAAATGGATAGTCAATCAGTAACACGGGTCTGTCCAAAGCTTACATCAAGACATATTTATCCCTCAACATTTGAGAAAATGCGCGTTAGTTTGGCTACGCAAATTTTAAGCCATAGCTGTTCAAGTGGCATTAAGACTTTTGCACATTTAAACAAATTTAAAAATAAAAAAGTTATTGAAAGTGCCTCAGCTACCGCAATATTTTTAGAAAAAATGAATCAACTATTTGATTCACTAAATAGTAGATGTAGGTTTTCTCCAAATAAGGCTAATTCCGGATTGACTTTGGAACCAGATAATGTGCCATTTACAATATTAAAAGATGTATCTGAATACTTAAAACTTCTACATGTAGAGAGCACAAATAAAATTTATTGTATAGATGGACTTCGTCAAAGTATATTGGGTATTATACAAATGCTAAACCAATTATATGAATCAACTTTGGATGTGTCGTACATTTTAACTTCGAAACTGCAAACAGACGCCGTCGAAAATTTATTTTCCCAGATTCGATCTAAAGGGGGCAATAATTTCAATCCTTCCGTATACGAGTTTAATTTTATAATTGCGAAAATCATCTCTAATAAATTTATTTTTCATTCATCTTGTGTCAATTACGAAACCGATAATTGTTCATATATTTTAGATTCAAATATTTTAAAATCGGCCGTTGAAAAATCTAATACAAACACTTTATCTTGTGACCATGTTAATGACAGCCAGGAACTAGAAAACAATATAGACAATTATTCAGAGTCCGATTTTAACGAAATTGCGTTTGTTCACAGCTTTATAAATCACAATCTGGAAATAGATTTATCTTCTTTACGATATTTTGTTGGGTACGTCATCTTTAAGCTACTAAAAAAGTCTCACTGCGAATCTTGTAAAGAATTAATGACTAAACCAGAGGAAAATTTATCTTTGCCTTCTGAATATTTACTAAAATGTAAGAATTTTTTAAATCCGTCCGAAGAACTATATTTAAAAAATCCAAATGATTTTTTCTTTGAGCTGTCACATATACATGTGGAAATTTTTGCAACACATTTTAAATTGAATATGCACAAGAAGAAACTTTTAAAATCAATTTACGAAAAATGTATAACTGCTACTAACAGTCATACAAAATTTGGTGAATGGTTTACAGGCAGCTGCACAGAACACAAAGAATCTGCCCTTAAGTTTCTGCTTCTGGTCTTGATTCGTAAACATTGTACATGGCAATTGCAGAAAATCAAAGATGAGAAAAAAAATCCTTCAAGATCTCATGATCGAAAATTAAAAATTTTGTGCAATTAAGCAATTTATAATTAAAGAAATTATTTAACACTGTGAATTAATTTACATTTTAATTTTCAATTTTTTTGTATTTTATTTATCTTTTTTTTTCCAAAATAAACAATGAATTAAAAATACATAAATGTACACATTTGCAAGCCTACTAAATACAAATGCGTTCAGCTTATTAATCAAAATACAATTTGTTTTATTTCCTTGCATTCGGTTTTATCTCGAAAAGGTATTGTAAATTCGTAAGTATGTACATATGTACTATATACAAAGAACAGAGAAAACTAAAAATATTAAAAAAAAATAAAAAATCGAAGACACAAACCATCCAAAAATTGTAGCATACCATAAAATAAAGAATAATAAGAAGCATTAGGCCCGTTGTACATTTCAGCTAAGCTAAGCTATAAAACATATCTTAGTTTAGCTTAGTTTAGTTCGCTAGCTCGACATCCGCACATTTGAGCTAATAAATTGGTTCACACATCCTTATACTCCTATATTTTATTTGTGACGCACCCATTAGGTTACTTCAAATTAATTCTGTCCATCGAAAATACGACATAATAATGTCTGCAGATGAATTAGAAAAAATTATAGAAAATAAACTTTATTATCTATATGATAAATATGTTTAAGAAATTTTTGCTTTATTATTATATATTTAAAATGTCTTCCTTTCGTATAGAATATTTTGACAGAATGAAATTTAAATAACATTGTATGTGCGTCAAAAATAAAGTATAAGAAAATGTCATTGTATATGTGAGAAACATAGCTGAAAATTGTAAGGCGAAGACAACTCGAGCTATGTTTATTTTCATAGCTGAAAACAGTACAACATAGTTTGCTTAGCTTAGCTCATGTGTGCAACGATTCATTAAAACCCTTTATTTACAAACAGAGCTATGAACATAGCTCAAATCGTTTAGCTTAGCTTAGCTGAAATGTACAACGGGCCTTAAGGTTGATTTACATATGCGACATGCGACGTGTGACAAGTGGAAATAAACGTGACGCATTTTTGACAACAATTTACATTTGAGACGAGATCCGCCACGCACACTTTATAAAATTTTTTATATTTTAATTTTTGTTCTTCAAAAAAGCTTCGTCAAAGCCTACTACATATTTTGTTTTATACAATACATACAAAAAATGTGTATGTGTTTGTGCGACCGTGACGGAAAAGATAAAATTAAACCATCTCTCGACGTGTGGCGTGTGCCGTGTGACGAATGTCAAAATATTCGCCTCTGATTGGCTAGAAGCTCCCGTCACACGTCGCACGTCGCATATGTAAATCAACCTTTTAGCGCATAGAACAATGAAATTCAATCAGCGCACTACGGCCAAAAATAAAACTAACATTAGATGTACACCGAAGGAACAAATTTTTTTATAAACGTGATGAAATTCTTTATTTGAAATGGAATATTTATTTCCTTCACTGAATTTGCTCTTTAAACAAAAAAACAAACAAAATAATTTACTTCTCTCTTGCTTTTACGATTTTTTTTTTTTTTTTGTGTTTCCTTATTTATATTTTGAGTTTGAGGTATTTTATGTGCAATGCTTTTGTTAGTTTAGAAAAAACACTTATGATTGTTGGTCGTGCGTCTTGTAAGCGTTGCGAACAAAAATTCACGTTTTTCAGTTTTTGCTGCTATCTGTACCTTATAATCTAAATAATTTTTCAAAAGCTTCATTATTTTCGAAACGATATGTCGAAAATTTGGTAGCTTAGTAATTATTGAAATAAAGCTACAATATATTTTGGATTGTTTTTAATCATTTTATGCATAATTGATAATCAAATTCAATGTAATGAAAAAGTTCAGCATTATGCAATACGTAAAATAATTCAAAATACATATTTAAAAAAATCAACTCAAACTTTAAAAAAGTTTTCCTAACATTTTGATATTTGCAGATACCCTGTTTTTGTTTAATATCACAGATTTATTTTGATTTATCATTTCCATTTGCCAATTACAAGTTTTCCTAATTAATATAATAAGCGTTATTTTCAATATTTGAGCTTGCTGATCGTAATAAAGATTATCAATATCATACAATTTTTATAAGTTTACAAAACACTTTTGGATAACTGACCGTGGGTATACAAGACAAAAACATCTAAATCACTATTTAATTAGCCAACAACAATATTCGTTTTAATTACTAATTTAAAATTTTTGAAACACCTACGTAGTAGCTTCAAGATTTCTTGCCTTTGATGTCAAGATATGCTCGAGCCCGTTTCGCTATTATTGCTTGGATAGAGATTAAGAAATTATTAGAGAAAATACGAGTGATTCTGGTGCTGAGCTAGTACTTTGTATTTTTAGTTCTATCTTGACAATAACCAACCGAAATAAAAAGCGGACTGAAAATATTTTCCGGGATGAAAAAGTCAACGTTAAACGTTTTCTTAGTTTGACCTAATAGAACTCTTAAAATTTGTAAACTAATGAAAAAGGGGGTGAAGATGGGGTGTTTAGGGTACAGAGTACGCATTATTTTTTTCGTAATATATGACCCAAAATCTACATATAGTCGGTTTGCGAGAATAGTGACACATCTCAAAATATCATATTTTTGAGGAAATCGATTTGAATTTTTATTTTTTAGTATAAAATAGTTGAATTCATCAAATTCAATGTCACATCTATTGAAAACTATGGGTAGTTTAGGAGTGACACTATGCCAGATTAAAGATTGTTACATTTAAAGGATTTTTTTCCTATTATCTCAAAATTGGCCATTTTTGAGATGTGTCACTATTCTCGCAAACCGACGATATATATAATGCAAAAAATATTTCTGTTAAAATCGATTTCTATATAAACTAAAGTAAAGGTTACCGGAGTAAAGCTTTATTCAAAAGTGTGTGTGCTTGAAATGTTGCAAAAACAGTTACCCGTGGCATGATTTATGCTTTATAAATAGTAGATTGTTCTACAAGTAAAGAAAAGTGAGTGTTCCAGCTAGTGTAAGATTTCTCAAGCATGCAGCAAATCACATTTATTATACGCTTTGAATATGCCGTTTTCCTTATAAAGTACACTCGCTGGAAAACTCTCACTTTTCGATACTTCTAGAAAATCTACTATGTATTATTTGTATAAATTTTATTATTATTATTATTATTATTTATTAAATTGATTCTGTTTCAAAAACACCGACAGTTGCGAATTTACAATATGTTAAAATTAACCAAGCAATTAATTAAATTAGTAATAAAATAAAAATAACGCTAAGAAGAACATACGAAAGATATAATTTTGATAACATAAACAACAAACTATACAACTTAGTAGCACATAAATAAATGTCAATCAGTTCTTAAATAATTAAAATACTATCAAAAAACGAAAATAAAAATTAAAATTTTACGTAACAATACGAATCAGAAATGTGGTCAGGTATTTCAAGTAGCCAATTTTTAATTTCTGTAGTAACGAGAATATACGGATGTTTTTGTAGACCACGAAAATTATAACAAGCATCCCTTCTAAAACTATGCTGATCACTCTGCGTAAAAAATTCAAAATTTTATAAGCATACAAATTTTGTAACCGTAAAATATTGTTAGATAAATTTCGCAAAACCATTTATGTTGAACAAACAGTCCAACATGAAAAACTGGATTGGTGTGGGCCAGGTGAATCACCGTGAATTTTAAAATAAAAGATCTCACAATTTTCTTTTAAGTCGTTATAAATTGTTAATTATTTATTATACATTTATTTAAGTATGTATTTATTTAGATTTGGTTAAATAATTATTTGTTAAGTTTTATTTGTTAACCATAACCAAACATGATACGCCTTTTTCAGAGACAAGGCCTATCACGAAGGAGGTAGAAAATCCTTGAAGCAGATGACAAACACTGTTTTAAATTGAAACATGGGCTTTTCAATTAAGATCAGTGTCCAAATAAGCTGTATTTTTAATTCGCTCCCGAAAGCTGCTATCGAGAGCCGTCATTTTTCTATAGCTAATTTTAAATTTGACGCGCTATTTATTGGTAAACTAAATTTATTTAACATCAAACTATCATTTTTAAGAATGTGTGAGTAACTACAGTGCGCCAAAAACAAAGAAAAAGCGCACTACAATTTTTTTTAGAAAAAATACCCAGATTTGAACGCATGTATCGGTGAAATAACACCTTTCAAAAAAAATATTTTGTTTCTAATTGAAGAAAATTTTGTCTTCTTTTCGATACAGGAAGCCGTTTTATTTTATTTTGTTTTTTATGATATTTTTGAGAAATGCATTTTAGGAAAATCGATGTTAAAGTTCTGAAATTATTGTATTTTGCAGCAAAAATGAAATCTATTCTTCTTTTCTTATGTGTTTCTCATTCTAGTTTTAATTATTTTTGTTAATTTTAATGATAAAGTTTATTATTAACTATCGATTGGCATCAATAACTCATTGGCCGAAAATTTAGTACTGTAAAATATGCTTAGCACGCGGCAGAACAATGAAACATGAAGGTAGGCATGATGTAATGGCGTGGGACTGTATGTTGGTCGGAAATATTTACCGATTTCTCAAGGAAAACTTGATTTCAAGCATTTTATCACTTGAAATATTGAAAGATTGGAATTTAAGATTGTTTTCAAATTTATCAGGACACCGATCCGAAACATTCATCTTCGTACAAGAATATCGTACAAGAATGGCTTCTATATAATTACAGAGAGAATGCGGAATTCGAAATCACCCAATTTCCAATAAAAATGAGCTCAAAAGCGGTGGTGGTAGAGTGGCAGAAAATTAGCCAATACTAAAAGCCTATCAAATAATGAACTATGAGAATAATCTATTATTTTAAAGTTACATTAAACTTACGTAAGAACATAATTTTTATTGGGATGTACCATTTGGCTTTGTAAAGCAATTTTCATTTTCTGTTTTTCTTAATGAATTAGTTTAAATTATCTTTTTGTATAATAAACCGCCAGAAATCTCATCAAATCAAATAATTGTCCGTACCGTACACACAAAGAAGTTGAGGGAATTGAAGGAAAAACAAATTAGGTCTAGTTAGTGGTGTAACCTATTCATGCAATGACACTTTGTAACCTTCTTTTGATTGAGAAAGCCAACTTCCGAGTTATTTCGGACTATTTTTAGATTTTGGCCCATTCCTCCACAATGACCCGTTTTAATTATTCCTTACTGCTAATTTGGTGTTCACGGATCTTTCACTCCAAATAATGACATACATTTTCAATGGTGTTGAAATCTGGTGGCTGGGGAGGATGAGGGAGTGTTGACTTTACATTGAATAATAACCATTCCTTGATCAGCTTTGAGGAATGCTTCGGGTCATTGTCAAGTGCGGAGCGAAAATCTTGCCAAAGTCCCATATTCTCAGCATTGGTTAACAAATTATCCTTCAAAATATCCAAATAATCAAACCAGTTCATTATGGTTTCAATGAAGGTGAAGTGGCTTACACCGCTTCAGCTAAAAGCTCCCCATAACATTAAACTTCCGTTACCATGTTTTACTCAAGTTCAGTGTTAAGTTTCCGCCACACCATAACTCGCCCGTCTGAACCAACCTTGTTTATGCAAAATATTGAGTATTGTCTGAGGTTCTATCGCCCTTTTTTCGCGTTGGTAAACTTTGGTAGCGATCGTTGGAGCACAATCTTTCGATTCGGTTTTATTTCCCTCTTTTTTAGATGTATTTGACGCTCGTTCAGATTTCGGTTGCGACCGCTTCCAGCAACAATCTTTAGGGATTTGGTTTTTGCAAGTTCTGAATAATTATTTTAGAAATTTCTGATAAACTTTTACCTTTACTCTCCAATTTAATGATGAACTTTTTAATTTCTTCACTAATTTTGGTACGAGAATCACACATTTTTAATTAGTTGGACAATATTTCATTTACCATGTGAAAAATACGCGTAATAAACTTTTACGCAAAAAACAACTTTGTAATTTACCGTTGTTTGAAAATAGGAGTGCAACAAATAATAAATTGTTAACATGCTAGTGTTAATTTTGACAAAAATGCAAGTGTACGGACAATAATTTGATAGTTGCAGGCTGTTCAAATAGTATATCTCATCAAACGTAAAAGTAAATTAATTTATATCATGATTATTATTATTTTAAGGTTTTTAAATGTCATTTGAGTTTTAAAAAAGTAAAAACGGATTTTTTTGTGTGATTTCTAATTGTTTTTTTTATCAATGTTTCTTTAGCCGAGTGGTGGATGGGCAATTTTTGAGACAGTGTACATATTTAAATTGTTTAATTTAGTATTTAGTTTTATAATATTTGTTATTTCTCAAATTACTCTAAAATTAATATTCATAATTTGAAATGTTAAAATCAACAAATTGTTAATTGTTTGAAAGTTATATGTGGTTAAATGACCGACAGCAATAATTGAATTAAGAATTTTAAACAAATAAAATAAATAAATTAGCCAAAAAATCGTAAGTTTTTATGTTTAACCTGGCAAGTTCGTTGTTTCCGCCAGAAGTTGAACATTTCAACTTGGTCTCATTAAATAAAAATGCGATGTTGAAAAAGTTGTTGATGTGTAAAATAATTAAAAAGGGGTGGAAATGGAGTATGTTTTCCCATCTCGCACCAAACTGAGTGTACATTTTACAATATTTTTTTCGTAATCTATAGCCCAACATCTAAAGGGATAAAAAAAACAATCATAAACGATTTCCCATTTTGTAACTTTTCTACAGATTAACTCAGCCGTACTTTTCTCTAAAATAAAAAATTTAAAAAAATTGTATTCAAATAAAAAGCTTATTTTATTTAATTTATTTAAAATAAAAAAATTCTAAAATATTGATTCATTCTTTACAAACGGTAGGGTTACGGTAGAATACAAATTTAGCCTGCGCAAACCATTTTGATGCAAGGAAAAATAAACAAAATTTCGTAAAAGTAGACAAATTTAGATAAAAACATGAATGAAATATTTTCTACGTTTTCATTCATAAATTTGTAGTTCGATACAGAAAAAACCTCTCGATTTAATTGTATTAGCTATATGTATATAAAAAATCATAATACATAAACAAAACTATATCTACATAAGGTACATCTTCATACCAAATGGGGATGTGGCTATTTACATAAAAACCAAAAATACAAAAAAACGAAACAAAGTGAAAACGAATGAAATGAGAAATTGAGAATATGCTTTACAGTGAAGGGAATATATATTCCATTTTCAATACAAAATTTCATATCGTATTTAAATGAATTTGTTTCCCTTACTAGACATCTAATGTTAGTACCAGAAAATAATATTTATAGAGTGTCGCTAGCTTCGCGCCTGGCTTATAATTTTATTTTGGTTTGACTGTTCTTATACTTTGGTATTTTGTGAGCATACCTATTTTCTAAAGTTTCTTTAAACTTTTTGTTTTTTGAAGTTACAAGCCATTTCATAGAGGGCAAAGGAATTTCGCTGAAAAAATATTTTTTTTGATTTTTTGTTCTTGTTTTCAATTCTGTTTATATTCTTTTTTCTGTGCTCTAACTGATCAATTTTATATGTTTGTTCTGACTGCTTTTTTGTTATATCCGTGATACAGTTCTTTAACACCCGATTTTCTTCCACCAAATGCTGATATCGCTCCTCAAAATTTTCAAATTTTTCACGTAGTAAACGAATTTCTGCCAGGATCGTCCTACATATTTCGCCTTCGTTTGCACTTGAATTCAACTGCTTTTCATCCACTGGACACGAATCTCGCAAAGTATTTTTTAATTGTGAGCTTGGTTGGAGTATAGGGCATTTTACCACGACATTCCTCGTTACAATACCAGAAACGTTGTGACACAACCTTCTGTATATGTTGCCCAATAACACCTTTGCAGCGAGGATGAAATGTTAATTTGCACCAATCACACTCTAAGTAAGTATGCGCCTCAGTTATTGGCTTATTACACTCTTTGCACGTCCCAACATTTAGACAATTTCTTGTTGGTGAATCCAGGCCCTTACTGTCAGCGTTGATGTATGGCATCGAAAATTTTGGCAGGAACAAATTCAACTTATTTTCATCACTGTTGTTTTACGAAGTAATATTTTCAATTTTAGATAACTAACTACCAATCACAACTTTAAACAATTAAACAAATCAAACAATATATTTCAATCAATTTTGCGAATTTCTAAATAATTATTATTATTTTAACAGAGCTCAATCAAAAACGTTCGTTCCACACACAGTTCGCAACTTTTTTTTTTTGAGTTATGTGCTTAACTTATCAATAATCGAATACTTTAATGATAATTATCCAAAATATCCATAAGAAAAATTTCACTACTCAAATAAATTGATAAGAGCTACAAATTGTAGTGGCATGACGGAAGTCTGTTAGAAACGTTTTTTTCCAAATACATTTTGGTTTTATAATTTTTGTTGAATAGATTTCTTCATTGAACACTTCATTGCTGCAACATTCCGTATACATATTGCTGCCTGTTATTCATATCGCCGACCCCAGGGATCGACCAAATGATATTTTACAATGAAGTTATACAATATACATCTCAGAAACTTTATTCGAATGTCTATCTTTTGATTTTTATTAGCGGATTTCGACGTTGAATTTTGTGAAACTGACGGTATGTAATATGTTGAAACGGGCCTGTTATTTATGTAATTTTACATAAAATCAACATGTACAGCCAATGTACGGTTTTTGCTTTAGTCATTTTGACTAATAAAAGCCTAAATGGGATCTTTTAAACAAGATTGAATATTGGATTTCTCCTAAAAGAAGATTATTTGAAAAATCTTATTTGTGTAAATTGCATTTAGGCGAATAAATTACCACACCATACATAAAATATATACGTATATTTGTTAAATAATACGTACATTGTTTTATTTGTAAGTAAATTCATTTAAATATCTGAGCTTTTGCGTGTTTTTGGCGCCCGGTGCATCCACAGTTCGCCCATTATAACTGAGAAATCACTTTTATTGTTTATAATAAAACCATATAAATAATTGAAAATGTAAAGGTGGCTCAATTTTTTTATAAAAAAGTTCAGTTTTTCTCACCCAAAGGAGGATCTAAAAAACCTTTAGTTTTTAAGATATCGGCTTGAAGAAAACTGGGAGGGGTTAAATTTTTTTAGTTTGCATAAATTAATGGCGCATATTTTTTCCTTTCGACCAGTATTTTTTTTTTTAATTGACATACTTTGTCGGGCTAGGGGAGAATGGATCAATTTTTCTATTATTCCATGGGTCCTTCCACGTTCATTCCATCACATCTTTTTATTCTACTAACAACAATCTCGCATTTTTATTGTGTTTCGGAGATAGGAGAAGATAATCAAAGAATAAATTTGGTAAAAGAACAAATTTTGTTTTGCTGGTTTTAAGATAATAATTAAAGGTTTGACTGTAAGGCACGAAAAACAATTTCTAAACCCAAATAGGATTTTTCTACACTAAATCTATTTTAGTTTTTGGTAGTAGATTTTAGTTTAGCTTTATATTACATATTTGATAAGCTTTGGTGAAATCTGAAAAGTTCTTGGTCTGGTGTTTACCAGATACTTCGCATAAATTGTTGGCAAGGAAGTGGGATTATTTGATTTCCTAGAACCAGGGACGGATTATGACAGATAAATCAGTTGTGGTCTGGCTTAATCACCTCTAATAAAATCCCTAATTTTAAGTAAACATTTAAAAATCACTAAACAGGACGATTAGTAGTAAACAACAATTTAAAAATGAAAGCACTAAGGTGAGTAAATTTTAAATGTCTCACCAAACCCATTTATTAAAAATTTAAATTTAATATGAAAGCATAATAAATAAATTATCCTTAACTAAAAAAAAAAATTTATAATATTAGCCTTTTAAAAAACTGGGTTTTCCTATCTACTTACTTACTCGTACAAGTGGAAAGTAAAGTACTTGAAAACAATCATTTTTAAAAAAGTTTACATAAAAGATGGAGAAAAATCTGTGTTGAAATTTTTGTTTCAACGTATTATGTAAACTTTTAAATTATAAACATCAATAACACAACAATTTGAAAGTAAGAAGAAATCTACTTTACTTGGTTTGTAATTAATATTCTTTCAAGTTGATTTCAGTCTGTTTCGACTTCCCTACAAAAATATATTTTAGTTTCGTTTAAAAACAACATACCAGTTAAAAGCTTGTAAATAAACTCAAACTAATATCAGATAGCGATAGTCGTTACAATAAGATTATCACAAATAATTAGAGATACAATTTGTGACGTACATTAATTACAAATCAACGTGACATTAGAAACTAATCTCGAAAAAAAAATCTAGCAATATTACGTGGCCTCAGGTTAACAAAAACAAAACGTAAAATTACAATTAGTCTAATTTCTGTGAAATAAATAAATAAAATACGACTCGTAGCTAAGTTTTGTTTATCTGTGCGTGTACAGGATGCTTTATGAATTCACAACATACACAAAAAACACTCATATCTATAGTAACGCTTCTTGGAATCAAAACTGAGATTTTTATTGTTAAATACAATATTCCCCCCCAATGTGTTATCTATCTGTTTCATTCCTCGCGACAAATGTAGCGAATCCTACCCATGTACGTGCAAAGGTAAGAAAATTTAAATGAAAAATCATATTTTGTGGGATTTTCTTTTATTTTATTTTTAGGTCAACAGAATTATTTTATTTTCTGTTACTTTATGCTTGTTCGTATTGTTGTTAGTCGTTTTTATGTTTCTGATGTGATGCGGTTGCCGGTTGATGTCGGCAAAATGAAACAAAACAAAAAAATGAAACCAAACGTAAATATTTCAGCAAAAAAAAAAAAAAATCGTAACTGCTATGGTTATGATGATGGTACATGATGGTTATGTTGAAAGTAGCGGATATGGTTGCCTTATGAATACATTTTTTGATTTGGAGTTTTACCCAGCCAAATAATTGAGTTGGAAAGTAAATGAATAAAATGTAAATTAAGTTAATTAGCGTACAAGGATGTATTATCAATACGTAGTAAAAGGGTTTTTGTTCGTTCGTGTGTTATATAACATACATAATACAACAGAAATAAATCAACTAAAGATCTTCCTTTTTCCTGTATCCTCCTATAAAAAAAACCTTGTTTAACTGCTTATCATGGCTTTTATTCTTTTAATTTTCCAGCCCTTTTAAATGAAAAAAAAACGGAAAATGTATAAAAAAAAATTCGGATCGGCCAAAAAATAAGATACAGCTCTTGATAAAATGATAAATAATAGATTAGGGGTATACATGGAAAATCGAAAATATTGAAAATAAAATGAAATGATTAATATTTCATTATGTCAATGTCAGTTACATTTTCTTTATGTATACAAGTATTATAAAGAATTTATCTTTTCCTTCGCATTGTTGGTTTTTGGGTGCGGAGATATTTCGCGGCTTTTAAAATGCTATTTAAAATATTTCTTTTTTTTTAGATAAATACCATTTTAAAATTTTGGGTTGACTTTCGGCATTGCCGACTAAATATTATTCAGGGACATTAATTAATTTATTATTTGTATATACCATTCGTAAATATATATTTATTACTGCTCATATTATATAGGGCGCCAGTACAGTTGTAGTAAAACATCTTTTATTAACTCTATGTCCGATTTATATTTTGACGAAAATATAAGCATACCTAATTTTTTTATTTTTATGCTCGACTATCAAAACTAAGGTAATGGAATTATTTTATTGATATATAAAGTGATCATAATTCTAAAATCTTTTAGATATTTGTGTGCTTTAGTAGTTTATTGTCCCCCTATTGTAGTGCAAATAAAATACATAAAATTTCTTATCATTTCCTTGCCAGACACACCATACTATATATGTAGTTTGTTGACAAATCCAAAATAAATACATAAATATAAAAATCATCTACAAACAAAAATCACCATCCATTTTACAAGTCATAAAAGTAAAATTTGTTAGAATAATAAACACACAAAAAAATAAAAAAATCTGCTTTTTATGTATAGTCACAAACAAATAGTTTTTTTTTAGTACTTCAAACATAAAATCCTCTTCAGAAGCAAAACCCATAAAATCATATAATAATGTTATTTTTATTTTATTCCAATAAACCAAATTTTGCTCCGTTATATTAACCATTGGGTTTGGCAGCAAGTACATTTTTCTAATAAAGCACTTAAATGTTATAAAAAAACCGAAAAAGTTCATTTTTATTTACAAATAAATAACATTATTTATTTTATGTTTTCATTGAAAAAAATTAGATTGGTTGGAACATTGAAAAATTATTTAAAAACCACAAAATTCACACCCCAGCTACATGGGGAGCTTTAAACCGGTAGACAGTGTTGTGTCGCGTAGTCTACATGAAGTAATTAATCAATTGTCTACTCGCGTAGACAATGTATGTAGACAATTCAAAAACTGGCGCCGACATAGCCTTTGTTGCAGCAGCGTAACTACAACTTTTGAACTCCACCCACAACATTTTTCTTGGGCCCCTAAAAATGCTTCTTGTACGTATGAGCAAGCTTTTAGTTAAAAACTTATTTTTTCCTATTGTCCAGCCTAGTATTAATTAAAAGTGTCTGATTTCGACAGTAGGAGACAGCCCCTGATCCAGTTCAATGATATCAAATAAAAAGAAATTTATTGCAATCAAGTTAATGCTATGACGATTTTTAAATATATCGATAAAGCAACACAAATTTCGAGTTTAATTTGAAAAATGTCAAGAATTTCGAAATAATTTAAAAAATATCGAATTTTCAAAGTATCTTGAATATTCTCTGTATGTATGAAAACCAAAGGAAATCCTATACGTGCTTAACACCGCCATGTAAAATGTAAATAACCTGGACTTTCTGGAATAATTTCGAATAACCTAGGAAATTGAAGAAATATCGAAATCTCGAAAAATCATCTAAATATTACGGTTCAGTTTTATATGTGTAACATGGCATTCCCAATTTCCCAATGACATACTTTTTACTTTTGCCTTAAAGGATTGTATGCATATTTCCAACATAACGAACACAAATTTTTGTTCGTTATGTTGGAAATTCATACAATCCTGTTAGGTAAAAGTAAAAAGTATTTCACTGGGGATGCGGTGTAACTCTGTAAGTTGCCACAACTTAAACCTATGCTCAGACCATTGCCATACAAAATTCAAATAAATTTGGAAATCTTTAAAAATAACGAATAATTCTATAAATGTCGAAAAACTTAAGAAATTTAGAATAAATCGCGGAACAATCTCGATTACCCCAGAAAAAAATAGAATATTCTCTATATTATATGAAAAAATCTAGATAATAATGATTAATTTCGGAAAGCCTGTAAAAATCTAGAAAACTCACGAAAATTTCGAAAAATTCCGAAAATTTGTGTAACTATCGAATTTTTTATTAAGATTTAGATAATTATAAATTAAGTAAAGAAATATAAATTTTGAATAATTGAAAGACTTTTTATTAATAAAATTAAATCATTTAGTTTATAAAATGAACACCAATTTAGCTGCTTTTTCCACACGAAGTTGTTTCTTAAATCTGTGTGTTAAACTAAATTTTGAAAATATTCGTTCAACACCAGCGGTGAACATTCTGCTGATGTCAATTTGTGGATTTGGCTTATATTGTCTTCCGAAATTTCATTAGGATAAACTTATCTTCATCGCCGCTATAATTGAGGCATTACAGGCAGATCTAGATGAAATAAAATTACCAATATTCCCGCTTAACAATGCCATGGACGATAAGCTAAAATTTTCTTCTAGGAACTCAATTTCAGTATTATTTTCCTTTGTACTGAAGAAACGCTGAGCCAGATAATACAAATTTGTTTCTAAATCTTTCCAGGCAAATGCGTTTTTTCATAACTTTGCCTAATGGCTTTGGCAAGTGTAAATAGGTTTGGAAATGGGTTTTAAAAGCTTCACCAATTCTTCCGCTCCTTTCTTGACGCTTATGGCAAATTTACCAATATTTGCATCAAAGCTGGCTTGTGCTAGGTCTTGCTCTCACATAAAGACCAGTTCTGTAAATAAGATTTTAATATATCGCATTAAGTATTCCATCGAACTTCCGAAGGCTGTACCAGAACAGGTGCTAAATGGTGCCTTCGAAATTATTTCTGTTATGCGATCTAAAATTATTTTGCAGCCAGGTTTACCAATTACGTCTAAAGCAAATAATAATATTTCATTTTCGGCAGCTTCACAAATTTGTTTCATCATCTTCATGTTGCTAGCATTATCGGTTACGAATTACGAAACTAACAATTGCAACATTGAAATAAATTTCATTTTTTGCGTATGCAATCTTGTACCAAAATTTTTATTATCGCTTGTATGAGACATACCCGACGTATCAAGGGTGTTAACTAAAATAACTTTGCCGTTTTTTGCCATTTCACAGAAACACACAATTGGTTATATAATTTCGGATATTTGTCTAATAATCTGAGAGCAAAGGAGTCCTTTTCTCGCAAATCGATGTATTCATCTTCAAAGTTTACCACCTATTGTTGCGTTTCTTCATTCTCGACTGTTCTGAATGAAACATTTGTTGCACAAATAAAGCGAGCAATCTTGTGATCCAAATTTTCCTTTTGTGCTGCTGTTGCTACAGCAGTAGAAATTGGTAAATTTATTGCTGCATCGATTATAGGTTGAGAAGACGTGCTGCATAATGTAGCCGGCGTATTATTTGTTTCTGTTTCTTCTTCAGTAATTTTACATTTTCCAATATGACTTTTAGTCGTTGCACAATGCCTTGCAAAATCTTGCCACATTTGCGACATTCCGCCCTAAAGTTTTCACTGTTTTCATTATGAATTTCTTTATAATTTGGCCAAAAGGTGTCTTTTTTTTTTAAAATATCTGTCAGAAACTAAAGCCATTTTTACTTCTTTGGAGTCAGATAATTTACGTGTAAATACTCTGACATTCACCTTCACCAACCGAGAAGAAATTATTGGGCCTGTCTTTAGAAAATATTTAAAAGCAACAGGAACGATTTTTATTTCTCTGAAAACTGGACCACCACCTTTTCTTAAAAATTTAGTAATGGCCCGTATTGCAAATTTGAAAGGGTGATCTTCTTTAAGCTTAATCTGAGCTACAACCAATCTGATCTGGACTTTGAACTAATATTCGAACGCTTGATAAGTCTCGTGGGCCCCATTAACCGTGGACCCCCGCGGCTGCGGGTGCTGCGGGTACCTAGTTACGCCACTGCTTTGTTGCCTCTGTATCCTTTATCAACATAAATAGGCGAGAGACCACTACATTTCCATAAACATATCTAACATATGAAATTTTACATAATATTTGGCTTTTGCCGCTGATCTATGAGAATATTAACACGTTTGCCACTCCAAAAGAATAATTTTGTAGTAAATTTTGTTACGATTATTGCGATGCGGTTGTGTTTTTAGAAGTATCTAATACATACTTGTGTCAAGTAGTTTGACTGGGAGCCAAGTCGTCGCCCATATTCGCGGCATTTTATTTTAACACGTGAGTTTTTTTTGTACTCCAAAAAAAACATGAGTTGCGAACGTGTTAAGTGATTTTTTTGCTAATGTATAGAAAATAGCACGTCTTTCCGGCTAATCGACAAATAAATAATGTATTCAAAATTATCGATAAAAATTTCCGAGATAAAGAAGAGAATTTCATCTTTTTGATCATCAATCAAGAAATTAAAGAAACTTTTAAAAATATTGTTTGGCTCAATATATAAAACTAATAATCAAAATTAAAAATGTTTTTCTGGCCAACAAGGTTTGACGGAAAAAAAGAATTTTTTTTTTCAAAATTCAAAAATTCGATACCTTTACATTTTTTGAAGCAATGAAACCAAACTAAATGAGAAAATTTTCAACATTAGTCTGTCTAGAGGTTCACCAACGCAACCTACCTACTCCCGTAGAAACTAATAGGGTTAGGAATTCTTCAGCACGAAGAAATATTTTTTCACGTATACACACACTAGGCATTAGCTGATTTAGAGAGTATCACTTCTAAATTAGACGATGCAATACAGACTTCTAAGCATTTGGACAAACTTTAAATTTAACAGTAACATATGGCAAATCAATTTTTGACGTTGACAAAGCTAAACGGTTTTTATGTGACAATCGCGCTTCGCAATATCTTTAAGTTTAAATACCTTTTTCAGCTAATTAATACTTTTTGTAGAATTACTGTTGATCTTAACCAGTCCAAGAACCTCAAGTGATGCCATGTTTTGTTTTGTCCTGCTACACCAGAACCCCATGAAAAGCCTATGAGAAGTATCATTTTCAAAAGGGAGCAACCAATAATTCCAGACGGTTATGAGCTGAGAATATGAGTTAATTTGTTATACTTGACCATACTGAATTTAGTTTCTTCGTAGAAACACGTTTCTCCATAGAAACATTTTTCTTCAAAACAACGAGCAAACTTTATTCATTCAATTATTCGTATAAATATTAAATGCACAATTATTTAAATTATTAAACGTTACTTACTGTAATTTTCGGATATAAAAATACTTGGGAAATCTTAAAGTCGGGACCAGGGGTGATATGTTTGTGGTTATGACCTGTAGTGAGGACAGTTTTCATATCACCAATGTGACATTTGGAACATTGGTATAAGCGTTCGCTAAATGGGCGGTAAATGAATACACATCAAAGCAGACCACCAACGTTGGTGATGCGGTTCAGACGATGTGGCATGATTTTCTTTAATTTATTCAGAAATTCAGTGCATTTTTATTAATGTTAAAATTCGCGTAAATATGATTAGGTATATGAAATTATAATTAAGCAGGCTAATTGATTTGTTTCTTTACGGTATCAACATAATACTCATTTGTGTTGTTCTCTACTTGCCTTTAACTTAACTTCGTGTGATATCGCTAGAGTTGATTGGAGTTTGCATAAATTACATGATACTCCAGTAAGCGTTTTCTTGCAAGAAATCGCAAGTTTTAACAGCAATATTAAATCTAAAAATCTGTTCATTGTCGGTGACATTAATATAGATATTTTGGATTCTTCATCGCACTTCGTTGATTATTTGTTTCTTATGTCGTCTTAATATTCCTACGCGAGTGACAACATCCTCATCTACTTGCATTGATCATTTCTTTGCTCGTTGGACCGTTTTTCTTTGAAAACGAACAGGAAAATGCCCTTACAGTGAATGGGGAACGTTATCGTAATATGTTAACTGCTTTTTTGTGGCCCAAATTGAATGAATTGTGTGTCAACGACCTTTGGTTTCAACAAGACGGAGTGACATGTCACGCAAATCGTGCAACAATCCATTTATTGTCAACAAAATTTGTTGATCGCATAATTTCTAGGAATTGTCAAATTCCTTGGCCACCAAGAAGCTCAGATTTAACACCAGCTGATTATTTTTTGTGGGGATATTAAAGATAAGGTTTATGCTAATCATCCACAAACAATTCAACAACTTAAAAACAACATTCGAGCTTAAGGACGCCCTTAAAATAATATCCCGCTATTAGGGTGGAGGAGGTTGAGGAGAGAGGCGGCAGGAAAAAATGAAATGCTAAACGAAAAGGAGATGATGGGATATCGGTCACAAAAGATAATTGACATTAATTCTGATTTTGTATTGTTTGTTTTATTTTCTTGTATTCTCGATCCGCTTTTGATGTTTGGATGCAGGCCTGTAGACGAAGCCGTGGTGGGCATATCAACGATATTGTTTTTCATACATAAATGGCATAGAACCACCTTTCATTATCAATAAAAAATTTTGACTTTTCATTCCAAAATGTGTGTTTTATTTACTAATAGAAAAAGGACTAACAATTCATCCCAAATTGATCTAAATTCAAAATATAATTCATTCCCAAATTTACCATATAATGTCTTCCTAACTAAAAATTCACCTTAAACGCACCTTAAACTTCACCGTACAACCCAGCCTTAACGTTCATCCTAAAATTCACCGCAAAATCAATCCAAATTCTACATAAAATTCATCATAAATTTACCCCAAATTTGCTTTAAAATAACGACAAAATTCTCACTCTAAAATACTCACTTTAATTCAATCTACCCTATAAAAATCACCCTAAAATTCACTGGAAAATCCTCTCTAAAACTAATCCTTAACTTCACTCTAAAACTCATCCTTAAATGTCAGAAATTTAGAAAGCGAAAACCCATAGAAGAATTTTATCAAATTTAAGAATTCTGGAGTTTGGAAATTTTAATAGTGGACAAATTAATTTAGGATTTTATAAATTTTATAAAATCGTTAAATTCAAATTCATCATTTATTTGGAATTATTGATTTTAGAAATTAACGAATTTTGTAACGTAGTTTGGAAAGAAAAGAAATTAGGAAATTTAGGAAAATTTAGAAGTTTTTTATTGTGGGGATATTAGAATTTAATAAAATTATTGCGAATTTGGGAAGGTAAAAATGAAAAATAGGAATTTAAAGATCTAAATCTTTAAAGTTAATATAAACTTAGAAATTCGTAAGAATCCTGATATTTAGAGAGGGTTTACAACATTTTTGAAATTTAGAATTTGTATTAGGAATTAGTTAATTTAGACATTTAATACTAAATACAATACATTTAAGTAATTTAAGATTGTGGAAATTTAAAAAATTTACAAATATGGAAATTGTAAATATACTTGGAATTATTGATTTTAGCAACATGTACATAATATGATTCTGTGGTATATAAGAAAAAATTTAGAAACCAACAGCTATGCATTTCACGAGAAACTGCGATGGACTCTCCCATTCAGTAGCGGATTAAGGAAAAACGGGGTGCCAGGCAAGTTTAGTTTATCCACCGCCTACCGGTACAAACAATTGTTTTTTTCCTGGTTCATCATTAAATCGAGAAATATGATTTTTACGCCGCAAACCAATATCAAAAACTTGGAATAATTTGAAAATTTTCAATAATTTCGAAATAATCGCAAAAATATTGGTCAAAAAGAATCGCAAAAAATTCTAAATACTAATATCAGTGAGTCAAAAAAAGACTTCAATCCGATATTTTTAATTTCAATGTGATATTTTCATAAATGATGAATTTGAATTTGGCAGTTTCAATTTGATTTGGAAAATAATGAATATGTTTTGGATAAAGGTGAATTTAATTAGGATAAAGGCGAATTTGATTTGGAAATTGGTGAACCTGATTTGTTTTGTAGGTTGAATTTGGAGTGTCAAACCTATATTTTCTTCTACGATTTTAAAACCATATCTACGAAACATATTAAACATGCAAATTTAATGTAATTACATTTAATTAAATTTTCATTAATAAACTTATAATCAAAACTTACAATTTGACATTGGTTCTTATGGGGGGGGGGAATGTTCACCTCTTATAAAAGGCTTATATTTCTACCTTACGGCTATGATATAAGTAAGATGGCTACGAATATACACAGTAGGACAAGTTTGACACACAGCCCTACAAGCAATTTAAAAACACTGATTCTTCTGATTTGTTAAATTTGTTTTACTTTTAGAAACAAAGCGCTTTCCGCACAACATATAAGTACATTATGCTGATAAATAAAAATATATCGCCAAATGTTAGACTTTTAATCAATACGGAATAAATTTCTTTTCGATTTTTAATAAAGTTATTTCAACTAAAACATAAAATAAAACATTACGCTCTTGTGAAGTTTTTGTGTTCCATACAACATAGAGATTCACATACATAATATAATGGTTACTGCTGCAAACGAAAAACATGAATTTCATCTCATATTTTTTTATAAAGCAAGACAAAATTTTCGTTTTCGTCATTTCAAATGTTTATGAAATTTATGCAAATTTGGCAAAAATGAAAGAAAAAAAAAAACCGACAAAAACATACAACAACAAAAACGAATCGCAAAAATTCGTAACGAACCGTTTTTATAGTTAACTTTGAACAATAAAGTTTTATTTTTGTAGCTTTTATGGGATATTAAGCTATGGTCGCTGATTTGGAAACTGAAACAAATTTTTTTTTTTTGCTCATCTCAATAATATACATATACATATGTACTTATATATGTATACTATGTACATATGTATGCAAACACAAAAAAGAAATGAAACATCATTTTGTTTTTGTACAAGCTTTAAAAAATCGAAAAATTATCATTTTCGACGAATGAAATATACATAATTTGATGAACTAAGAATTTTCGCTAAATAAGCAAAAGTTCAAACACACATTTTGATAAAACAATAAATAAAATAAAAACAAACAGAATTGGTCCATAATATGCTTACATTATACATGAAACGATGAAACTGCGGAATATTTTCTTGTTTATATCATTTTAACTCTTTAAACCGAAATGTTGTATTTTTATGTTATTATTAAATTTCCAAGAAAATTATCTAAAAACAACTGAAATGAAAATAATAAAATCAATACATGGCATTTTCTCTGAAATGAAATGAAAGAGAAAACGAGGGATTCTGTCGTAGGGTGGGCTTTTGTGTGTGACATGCGAAACGAACAATCAACGAGCAAAAATCTAATATACAGAAAAAAAAAAAAAAAAAGAAAATCATAACGAAATTATGTACATTGTACATATACATACATAATAAATTTATGTATGTACAATATTTTTAACCAAAACCACATATCTAAATAATGTTACACCGAAAATTTGCTTTGATTAACATAATACATATAGAGAGACTGATATGAGCATATAGAACAAAGTACAAAAAAACCTTTCTTTTAAGTTGAGCGAAACCAAATACAATTTTCATATAAAAATGAACTCATTTAGGCGTTTATTATTTCCGTCTCCCATGCACTAAATACATGAATTTTATATTTTTATTCAATTTGAATCCTTTGTAAAAAAAATATTCCGCTTTGACGTTACTTTTTGTGGTACAAAATATACTTCGAGTTTATTAAAATGTTAATTAAAAATATTATGTGGTGTCACCTTCTCGCCGATTTAATACAAAGGTTTTAAAAAGGAATCCGACATGTTCGATTATAGAGAATGTAATCCTACACAATTTAAAATTTTCATGTTTTCTTTATTTTTATTTCATACATGTTTATACATAAGTATATCCCAAATAAATTCAAAAACTATACATATTTAAATATTTGTCAATCAGAATAAGAATATCATGTCTGTCGTACAGTAATCTTTCTTGTTTCTAAATTACATCTAATCTAAATAACTAATCTTAAATGTATAATTTAGTATTCCCCAAAGGTTTTTATATCAATTTGAATGTTTAATTATACAAACGTAATTCCAACAGCTATGTATGTATATGTGTAAAATGTGTGTGTATGTGCTTGAACATTTTTTTTTTTACTGATTAGAGATTAATTTATTCGTGTAGGTAGGAGATAGAAAATTAATGTATGTTTTGTAATAGGGGTCGTGATCGATGTTTATAAAAATAAATTATGTGTACATCTTGATTCGAATTAAATAACTGTTAAAATTGAGTGTGTAATTTATAAAAAAAAAAAAAAAAATCAAATTATGTAGGTGTTTTCATGACTGTTAGTGAAAAACGATATGCAGAGCTTGAAAGCAATTCCTCATTCCTCACACGAAGAACTTAGGGCGCAACCAAAACCAACAAAAATGTTTATAAACATTTTTGTTGGTTTTGGCGCAACTAATTTTTCGTATTTACTTGCATATAATCAAAGCAACCTTGATTATACAAGCCATAATCTAAAAAACGAAGCTTTTATAAGGGAATTAGAAACGACGAAAAAACCAAAATTTCCATAGTAAAACACATAAAACATATGGGAAATCACTTTTTTTCCTAAGACAAATTTGTAAATGAAAACGTTGTAAATTCTTAATTATGATTTCTGAAATATTTTCATAAATGTTTGAATTTCAACATATATAAATCTCGTTTAAGTAAATCGTTTTCATTTTCTTGTAATAATTGATTTATTTAAACCAAAATATAAAAAAAAGTTCATAACAACAGCATTCTGGTCAAATAAAAAAGAAAAGCTTACTACAAATTATGTGCATTAAGTCAATATACATTACATAGATGGCAGTACAAATTTTTTAAAAATCGTACCAAAAATTGCCACCTGGGGAAATTTTAAGTTCAAAAATTGTAGGAAAAGCAAAACAAATTCTCAAAATATTAAGAACGTGTGATAATTTTGTGATTAAACAATTTTTTTTCGTATTTTTCTGTATAAATCTGAGACATCTAACGTACACTAATAAAACTAAAGATAAATGTAGCAAGTATTATTTTAATTCGTCAGAGCCAACTTTGATGTATTTTTCAAAATGAAAGTTCGAAAAATATATTTTAGAAATAATTTAATTTTAATATTTCTGCAATTAATATTTACTTAATACCGATATACACACAAAAAAATAAAAGGTCACCACAACACCGAATCGGTGTTACATAGTGTCCCACCGACCGGATATTTATAATTTGAATCCAATCGGATATTATAATAAAAATGGCATGAAATACATTTGGATAAAAACTTTTACACCGCATAAAACCCAAACAGGAACATTCATCTTTAGGAAAACACCTAGAGGTGCATTTTATTAAATCCAAAAGGAGTTTTTTTATAAAAATTTATCTTTTCTAATAGATACAAATATTTATCCGTTGATGCGTATTTAATTTTATAAAATATATTCAGTTGGGTAAAAATAAAATACTTTTTCGGATAAAAAACCAATTAACACCGCACATTTTTTGAGTGTATGGTTTTTATCCCATTGGTATTTTATTTTAATGTATATGATTTTAATATGTTCCGAATATTGTAAGAGAATTGAATCTTCTCATAAGGCCGCTGCGACTAGACTGATTGTATCACAAATTAAATTCTATTATACAGAAGGAATATGCAGGTTGCTTTAGCGAATTTGACTAATACAGCCAAAATCTCTTACAATTTTACTTTTTCACGAAAACTCCAAACGGTGTAAATATTTACTCCGATAGAACGAAAATAATCTCTGGGAAGTACCTTTTAAAAAAATCTGCTGTTGACAACTTTTGCGTTTACTCCGAACGGTGCAAAAGTATACTGTTCGATCCTTTTGGATATTTTAAAATTTGTACCCGATCTTGCGGAGTTAATATGGTACTATTGGATAAAAAATAAAGTTTTTTTCGGATAAAATACAATTCACACCGCCATATTTTTTTGTGTGTACCCTTCCTGTATATTGCTGCTAAAGATATGTAGAACACTTTTGTAAAACATTTTTTTAACATTTTTGCTTTTTTCATTGAAAAACTTGAAGCTAAAAAACACCATTTTTACTATGGATTCCTATGGAAATTAGTGAAAAGTTATACCACTAAAAAAGCTTCAAAAAAATACGTCATAATGATTATGGCTCTATACTCTAGAAGGCTCTGGTAAAACACATAAAACATATGGGAAATCACTTTTTTTCCTAAGACAAATTTGTAAATGAAAACGTTGTAAATTCTTAATTATGATTTCTGAAATATTTTCATAAATGTTTGAATTTCAACATATATAAATCTCGTTTAAGTAAATCGTTTTCATTTTCTTGTAATAATTGATTTATTTAAACCAAAATATAAAAAAAAGTTCACAACAACAGCATTCTGGTCAAATTAAAAAGAAAATCTTACTACAAATCGTGTGTATTAATTCAATATACATAGATGGCAGTGGGCAGTAAACATTTTGAAAAATCGTACCAAAAATTGTTACTTGGAGAAATTTGAGTTCAAAAGTTGTAGGAAAAGCAAAACAAATTCTCAAAATATTAAGAACGTGTCATAATTGTGTGATTAAACAATTTTTTTCGTATTTTTCTGTATAAATCTGAGACATCTAACGTACACTAGTAAAACTAAAGATAAATTTAGTAAGTATTATTTTAATTCGTCAGAGCCAACTTTGATGTATTTTCAAAATGAAAGTTCGAAAAATATATTTTAGAAATAATTTTATTTTAATATTTCTGCAATTAATATTTACTTAATACTAATATACCCTTCTTGTTTATTGCTGCTAAATATATGTAGAACTCTTTTGTATAAAAATTTTGTAACATTTTTGCTTTTTTCATTGAAAAACTTGAGGCTAAAAAACACCATTTTTACTATGGATTGCTATGGAAATCAGTGAAAAGTTATACCACTAAAAAAGCTTCCAAAAAATACGTCATAATGATTATGGCTCTATACTCTAGAAAGCTCTGATATAACTCTAAGCAAGGCCTTATATATACAGGCCTGATTCTACACGAAAAAATATTCAATGAGCTTTCGATATGGGTACTCATTTGTCTATTTTATATGGAAAATGCATATTTTGAGTGATAAAATCATGATATAAAATATGAGTAATTTTAATGTTTGTTGAATTTAAAAAATTACTTGTATTTTAAACCATTTGTCATTTTAATTTCAAAGAATGAATCAACCTCGAAATTAATAAAATAATTAAATAAAAATAGTACCTTTATCATATTTTATAGAAAAAGCTTCATTTTAATTGTGCTGCCAGATGCATAAATGTACAAAAAAAAATTAAAACAGCGGTCGCTGTAAAAAATGCTGAATCAAATCAGCAATAATGAAATGTCAAATTGTCAAATTTTTGTTTTGGTTTTTTGTTGTGTTTAGATTTTTAAATTAGTTTTTCTTTTATATTGTACAATAAAATATTAATGTACATATTATTATTTCCAATAAAGTTTGTGTTGTTTTCAAATTTAATTATGTGCATACGAGCAATACGTGAATACGAGTATTCGATATAAAAAAAAATTAATTAAAAACTATAAACACAACAAAAAACCAAAACAAAAATTTGACATTTTGACATTTCATTATTGCTGACGAATATTCAGCATTTTTTTCAGCGATTGCTGTTTTAATTTTTTTTTTTTTTGTACATTTATGCATCTGGCAGCACAATTAAAATGAAACTTTTTTTATAAAATATGATAAAGATACTATTTTTATTTAATTATTTTGTTAATTTCGAGGTTGATTCATTCTTCGAAATTAAAATGACAAATGGTTTAAAATACAAGTAATTTTTTAAATTCAACAAAAATTAAAATTACTCATATTTTATATCATGATTTTAACACTCAAAATATGCATTTTCCATATAAAATAGACAAATGAGTACCCATATCGAAAGCTTCGATTTTTGTACAATCAGGCCCGTTAATATATGGCCCTGCTCTAAGAAATACTAGTTTATTGTTAATTTAATTTAGGGCATTTTGATACTTTTAACTTTTCCTATTACTTCTTGATATGATAAGATAACACCAAGTAACAATTGGCATGGTAATTTTTCCATCACAGCAAAAATATTCACAATGCCAAGTAACCTGAAAATCACACGAAATAGTTGTTAATGTTAAACAGCTAAATCTATAGTCTCGAGAACATTGTAGAAGTAAAATAAATAACTAATCCTACTATTCTTATTCCTATAGTATCCTATCATATCCTACTTCCTAATAATATAATATTTCAGAAAGTGTCTTTGTTTGTTGCTCGCACCGATTTTGATCAAAATGGTCATAATGACATGATGGGTTGATTGTATGATGGTACGATGGTATCATGGTATGATGGTATAATAGTATGATGGTACCATGGTATTATGGCATGATGGTATGATGGTAAGATGGGTATGATGGTATGATAGTACCCAGAAAATCAGAAATCATATAACGAGTTTATAAATCCATTACATATTATGTTATATGATTCCCATGACTATAGGTTATAAAGATAAACCGTGAAAAAGTCAGCTTTTACCAGATTTTCATGTTTATATGACCAAAATTGCTCATAGTAGCTAGTGAGATCTGGATTTATGACTATGAAAAGAAATTCTATAATTTGCGAGGCTATACTAGTTTTTATTGTACACGGGAGGCCAATCGAAGTGGTGGGATAAGTATTTTTGGTGTTAACTCGTTAAGTGCCAGTGAAATGTGTCAAATTACTTTACATAATTCATCATTTTAGTTAAGCTTCTTTCGCTAAATATTTATATTCTGGGTGTCTATAAACAAACCATTCTAGTGTCTGAGTATGTGGAATTTTTTCATCAGTACAATGATTTCCCCTCTAAATTTTCGAATATGTTTATTGTTGATGATTTTAATATACATTTTTTAGACCTTACTGGATCTTCAACCACTGAATTGTGGTCCACATCATTATCTAATGGTTTTATGATACTGAATTCTCACGATCCAATTTACTCTATTCGTATTTCGAACACCATTGCGACTACGATAGATTATATGATAACTGACTGTATTAGGTATAGATTTTCAATGTCCTTTATTGACATTGAGTATTCGGAGCACAAAATGATTTTATTGAATGTTTCTCTGCCGATAGTAAATAAAAATATTGTGAACTTTGAAATTATTGATTATAGTGCCATGGTTAATGATTGGGAGTTGTCAAATATTTCCTTGGTTTCTGATTTTAGAAATCTTATTTTTTTGTTGTTCTTATGACTATGCGTATTCAATCGGATTTAGGTTCGGGGATTGCTGGCCATGGTAACATATGGATTTCCTGTGCTTCCAACCAGTCTGTTGTGATTCTCGCTGTATGTGGCCTGGCATTATCGTGCATTAAGACGAATTCTGATCTGATTTGTGATGATAATGAAAGCACGACAGCTTTCAGTAACTCATTGATGTAACTGGCTGCCGATAAGTTACTTTCTGGAAAAATGAGATCAGTTCTTTTACCAGTCATAATTCCAGCCCATACCATAACAGTACCTCCACTGTAACTGTGCACTTCTTGTACATTTTTGAGCCTCTCGGCGTTATCAGGCTGTCTCCATATTCTTGTTCTCCTAGTATCTGGGTGAAATCCGAATCTTGACTCATCAGTGAACAAAACTTTGGACCATTTCGACAGGACAACGTTTTTGTCTCTAAACGTTTATCACCGTACTATAATTACTTATTTAAACTGGCGAGAGATGAGAAAAGAAATAACAAGATTAAGTATGTTTGGGTTAGAAATGGCCATATCAAGATTCGTCAATCGGTTAGCTCCGATATCATCATTTTACATCATAAAATATAAAGGGCTGAAACCTCACGAGGTGATCAGAACTTCGGTCTTTGGTATCTTCAATGGAGATAGCATTCACATGTGTCATAAAGTTGGTGTGACAATTTTGACAGTACATATTGATTTCTATTTTAACCAACATATATTTACTTATACAACAATAGCCAAACAGCTCAAAAGCTTCAGTAACATGAGTACAAGCATCCAATTTAACACGAAAAATCGTATTCTAGAACTTTATATCGAAAGTAGTTTACAAAATTTTACTGATATTTCTAACCGTATAACTGGCCATATTGCAGAACTTTATCCAAAAATCAATTTAGAATCCCATTTCCAACACACATGTCAAATTTCATAATAATCGGTTGATAAATAGGCAAGTTCTATCATATAAACAATTTGTTATCTACCCCAACTCAACTGCAACTCAACTCCAACTCAACTTCAACTCAACCCGCCAATTGACCCCTAACTTAGTCATCAAATCAATTCCAAATTCAATGCCCAATTCAATAATCAAACCAGCATATAAAAAAATCGTAAATATTTATAAAAGCAGGTATTTTGGGTCAATTCGTATGGCAGGTACCCCACCCCCTTGACGTACAGTCTCCAAAAGCTTTTCAAATCTCCGCCTTGACCATAGAAACAGATTGGCGAAAAAAAAATCCAAATCGGACAAGCCGTTCTCGAGATACCATGGGTCCAGACACACGTCTTGAAAATGTGTAAATGTATGAAAAATTTCTACTTCTAAATTCAATATAAAAAAAAAATAAACATTATTTTGAACATAGGTTGGTTTTAAAAAGTTGACTAGTTTATACTCTTTCCAATGGTATGCTACATGTTGGAGAAATTATTTATATTATGGTCAAAATAAGAGATAGAAGTTGTCAGGGTCAAGAAAATTCTTTTTATCTTTATTATGTTTTTATTAAATATGAGTTATATATTTGTTCGAATTGTTCTCCTCTACTCCGTATGCATGCACGACACATTTTCCTTATTTCGTCGCATTTCTCTTTTCATTATTTCAAATGCAGCTATAATTCGCTCCATTAAAATTTCTCGTGAGGGCACCTCTGTTGCATAAACCAATTCCTTTGCACGTCCCTATACGTAAAAATCGAGGGGGTCCAAAGAAATTCCAAAAATTACCAAAAATTCCCAAAATTCCCAGAAAATGCGCAAAAAATTCCAAAAATTGCAAGAAAATACCCAAGAATTTCCAAAAATTCCCAGAAAATGGCCTTGAATTTCCAAAAATTCACAGAAAATGGCCTCGAACTTCCATAAATTCCCAGAAAATGGCCCTGAACTTGCAAAAATTCCCAGAAAATGACCGTGAACTTCCAAAAATTCCCAGAAAATGGCCTTGAACTTCCAAAAATTAACAGAAAATAGCCCTGAATTTCCTAAAATTTCCAGAAAGTGGCCTTGACTTCCAAAAATTCCCAGAAAGTGGCCTTGAACTTCCAGAAATTCCCAGAAAATGGCCTTGAACTTCCAGAAATTCCCAGAAAATGGCCTTGAACTTCCAAAAATTCCCAGAAAATGGCCCTGAACTTCCAGAAATTCCCAGAATATGGCCTTGAACTTCCAAAAATTCCCAGAAAATGCCCCTGAACTTCCAAAAATTCCCAGAAAATAGCCCTGAATTTCCTAAAATTCCCAGAAAGTGGCCTTGAACTTCCAAACATTCCCAGAAAGTGGCCTTGAACTTCCAGAAATTCCCAGAAAATGGCCTTGAGCTTCCAAAAATTCCCAGAAAATGGCCCTGAACTTCCAAAAATTCCCAGAAAGTGGCCTTGAACTTCCAAAAATTCCCAGAAAATGGCCTTGAACTTCCAAATATTCCCAGAAAATGGCCCTGAACTTTCAAAAATTCCCAGAAAGTGGCCTTGAACTTCCAAAAATTCCAAGAAAATGGCCTTAAACTTCCAAAATCTCCCAGAAAATGGCATTGAACTTCCAAAAATTCCCAGAAAATGGCCTCGAACTTCCAAAAATTCCCAGAAAATAGCCCTGCATTTCCTAAGATTCCCAGAAAGTGGCCTTGAACTTCCAAAAATTCCCAGAAAGTGGCTTTGAACTTCCAAAAATTCCCAGAAAATGGCCCTGAACTTCCAGAAATTCCCAGAATATGGCCCTGAACTTCCAAAAATTCCCAGAAAATGACCTTGAACTTCCAAAAATTCCCAGAAAATAGCCCTGCATTTCCAAAAATTCAAAGAAAATGGTCTTGAATTTCCAAAAATTCACAGAAAATGGCCTCGAACTTCCAAAAATTCCTAGAAAATGTCCCTGAACTTCCAAAAATTCCCAGAAAATGGCCAAGAATTTCTCCTTTTTCTCGGAATTTTTGAAAATTCTTGGCCGTTTTTGGAAATTCAAGGCCATTTTCTTTGAATTTTTGGAAATTCAAGGCCATTTTCTGGGAATTTTTGGAAATTCTTGGGTATTTTCTTGCAATTTTTGGAATTTTTTGCGCATTTTCTGGGAATTTTGGGAATTTTTGGTAATTTTTGGAATTTCTTTGGACCCCCTCGATTTTTACGTATAGGGACGTGCAAAGGAATTGGTTTATGCAACAGAGGTGCCCTCACGAGAAATTTTAATGGAGCGAATTATAGCTGCATTTGAAATAATGAAAAGAGAAATGCGACTTCGCTCAATAACATTTGAAATAAGGAAAATGTGTCGTGCATGCATACGGAGTAGAGGAGAACAATTCGAACAAATATTATAACTCATATTTAATAAAAACATAATAAAGATAAAAAGAATTTTCTTGACCCTGACAACTTCTATCTCTTATTTTGACCATACTATAAATAATTTCTCCAACATGTAGCATACGACCGTTGGAAAGAGTATAAACTGGACAACTTTTTAAAATACACCCTGCGCCATTGAAATGTTCGGTTTGAATTTTTAAAGTAAATTTTGGAAATACCACCGTTTGCTTCAAAAGTAGATAGCAAAAATGATAGATTCTGATTATCAAAACAATTTTTACACTATTCCGAATATATTCAAATAAAAAGTACGGTAATCCGACATTTTAGGCCTACATAACGTCGGATAAGGAATATTACCGCCGTACCTCGTAACAATTTGGTATGTCTTTACAGTGTTTTTAACAAAGTTTTTTCAATTGAAAATGAGTTTTTTGTTGACAATGGTGATTTTTATTCAAAATAAGGATTATCA
Organism: Tipula helvola; assembly: GCA_963556165.1. NCBI lineage: Eukaryota > Metazoa > Arthropoda > Insecta > Diptera > Tipulidae > Tipula > Tipula helvola. The sequence goes on along the minus strand of OY744481.1, from coordinate 299,807,324 downwards.
GAAATAAAATAATTCATCTCAACCAAAATATTTTGAGAGAAATTGAACTTTTTAAAATCAATGATTAATAACCAAGCCCTTCGCTTTTATGATGGCCTTAAACCCGATCAGCATTGAATTCTAAAGTTTGATTAAATAATATATTGTTATTTCTTCAAACCAGACTTTTTCTATAAGTTTTTTCCGCTCTTTGGCACTTTTCAGCTTGTAATTTGTAATCTTCTTTCCCATGAAGGACCAAATATTTTCAACAATATTGAGGTCAGGACTATTTCCTGTCCAGGGTAACGACTCAATCACCAAGTTATTTTTAAATTCGGCTACCTAAACAAAATAGACATTAAAATTAAGCATTTTTACTTCACAAATAACATCAATAACTCATGGAGAGTAATCGTCCTGGAAGAGTGGAACACCGATGTATTGAGTCGGGTCCTCAATAGTCACGATTCAGGTTTCGATAATTTTTTTATATTTTCCTCCGCTTCCTGAACTATCCAGAAGGCATAGTGATCAAACTCCAAAGGCTGTTATGGCTCTCCAGGCCATAACATATGGTGAATTTTTCACTGTCGGTGAAATACATTATGTTAAATACCGTTTGCCTTTTCGTCGCCGAACCATTGTCCTTACAACGAGTCCAAAGATATTGAATTTGGATTTATCCGAGAATATGAACCAACGCCAGTCCCTGGGCATTCAGTTTTTTCATTCTATTGCGAATTTGAGGCTTGCAGCTGCCATTTTTGCTGTCAGTAATGATTTTCTCGCAGGTCGACAAGCATATAAACCAAGTTCCTTTTCATAATATGAACTGAAATAGTGTCGGTTGTTGCTATTAGAAACTAATTTCTCAGCTCCAAAGCCGTAACAAACCTTTGCTTAAGATCTAAATATCTGAAATTCGGTTTGTTGAAACAGAAGTTCTCCTCTTTGCATCAGAGCCAAATTATCGTTTGATTTTCGGAATAGTGCCTTAAAAACTTTCTAATTGCTGTTTGGCTACACTAAATTACTCTTGCAATTTGTGAATGTGTGTACTTTTTGCCTTTGCTTGCAAAATTTTGGCTTTTTCGTTAGCATTTAATTTAGAGCGACACTTTGTAAAATTAACTCTTTGATTACTTAATTGAAACCGAACGAATATTTCATCCTTAGTTTGGTTTTAAATACCTAATAAGGCGTGAAATATGCTGAAAAATAAAAAAACAAAAAAAAAAATAGCGAATGAGGTAAAATCTATGAGAGAATTGCATGAAATAGTAAATAATCGAAATCGAACATTTCAATGGCGCAGGGTGTAAACCTATGCTCAAAATAATGTTTATTTTTTTTTTATATTGAATTTAGAAGTAGAAATTTTTCATACATTTACACATTTTCAAGACTTTCGAAGCTCATATAATTTATTTTCTTGAAGCCATTTGTACCAAATAGTGATTTATTTAGACTAAAAATACATTGCAGAATACAATAAAAGTTATTTCGTGCTATTACAATCACAAACAAAAAAAATATGACGATTTAAAGGCGAAATTTCAGGTAATTTAAATAAAAAACGAAAAAAATTCTTATCTCAGCTACCGTGTCACTTAGGACGTAGGGTCATATGGGTGAAAACTAGCTAATGATCCAACCAATTCCCCAAAAAATTGTGTCGGTCCATGTGCTGAACACCCTGTATATGTTAGTTAAAATACAAATCAGTACTGTCAAAACTGTCACACCAACATTATGACACAGGTGACAGGTGAATGCAATCCTCATTGAAAAAACCTAAGACCGAAGTTCTGATCACCTCGTGAGGTTTCAGCCCTTTATATTTTTAATATTAAAAACTATTCAGGAGTTTTCTCCTGCAGACACGATGGATATGGCGGCTGCGGTATTCTAGTGCATAATACACTGCAATTTTTGGAAATAAATAATAGTTCGAGTAGTCACACAAATATCATCACAGTCCAACTAAATAATTTCAATAATCCATGTTCAAGAGTGTTTATATCTGCGATTTACCAGACACCAACACGCAATAGGAGTGACGTCACTGAATTTATCAGGTTATTAGAATATCTCTTAACTAAGAAACACATATTAATTGTGCGACATAAATATTAACTCATTTGATGGAACTAGTATTAACACGATTGAATATCTTGAATTAATTAGTTCCACTGGATATTTTTTGTGCAATTCGTTTCCAACAAGAAATGACAATTGTCTAGATCATTGCATTGTAAATGATGTCAACCAGTCAATACATATGTGGGATATGTGTCGATACGAGGATGACTATGAGTGTTCTCTCGATTAACACTCCACTAAATTCGCAAAAGATTATGTTTATACGCGTGCGTGTGTAACCAATAATTAATGTACACCGATTGATATTTTATTAATTCGTTTTTATTTCACTAATAAAATGGTATTATGTTTATTAATCGATTTATTTAATTACACAAAGAATATTACACTTCGGATGATGTGATGAATGCTGATTTTGTTAGGTCGTCAACTTTATATTTCTTTCTCGTGGTTTTTACTTCGTTCGTGGTTGACTTCCGATTTTAGACTTTTGTTTTTAGACTTCCGTCGTTTTAGAATACCGTGATTTTAGTCTTCCATGGTTTTAGAATACCGTGGTTTTATCAACCCAGTAGACCATGAAAAGGTGATGTCGTTTTTACTGATGACTTGCCTTGACGGTAGGGTTACCGCGCCACACATATACAACAATTACTGTTCGAAAGATTTGATCACCAATTGATATTTTACGAATTTAAATCTCACCAGAGAGCAAAACCGTGCAATGAATCATCTGTTCCTGCACACAGTCATATTGACAAGAAAAAATTATCAATTAACTTACATAAAATCAATTTTTAACAATGATGGGAATATCAACGTTGTGTATAACTCATTTACACACAAATTAGCTCTCTCAAAAAGTACTGATCGTCGTTCATTTAAATCACATGATAAACCAAACAACAAGGGCTACGCACTGTGGATTAACCGATAATTCCGTCATCATATGAAATGAAATCTTATTGGTTTTCTAAGATGGGACGTAACAAGAATAATGATTTTATCGGGCAGCAATACAGTTTATGGCGAAACAGTGAAAAGAGAAGCTTCCAACAAAAAAAATCTCAGTATTACAAAAAAAACTTGAGAATTCCATTGATACAAGGAAGAAATGGGTCGTGCTGAAAGATTTAATCAAAGGAGATGCAACGCCTTAACCGAATAAATCCTTCGACAATCTATCAACACTTGATGAGAAGAAAACAAAATTGTGAAATTTTAATAGTTATTATTCAATGATTGGTGGAGTGTTGGCAAATAAACTGCAATCAAATACCTATCTACCCGATACTGGTTAAACAGAATGTTTTGTTTTCCAAGATATATCAATAATAAATCTTGTCCAAATTGTTCATGGCCTGAACAATTCTCTTTCGGCAGGATCTGATGGTGTTGTAACATCCTATATAAAGGACAACATTGATCTTCTTGCACCAGCCCTGACATCAATAATAAACAAATCTATTCAATTGGGAATCGTGCCATTGGAGATAAAAGTAACCAAGGTTATTCCTGTTTATAAAAACGGCGACAAGAATGATATTACCTGTTCAAGCTGATCCCAATTGAAGATTCCAACCTAAAAAATAGAACAAAAAACAAACACAAAGAATCAAGCCAAAACAAATACTTCAGAGAAATACTTATCTGATGGTACAGCGGATCGAAATCCCACAGCATACACTCGGTTTTTATACATATAATTTGTGATCTGAAAATTAAAATTAATATGTATAATTTAAGTTGTCAATTAATATTAATTAGCTTACCTTTTAATGATTTTCTCAACCAAAATGTCTTTGTTTTGTTTACAATTATTTGACGTTTGGCAAAAGAAAACCGTGAGTAAAAAAGTGATGGAGCATTGTCATGATAATACTAAAAATACAGTGACAATGTTCAATCATAGATGGCACTTTGCCATCGTCGTAAAATTTATAAAGTTACAAAATGTAAATGTAATGATAGGGGACACGTTTATTAATCTGTCAAAATCTATAAAATTGTGAAAAAATATAAAAATAGCTCTCTTCTGAAAATTACCGTCAAAGTGCGATCATATAAAAGAAAATAAAAAAGGCGAGATAATAACTTGTATTTATTGGAATTTAATAAAACTTGTATTTATTGGAGATAAAGAATAAATTGGTTAAATGGGAGAAAAGGGGTGTTTTTGCAGCTGGTGTTTTTGGAGAATCAGATTGTACCCTGTTTATCGTGAAGCGTGAAAAAATCTAACCTCAATTTGTACGTGTAAGAGAATCTTTATTTAACTGAGTGCGTTAAAATTGGACTGTGACATTACAACATCCAATACAACTCAGTGTATTTTATTCATGGTCCTTCGAGCCGGATCTGGGGTTTTATTAAATACGTGATTAAAACTCCCATATCCGAGAAAACAGCAAGTGTGAAACACGTGAGTTAACGGGAATTTGTTGTAACAAGCGATTGGTGAAACGATTAGTAATTCAAAGAGCAACGGTGAATTTGGCTCTGGAAAATAGCGAAACACGTGTAATCGGAAAAAGTGAGGTTAAAAATATAAGTGATTTGTAGTGAAGATAATATAAAGGTGATCTTAAGTGGTATATACGAGTGATCGGCCGACAACACGAGTGAGTCAAGTTTCAATTACAAGCAAGATGGCGGAAGCTAGAGCGCTTAAGAGATTTTTGAAGAATATGGAGAGTATACGGGAACAAGTTTTGTTGTTTAATAAAACAACACCGATAGCTACAATCGGAGCGAATCAAGACCTCCTTAACGACCAATGGATCGAATTCCAAGCTTTAGAAAAATTACTGAAGGGTAAATTTGACGAAGCAAATTTGGAATTAGTAGCGAAAGTTGAAGAAATTCGTTTCGAAGTAATGAAAAGTTTATTCAACTGGGCGAGGGTTAATGAGGCGCAGCAACGCGAACAAAATAAATCTACGATGGACGAATTCCTCATGAACCAAACAAATTTCATGCATGACATCTCAACCATCAGTAAACGAGAACACGAAATACGTTTGCCTAGAGTGAACATTCCTACATTCGGAGGAGTGTACGCCGAATTTCCATCCTTTATGGATTTATTCGAAACATCGATACATAACAGTGCCGATATATCCAAGGTACATAAGATGCAATATCTTAAGGGATTGCTAAAGGGCGAAGCATTTTCATTGATAAACCATCTTAGTGTGACAGAAGCCAACTACGAAGAGGCATGGACTAAACTCAAATTGAGGTACAACAAACCTAAACTAATAGTCCAAGGGTTGTTAAAGCGATTTATGGAGCAATCCAGTATGCCACACTGTTCCTCAAAGGCCCTGCGACATATAGTAGACGTATCGGAGAGAAAGCTGAAAGTCGGGATCCATGGCTTATATACATATTAGTCAATAAATTAGATGGTGATACGAAGGAAGCATGGGCGCATCAGACAGCTAAGAATGATTTTCCGACTTTAAAGGAATTCTTCGAATTTCTCACTAAGAGAAGCGACGCGATGGAGAGTCTTGACTCTATGACGAAACTAAGAACTAGTCAGACGAGGAAGGTTACGGCGCTTATATCTCAAACTGAATCATGCCCATTGTGTACAGGCGGGCATTACTTGGGGGTATGTGACAAATACCTAGCGTTATCTGTTTTAGCGAGAAAGCAAGTAGTAGCTGAAAAGAAATTGTGCTTCAATTGTATGTCGTCGAAGCACCAAGCGAAAATGTGTCGATCGAGATATAACTGTCAAAAATGTAAAAGACGTCATCACTTAACGTTACATCATGAAGAAGAAGAAAAGAGAGAAGAAACGGCGAAGTCTAGTACGCTGAGTACTGTCGCACAACTCACTACGAGTAACAACTTCGCCATATTGCCGACGGTCATAATTACAGTAAGGAACAAATTAGGTGAGCTAAAAAGATGCCGAGCTCTATTGGATTCAGGGTCGCAAGTCTCTTTGGTGTCTGAGGATCTCGTTCAACGACTACGTCTACCAAGAAGCAAAGCCTACACAAGTATAAGGGGCATATCTACGGGTATTGTTCGATCTGGGGGGCGCATCGCCATGGTATTGGGATCATTATACAATCCGAATATCCAAATTGAGATAGATGCTTTGATATTAAGCAAACTTCCGCCTAACATACCAAGTTACGATCTAAATATGGAGGACATTCCTTCTGTAAAGGGCATACAATTAGCTGATCCAGATTTCCACATAGCCGCCCCAATTGACGTTGTAATAGGCGCTGATAATTTCTTTGCAATTCTCGAAGAAGAACGAAGGAAAATGGGATTAATATTTTTGCAAAAAACAGTTTTTGGATGGGTGGTATCAGGCCAGATTAAATCAACGACGTTAACCAATGAGATAAACAATTACGCAGAGCGAAACGTATTTTCCATAGCAGTGAGTGAGCAACAAGGTGAAGACGTGGATAAGACACTGCGGCAGTTTTGGGAGATGGAGGATAGTCCTCAGGTAAACCATACTTCGCCGGAAGAAGCCAAATGTGAGCAAATTTATGCTGATACTTTCAAACGTAGAGACGATGGGAGATATGTGGTTCGACTTCCATTTCGTGACATGTCAACAAAGTTGGGAAATTCTTTTAAAGTCGCCGCCCGTCGATTTTGCTCATTGGAACGTCGGCTGATAAATGACGAAGACTTGCGAAAACAGTACGTAGGACAGATGAGGGAATATCTGCAAAGAGGGCACATGGTTGAGATATCCAACGACCAAATCAATATTGGCGAAGGAGATTCATTCTATTTACCCCATCACGCGGTCGTTAAGGCAACCAGTGAGACGACCAAGCTGCGAGTGGTCTTTGACGGCTCAAGCAAATCCACGACGGGGGTTTCCTTGAACGATACTTTACTAATCGGACCAACCATTCAACCAACTCTATGGGCGACACTGTTGCGATTTCGTTACCATCGGATTGCCATCGCAGCAGATATAGAACGGATGTACCATCAAATTTTGATAAACGATGACGATACTAATTATCAAAGGCTACTATGGCGTGAGGACCCACGAGAGAGGATGCGGCACTATAAGTTGACTACGGTAACATTTGGGTTGGCATGTTCCGCGTATTTGGCAATACGCACACTGCAACAATTAGCCCGGGAGAGCGAAGACAATACCGTATTACAGCACATAGTGAAGGACTTTTATGTGGATGATTTCTTGTCGGGTGCAGAAAGTGAGGAAGGTGCTTTACTTTTGAAAAAGAAAATAAGTACAACTTTGCAGCAAGGAGGATTCACATTGAGAAAATGGAAATCAAATAGTCCCAGCTTAAGCGATCCATCAAAAGATTTAGCGACTGGGCCAGTTTGTGGCGAGATGTCAACAAGCATAACGATACTGGGGTTACATTGGCATGCGAACGACGATCTGTTCACATTTAAAATCAACAGCCAACCTGAAGGTCCAATCACTAAGAGGCGGGTAATCTCTGAAACAGCCCGAGTCTTCGATCCGCTGGGTTTCCTAGCGCCATCTATTGTCTTATTGAAAATTTTGTTTCAAAAACTATGGTTGACCAAATGCGGATGGGACGAGCAGTTACCGGAACCCTATCAAAGCGAGTACAAAAGAGTGAGAGAGCAGTTTCAGTACATCGAAGAAATTCAAATAAAGAGATTCACTAACCACTACGGAGATGTGCAAGTACATGGTTTCGCAGACGCCAGCGAAAGGGCATATAGTGCCGTCATTTACAGTAGATGTTTGAATGAACGGGGTGAAATAGTGGTAAATTTATTAACGGCAAAGACCAAGGTGGCCCCTATAAAAAGGGTATCACTACCTAGGTTAGAGCTATGTGCGGCACACCTGCTAGCTAAATTGATGCACACGGTAAAGGAGACCTTAGCACCTACTGCCCGATACTTCGCATGGACCGACTCCGCTATCGTGCTTGCCTGGCTGTCATCTTATCCTGCAAAATGGTCTACTTTTGTCGCAAATCGGACCAGCGATATTTTGGACAAATTTCCGAGGCAACAGTGGGCTCATGTCAGATCCGCTGAAAATCCAGCAGACCATGGCTCTAGAGGAGTATTTCCTAAAAAGTTGGTTAATTTGAAGCAATGGTGGTGTGGACCCGAATGGCTGAATTCGAATAGTAGTAATCATACTAATAATACCCAAGAGGATTCGGAGAACGTTGAGGCAGAGATCCACCGTGAATCACGTAAAACGAAATCACCTGAGTACGTATTACGAAGTGTCATCGTCAACGACTGGCTACACCTTCTCTTCGAAAGAAAGTCCAGTTTAGCAAGATACTACGTGTCATCGCATATGTCCAACGTTTTATAGAGAACTTAAAGTGCCGGAATAAGGAACACCGACAAACTTGTGAAATAACCGCACAGGAGATAGAAAGAGCCAGAAATGTATGCATTGCATTCGTACAAAACGACAGCTTCAGTGAGGACATTTCTCGCCAACCATATATACACCGAGAGATTGATTGTGTGCATTCATCGTGAGAATTTGCATGCGGGCCCTACTTTGACCAATAATATCTTAAGGCAGAAATATTGGATATTACATGGTCGAAATAAGATACGAATGCTATTAAGAGGCTGCGTAATCTGTGTCAAATACGCCAGCAAAACTAGTAAACAATTAATGGGGAATTTACCGGCTGAGCGAGTGACAGCTACGGTTCCGTTTACCAACTGCTGAATTGATTTTGCTGGGCCAATTTATTTCATCACAAGAAGAGGTAGAGGTGCAGCGAAGCCAATTAAAGGATACTTGTGTGTGTTTGTGATTTTGACACCAATCATTTCTCAGCTCTCGATTTCCATGTCGAATCGGTAGACATCTCAACGGGCGGCGAGCGTGGAGGGTGTTTTCGTGTAGTCTATTCCTGATGGTTTGGTCACTAACATAAATGTTTTCATTAGTCCACAAGCGTGACTGTAATTGTCGGGCAGTTGATGTTGACTCCTGGCGAACTTGCAGTTTAATATAATGGTCCTGTGCTGAAGTTGTAACTCTTTCTCGACCTGGACGGTGCACGTACGGACCCTAAGCCATATATTGCCGTTGCCATAACCTGCATATAACGCTCCGGGACACATTAAAATGACGGGCAACATCTGCTTGGCTTCTTTCACTTCGAAGCAGTCCTACTGCTTCGTCCATTTCACTATGAGTTAGGTTATGACGTGTATTGCTAAACTCGCCAGATTTCTATACAAAATTTTAAATTTCAAAATTTTAAAATCTCTCTTTTAGGAGCTGAAACTGAGTAAAGACTGAGATACAATTGAACTCAAATGGACTAAAAACATTTTTTTTTCGATAACGGAATGACCGGTTTTACCGTTATCCCTAATAATTTTTGATATTGTAATCGATGTATCTTCTAGAAACAAAAAACAAAACCAAAATCGAAACAAATTCAAAGGCATGACAACCTAAAAACCATGTGTTCCTTGTACTCTTTTGATGTGTGTATTTGAAACAAATAAAAATTGAATTATAAATGTACATTGGGCGAAGTATTATAATTGTGAGAAGCCAAATATAAACTTGGAATAAATGCAAAGGCGAGTCATAAACTACAAATAGTGCAGCTTTACTTACGACTGTCGTTGCCCCAACAGTTGTACTATATACACATCTATCCACTTCAAATTTAATACTTTGTATTATAATAAGTGAAGTTGTGCTCCCAATTGGAGGTCTGGCATTGTAGCCTTATATTATACTGCAATCCGCTAGGCCAACACACCGAATGCTTCATTCAAGAATGTTTCTACAAACTCTAACGATGGGCGCCGTGTACGGATGGGCGATCCTAACACAGCATTCCGGTATTGGATTCCAGTCATTATGAACTCTACAGATTGTAACCTTGTCTCGCATGGCCATCCTTCCTCTTTAAACCAGGTGGTTTGGTTTTGCACGTCTGGTGTATCTGAACCATCATTTTTTTCAAACTCTCCCATTATCTCCAGTAGTTGGAAATATCATTTTAGAGGATCATATTCCAGTCTTCCTGTGTGAGGGTGGTCCTTTCCAACTCTTCCAGGTATATTCCGAGGTTACTAGTAAAACTTGTATAATTTATCTCGCCCAGTCCTGACACTGTTCCTAACCCTAACACAACCATTACAATCGACATCGTTGGTTAAACCATATAGCTACACACAAAAAAATATCGCGGTGTGAATGGTATTTTATCCGAAAAAAACTTTATTATTTATAGAAATTTTTTTTTTGGCTCAGAGTATCGTCCCTTTTTTCCTTATTCCTTGAGCTGAATATGTTCAGATTTTATGTTAATAATTGGTCATTCGCAAACATCGAATAAACTATCAACATCCTGTTTTTCATCTGAACAATTTTCCTTGCACGTTCTTAAACTATACTGATTATTATACTGATTAATTTCTAAGGCGACCGATGTTGGCAATAATAGGATACTATATAATTTTAAAACAAACTTCGATGGTTGCTCTCAAATCATTAATCTGCTCGTTTTCATAATGTCCGGATTTCTGCGTTGTGTCTAAAGTAATTTCATCAAAATCAATAAAAATATATTAGCCTATTTCACTATAATTACCATTAATTTTTTTTTTTACCACATCCAAGTTAGTGCAATTATCAGCACATCGCACAAAGCAATTATTAAAATGTATTTGGAAACCTTAGAAGGACATTATAAATCTACATTTTGAACAACAACCCAATAATCACAATCAAACAGCTGTATAACATTGTTTTGCTTACATGTACATTTTAATTTAACCCAAAACACTTTTCAGTTCAAAAATATAAACAAACATTTGGTAACAATATATTATATCATTCGATTTAATTAAATAAAATTCGACTTAATTCCGTATAATTAACCGTTCTGCTCCCCTCCTATCAAAATCAAATGTGTCGCCCCATCAATGTGATAGTTTTGCTATTATATACAACTATAGGCATTTGTTTTCGTTTCTTATTTTAATCGTTACAAATTAAAAAAATACAAAAGCCATTAATTTATTTTAATTGGATTTTTAATTCCAAAACATAGTTTTGCTTTTTCTTCTAATTAATATTAACAAAAAATAAAAATAAAATTTACTCTGCTGGTACGTACAGCACAAAATAGATTTTTGCTATGCTTGCGATTTCGTATTATGTGTATATAAACAAGAGCGATACTAAAAATAACATTTAGATTAAAAATGATTACAAACAAGGAAGATTTATAAATAAATAAAATAAACTAATTCGAATAAATTAAATTTTAAATCTTTTGGATAAAGAAGTGTCCTGTTGCAAACATAAATATGTATTATGTGTATGAGAAAAAAAATACTCTTAATGGATTTTGAGAAGTAGAATGTAATCCTTGACTTAGTTTGGAGTATTATTAAATGTTTTTTTTTTTTTTTTTGTTCGTATTATTGTATTAAATAGAAAAATTATCATAATCCTTATATGTTAAAATATTTGTATTTGTCATGTAATATATAATACGAAATTATACAAAAAACAGGATATCATACAAATTGAGTTAATATCTATGTAAATTTGAATAAATCGTTCATTCGAGCAACTATTAGTTTTTTTTTCGAACCGCGCACTCCTACCCTAACATTAAATATTAACCATCCACGAAAGATATATTTAGATAATGAATCTTGAAGACACCATTATTCTCTAGCTACGAATATCTATATACCGTCTTCTTCGTCTTCTGAAGAAGAGAATTGTTCTTGTATTTTTTTTAATCAATAAAATCAGCCATGAATAATTCATTTTTTCATCTACTATTATTCCTTTAGATAAGATAATGTAAACGAGTAGAGTACATAATATTTACCACTATGCTTCAGTTACGACATAATTGTGAATGTAAATTTAATTAAATAATAATATTGACTTTATTAGGGAAGAAATTAAATTTTGTTTTATTTTTTTTAATAATTTTATTGCAATTAGATCGACTTATTTAAATTTCAGAATAAGAAGAATATTTCAAATAGATAATTATTATGTAATGCATTTATTGTAACACTATTAATTTTAATTAAATATAATTTATTCATGTCTAGACAATCTGTAAATATGTATGTATAATGTATGTATATAAATGGAATTTTTTGTGCCATATTGATTTAGAAAAATTGTAAAACCTAATATTATCTTTAAATTTTTTAAGTAAAAATTTGTATGCGAACGGACGACTACTACATTTCGTCGTACATATATTTAAATATATAGTATATACATTTTTTGTTTACTATTTTTTTAAGGACATGAATATTAAAAAAAATAGTACTTGGTCTTGTAAATTACTCGTAGTATCACTATGTATTTTCGTTTTTAGTTTGTTCTTTTTAAGGAAACTTCTGCTTAAGTAGTATAGTAGAACTACAAACTACATTATACAATAACAAACGACTGTACAAAAAAGGGTTTTTTAATTTTTTCAATAAACACAAAAAAATGTTGTCCTTTTTCATTTATATTTACCACTTTGTAAAGTAGTTTTAATATACATTGTCCTTTTAATGCGATTTTAAACATAAAAAAATAGTTTATAAGTTTAGTAAGTTTAGGGCTTTTTGGTAATTTTTATTTTCAGTTTGAATTTTAAAATTGGGTGGGTCGCACGAGTCAAATAATTTGACTACAAGTACATACCTCAGTCACTATGATAATTGTTATTCAAGACTACACGTGTCTATTTGAAATATATTACTTTACCAAACCCATGTGGATGGAGGGTGGTAACCTCATGTCGCCTAATTGTTTGGAGATTGAAGACTGTAAAGCATTCAAACTAATCCCTAAACTATGAAGTATTGATTCGATATTAAGGCCCTAGAGGCCCCAACAAGTCAACAGAATAAATTATAAGAGCTTAATAGGTAGTAAATTTGTCCTAAGTAAGGACCTGCAGTGTGAAATTTTGGATACCAGAGGTACCAGTCAACTCTCCCGTAATTTAAGTGGTGTAGTTTCAGGCAGAATGCTTCCACCTATAAGTTCCGGACAACCCTTTTTTATCTCGATGTACTACCATAATGCCTCTAGCATTCGAGGTAAAGCTAAATTTTTCTTGCTTGGCGTGCTTGATAATGATTACGATGTGACATTATCTCGGAAACATGGCGTACTAAAAATTTCAATTCGGTAGAATATTTTCCACCTAACTACGTCGTTCACAGGAATGATCGACATGATTTTTGTACCAGCCTGAAGCAGAGAGGTGTGTTGATCGCTGTTAAATGTTCGATTTCGAGCGAGCTCATTGCATGCCATCCAACTTATTAATGTAGTAATGTACCTCCATTCTCGTGGTTGCTGCATATGTTTCCTGCGGATCTACTCTGGAATATTATCTTAGAATTATTAATAAAAGTAATAATCGATTCTGCTGTTGCGCCATTGGTTCGAGTTGATGAACAACTAATTGTTACTGGTGACTTCAATCTTCTTGATATTACTTGGATTGATGTTGATGGAGTTTTCACGACCTCTTCCATCGACCAAGTAAGTTACATACTTTATTTACACGGTGTTAAGTTTTATCCTAGTTTCAACATTGCTCGTCGGAAGTTTCAAACTTTAAACTGGTTTCTTTACAATAACTACATTTTGCAAATCGAAGATGAATTAACCTCCCATCCTAAGAGATTCCGGAATTTCATAAATGGTAAAAAGAAGGTTGCTGGGTTTCCTAGTCTGTCTGGTTGGCGGTCTTTCTGATTTTATCTTTTTAAAATTTACGGAAGCTGAAGTCTATGATGGGTTATCTCAACTTGAAGTTGATAAGGGAGCAGGACAGGATGGCTTTCCACCCATCCTTATTAAGAATTGTGCAGTGAGTCTAGCCCCTCCACTAACTATTATCTTTAATAATAGCCTGCGTATTGGGATTTTTCCTGATCCCTGGAAATTATCTTTCTTCCGTCCGATTTTCAAATCTGGCAAAAGAGGTCAGCAACTATCGTGAAATCGCTTTTCTTTCTGCTATACCAAAACTATTCGAATCCATGGTACAGGCATTTTTGTTTTTTTCATGTAAAAAGGTTAAAAAGGTTTATTTCTCCGGCTCAACACGGATTTTATTCGGGTAGGTCTACGGCGACTAATCTAGTCTCTTTTTCTGGACATATATATAGTAGACGAGAACAGAGGCAAAAATTAGGTGTATTAAATTCCGATTTTTCAAAGGCATTCAATAAAATTGACCATTTCATTCTTATCGAAAAGCTGGATAAAATAGATTATTAGTTCATCCCTATTACCCTATTAGGTGGTTGCATTCATACCTTTCTGATCTTTACCAATTTGCAAAGATTATCGATGTTAGCTCTCGCTCATTTATTGTAACCTCTGCAGTTCCTCAAGGAAGTCACACATTGGTCCGCTTTTATTTTCATTATTTGAAAATGATGTTGTTGAGTGTTTTGAATTTGCACATTGTCTGCTTTACGCAGATAATATGAAAATATTTGCTCCAATTAACGAGGTTGATGATTGTGTGAAATTTCAAGATGACTTGATTAAATTTTGCAGTTGTTTGATTAATAACAAATTGTTGCTGAATGTGAATAAATGCAGGATTTTATCATTCACTCGGATCCGCTCCCCAATATTCCAGCAAAATTTTTTGTATAATATTGCCGTTGATAGAGTTGAATTCATGTCCGTCTTAGGCATAACCTTTCCCTGTGACCTAACTTTTCCTAACACATTGATTACAAAAGCTTACATTATGCTAGGTTTCATAAACCGCAATTGTAAGGACTTTTGCGACCCGCTCACACTGAAAACTCTTTATATATCCTTTGTTCGTTCTGTTCTAGAATACTCTTCTCAGATCTGGTCCCCATTTTATAAGTGCCATTTAGATAGGATTGAGAGTGTTCAGAAGCAATTTGTTTTATATGCCCTTCGTGAATTACCCACTGAGCGAATGCATCAATATATTCTCCCGCCTTATAATGATCGTTGATCAGGCGGGCTGCGACCTAACCACCATAAGCGAGCGATTATTATTAGGATATTCGTATATTTTGGTATGCTCTGTTGTGAATGAGCAAAAGCTCAAAATGGAGTGTGCCAAAAATATTGTAAATTTTTAAGTGTACCTAGCTAAAACTAAGATAAATCGTTGGACTTTATCAAAACTACAACATTTGAATCACCGATGAGACGTTGCATCCGCTATCTTCGTTCACGATGTTCTGACTTCCCGAATAGGTTGTGACGAATTTCTTGCTCGTTTCAATATCTACGCTCCCATACGCTGTTTGCGCGGTCGTCGTTTGCTACATATTGATCCGGTCTCTACAAATTTTGCACTTCGGCTTTTTAATTCAGTTTACGATGTTTTTGACTTTAACATGACTAGAAATTCGTTTAAAATCGAATTGTTTAAATTTCTGTCTAGATAATTGATAAATTTTGTTTTTTTTGTATGTTTACTTACCGATTGTATATAACAGTAAATATATACTAAAATAATAATAATAAATTTAACTCTTTGATTCACCGCGTTCTGCACGTAATATCGCTGCAATGGTATTGTTGCTTTCTGGATTTTTGATTGGATTTACCGTCTTTCTTCATAAAATATGACAAATTCTATAATATTGTAACATGTGTCCTATGCTGAAAGAATAGCATATTTTAGCATATTTTAATGTTTTATAAGAGAATAATATTACAGATGTTCAAAGTCATTCTATTTTAGTTTGTTTTTACAAAGACTTTAAATATGTGCATATAATGGGCCAGATACTCGATACTCTAGCAATTCGCAACTCTGCAAATATGGCGGATTTGCTAATCGAAAATTTGCTTGCGTAAACTACTCGATTATTTTAGCAAAGTAAAATATATTTTTGTATTCAGCACAAACGTTAAAATGCGTTAAAGTATCCCATTTTCTGAAATTCAGAAACAAATTGGGTTGCTAAATTATCGTGTATAACATTTCTAGCAAATTCGCAAAAAATAACTGCTTATCTGCTTATCTGAGTATCGAATATCTATCTCAATATCATGTTTCGGGTAGTGTACACTATTGACGACATGTCCACAATTGTGTATTCGTTTTGTTGCAATTAAGTTTTGTTTCAGATTTACGTTGAATACAAAGAAGGGTTAGGACACGTTAAATTTTCTCCAGTCAATATTTAGGAACTTGATGAATGGTTCCAGTTTAGGGAACGTTGATCGTTTAAACTCGAATCGCAGTGAAATAAATTCAACTGATCAAAACTCGTTGATGCTAGCCACGATGGCTCAGTTGAAACAATTATCTGAACAAATTACAGATTAAATAACACGCAAATATGGGCAAGCTCATCTAAATCGCAACATTCAGCAGTTCGTCCGATTCACATTGATATGTAGGATCAACCAGAGTACATTTTTACAAGCCAGCTACTACATTTGCAAGTCCAATTCAACCGTTACAAGTCCAATTCAACTGTTTCATTTGCTTCAATAATTATAGCGTTGCTAGCGATTTAACGTGTCTGAGTCTCCGGTGCCGCATCCCTTATAGTAATGAAAAGCTCATTCAAATTGTGTTATATAATATCAAAACCGGTTCTGCAGTTTCATCTGACTGACAGACAGTTTCTTAAAATAAGCGAACTAATTAAGAGTTGTGTTGCTTGGGAAGATACTTTTATATTCTGCACGCAGCCTGATAACGCGATAATCTATAAAAGAACTATAAACGAATTAAATTTCAATAGGTGCGATGAGAATACTCATACCTTTCAAGTGTCAAGTTTCCGCATTCCCGAGGCGAATCCTGAATTTACACTTTCTGCGCTTCAAACTCCGACGAGTAAGCTGTTTCAGTTTAAATTTGGTCTCGACATTTTAATTCTCTATTCTTTCAAAATAACCAAATTTGTTTTAATTATTAAACGTTATAGGCCACACCTTCATGGATTGTCCCACTCCACCGCATGGCATATTTGAATATGGTACTATTACGCCAAGATGCCCATGTTATACGGAAAACTCGGCAAGAAGTCTGTGGAGGACTTGGCATCAGAATCCACCAAAGAGACTTGGAACCAGGGGCCACCGAAGATATTATCTCAAGGCAGCTTGTCAGGATATTCTTCAAAATCAGAATCCATTACGTGGGCTTGCCAGACTACTGTATCTGTGACTTGGCCGCATATGGGGCAACTTGGATCCATGCAGTCCAACTTTAGTTCTTCTCTAAAATCACGATTTTATTCAGTGTTGCCAGTCCGCCAACAAATGATGAGCTACACCGAATATTGTCCTTGAACGTTATCGAGGAATAAGGAACGTTATTGATTCATAAGGCGATAAGGCGAGATAAACAAGGTGACTGACAAAGGCGCGTATTCTTTGCTCCATATCTCTGAATTGTTGGATAGCTTTGATGAGACACGATTTATTTCAGCAATTGACCTCAAAGATGCCTACCGGACTTTACGGTACCTTGTACTATTTCACGGTCATGCCATTCGAACTATGCAATGCCCTTCCTCAACCCCCCCGCAAACGGTATGTCGCCGAGGAACATTTCTGGCTTCTAAAAGAAGTAGCTCGTGTGTTTATCAAAAGCCAGCATAACAATAAATGTCCTTAAAAAAGTCTACTACCTTGGTTATGTATTGGGGAATGGGTGCCTCCGTACAAACCCGAGAAATGTCAGGCCATTACGTATTTTCTACCACCAAAAACCACTAAATAAATCCGTTGTTTTTTGGGTTTGGTGCGGATGGTACATACCACTGGCTGCCAGTTACGCGTGAAGTCACGTGAATCACTTGTTTGAACATTTCATACCTCTAACAATGAGCTGTGGAGATTGGTTTATCACATTACAGATCTTCTAAAAATTACCTTAGATAACTGCTGGAAATTTGAAGAACGTAATTGAAATTTTAATTGAGTAAAAGACTTGAAGATGTGAAACGATAATACTATCAATTGTTTTGTTTTTATGTCAAAGGTGATGGTTAAAATTTTACCAAAGTAAATAAAATGAGAACTCATTTTGATATTTTTGTTTAAAAATGTATGAATCAAGACCATTTCGTGTTTAGTTTTGTCCGACACTGTGTTAGTAACAAGACATTCCCCAATTTTTTAGACTGAATAACTATTCACCTAACAAGCATTCACCGCCCGAATCTATCAACAAATCATTCGTATAAGATCGTTTTAAAAAGTAAGGAAAATAGAAATCAGAATGTGTAATATGGGCAATTTATTAACCCAAAGATTCGGGCAATACGACAAAAAAAATGGAACGAAATGCAATTGCCCCATAAAAAATATTGAAATCGTCAGGGGTTTTAAATTTTGTCAGTTGCGAGTGCTCTAAGAATTTTCAGATAGTTTTTTGATCATATTTATGTATTTTTTTAAAACTATCCGACTACTTTGAAACTCGAGTAATTTGGATACCCTATATACCAGTGGTTGAACACTTCTTTCAGATGCATTATTCCAGTTTTTTTACAAGTAAAAGATCGGCGAGCACACCAAACCACATATAACTTATCGACAGCTAAAAATTCCACGTGTTTTGATCAAAAATTCAAACCTCTCGCAAAAATCTCTTGATAAACCATCGAAAATTTAACGAGCTTAGCGATATTTTATTCATTGGCTTAAATAGTTTTAGTTCTGGGTTTATTTCTTACAACAAATTAAGAAGCACGTTGCATTTGGATTAATTACAAGAAACCGATAGCCAATGAGAGTTGTCACTAGGGTGATCAGGCCAAGAACAACTTAACCTGAACGAAGTCTGAAAAATTTTGAAAAAGTAGAACATTTCGACTTAGAAACGTAAAACAGTTTTTAACTCTCAAAATTTGTTGTGTTTATAAAAAAAAATCTTTATAAAATTGGTTTGGTGGTGACGATTATCCATTGGTTAGAAAACAGATTTGGAATGAAATTTCTTACACTGATTCATTTATCATCAAATATTTTGGTTAATTCAGACACCAAATTTGAATGGAATTGGGGCTTATTCGCAGAAGTTCTGTTTGAAGCAGGGATTGAGTTTCTTAAATAAAACATGGCCAAAATTCTACAAATATTCCAGGACACTGTTAATTAGATTTTCGTACATAAATTTAAAACTATAAAAAAAACAAAAAAATTTGCCAGAACAGAAATTTATTTTTTAAGTACATAACCAATCCAGGCCTTTTCTACAGTTCCTGCACCAAATTGAATACTCACGTTTGTTAATAGAGTTTATTAAAATTTCATATCTAGAGTCGATTCGATTCAGTAAGTAGTTCCTAATATAAAATTGAATTATTCACGCTCTGAAGAATTTCTTATGTCATATCATTTGGGGTCAGATTTTTTTAAATAAAATAAGAGCCAAGTTCAAGAAATATTGCGGAACACTACTAATGATATTATGGTTGTAACCCTTAATCAAAAATTTGTTCACCGATTTTTTTTTTTACATTAACCAATCATTTTAAAACGTCTCAAGCTCAAAATGTAAGAAGGAGGCACTTTTGTGGATGGATTTTAATAAAAATGTACTTCTGAGATTTGATATGTAAAATCAATTCTTTAAGTAGTTCCTAATAGAAAAATAATGAATTCCGGCTCTGAAGAATTCCTCCGGCCACATCATTTAGGGTCGGATTTCTTATTTAAACAATGGCTAAAATAGAGGAAATATTGCGGAACACCTCCAATGATGTCAAAGATAAATTATATTCGCCAAATTTATTTTTAAATACTGGCCAATTCAAACTTTCTTCGCAGTCTCCAGCATCAAATGTAACAAGCATATTTGTTTACGGATTTTAATGAAATTTTATATCTGAAATATGTTGTAAATATTACAAATAGTTCCTAATATAAAACCTATTAATTAATTTATTGTATATTGAAATATGGCCCAACGATATAACGATAATAGCTGCATTTCTTAACGCATAGTGATCCGGATCAAATCAAAATTTATATGTGAAGCAACAACAACATTTGATCCAACATTCATTTTGGATCACAAATGGTGATCTAAAAATTAGTTCAGCTATTAAAATTTAGTTGAACAATATTTTGTAAAGCGACAAAGCATAAGATGAATACAGTACGATTATGAAGAGGATGATTCAAAACAAAACGAGACATGATCTGATCCAGACATGATCTGATCTGGATCAGATCAAACGTCAAGAAATGCGGCTATTATGGTCGATATTATAAATCAAAAACTTGATTTGCCAATTTTGGTTTTCCATACACCAATCTAATTAATTTTTTTCCTCCTTCAGCATCAAATGGAACACACGTATTTATCGATGTATTTTTATTTGTATGACTGTGGAGTTTAATTTCTTAGATAAAATATTGGAAATTTTTATTTTTCTGATCCCTCCTCTGAGTTTTTAAAGGTCTAATGAAAATAGCAGAGAAGGCTGGTAGTTCGAATGAAGACCTAAAATTCAACCTACTTAGCCATTGATTTTACGATGCTTATTATCGTTTGAAAGACAATTTGTCGCGCCAGCTGACAATAGCTTGAACTAACAGATTTTCCTTCGACAAATCGTTGTGAGTTTCTATTTTTACAGAATATTATCAAAATAATTAGGATCCGAACGGCCAACGATAATTAAGTGGGGTTAAGATATTGGACCCGACTCAGAGATAATAAAATTGATCTTAAGTTATTTTATTCGCTAGTGTATGTATTTTATTTCTGTTACAGAGCATTCACAATGAAAACACTTTTTACTTTTGATTTACAGGTTTTTATGAATTTCCAATATAACGAGCAAAGCTTTTGTTCGTCAAGTTGGAAATTCATACAAACCTGTCAGTAAAAAGTTAAAAGTTTTGTTATTGTAAATGGTCTTTTAGTTTATGCAAGTTTTTGATGGTGTTTTTGCTTTGTTTAAATAGATGGTAGTAATGAACATTTTTATGAAATTATTTACGATTTGACTGTCATGTTTTGGCATGCAGAGCTTATAGGGTTTAATTTAATTCCGATAGTTTCACTCTCCATATGTTTTATATGGAGAGAAATGTCATTTCATGCAATGCGCAGAGTGAACATTATTTCCAATAGGTATCGCATTTTGCAGTTTGCCAATCGTCAATTGACGATTGTAAAAGTAGGGAAAACTCCTCTCGCGGTAAAAATTTAAATTGAAATGGATACATAAATTACAAAAAAAATGTAACAAAAATCGAATTAACGTCTAGATTATGCAAGAGCTATAACCAGATTATTTACGAAAACCAACCTAAATTATCAGAAACAAATCTAAAACCACACAATCAACACGAAAAAATCTATATCCGCCTCAGTTGAAAATTTCTCCGCTACGTGGAATCTGTGATGCTCCAATTGTCAATTGGGTTGCTTGATTAGATTACAAAAAATAAAAAATATAAAGGGCTGAAACCTCACGAGGTGATCAGAACTTCGGTCTTTGGTATCTCCAATGGAGATAGCATTCACCTGTGTCATAAAGTTGGTGGACAATTTTGACAGTACAGGCATCCAATTTAACACGAAAAATCGTATTCTAGAACTTTATACAGAAAGTAGTATACAAAATTATACTGAAATATCTAACCGTGTAACTGATCATATTCCAGAACTTTCTCCAAAAATCATTTCAGAACCCCATCTCCAACGCATATGTCAAATTTCATATTAATCAGGTAAGGAATAACCAAGTTCCATCCTACTTGGCCATATTCTAGAGCTTTATCCAAAAATCATTTTAGAATCCCATTTCCAATACACATGTCGAATTTCATTATAATCGGTTGAGAAATGGGCAAGTTCTATCATTGGCCATATTCCAGAATCTCATCCAAAAGTCATTTTAGAATCCCATTTCTAGGTTGAGAAATAGCCAAGTTCCATCATACTTGGCCATATTCCAGAACTTCATCCAGAAAACATGCTGGAATCCCAGAACTTCATCCAAAAAGCATTTTGGAATCCCATTTTCAATTCACATGTCGAATTTCATCGTAATCGGTTGAGAAATAGCCAAGTTCCTTCATACTTGGCCATATTCCAGAACTTCATCTAAAAAAATTTTAGAATCCCATTTTCAACGCACATGTGATGAGAAATATTCAAGTTCCATCATACTTGGCCATATTCCTAAACTTCATCCAAAAATCATTTTAGAATCCCATTTCCAACGCACATGTCGAATTTCATCTTAATCGGTTGAAAAATAGGTAACTTCCATCATACCTGGCCATATTCCAGAACTTCATCCAAAAATCATTTTAGATTCCCATTTCCGACACACATGTCAAATTTTATAATAATCGGTTGATAAATACACAAGTTCCATGATATAAAAAATTTGTTAACTACTCACTACATCCTAATCCAACCCCAACTCAACTCCAACTCAACTTCAACTCAAACCTCAAATTGACCACTAACTTAACCTTCAAATCAATTCCAAATTCAATTCCCAATTTAATAATCAAACCAGCATATATAAAAAAATCGTAAATATTTATAAAACCAGGTATTTTGGGTCAATTCGTATGGCAGGTACCTCACCCTCATGACGTGCAGTCTCCAAAAGCTTTTCAAATCACCGCCTTGACCATAGAAACAGATTAGCAAAAAATAATTTAAAATCGGACAAGCCGTTCTCGAGATACCACTGGTACAGACATCCAGACAGACGGACGGACATTTTTTTTTTTTTGGCTTTTTCAGACTCAGGGACTTTCAAAACGTCGAGAAAAGTGGTTTTGGACCATCCAAATTTTTCGTCATTTTTGACAGGATTTCAATACTTTGGTCTTTTTAGGCCGAAGTAACTAATATGAAAAATGGAGCCGCGGTATTCGATCAAACCTTCTCTCCTAATAATGTTTCCAAAAATCAAAATAAAAAATTTGTTATGTTAATTTTCGACCTTGAGACTTTTGGAGATTTTTGGAGGAGGTCCCCTGAGCCCGAAAAAGGTAGTTTCGAAGTGGTGTCTGCATCTGTCAGTCAATCTGTTTGTGTTCTCTTTTCAGCCCAGATGATCGAACTGGAACTTCATATTTAAGGTTTTTTCATAAATTGGGAGGTCCCGGTGAATTTTAGTGCAAATCAGGTTACCGGAAGTAGCCATTCCTTTGGGCCAGAAAATTTATTTTGCAAATCTCAAAAAGTATGAGGTTTTACAGAAAAACTATTAAAAATTTAAAATAAAACAAAATAAAAATTTGTCATGCTAATTTTCGACCTTGAGATTTTTGGAGTCCTTGAGTCCGAAAAATTGGGTTGTGATGTGGTGTCTGTGGATCTATGTGTCTGTCAGTTTGTAGCCCAGATAGTTTGACCAACAAACTACAACTTTATGTTTAAACTTTTTTCATCAATTTTGAGGTCCCAGCTCCCAGCTTTCATGAACCACAAAATTTATTTTGCAAAAACATGGAAAAAATAAAAAAAATTTAAGTTTTGCAAGAAAATTCGCTGTTCGGAAAAGAAAGTCGTGTGTTGGTCATACCTCAGTTTTTTGCTTTTGAAATATAGCAAACATATTCCATGTGCGATAAATTTCTTTGTTCGTAAATAAATATTCCTGAGCGCATTGTTATCGCGTCAATGGTTATTACTTATCCGAATAATTGCGACACTCACTGACGCTGAGTAATTTTTTTTTTTCTTTTTTTTTTTTTTTGCTGGCGCTACATCCCATAGAGGGATTTGGCCGCTTCATTTTGAAGTTTCGTAATCATTTTGTTAACGGATAATGAGTGATTAATTCATTGATCCTACCCATAACCAGCCGTGATTTTTTCATCACCCGCCGGGAATCGAACCCGGGACCTCCGGAGCGTAAAGCAAGTATGCTAACCACTGTGCCACCGGGGACGCTGAGTAATGACTATCAATAAATTAGAGTTGAATAATATACTACTAATCTATTAATCACTAGTGATGCACATCTAGTTTTCGAAAAACTTCTATGTAAAAACATTCATTTTTTGCCCTAGAAACCCCTAGAAAATTTAAATGTAAGTAGTGTAAAAAATAGTCTTCAAACTCCGGTTGAAAACTATTATTTTAGCCTCGCATATAAATTTTGCACTCGGCTGTAATATTAGACTTTACAACCTTGGTGTGTAATATAGAACCTCAAAATCAGAGCAACAGTTAAACTTCGAATTTATCTGGGAGTTCGATTACTCGTTTAATTAAATAAACATTTATTATTTAAACAAAATTATATTAAGTAAATATTTTAATTAATGCATAATTTGTAAAATTATCTTTTCAGATGTAAAACCAAAATGTCCTGAACGTCATTTCCAATGTGCCGACGGTAATTGTAGGCACAAAAGTTTTGTTTGCGACGGTGATTTCGATTGTGATGATAAAAGTGATGAAGACCCAGAAATGTGTAAAACTACTGGTATGTATGCCCTATATTCATTTAAATTAATCGTTAAAAATAATTAATTTCAATTATTTTATTTATTTTATGAAAAAATATAAATATTTGTCAAGTATTTTAATTGACATTAATTATACGAAATTGATCGTTTGATTTAATCGTTCGTATTTAAAAAATGAAGCGACACATAAACACTACTGAACGCTACACATGAGCGCTACTAAATAAATTAAATTTGATTGTTTTTTTGATTAAATTTAAATTTTTGATAGCGATTGAAAATACATAATATACTCGTATAAAGAAGCTATCTAGTCGTTTGTATTTATATTCACAAGAATATGTCGAATGAAAGTATGTACAATAAATAAAAAACATCTTCAATACTAAGTCATTGAGATGAATATCTTTTATAAAAAATAAATCAAATGAAATATTTTATTTTCTGTTACCATTTTAATATTTTATTCAATAAAATATAATAATCATAATACTACACAAAGTATAACGACAATAAAGGGAAAAAGGATCAAAGGATATTTGAATTCGTTTTATTATTGAAATCAATTCAATTGCTGGAAAAAAACTTTTTGTACTTTGGTGCGATACAAAAGTTTATTTCGAGTATTAAAATAAACAACAATTACCACGTTTGAAGATAAAAAAAAAGAGAGAGACTTTGTGATTAATGCTACACTTTTATTAAATTTTGTAAGCTTGATTTATACTTGAAGTAGCTGACCCAGTGAACTCGTACCACCTAAAATTGATTCGATTATAACTCTTCATAAGCGATTATGAATTCCAATTTACCTTCCAACTCCAATTCAGCGACATCGGCAATATTAGCCGCACTATGTAGCTTCGTTTCGTAATTAAATGAAAGTCGTTCGTAAGTTTCTCGTTTTGTTTTCCGGCGCGTAAACAAACAAATATGATGGCTTGCTGACGCGCGAACACGCGACATACACCTTGTGATTTCAGCCTCTTCTTTGTACTTTCCCCTTGATAATCGTCGCCTCGATGATGTTGAAACTTTTTCACAGCCAGTCTCTTTCCATTGTATAATCGAGGTTGATTGTGTAACGGAATGCTCACCATCGATGACATAGGAGAACTCCGTTAATAGAAATCCGAGGTTTTACGAATTTTTGTATCTTATTAGCAGCCATTAGCCTGCCAGCTGAGTCAGTATGGGTGTAGGTCAGGAGAAACACCTCGGATGTGATCAGCTGCTTTGACAGATCATTGTGCAAATAATAAACCAGAAACTAAACAAATCAAAACTAAACATCACATATAGCACAGCAAAAGTTGATTATCATGTCGAGACCCCCCTTACTTAAATCATTATCGAGATATACATTATAATTCATTAATTCTTATAAGGTATTGGGCTACTCGATACTCAGATAAGCAGATAAGCAGTTATTTTTTGCGAATTTGCTAGAAATGTTATACATGATAATTTCGCAAACCAAAAAATGGTATACACGATATTTTTTCTTGGTTAGCAAGTAAGCAAATCGTAGAGATTTTGCGAGCGTTTTAAAGTATGCGCATCTACGTAAATGTTTGTGGAAATATTTATTGATCATATTACGCAAATAAATTTACGATTCGCAAATCCGCCATATTTACCGATTTGCGAATTGCTAGAGTATCGAGTATCTGGCCCAATACCATTTTAAATATAAATATCAAAAGAAAACAAAATTTAACCTAAGAAATGGTAGGGTAGGGAAATAGCACCTTCGCTCAACAGTTCCAACAAACATCAAAAAAAAATATAATAAAATGTAAATGTAATCAACAGCGGTAAACCGCTTCACTGATGGTGGCTGATATTAACTAGGCTAGTATAATTTAAATATCAATTAGAAATCATTAAGCAAAAGCACTATAATCAACTTACAACTTACATACAATATCAACTTACAAAAACAAATGAAAATAAACTTAAAGCACAATAATAAATTTACATAAAAATTAAAACGTCAAAAAATCACGTTAGAAAATTATTTTTAGAAAAATTATGTTTAGAAGAGAGAAAGAAAAAGCATGCATATTAAAATTTATTTAAATTTATGTTAATATTTAAATTACGTAGCGTATAACGAAAATAACACAATGAGATCTTAATCACTTGAACGACACCCATTTCGTTGCCTCTTGCGCTCTTTTCTTTGCGTATTGTGTACACTATAAAGCACAGTGTATGTACTATGAGAACGGACCGCGAGTTATGCTTGTAGCACAGCAAGCTCCTTTCCATAGACAACAACCATCCAGCTCTCAACAAGATGCGCCAAAACACACCCGCTTTGGGCGAAAAATGGGACCAATGTACCACCAAAATATGCCAACGTAAATCCGGGCACACACAGCCAATCACACTGATGCAAAAAAAAAAAACAAGGCCACTCAAACTTGCCACACCATAAAAGCACAGAATAAATTCAGTTACTTATGGAAGAGCTGTGACAATTACAACTCGTAATCATTACCTTTGATCAAGGATTTCACACAATTTCACAAATCACTAATTATTAAAAAAAAGCACTTTTACTAGTCGCTATATTTTGTCCCGCAACTTATACGCAAGAATGCCAAGACAAAAAAAATGTATATGCGACTTTTGGTAATACTCACGAACACGTACTTTTTAATCTTGAATGCAGCACAACGTGCGTCATGGCATGACGACGTAGAATGCCTAATTTGTTGGTATTATTGTTAATGGAGAAATATCCGTCTTCCGTAAAACCAAGAAGTTGATAAAGTTCAAACTCTTTGCCGTGTAGAATTTGATTTTGTCCAAATATTATAAAATGAGAGGAATATCCAGTACCACTATGTTTGGCATTGTTCAGCGCTGATTCAAACTCAAAAAGGTGCATATCCCATAATCTTTGATCGTCTAATGGCTGATAGCAGGGTCCTATTCACTCTCTCAGAGGCATTGCTCTCTGTGGTGAATATTTTGGAGTTAGGACATGATTAACACCACAATTGTCTAAAAATGTTTTAAACGCCATCGAGCAAAATTGTGGCCCATTATCAGTAAACACTGTTTGTGGAACGGAGAATCGAAGGAAAATTCTCTCAAGAAAAGCAATGGTGAACTGAGCGGTAGCCTGCCGTAAAGGTTGCAGACAAACGAAACGGGACAATTTATCTAACACAATTAGAATATAGGAATTTTCCAACTTAGATCTTGGGAATGGCTCCAAGAAATCTAAATATAGAAATTGAAATGGCTTGAAAACCTCCTGAAACGAACCCATCAAGGGTCTTGTGATGTAATTCACAGGTTTACAGGTTTTACAAGTTGTGCAGTTTTTAATATATGATTTGACATCTTTGGTCATTCAAGAGTTTTAGCAATGTCTAAATGTGCTGAGGTAGGATCATCGTGCGCTTTTTTTATTAGGTCCACGGTCATAGG
Organism: Tipula helvola; assembly: GCA_963556165.1. Taxonomy (NCBI): domain Eukaryota; kingdom Metazoa; phylum Arthropoda; class Insecta; order Diptera; family Tipulidae; genus Tipula; species Tipula helvola. The sequence goes on along the minus strand of OY744481.1, from coordinate 299,779,360 downwards.
AGTAGGGACGATTAGTTTACAATCACTTGGAATAGAATCATCGTAATCAGAGTCTGAATTGAAATTGATGAGCAATTTACCGTTTTCTAGTTTTAGGTTGGAAGTATTAGTTCCACTTTCTAAAAATTCCTATATATTATTTTGATACTCAGGGTCATTAAAATGATCGGATGATAGATCAATGTAAAGAGGTGATGTAAACCGAGCAGTGGTTTGTTTCAACTCAGAAATACCTTGAAACACTAGTTCGTCTGCATTAACTCTCGACAAAGCATCAGAAACAACATTTTGTGACCCACTCCGATGCATAATTTTGAAATTGTACGGTTGCAGCTTTAATGCCCACCTAGCAAGACGACCAGCAAGATCACGCTGTGACATGAGCCATTTCAGTGCTGCGTGGTCAGTAACGACAGTAAAAGTGTAACCTTCAACATAAGGGCGAAATTTGATGTGAAAGCAATTGGGTGTTCTTCTCCTTCTTCATCGTACTGGAACAACACGCTTCCAATGCCTGTCGTGCTGGCATCGCATTGTATGAAGAACTCCTGTGAGAAATTAGCATGTCTTAAGACAGGAGCTGTGGTCATCGATTTTTTCTGCTTCTTCAATAGATTTGTCAGGGGAGCGGCGAGGGTTGAGAAGTTTTGATAAAACGATGGTAGTAATCAGTCATATCAAGAAATTGACGAATTTTCCGAACAGTTTTGGGCACGAGAAAATTGCTGCCTTCCGGGCGTCCAAACACAGCCTTACCTTTCCGTTGGCCTTTCGGACCAATGTCACGGGCGAATTCCACTCACTCTCATGGCACTCCTCGATCACCCCTAACCCGAGCATCCTATCAATCTCAGCGTATAAGTCAGCTTGTTTCGCTGGTGAGATGGGGCAGAAGCGTTGCTTAACTGGAGCAGCTTGATCAACCAGCTTAATTTCATGGGAGGTTTTGTAGTGCTCCCCAATCCTAAATTCTCTGAAGAAGGAAAACCACGAACAATTTCCGCTAATTCTTGCCTTTGAAGAAAAAAGAAGAAGGAGTTAGCGCGGAAACAATGGTTGGCGCTATTCCAAATTCTTTCCAAAAATTAATTCCTAGGTATAATTGTTCGGATAAATCAGGAGCCAACAAGAACGAAAATGATTTAGTTCTACCATTAAAAGTAGTGGGTAAAGTTCTAAAGCCTAAGACGCGCTTCTTTTGACCACTGGCCGTTTGGAGATACGATATACGCTACTGCTCCGCTGTCAAGAAGACCATAAAAATGTTTGTTGCCTAATACTACTTCCGCACGCGGTCGACCATCATCTGAGTCGTATAATAACGATGAGGTTACTAATTTGGTTAGAGCCTTTCGTTGATGCCAATAGTTAATTGATCGTTTTCGATGGGAGGAAGGATTAGAATTACCTTCAGTTATGGAAAACGGGGACTGAGATGGCACTGTTTCAGACTGGGATTTTGTATTGTTGTTTAGACTCCTCCGTTTTCGCGTTTCCCGAATATAATTTGCATCGAGGACAGTTAATTTCATCGGCATTTGGAAATCCACATTTCTTACAAAATGTATGTAGAAGTTTTCCAAAAGGGCATTTTGTAAAATAATGACCTTGACCAGCACAATTCCAACAGTAAATAGTGGGTTTTGAGACAAACGCACTGTTATTCGCAGCTATGGATGATGCTTTGATCATCGGTGTTGGATACAGTTTATGATACGCAGCTTCAACCTTTGGGTTGGTGGTATATGCGTGATCAAAATTAATATTATTATTTAACTCGTTATGAGCGGTATTATACATGGTCAAAGTAGGTGGTAACATTTCATTGCCTAACGTACCAGAAGTACCAAGGAAGGTGCCAGTTATATGATTTTCGAACTGTACAACTTCATTTACCTCCGCCTTACGTGGGATTGCACGCGAGGTTTGTTTTTGTAAACCCAATTCTGGAACGAAACCTTCCTCAGACCAAACTTCTTCGAGATTTCGGCAACGTGCTATTAATTGGTCAATATAGTTGAAAAAGTTTCACTGATTGTGTTTAACTTCAGCCCTGGCCGCATATTCTTTCGAACAATTTGAATGAATTCCATGTCAGAATATGGAATATGTAGTCCACTGGCAATCATAAACATATCACTAAAGAATGTCATAAAACTTTCGTTAGTTTTCCAACGTTGGATGCGTCGATCTAGCTGTGTTTTAATATTATCATCAGTTCGGGTATCTTGAAAATAACGTTGCATTTCACTGCGAGGTTGAAGCCAAGTAACTTCGGAATGAACATTTTTGCGAAGAAGAGCCCAGTACCATTCTGAGGCTTCTTTTTCTAAGATACATCCCAATTCTTTAACCAACCTGTACTGTGATACATTATATGTGTTCGCCAGGTATTCAACTTGAAATAAAAATTTATCAACAGCTCTGTCTGTTCTACTGCCACTGTACTTAATATTAAAATATCTTAAGATTCTTATTCTAGCATCGTCTTGATTGTAATTAACATTGGAATAATATGGACCAGATGCCATGCCCAAATTTTGGACAGTTCGAAAATTGGGTGGAGCAGTTTGAGATGATATGTGCTGGGCGGTGGGGTTCACATGCGGCCAATCACGCTGATGCAAATAAAAAAAAAACAAGGCCACTCAAACTTGCCACACCCTAAAAGCACAGAATAAATTCAGTTACTTATGGAAGAGCTGTGACAATTACAACTCATAATCATTACCTTTGATCAAGGATTTCACACAATTTCACAAATCACTCGAATGCAGCACAACGTAAACAAAAATATGAACTGATCACAGCTACGGTCAGAGTTGTTATCACAAACAAGACAATCCAAAAAGGTCGAGATGTCAATTGCGATATTCCCATTACCAATGTCCAACAATTGCTTCGAAAACACATCTTCTGTCCGATCTTGTTGAAAAAACGCTCGCATGTTATGCCGCCACAAATTTAATGTTTTCAAGCATGCGTTTAGTTCGTCAGCTGCAGTTGAACGTGGAATAACAGGAAGAGTCTGACGGAAATTACCGGATAACAGAATCGTGGTTCCCCCAAAAATGTTTTGATTGTCACGAAGATCTTTGAACGTGCTGTCCAGCGCCTCCACAGACATTTTGTGGGCCATCGTACATTCGTCCCAAACGACCAATTTGATTGAAAGAATATTCTATGAATAAAAATTCATATAGCACTGACTTTTTTATTGGTTTCGGCGCCTGCAATCGCACCTGTCGGATAGCATCCGATCCAACGAAATTTTGAACAGACATCAATTCGTTGTTCTGATGAAGAAACGTTCACAATTCTCCGACAATGACTCGCTTTGTTCTCGGATTGTGAGCACAACGGTGATTAACTTCAGCATCCGAATTGCCCATGAAAAAAATTTGTAAGAATTGATGGTCCGCATCCGGTGGTGGCAACAGCGCTCCTACTAAATGATATACATTGCCCTTAAATCTGCAATGGTGATATGAAATTGACTGTGTTAAAGGATTTCAATGTGTTTTCTGATGCAACGGCGAATGGTACAAAAAAGAATTGTGTTTTAATTACCTTGAAAGTGGGCATGAAATTGTCCCATACAATATGCGTTGCGCCAAACGACGTCATTTAGAAGCAACTGTTGTATTTTTGAATGTTGGCCAGGAAATGGGTAAACGAACCAAATCTGTCGAAATTACCTTGTTATTCTTCACTGAGAACTATACATTATTGAAATCCTCGTGTATTAAAACTAATCGAGTCTCGCTAAAAAATATTTGAATGAATTTGTGGTTATGTCTAAGCCTGCAAAGTCAATTCATCTTAATTCAATAGCTGATCAAATTGATTGTTAGCAAAATGTAATTGAATTCGCTTTAAACAAATCTGTTCTCAAAATGTACCATCTTTTTTCATAATAAAACAATTTTAAATCTTTTAGATTTCACAAATTCTCGCTGACATATTTGAGCACTACCGTTGCACGGTTTGAATAATCGTATCAGAAATATTTAATGCAAGGCACCGCTGTCAAACAATAGGTGCGCCTCCAACGCCATCTATTGAAAGAAATCCAAAGATATAATGCTCATTGTCGAAATACAATTCTCATTGGTAGTATTAAGTGCCTTCTCATACCAAATTCCCACACAAAACGGAAATTTCGATTGTTTTTTTCCAAATTTTCTTTTTTCCTAAACCATCCCGGTATTGATACGAACAAAAAAAGCAAAAGAATGATCCAAATCGGTCGAGCCGTTCTCAAGTTTTTGCGAGAAAATTCCCATACAAAACGCAAACTTCGATTTTACGATTTTTCGATTTTCCGGCTTTTCCTTTGGGTTTTCCAAATTTTCCCCTGGATTGAGACAAATAAAACAAAAATGAATTGAATAACGCAAATTTCAATTTTCAGATTTTCCGGGTTTTCCTTTAGGCTTTCCGAATTTTCCTTTTTCCTAACCAATCCTTGTGATGAGACGAATAAAACAAAAAAGAATTGAAGATTTTTCCGGCTTTTCCTTTGAGTTTTTCCGAATTTTCTTTTTTCCTAAGCCACTCCAGTATTGAGACTAACAAAAAAAAAAAGAATCATCCAAATTGGTCCAGCCGTTCTGGAGTTTTTGCGAGAAAATTTTCATACAAAACGCCAATTTCGATTTTACGATTTTTTGGCTTTTCCTTTAGGTTATCCAAATTATCTTTTTTCCTGAATAACCCTTGTAATGAGACGAATAAAACAAAAAAGAATTGAAGATTTTTCCGGCTTTTCCTTTAAGTTTTTTGAATTCTTTTTCCCAAAACCACTCCAGTATTGAGACGAACAGAACAAAAAAAGAATCATCCAAATCGGTCTAGCCTTTCTCGAGTTTTTGCGAGAAAATTCCTAAGAATTGAAAAACGCAAATTTGGATTTTGCAATTTTTTCGTTTTTCCGGCTTTTCCTTTGCGTTTTTCCGAATTTTCTTTTTTTATAAACCAGCACAGGTCTGGAGTTTTTGGCGATAAAATTCTCATACAAAACGCCAATTTCGATTTTACGATTTTTTTTTTGATTTTCCGGCTTTTCCTTTGGGTTTTCCGAATTTTATTTTTTTCTAAACCACCCCAGTATTGAGACGAACAAAACAAAAAAGAATCATCCAAATCGGTCCAGCCGTTCTCGAGTTTTTGGCGAGAAAATTCCCATACAAAACGCCAATTTCGATTTTCCGATTTTTTACGATTCTCCGGCTTTTCCTTTGGTGCTTTCCGAATTTCCTTTTTCCTAAACAACCCCTGTATAGAAACGAACAAAACAAAACAGGAATGATCCAAATTGGTCGAGCCGTTCTAGAGTTTTTGCAAGAAAATTCTCATACGAAACGCAAGTTTCAATGTTACGATTTTCCGGCTTTTCCGTTGGGGTTTCCGATTTTTTTCCCTAAGTCACCCGTGTGTTGAGATGAACAAAACAAAAAAGAATCATCCAAATTTCCCATACAAAACGCAAATTTCGATTTTTAATTTTTTGGGATTTTCCGGCTTTTTCTTTGGCTTTTTCCGAAGTTTCTTTTTTCCTAAACCAGCCCAGGTCTCGAGTTTTTGCAATAAAATTCCCATACGAGACGTAAATTTCGATTTGACGATTTTTTGCGAATTTCCGGCTTTTCTTTTGGGTTTTTTCGAATTTTCTTTTTTCCTCAACCACGCCAGTATTGAGACGAATAAAACAAAAACGAATTGAAGAACGCAAATTTAGATTTTCCGATTTTTCCGGTTTTTTCTTTGGAGTTTTCCGAATTTTATTTTTACCTAAACCACCCCAGTATTGAGACGAACAAAAGAAAAAACAAAGCATCCAAATCGGTCCAGCCGGTCTCGAGTTTTTGGCGAGGAAATTCCCATACAAAACGCCAATTTCGATTTTACAATTTTTTTCGATTTTTCGGCTTTTCCTTTGGGTTTTCCGAATTTTCTTTTTTCCTAAACCACCCCAGTATTGGGACGAATGAAACAAAAAAGAATTGAAGAACGCAAATTTCGATTTTCCGGCTTTTCCTTTGAGTTTTCCGAATTTTCTTTTTGCCTAAACCACCCCTCTATTGAGACGAACGAAACAAAACAATCCAAATCAGTCGAACCGCTCCCAAGTTTTTGCAAGAAAATTCCCATACAAAACGCCAATTTCCATTTTACGATTTTTCTCGATTTTCCGAATTTTCCTTTGGATTTTTCCGAATTTTCTTTGTTTCTAAACCACCCCAGTATTGAGACGAATAAAACAAAACAGAACTAAAGAATGCAAATCTCGATTTTCCGATTTTTTCCGGCTTTTCCTTTGAGTTTTCCGAATTTTCTGTTTTCCTAAATCACCTCTATATTGAGGCAAACAAAACAAAAAAAGAATCATCCAACTCGATTGAGCTGTTCTCGCGTTTTTGCCAGACTAACGCACGGCAATTGGTTCTTATATCGGGTTTTCCAATTAGGACTTGATAACTTTGAACTTTCACTGTGAACGCACCCTTAAACCAATAACCAAACTGTCAGTGTCAAAACATTCAGTAAAGACCACATTTTCATAATGGTGAAGTACACGAATGAACAACATTTACAAATAATTAAAATTTACTTTAAAAATTCCGAGTCGGTGACTGTAACTTCAAGACCGTTAATTTCAATTTTTTCCAGCGCATTTTTGGCTAGATGGCTTCGTCAACAAACAGAATATGCGTTATTGGTCAGCTAAAAATCCTCATGTGCTTTAAGAAACACCACTTCAACCACAAAAAATAACTGTATGATGTGGTTTTCATGCTGGTGGTGTCATTGGACCGTTTTTTCGTTGATGAAAATGACCGTCAAGTTACAGTCAAGGAATATGTGGTTTCAACAAAACGGTGCGATATGCGATACAGCGGGTCTAACAATCGATTTGTTGAAACCTAAATTCGATGAAGTGTTATATTCAGAAATGGTCCTGTCGCTTGGCTGCCTAGATCGTGTGATTGAACACCTCTAGACTTTTTTTATGGGGCTCGGTTAAATCATTGGTCTATGCCAACAAGCCGGCGTCGTTAAAGGAGCTCAGAGCCAATATTGAACGAGAGATAGTGGCCGTTTCCGTCGAAATGTGTGAAAGTATGTAGTCTAATATCTGTATTAGATAAGGTTAGATTTGATATTTTACAAAAGAATTATTGGAATACTGAGTTGTATCATAATTAAATGTAAATCTCTTCAAAAAAAAGTTGATAACAATTCATTTTTTACACATACACAGGGCCTTTCAGAGCTAGCAGGGGGCCTGGGCCAAATTATTAAAATGGGACCCCATAAAAATAAAATAAAACAATCTTAAGTTTATATCACATGAATTCATTTTAGTATTTATTAGAATTTATTAGAAATTATTAGATTGAAGCTTTTCTCGCTTTATTATTAGAAAATTCTCTAATGATTTGCTCAAAATTAATTTTTCTTGCCATGTCGTGGTTAATGTTTAACATTGCCAATCCATTTAACCGTTGTTCTGCCATTGTTGAGCGATGAACTTTTTTTATTCTTTTAAGAACACTGAAACTCCTCTCGGCTGAAGACACAGATGTAGGGATACTTAATATATATATATATTCTTAAGACAATGATAAGATTCGGAAATAAACCAGCTAAGTTTTACTGAGAATATTTTCTAATAAATTTGTTGGTGTCGGATCTGCATTGAAATTAGCTGCATACATTTTTTTAAGGAATTTTACCTCATCTAGTATCTCGTTTGATAACTCACTCGTGTATCTTGAATGCAAACGGTTTACTGCAGCTTCAATTTTTTCATCAGTCAAATTTGAAAATGACCAAAGAAAACCGAAAAGATTGCAGATATTTTGTAAAGATTTAAATTGTCTTTGTAAGCCAGCTATTACGGAATTAACTATTACGTTAAACACATTTATCCTGTAGTATTTTTCAGCATCCGATTGTGTCCGTATCGTTCTATTAATGGCAAAATCACATGTAACTCCATATTCACGTGCTTTAGCTTTTGCTTTCGCAAATATTTCATTCCACTTTCCGCTTAAATTGCGAAATCTCATTAGTAGACTTTCAATATTATTTTGCTGAATATCAAGTGTAGCATTTCGAGCTTCAATTACCAAATTTGTCTGATGCAAATCTGTCAAAATTTCGAGCCATATGATAGAAAGCAAAACACATTCAAATTTAGTTAAATATTTCTCAATTGAGTATAATTCAACGGTTACGTGTGGTAGTAAATTAAAGGAATGCATTTCATTTAAAGCATCTCGAATAGATAATAGATTTTTGGCTATTGGTTTTACTGCATCTATTCTAGCAGATCATCTAGTTTTGGAAATCGAATGAAGAGACATACGGATATGTTTCTTTGAAACCTCCCATCTCCGCCGACTACTGCTAAAAAAATTATACATTTGTTGTATAACTCCAAAAAATTGTACAGCTTCTTTACATGATTCAGCTGAATCAACTCCAACAAGATTTAATGTGTGGTTCCCACAGCTGGAAAAAATACAATTAGGATTACGCTTCGTAAGAATGGCTTGCACACCGTTTAGCTTGCCAGCCATATTTGCATCATTATCATATGCTCGGGCAATACATAAATTATAATTTAATTCCATATCCGACAAGATTTCAAGAATTCTGGCAGCAATTTCTTCTCCGGTTTTTCCAGAGAATGAATCGAAGCAAATAAAACGCTCTTCAATGTCAAATTTTAAATTGTCACACATCTTATTCTTGTTATAAAGACAAAATACTATCGAAGATCAAGCGCAAATGAGAAATCTATAGTAACAAAAAATTCGGGGGCCCCTAAAAATCGGGGGCCCGTGCCGTATGGCCCGGCTGGCCCACCCTCTGATTGGCCCTGCACATACATATATACATAAATTATAAATTTTGGCAAAATTTATAAAAATCGTGCTCTGCTAAATACAGATCGTAAAAAGTACGTTTTACGAAGGTTTATTAACCTTCTATTCATTTCCTAAAATAAAAATTGTTTTTTATTTACAATTTTTGCAACTTGGCCCGATTCTTTTGTTTTTACAACGTATTGATTTTGATTTTGTGCCATAAAACTTTCACTGTCTTTTTGGATATATTGCTACGGCAAAAAGGAAATCAAATAGTAAAATTAAAATCATAGCTTAAGCTTGTTATATATTGCTGCTATATTTCAAATATTTTGGCTGATTTATTTTGGGGAAAAAAGGCAAACCGGAAAAGTTTAAATTTTTTTTTATGGGGATGTAAAAAAACAATTTTTTTGTTTGTTTTGTTTTTGGCAATTTGTTGTTTAAATTAATGAAGCAATTTGCCCGGCTGTCTGTCTCTGTGTAGTAAAGAAATTGTTTTATTTTTTAAATGCTTGGGATGTAAACCTATTAGTAAAATTTTGTTTAAAATTATTGATTATTATTAAACATTTTTGTCAAGCATCATTTTTTGTTTAAAATCTGATAAATCAATATCCGAAATACTTAGATAAACTTCAAATGGTGTGTTAATTTATTAATGTAGTTTGAAACATGATTCACTCCGCGAGATACACCTTAAGATATATGTAAATAACTGAATACAAATTGAATTCTCGCATCTGTACGGTGGTTTTAATCGTTTAACAAGAGGTTCAAAACCAACCGCGAAGAGATGTTCTCGATATCGTAACAAACCTCTTAATAATTTATTTATTGATTTAAGTAAAGAAATCGATTTTGTCATTAACATTTATGATTTCATATAAAACGAAATAATCACCAATCATTAAAATTTAAAATTAATATAAAACAAATCAGGAAATTTAGAAAATAATACAATTAAGTCAAAAAAAAAAATAAAAATAAAATAAAATGTTGAAGCTGTCAGAAAAAATTAATCATAAATTTCAAAAATAGGTTTTGAATTTGTTTTTTTTTTTTGAAATTGTTTTGCTATTGTAATGCTAATCTATTGATTGGGTTGTTATCGCCATAATTGGTGGAATGATGTTCCAGCGCGAAAAATCGATGATTACGCAATGTTTTGCATGGTACATTTATAGAGAAATTTTCCAATACATAAGCTGAATCGATATCGCCAAATGGTACATTTCCGATTAAAAGCAGCATCCAGAAGAAGACATCTGTTTTCAAAGGTGCAAATTTTTTTCGTTCGTCGAAATATAGCCGTATCAAATCTTTGATTTTTTCCGAAATTATGTAAATGATTTAGGTATAATTTACTGCAAGTTGTTTGTGCCGCCGTAAATGTAATTCTTACTCGGGAAGAAGAAATTATCATGTTCAGATATTATATGTATGTTCAAATTCCAAAAATTCTTGTGGAACACTGCTAAATTAGTCAACGGTAGCCTAACAAATAGTCCTGGCTGGTAATTGCTATACACTTTATGTAGGATACTAAAAAACAATCAGAAATTAAATTGTACTTTTGAATAAAATCTTTATTGAGAATACTCAATTTACCGACCTCTATAGATTTTTCTAAATTTAAATTATTCAAATACGTACAAACTTTTGTTGTTGTCGGATTACTAAAATTTTACAAACATTTTTGGGTCCGATTTAAATTTTTAAAATACGAATGAAATGATTCATATCTCTTAGATGAAAACAAAGATGCAGGGCCCATTTTTAAAATTGTACTTGGGCAATTTGTAAAAAGGTGATGCTGCAATGTGTAAAAAGGTGGTTTGCTTCACAAATACGACAAAAATATGATGCTTTAAAACTTCCAGCGAATCCTAATAACAAATTAGCTCCTAAATTGTCGTGAGATATCCCAATCAACGAACCCCTTAATACCCTACCATCTAATTCTATACCTCTAGCTTCTAAATAATTTTAGATTTGATTGTATGTTGAATATAAAATGCAGCTTAAATATAAACTCTATCTCATATCTAAGATTGAAGAATTATAATCTAAACCATTTTATTTTACAGCTTCGGTGTAAAGAATTGCTTTTCCTGAGTTTTTGACGGCAACAAATACAACTTTTTTGATTTCGCGCCACTCTTCCACAAGGGTGCCGGCTCCAGTATAACCAATTTCAAAGTCGAAGAGTACACTCTAAAAAATTTTAGAAGGAATTCACTACAATTAATGTAGGATACTTGTTGCCAGCAATTATTGTAGTAAAATCGCATTGCAGTGGGATTTAAAAATAATTACACTAAAAATGTGTGAAATTTTCGAAGGAATACACGATTCAAAGGTGGATTATCGCACATTATCAGTTTTACATTTTCATTTTTAATGTTAAAAACACACTATATCGTTACATATTACTTCTAAAGCTGCTGTAAAAAACACAACTCCAAAGTTATATACCGCTAACATAGGTTGAATTTAATATAAAATGGTTGAGAATTCCCTCATTTTGACAGGTAACCAAAGTAAGGAAACTGGGAAAAACAGCTTCTGCATTACAAATTTCCATTTAAAATGTTGCAAAAGACACTTTTTTTATAGATTAGTGAGATATCACGAAGAAGTGTGCAATTCCACATTATTGTTATGAATTCAAAATAAAAAGACATTAAATTTTATTTAAAAATTATGTTTTTAATTACACATTTTTTTTTCTTAATTAAATTCAATTAATGTATAATAAATAAAATTTATAATATAATAGATACTAATATAGATGATTGTTATGACATAAAATAGACAATTCAGATTCTCCATGGTTTATATAGCATCACGTGAACCAAACATTATTTATTTTTTTCAACAAATATATAAATGTCGAAGGAATTGTTATCCGATCAAAATTCTCTGTAATAAAAATTTACATTAAATAAATGAATGGCTAGTTTTTGTTGTTTTATTTGTGATTAGAGCCTTAAAGTTAAAATCATAAGGTTCAGTCTCAATTACATCACTTTTAAGAGTACATACCTTTAATCAAGTTCTGTGTTGCACGTTGGGAGAAATACTATTTATTGCTTGTTGCTATTTGAACGAAGGGGCATTTTTTTTCTTTAGTCACTTGTCAAAAATATACATTTTCTGAGTAAATTCACACACACAATTTTGTAAAACACTTTTGTATTGGAAAATACTAGTTTTCTGTCGGAAATCACGCCGTTTTTAGGTATTTTACACCTAAAACGTTGTAAATTACATCAAATGTGTAAAAACCGACTAATTTTGTTAAATCCCACTTCGTGAGTTTACTTTTACAAGCCGGTGTGTAATTTTAAACTCTTTTTAGTGGAAAATGATATATTTTTCGTGGAATTTTACATTTACTTTTTAGAGTGTACATTTAAAAATACAAAAAATACAAATAGTATAAATAATAGCATATTAATATAGATAGACTGTTTACTTACAAGTTCTGGGTGTTTAAAGAAAATTGGATATGTATCATATACGTTGAAACTACCTTGTTTCGATTTTGCTCTTCAATATTCAAGAGTGGCTCTTAATTTTTGTTTGGCGATGGCAGTCTCTTCCGGTAAATTTACATTTGCTAAAATCTCTAAATCTTTTTCGACGTTAGGAATCTCGATGCCTCTTTCTAAAATAGACGCTGATTTAGATGGTCCGGCAAAATGTTGGTCTAATTTTCGTTTTTTTGAACGATCATTCTTTAATTTTGTCTGTACATAAATATCCGTTTCCTTTCTTGTTGACTAGTAAATCCTGTGGAAAGTAAATAAGACAATACCGCTATTAATAATTTCATGAGATGACAAGTGCGTTTAGTTCTACTAACAATATTGAAAATTTTGATAAAATTAGTTACAATATTTGCAATTACAAGCAAAACGCCTGTCGTAGGATTAAATCCGCAATTCGAAGAAGAAAATGGTTTTCTCCTCCCCAACTTGTTAATCAAATAATTATTGAGCATCTGAAAAATAAAATTAGATAAAATTGTTAATCTATATATGTATATGTGTGTGAAGTTTATAACAAAAAAATAACACGTATACGTATACAATTCCAATTGGAATTTTTGTTTATTCGTAAGTGTGAGTGATTTACACTGTTAAAACCATTGTTTTATGAAATAGACATATACGAGTGTAAGAGATGATACATGCTATCTTATTTTAATATTATATCAATTTCCTTGTGATATTTATTACGTAATATTTATTATTGCGAAGAATGGGCATTGTTCTAACCAATAAACTACAAAGCGACTACCGCAAGATCCCATTGATGGAAATTAATAGCCTTAGGAGTCGAGTATAGGCAGTAGGGATTGTCGTAAGATTCCATTAGTGGGCAATAATAGCCTTAAGTGTCGTGAAACTAACGGTGCATACCCCATTTCTCATCGGTGGGGAGGAACACCAGATTTTAGTTTTTTTGTTACGTCATATCGCTTTTGCTTGGTTGAGTAATTTACTGTACAACTCAATAACATGAATTTCACAGGGATTGTCGCAAGGTGCCACTAATGGGAAACAATAGCCTTAAGTATCGTGAACCTAATGAACCTAATTAGGTTCACGACACTTTAGGCTATTGTTCCCCATTAGTGGCATCTTGCGACAATCCCTGTGAAATTCATGTTATTGATTTGAATAATAAATTACTCAACCGAGCAAAAGCGATATGACATAACAAAAAAATTAAAATTTCGATTTCTCCCCACCGTTGAGAAATGGCACATACACCGTATGATTTACTTCACTTAAACTATTACTGCCAATCGTTCTCGAAAATATATTATGATATTTTTGTCAAAAAATTCTAAATCCTATTATAATATTTTTTGTTATAAACTTCACACTTTGATATTTCACTCAAAATTCTTATTGGAATTTTATTAACAGTGTACTTTCTAATACATGTATATATTTTGTTATTTGTTATAAACTTCACACCCATCTATATATATAGTTATTGAACATTTTAAAAATTAATAAAATAAACCTCTGGTGTATATAGTATACCTTGGACCCGATACAGCCATTCTTTTGTGATACTGGTATAGCTATCATATGGATTGTACATGATTGTAGTAAGTTCACTGTATTATTGTTCTCTATAAAGTACGGGTGAGATATGCCATATAGTACCCCAAATAATTTAAAAAATAATTTTTAGCAATTTCGACGTCAAAATAATTCGAAATTTTGGAATTTTTGTGTCTTAATGTATCTCGTGAAATTGGAATCATATGGACAAGTAAAATAAACACCAGAGTACATTTTAAATAAAATAACTAATTACACTACCCTGCAAAATTTTAAAAATTTGGTGCCACTTGACAATGAATAGTTATTTCCGAAGTAATTTTTTACGCTGAATCCGAATCTGGGCTCAGAATTGCTCTATCACGTCAGGTTTATGAGATATTCTAACCTAAAAGTGCAAAAAATACTGTTTTTTGACGTATTTGAGATTATCTAGCACCGCGATTTTTTTTTCTTCAAAAGTTCATGTGTGGGATCTTATAGCGCAAGTCTTCTTCTTTCAAATGCCTTTGAGTTTGCTCAAATATGTTTTGTTTTCGCCGAGATATCGCATTTTAAAAATTGCATGTTCGTGAATTTATCGGTATACTGTATAATACACTACCTTTTATACCTACGGTGTATATGCACTTTTAGGTTAGAATATCTCATAAACCTGACGTGATAGAGCAATTCTGAGCCCAGATTCGGATTCAGCGTAAAAAATTACTTCGGAAACAACTATTCATTGTCAAGTGGCACCAAATTTTTAAAATTTTGCAGGGTAGTGTTTTTATACAGAAAAATTCACGAATATGCAAATTTGAAAATGCGATATCTGTTCAAATTCAACGTCATTTGAAAGAGGAAGACTTGTACAATAAGATCCCATACATGGCTTTTATAAAAAAGTAAAAACTGCATTGCTACATAACCTCAAATATGTCAAAAAACAGTGTTTTTTGCACTTTTAGGTTAGAATATCTCAAAAACCTGACGTAATAGAGCAATTTTGAGCCCGGATTCGGATCCAGCGTGAAAAATTACCTCGGAAAGAACTATTCATTGTCCAGGGGCAAAATTTTGCAGGGTAGTGTTATTATTACCTATTAGTATTACAACGTACATAATGTAAAAAAACTATACGTATATTTTATGTTTAAGCGCAATAGTTCACTTATGCAAAACCTTAAACAATTTGATATAATACAATATGTAAGACACTATAAACTGATTTAAATCACTTTGTTGGTATTAATTCAAATAAGTACTGTGTATTTTTAGAAAAAAATTGTACAACATGAATTCATTATATTATATTAATTTGTACATAAAGAATGTAATTAATCAATATTAATAATTTTAATAATTAAATTTGTAATTCACTTTCACTTTTGTCTTTATCAAAGGACGCCTAAAACTGACGAAAATAAATGCTGATAAAATAAAATATGTACAAGAATATACCGTTATATTTAGCAATTCTATACAACAAATTTAAATTCTATTGACGATTGGAGCATCATGGATTCCACCTAGTGGAACTTTTTTAAACTGAGGTACCTGATAATTTGACGTTCGAATTTATTGTAAACAATTCCAATTTTGAACTGTAAAGACAATTTTTACTTACCGAAATGCTAATAATTTTTAAGGGTCCCGGTCGATACGGCATATTTCATTACGGAATATGAAAAAACGGCATATTTCAAAACGGCATAAGGTACACTACGGCATATGGTACACTACGGCATATTTCAAAATGGCATAATTCAAAACGGCATATGGTACACTACGGCATATGGTACACTATGGCATATTTCAAAATGGCATATTTCAAAACGGCATATGGTACACTACGGCATATGGTACACTATGGCATATTTAAAAACGGCATATGGTACACTACGGCATATGGTACACTATGGCATATTTCAAAATGGCATATTTCAAAACGGCATATGGTACACTACGGCATATGGTACACTATGGCATATTTAAAAACGGCATATTTTAAAACGACATATTACGTAACGGTATAGGGTTGGCCACGTATTACTGTTTTTCAAAAGATTGTTTACAAAAGACTGTTTCTAAAATCTTTTCTCCAAAATCTTGTTTTACAAAATCTTGTCACCAAAATCTTATTTACTTTTATGATTACTTTTATATATGGATAATAGTTATTTATGGTACTAGCATAGACATTCATACTAGATTTCTCATTTCATAGTAACTAAAGGAAAAAAACAAAAACTTCTGATAATTCCAATGTATCGTTGTGTTGTGTATTTTATAAGGCAATAATTTTAGAATGCGTTGCAAATATAATACGTATATGCAATACACCGATAATATTTGAATGGAAAATTTTTGTTTTTATTTTCTGTTTTTAGTCAAATGAGAGATCTATTATGATTGTCTATGGTACTAGTGAGCAAAACGAGATGTTATCCACAAGGGATAAGTTTGTCCCACGAGGCGATAGCCGAGTAAAAATTCATATTATGAGTTTTTTATGAGCTATTCAAAATTGCTTTTTCTCATTCCATTAATTTACTTCCTACAAGAATTATTTCAGATTTTGAACTAGCTTCAGTTTCTGCACTAAAAAATTTCCTGCCGGATGTAATTTTTAAGGATTGTTTATTTCATTTTACCCAAATTATTTGGCGAAAAGTGCAGAAAAAAAAATTGGCTTCCAGATATGGTAGCGACATAGATTTTAGAATTAAGATTCGAATGCTGGCTGCCCTAGCCTTCATTCCACCTAATGAAATTTGTTATTATTTATCTAAATTAGAGGATGTTTTGGATGAAGACGGAAAAATTATTGTATCATGGATAAATACCAATTATATTTCGGGCCGTGCTGTTAAAAACAATAAACCGCCACGGTATAGTCCCAATTTTTGGTCTTTTGTTGACTCTTTTGAGAATAACTTTCCACGAACTGAAAACAATTTAAAGTCTTGGCATAGGAGGCTGCAAGTTGTTGTTGGAAAATTGCATGTTGTACTTTATAAGCTGACAAGATAAATTAGGCAAAGAACAAATATTTATTAAAAACCGAACCGACAAAATGAGATCTGGTGAACAATTATTTCCAAATAAAATATCAAGAAAAAGTAAAAAACTGAAATATATCATGATAAATCGACGGCCTAAAGAGGAAACGTCTTCCCTTAAAGAATGCAAATAATATAGCTCTTTATTGATTTATGTCACTAATCCATAAAACTTAGTTTAATTTTTATAATATTTTTTCAAACATATCTCAAGAAGAGAAACTAACTTTTGAACTTATAATTTTAAATAAAATGTGTGTATGCAAATTAATCATTAAAATTTGTTTTTTAATAATTGAATCTGAATCATCTTAATGTACATAAATGCCTGTTCATGTGAAAAATTAACTTAAAATAAGGGACATAGAAAAACTGGGTTGGGTATGCAATCTGGCATTACAAAATATTGCATTACAAAATTTCGCATACAAAATTTTGCAATTATACAATATTACAATACAAAATCTTGCATAACAATTTCCCGTGCATTTTTTTTCTCTTTTCTGAGGAAAATAAATTGAAGAAAAATGACATCCACTAATTTAACTTAGAATTGTAGAGGCTAACGGCTTCGGTAACTCTCACGGGCACGCGGGAGGTCGCTTCGCTCCCCCCCGCTTAGCCCTCCGAGGGGCTTTAGATTTCAACTTCGGGGGACGTAGGAGCCGGGATAGGCAAACATGTCGCACTGCGTGCCGCATGCAGGAGCGGATTATATGAAATCTATTAATGACACTGCAACATTTTATATCGATCCCCATCAAATATTAAATAATTTGTATCGATTAAATTTAATTTTTTGTCTAGAATTTTTTATTTTTTTTTATTACTAAAAATTATTTTTGATGCTAATATTTGTCGCCAAAAATTGTTTCTAAACGGGCATACAGTTTAAATTGTCCCTTTTCTAAACACATTTTTAATTCATTTTTTCTTAATTCCTTTTCAAAATGAAATAAAAAATGCATATTTTATTTCATTTTTTAACGCATTTTTAATTCATTTTCAAAATGAATAAAAAAAGGCCCATTTTTAATTCAGAAAAATATCTTTTTTAATTCAGTTTTTTTTAATTCGTGTAGCCTTAATTTGGTAAATTTTGATGTTGGTATAAAATTAGTTCCTTCTTTAAAAATAATTTCAATGAATAAGAATAAACCTGAAGGGCCAATATACATATTTTTACTTTTAAAATTAGATTTAAATAAAAATTAAAAATTATCGATATTAATAAGCACTTCCCGATTATACCTTTATTACCAATATTTTTATCTCCGTTGGGAGAATAAATTTAATTGCATTAAGTGAAGGAAAATTATATTAAGCGAAATAAAATTCCAATAGGTAAAGGCTATTTTAGTAAGTATAGGGTAACTTTATAAGTTGATGATTAAAACCATTTTAGAATCCCATTTCCATCGCACTGTTGAGTTTCATCATAATCGGTTAAGAAATAGCTAATTTTCATTCTTATAGGCCATATTCCAGAACTTTATCTAAAACTCATTTTAGAATGCTAATTCCATCACATTTGTCAAATTTCATCATAATCAGTTATGAAATATCCAAGTTGCATAAAAATTGCCATATCTCAAAATTTTATCTATAAACCATTTAACAATCCCATTTCATCATTCCTTCCGAATTTCATCATAATCCCCCAATAAATAGACAAATTCTATCAAAATTAACCATATTTCAGAACTTCTATTAAAACTCATTTTAGGATCCCATTTCCATCACACTTGTCGAATTTCATCATAATCGTTTAAGAAATACCTAAGTTCCATCATGATTGGCCATGTTCTAGAAATTCATCCAAAACTCTTTTTAGAATACCATTTCTAAAGTATATGTTGAATTTCATCATATTCGGTTAATTAATATCTAAGTTTCACCCTAATAGCCAATATTACAGAACTTCGTCTAAAATCCGGTTAAGTATTCCATTTTCATTGCACTTGCCAAATTTCATCATACTCGGCTAAGAAATAACCCAGTTTTAGAAAATGCCATATTATACCATAGTGTACCTTATGCCATAGCGTACTATATGCCGTTTTAAAATATGCCATTTTGAAATATGCTAAAGTGTACCATATGCCATAATGTACCATATGCCGTTTTAAAATATGCCATTTTGAAATATGCCATAATGTACCATATGCCATATTTTCATATTCCATTTTGAAATATTCCGTTTTGAAATATGCCATATTGAATGGATTCGAATTTTTAAATAATTCCAATTTTGGACTATAAAAACAATTTTTAATTACCGGATTGCTAAATTTTCTTGCGTCGCATTTGTGACAAATGTCATTTGATCAGGTGCATCATTTTAACTATTGTCCTCGAGAGGCGCTTTCTTTACTTTTACAATCGTCAATAGAGGAAGAAAATTCTTTATAAATGGTTATTTCAATATGGTAAATGTTATGCAATTTATATTAGAACCAGGTATATTTTATGCCAATATATTTATAAATTGCGTTTATGTATATGAGATGTGCTGTCAAATTTAAGCCAAATTTCTATAAAGATTTTTAGTAATTTTCATTATAATATTAAGCTCTATACAAATTTTCTTATAAATGAAATTTGTACGGCAAAAAGTAAAATAGATTTATAGAATACAACATTTTTTTTTTGTATCGTGGGGTGAATTCACCCAGGTAAGTTGATGTAGACCTACAACAAGGCATAAACCCATGTTGGTTGACAGATGTACGACGTTTTAGTGTTGATTTAAAAGTGTTGCATACAACTAGTTTAAATAATTTAGGAATTGATGATGAAGTTGATATTCCAAATATTCCATTACTTGAATGAACAGTTTGGACAATATATTTACCAAAATACTCGCAAACGTTTTTAACATAGATGAGGATGCATCGTCTGGCCCACATCCGTCTCCAAAACCATTCAAAGCTGATGGAATGTCTTTATCAGATATGTCTGGTGGAGCGATTGATATGTTGCTGTTGCTTGTTTTATCAATGTAATCAGTGTTGACGTTTGGTCGATAGACAGATTGAAAAAATACAGCAAACATGTCTGCTATCTCTTTAACGTTTGAGGTGTATAATGGGTAAATTAAATCATCGATATGAGAAATCGTTTTGACCGCTCCAAGTGAATTCAATTTTCCGTAATATTAATCAATGGATGAAATACATAAAGTTCCCGAATGGATGACGTGGAAGATTAGTTAAAATGTATACTGGAGAAGGGAGTAAAAATTAATGATTCGAAATTGTTTGACCACTTTCACAATTTGTAAATTTTTTTTAGAGAACATCTTGAGAAACTAGGATATATGAGATAACTAGCTGACCCGGCAAACGTTGTTCTACGATATAAATTATTTCTAGTGAATATTTTGGTTGTTAAATAAAAAATAACGAATTTATTGTAAGTGTGTGGGGATGGGATCTATGATAGAAAGAGGAATGAAGCGCATAGACGATGAACGCCGATAAAAACAAAAAACACGAATCATTCATTTTCTCAATTCAATGCATTTCATTAACGTAACGGACGTATTCATTGTTTGATCTCTTAAAAGTTAAATGTAAAATGAAAAAAAGTAATATATTTTTATTCTAAAGTAGGAAAATGAAATAAAGAAAATCAATATTAATTTCGAAGAGCAATTGAGTGTACGATATTTTTTGTCAGTCCGTCTTTAGCCAACACAAATAAGCTCGATGGTTTGCCCACGCGAGAACATGCCACGTATAATTGTCCGTGTGAAAAACATGGTGTGCCCAAATCTAAGCCGCAAACAAACATCGTTTGGCGTTGCGACTTATTGATTGTCATTGCGAATGCCAATCTAATAGGAAATTGAACGCGTTTGAATTCAATTGGCAGGTCTGTGGGAATCATTGGAATTCATGGCAGCAAAACATTTTCGGCTCAGAATTTGCCATTCAAAATGGTGGCTTCGATAATGTTTTTCATCAATTTTTTAATGATCAATCGCGTGCCATTGCACAGCCGTGGTGGATTCAAATTCCGAAGTAAAATAACCGGAGATCCAACTTTCAGTCGTAGAAGGTGTGGTGGCATGCCTGGCAAATCCAGTGAGTTCAAAAACTCTGTTGGATAATTTACAGCTTCGTTGGCATCGCAAACTGTATCGATCGATTTGTATGATACCAAGTCGCCTGGCAACGACTGCTGTATCTTGCAGTTTAAATCGTGGACATTCACATTTTTTGTTGCCAAAATGGCTCTTTCTGCAGCCACGCATGATTTATGTATTGTGTGCGTACATCGGGAAATATGCGGCCAATGAGAGCATTTTGCGAATCAACGATTGTGCAATACGAAAGCAAAAGGAATCTACATAATTTTATGTCATCCTTGCGCGGGAAGGACCCATGCTAAGCGGCTTTGGGGAGTTCTTTACTTTAGTATGTGAATATGTAATTATTAAAAAAAGGAAATTTTTAAAAAACGCTCCAAGCTCTATGAATGTTAGCAACCGTTTAAGCGTTTAATCCTTTAAGGTGTAAAACGAATTAAAATAATATTTCAAAAATGTGTTATACGAGTATTTAAAAAACTTGATTTTTTCGGATTTTTTTTATTTTGGAAAACGATACCAACCCCATTTTAATAGAAATAAATAAAATAATCCCAAAAAAACAAAAATTCCCCAAAAAACCAAGTTTTTTAAAAATAACAAATTTAAGAAATATTATTTTAATTCGTTTTATACCTTGGAGAATGGGGCTGCCGCCCCCCAAACCCCCGCCCTGACGATTTTTTGAAATTCTAATATTTATAGTGATTGAACAATTTTTGAAAAATTTGTATTTGTTAATAATAATTCACATTCTAAAATAAAAAACTCCCCAAAGCCGCTTAGCATTGGTTGCCGCTTGGCACTTTACTTTGTATTTTTGGGGGGGATTTCTTTCGGGAATATGATGGTGTCCCTAATTTAATATATTCTTGCTAATTATAGACATTAGCGGTGTTTTTGTCTTAGCAGTAATGTAGTTACTAAATCCATTCAATTCTTCACATTTTTATTTATACCTCGAGATCTTTTCAAACAAATGTTTATTTGTTAAATCGCCGGCGTCAAAGTGGAAGACTGAAAAAATAAAAAGATTTTTCTCATTTTAATGTCGTCGTGCATTTTGTTATTATTTTTATCTTGGTAACGGCAAACGACCGTTAATGGGACAAAATCCGATGCACAAACGAGCTCTTTATAAAACATTTGTACTTGTAAAAATCACCGCCCTTAAATTACAGATAAAATGGAAAATTGGAGGAAATTTATTTTCTTTATATCTTTCGCTGTTATGATTTGAATCTAAACTATCCTCATTCATGTACCATCAAACTTCCTATATTCAAGCAACTGATTTGATTAAAATGTTACTTGGTATAATTTGATTTTAATGAACTGTCGCGCATCAAATCGCGTTTTGAATGAAACTTACACTGTTTCTGATTAAGCAAGATTAACTTAAAGCATAGAGGTATGTAATTCCATATATAAAGGTTGCGTCCCACAACTTCCCGTTTATTTTTTATTTTAAACATATGAAAAAACTAAAAAAACAGAAAAGTCAAAAGAGCAACAAAAAATACGAGATTAGGGTTTCACCACATCCAACTACCGAATTCTTTTACGATAAATTATTCTTACGATAAACTATTTTTTATGATAAATTGTTTACGTTAAATTGATCGGCACTCCATTGTGGAAAAGAGTGCAGTTCAGTCCATTTGTAATAAATATTTAAGTAAACTGTTTTATTTTCATTATTTTGCAACGACGTATCAAAATAAATGCTCGAAACATTTTTCAACGGTCCACTGCATTTCAAGGATCTTGATTCAATGACTACTTCTTCAAATTTGAAAGTGTCGTTATTTTAAGGTCGTGTAACGTGTAAATTCAAATTGAACCAATCACTGTTGTGAATTCATTGTAAACTGATTTGTAATTGTTGAAAATTGTGCATTTCAAAACAGCCTTATTTATTATTTATATTTGTTGTATTGGCATTACTGAAATTTTACCTATCAGGTAACCCTAAAACAAAACAAAAATATTTTAATACGACTGTACCATGAAAACTTTGTGCGTATTCTTTGTTCTCGTTTCATATGGTCAACACCTGGCAAATAACAAAAAATGTATATTAAAATTAATAAAAGTTTTGTTTAAAAAAAAAAGTGAATTAAAAATATCAAAATTCTATTATTTTCTTTTTTTGTTTCGGTGACACCAAAATTGATAAATACAGTTCACCTTCTATAAAGCGAAAGCAAAAACATTATTTGGTCCTTCGAGCCGAATTTGTCATCATCGCCATATTGATCATTTTGCCATCAGTACATTTTACAAAAAACGGCGTATAAAATCCATCAGTGATTTTTTTCATCGAACGTACCACTCGGAGTACAAATTCAACAAAATCGTTATAGTCAATAACTGATACAGTTCGTGTATAAAATTATCAGATTACAATTTTCATCAGCTTACATCACTAATACAGCCATATGCCATACATTTTAACGAATACAAAATCATCACCCATTCTAGAAATAGCCATCATTATTTGCAAATACATAAAAAAAAAAATCATCAACATTTTTTGGAGCCATCATTGGGAATACTGCACAAATATTCGATCAGTTCTACAATCAACATTTAGCCAGTTAAATTTTTTAATTTAAATTCAATAATTTAAGTTGTTTTTTTAATCGTATTAAATTAAGGTAACAGGACATATACCAGGTAATATTGTAATTTTTTTTAGACACATTTTTGGATCTTAAAAGAATTGCAATCATTTTTTTATGTATTTCATGTTAATTCAGCAAGTCGTTTTATTTTTCATTTCTTTTGTACGTAGTTTTCGTTTCGATGGTTTATAAAATTCAGTGCTCGGTTGTTAGTGCTTTACACAAATTTAATTTTTAGTTTTTTGACGTATTAAAAGAAATTATTTTTTTACTTCGAATTTGATTATTCTGTATATTTTGGGTTGTGTTTCACAATGGCGGAGTATTATAAATGGTTACTTGCTAATTTCAAAGGTCGTGTGGCTCGCATAAAAAATAATTTAGATAAAGACGGTCCAAGACTATCAGAACTAGAACTAAATAGTCTTCATAATCTACTTAAATTATTTCTAATACCATATTCAGAAGCGCTCGCTAATTATGCAGTAAAAGGTTCTACTGCTGTAGACGAAATTAAGTTAGATGAGTTTGATGAATATGTTTTTGAACAAGAGCAGCACATATTACGATTATTAAATGATTTAAAACAAAAACAAAATAATGATGATTTTAAACCAAAAGTTCGTATGTCACTTCCATTGGAAGAAATTCCTATTCCAACTTTTGATGGCAATTTTTTGCATTAGCATACGTTCAAAGAAATTTATCTCGAGTTAATTCATGAAAATGATAACTTGTCAATCAATTGTAAATTCAACTATTTGCGCACTTCTCTCAAAGATGGAAATGCATTCGATTTTATTCGTGGGTTGTCTGCTACTACAGCTAATTATAAAGAAGTTTGGGAAAATTTAGTTAAACATTTCGAAGACGACAACAGAATATTATATTTTCATATGGAAGAAATATTCGATCTTAAACCAATTCGTGAAGACGCCAAAGAAGTGCTAATGCTTGCTACGACTATCAAACGGCACTATAATGCTTTAAAGTCTCTTGGTATTTCCGTTGAATCATGGGATATTTTTTTCATTGTTCAGTTAATTCGAATTACTTCTGGTAAAACTCGTAAAGAATTAGAGTTACTAAAAAATAGCAAATACTGTGCCAAAAACTCTTGACGTTTTAGAAGTTTTATCTAAACGAGCTCGCATCACGGAAGCTATGAATAACAATAATTCTACGTGTCCCAATTCTAAGATCTCAAATCAGTCTTCTCAAAGTACATCCAGAAATTCATCATCCGCTTCTGTATCTAAGAAAATGTTTAATCAATTTTCTAATTTAAAATCATCAGGCCAAAAGTCATTTATCCAAAACCCACCCATTCACAAACCATCATTTGTCAGTACTACTGTTATTTGTGCATATTGTTCAGTCATTCAATATTTCAATGTCAAAAATTTACATCGCTCCCGTGGAATAAAAAAATATGAGTGGGTAAAGAATGAAAATTTATGCAGAAATTGCTTTGGTAATCATATAACATTTCATTGTAAATCAATCGGGTGTAAAATATGTTCACGACGACACCATACTTTATTGCACCATGTTCCTGAAAATAATTCTACGAAAGTTTCTAAAGATTCTTCTCAACATTCCAATGAACAATCACAACCATCAACTTTTAATCAATCTACAATTCAAAGTGCAAAACTCAATTTAGTTACCTCTACGATTCCAGAATCATTGTCTACTTCCTCACAAACTGATGTAGAGCTCAAACCACATTTCATTGCATCTGCTACAACTCAAGTTTTACTATCAACGGCGATAATCTGGGCTATTAGTGACAAGGGTGTGAAACTACCGTGCCGTGCACTAATTGATCAGGGATCAATGTCAAATTTCATTACAGAATCGTTTGTTCAAAAAATGCAGTTATCTCGTCATCCAACATGTGTTCCAGTGTCTGGGATCGAGCAACAAAGTTTTAACATTAAGCATTATACGTCGTTCACCATTTTATCTCGTATTTCAAGTTTTCAAATTAAATCAGAATTTCTAATTTTACCTAAATTTTCTACTAGTTTACCGTTACAACATTTTAAGTTTGATTTTAATTCTATTCCAAACGATATCCAACTCGCTGATCCTGCGTTTAATATTCCACAAAAAGTTGACATAATTTTAGGAGCTGACATTTTTAGTAAAATTATTTGTGGTGAGAAAGTAATGATGAATAAAGATTTGCCTCCATTAATAAATACTAGTTTCGGTTATGTGCTTTGTGGAAAAATAAATGATAACATAGTTCTTCCTACCATATCATTAAACTGTTGTAATATTGAAGTGTTAAATCAACAAATTGAAAAATTCTTTCATGCAGAAGAAATTTCTCCTTCAGAATGTCTCTCAATAGAAGAAAAAGCATGCGAAGAGTACTACTCTAATAAAGTTCAAAGAAACACAGATGGTCGGAACATTGTAGCTCTTCCAACAAAAAATAACGTGTCACAATTAGGCGACTCGTATCAAAATGCATTCAAGCAATTTCAAAATTTGGAAAGGAAACTTAATCAACATTCTCAATTAAAAGAAGAATATTGTAAATTCATCAATGAATACATTGCGATGAATCATATGAGCTTAATCGAGTCTCCAACTAACAATATTTCTTATTTTCTTCCGCATCATGCAGTTTACAAAGAAAACAGCACTGCAACTAAACTTCGTGTCGTTTTTAATGGATCTACTAAAACTACTTCAGATCTGTCACTCATCGATGTGCTAATGACAGGTCCTAAAATTCAAAATGATATTTTCAACCTTTTAATAAATTTTCGTCAGTATAACGTCGGTTTAGTGGCAGATATAGCAAAAATGTATCGCCAAATTCTTGTAAAAGAACCTGATCGTGCTCTACAACAAATTTTGTAGCGTAACAATCACTAACAATTCTTCAGATCCTATTTCAGTTTATCAATTAAATACTGTAACTTAGGGTACTACCAGCGCCCCATTTGCGGCCATCCCTACCTTAAAACAGCTTGCAAATGATGGGTGCTCTAGTCATCCAGAAGCTGCAAATATACTTCTATGTAGATGATCTTGTTACTGGTGGGAAAACTATAATTGAAACTGCATTCATTAAAAATGAGATATCGATCTTATTGAACAAAGGAGGCTTTAATTTAAGAAAATTTGCTTCTAATGTTCAAGAATTATCAGATCCTGAGTTATAGAACTCTACCTCAATAAATGTTCTAGGTATGCTATGGAACATTCGTGATGATTATATATTCTATCCAATTTTCAATCAATGTCCAGAAAATTATTCATTCACCAAAAGGCCAGTTTTATCTGTTATAGCACAAATTTTTGACCCACTTGGTTACTTAGCTCCAGTCGTGTTTACTGGAAAACATGTAATGCAACTAGCATGGAAAACAGTAAAAATAGAATGGGATGAAGAACTTCCTGAACCCTTACTATCGACATGGAAAGAATTTGTCAATCAACTAACAGCATTAAATCATATTACTATTCCTAGATGCATATTGTCACGTAATGAAATCGCAAGCATCGAACTCCATGGCTTCGGAGATGCGTCCGAGAAAGGATTTGGATGTTGCATTTATATACGTTGCATTTCAGTTGATAACTATCAAATTTGTAACTTGTTATGCTCCAAGTCAAGAGTCATACCATCAAAAAAGCATACAATTCCACGTTTGGAATTGTGCGCCTCTCTGTTATTAGTTCAACTCTTTGAAAAAGTTAAAAGTTTTTTCAAAATTACATTTAATCGTGTAACCCTTTGGTCAGATTCAGAGATCACACTCTTTCGAATAAACTCATCACCATCCAAATATTGCACATTTGTCGCAAACCGAGTGTCAAAAATCCAGGATATCGCTCCGCCTAATTTAAGGTCATTTATCCCTAGCGAACTAAACCCATCCGATATAGTATCTCGCGGTCTTATGCCGAGAGAATTAGAAACATGCTCAATGTGGTGGAATGGTCCTAAATTTTTAACTGATCCTGATGAACCTTGGCCAACTACAAATAAACAATTTTCAAATTGTAATAATGACGACCCCGAATTATCCTCAGTTAGTACCTTACTCGAAATTAACACTGGCCAAGATGATTTTATGTTGAATTTTTTAAGTTATACAAAGTTGCTGAGGGACACAGCTATTCTGTTACGTTTTATTCATAACTGTAAACAAAAACCGTGTCAAAGGAAAACAGGTAATATAGTAATAGATGATATTGATAACGCATTTAAAAAAATCATTCAAATTATTCAGTCTAAATATTACTCTACAGAACTTCAAGCTTTAAAATCCAACAAAGCTATAAACAACCGTTCTCCTCTAAAAAAGGTTTCTTGATACAGAACATCTATTGCGTGTAGGTGGCCGGTTAATTAACTCAGATTTAACATACAATCAAATACATCCATTTCTTTTACCAGCTAATCATCATTTCTCACAAATCTATGTTCGCCATGAACATCTTCGAAACTTACATGCTGGTCCGACATCATTATTAAGTTACATTCGTCAAAAGATTTGGATAATTAATGGCAGCAATCTATATCGTAAAACTGTATTTCAATGCATCCGTTGTTTTAGGACAAAACCTCATTCAATTGAACAACTTATGGGGAATCTACCTCCAGAAAGGGTTAAACCAACCAGACCTTTCACTAACGTGGGAGTTGAATTTTGTGGGCCATTTATGTTAAAACAAAAAATAAGATCGAATGTTATTACGAAAGTTTATATCGCATTATTTGTTTGCTTTACGTCAAAAGCATGCCACTTAGAGGTTGTAACAGATTTGTCTATAAATGCTTTCATAATGGCTCTACGACGATTTATATCACGTAGAGGACGGTGTGTTAATATCTACTCGGATAATGCAACTAATTTCATCGGTGCTCGTAATGAACTTATCGATTTACAAAATTAATAAAATTCATCGCAACGAACTTAACAATTTCTTTACTGAAGAAAATATAAACTGGAATACTATCCCACCCCGGTCTCCACACTTCGGCGGACTCTGGGAAGCCGCTATTAAAAGCGCTAAATACCATTTAAAACGGGTATTGGGAAATCATATTTGCACACTAGAGGAACTCTTTACATTGTCAACTCAAATAGAGGCCTGTCTCAATGCAAGACCTATTCATCCTATGTCAAACGATCCTTCAGACTACTCAGTCCTCACTCCAGGGCATTTCCTGATAGGAGAACCACTCAACCTCATCCCAGAACCATCTCTATTCCACTTGGATGAAAATCGTTTGTCACAATATCAAAGGTTACAATTGTTTCTTCAAAAGTTCTGGCAGAGATGGTCGGCAGAATATCTCACTGAACTACAAAGCTGTCCCAAATGGTTGAATTCCTCTAAGAATCTAACTATCGGTAGTCTTGTTCTTCTCAAAGAAGATAATCTTCCTCCTATTAAATGGCTTATGGGAAGAGTCATAGAAACACACCCTGGAAAAGGCAATCTAATAGGAGTCGTTTCAATTAAAACAAGTTCAGGTACATTTAAACGTGCATTGTCAAGAATTTGTGTACTGCCTGTCCTGTCAACACGGCTTCGCCTTGTAACGGAAACAATCATCTTAAGAAAATATAAATTAATTAAAAAAAAAATTAAATTACCTATACATAATTATATCATTTCTGTTATATTCATCATTATTATTATTATTAATATCTTCTGCTGAATTAAGTGAATTAGTAAATTTATTAATTAAAGGTATGTCTTGTAATCAGTGTCAACTGTTATTATATTTGTTTAGTTGATTAAAAATCAAATACAAATCAATAATTTTTTTTATATAAAATCAAAATGTCATTTTGGCTCATTATATTCAGTATATTTCAAGGTGGCCGGTATGTTCGAGCAATTTAACGTAATTTTATTGTTTGAAAATTGTGCATTTCAAAACAGCCTTATTTATTATTTATATTTGTTGTATTGGCATTACTGAAATTTTACCTATCAGGTAACCCTAAAACAAAACAAAAATATTTTAATACGGCTGTACCATGAAAACTTTGTGCGTATTCTTTGTTCTCGTTTCATATGGTCAACACCTGGCAAATAATAAAAAATGTATATTAAAATTAATAAAAGTTTTGTTTAAAAAAAAAAGTGAATTAAAAATATCAAAATTCTATTATTTTCTTTTTTTGTTTCGGTGACACCAAAATTGATAAATACAGTCCACCTTCTATAAAGCGAAAGCAAAAACAAGCGGCTAAATCAACCAATTGTTAGTTTAAAAACGTTTTTTCATTTATGAAAAAGTTTAAGTTACCCAATTTTTTTAAAATTGATCACCAACGGTTAGTGTCCAGTTCATAAAAACCATACTCGACAACTAACGTTCTAGAGTCTTATGACTTTAATTTCAAATTTCTAAAAATCTGCGGAATCGAATTAGCCGGAACATTGTATAAGCCAAATCATTTTGTTAGGGGTTAATTAAATATAGGAAAAAACTGAATTGCTAAAATAAATTTCATACGTTATAACTCGAATTTTTTTATTTTTTTTTTGCCAATAAGGATTTGTAATTGAAATTTGAATTAATAACAAGAAACATAGAAGCAATCTATGCTTATATTTATTCTAATTTGAATTACAAATCCTTATTGCCACATCATTCACGATCAATTTATCAAGATTTTCATTTTTTGTGTTGTTGTGTGTTAACTTAATTGTCTGAATAATCATCTTCCGAAAAATCAATTATTCTAACATCAACATATTTTGTTGTTGTAATCGTTGTTGTTGTTGTGCGTTTCTAATTTAAAACATACCAACAATATACCCGAAAACATAAAAAGAACGTCGGAAAAAAAAGGATTGAAATACCAAGAGCGCTATTGCCAGATAGACAGACAAAGAAAAATACGAAACCCAAACATCACATTTCCTACTGATACCAATTTTTCACAAACAAAAAAAAAATGGAAAACAAGACAAGAGACGATGTACAGTATACAAAATAAATTTTTCATTTTCTTTTACAATACAATTCTTGCTTCGTTTTTTTTTTTTTTTTTTTTTTTTGGGCTAGAATAATAATATAAATTCACTGAGCTTTTATCTCTCATGTAACGAAATCAAAAGACAGCAGCAGAAGAAAAATAAAAAATGAAACGAATCATGAAAAGCTTAATTTCAGTTTTTTTTCCTCTACTATGGTGCGGTACAAATACATATATGACGATCGTACTACATTTTTCTAACTTTGTTGCTTTTTATTTATCTTACTATGTTTACATCTACCATGTTTTTTCATCTTAACTTTTTCTTTTGCACCATATTTCCCTCAGCTTTAAATTTTTAGTTTGTAATGTGTATTTATTTTTTTTGTTGCGTCAAATAGCAAAATGTTAAAACTATAAGACAATATAAAAATAAAATTCTATCAGAACTACTCTCTTGTTGCAAATTATCATCGTTTCTTCTTATACTTAAGACAATGTTGCATCAAAAGCCAAAACAATAACTGTAATATGTATAATAAAAAAAAACATTTATAAATTTTATATAATTATTTCAATGTTGTATAAGTAAGTAGTTAATATTTTATATTTTAATTGTTGGGAGATAGATCCATTACGGTACGGTCTGGAAAGTTTTATACGTCCCATTCTAGCTACTGAAAATAATTATCTTGTAAGGTATCAGGTTGGGGAATTCAAGCATTGTTGTATTAAAAAACGAATTCTCCTTTATTACAATGATTTTTGTTCAGTTTATATTTGGTTTGGGGCATTGTGTAAGTAGGTGTAGAGGTAACTGTTATACTATTATCTTCGACTTCAACGGCACAGTATACTATGAGTTCTTACCACCTGCAAAAAAATTACATCATTGTGATGCCTCAAGCACCCATATTGCTGAACACATAAAAGTGCGTAACGTTTTCCCCAGCCAACAATAAACTAAGAATCCAATATGGCTACAAATGTCAAGACACCTCTGGACAAGTGTACCAATATAACAAAATAATATTGTAACACCTGGACTTTTACAGCCCGTGAATTAAAAAAAAAATCCACGATTTTTTGATCAAACCATGCATTTTACAAGCTAACGATTTTTTTTCGAGTTTTCCGTATTTGTCGAAAATATTTTATGTTTATTTTAAAGGTGGTTATATGACCAAATTAATTTCATGGATTCCTATATAATCCAGTAATTATAAAAACAACGGAAACGGAGCGAGCTCGTATGCCAGAAATTGTTTCATATCAGTCTCGGAGTTCTTCGCAATGCACATCCTTTGGAAAAGTAAGAGTGGATTGATCGGAACTGGTGATGCATTGATTTTAATGCTGCTATTGACTGCCGATATCGGTAGCACCATATCCTTCCTTTTGAACGACAAGGACCCGAAATTTGCTCCTATAATTTTAGTAATCATATCGCAACCAACTTCGTATGCAAGATGACAATAATTTTCCTGGTTTGCGACAACTCCTGTGCCGATAGAAAATAATTCGTTATTTTCTGGGAAAGGACGATGCCCTACTAGCCACATATCCAGTTTCTCAATGTCGAAATTGTCTCGAGAAACCCGCGAGGGTCTCATGTCGATGTGCTGTTCGGTTGTTGAGCAAGATACTCCGGAGAAATTTTCAATTTGCTCGCAAATGTTTTAAAGCTGAACCATGCCTAAAGTCCACGATGCTATTGTGCTATCAATAATTCCACGTCCCTGAGTTAGCCCTTCTGTTGTCTTCATGGATCTCATAAAAGTCTGCTCTATCGTCATATCTGACATAACACCAGACC
The DNA here is from genome assembly GCA_963556165.1 of Tipula helvola. NCBI lineage: Eukaryota > Metazoa > Arthropoda > Insecta > Diptera > Tipulidae > Tipula > Tipula helvola. Next base: position 299,746,840 of record OY744481.1, on the reverse strand, counting down.
AATATTTTTCTGTCCAACGAATCGTAAAATAGCCACGTCTTGTTTCATGCAGAGTTCGCATCTCCTATATGTATAAATGAGCAGGCTTCGCATACAGGAAATACCCGCTGGCGTGCAAGAATGGAAGCATGTTTTGGATGGTATTGAGGTGAAGCTCCAATTACCTGATCTTTCCTCCTCAATGAAGTTCTTTACCAGAGAAAACATTCGATGGTACTGTACCCATAGTTTTGCCGTTGGACCTATTTTTTCGATTACATTTAATCCTTTTTCAAATTTCTCACATACTCTTTTTATTTCGTTGTTTTTTGCGGCAGTCAGTGTGACAGGCCGATTGAAAACATTATCCGCGTAGTAATCAAGTTCATCACGTTCCTTGTCGATTAATTCCAGCGAGTCCAGTACAATTGTTGACAAAGCTAAGTGTGACATGACGTCCCGACATGATCATACCAATTGTTCCCATAAACGACCTTAATAGATTGGAATCCACCGAGCCTCACTATGATGTTTTTCAAATCCGATGTTGGGTCAGTAGCTCCCACAATATCGCAGGCTTTCCAGTATAGTTACTGATCAAATGGGACGAAAGGAGTTTTTTGATCGCACGCTTGCATTTCTCGACAGCTCCGAGAAGCGAAGTAAGAATAGTACCGTAATCCGATGACGGCGCATTGATAAACGGAAGGCATATTGGTTGCTACTTTCTCCATAAACCCATTCCATCCTGGAATTCCGACAGAGTAGCCCCATTTTCCGTAAAGCCAAATTAAATCTGGTACTGTAGGTACTATGTGGCTCGAAATTTGACGAAGAGCTTCGATATTGGCAACAGGTATGGACTGTAAGTCTGCCGATTTATGATTACTGTATGAGAGTACTGGAACCATGCCCAATTGTGCAACTTCTAAAGCCGATTTAATTTGCGACAATGCGCAGAATTGGAGTTTCACGCTCGATATCTGTGTGGGGAGTCAGTCACCCAATGTGTTCCTCCCATTGCGTGAAACGTTCCATAACCGTTGAGGGTGTTGATGTTGAAATCCGCATTGTCAAACACGAATTGAGAAAACGAATTTTCCAAAATATTACATTCAGCTAGATGAATACATGAATTCTCAAAAATCGTTATTTCTCGGTATACGATGCACAGAATCCCATTATATAGATAAGATACTGATAAGGTTCTTTGAACCGAATTTTTTGTACAGGAACGTTCCAATACCTATTTGTAGCGGGGAAAAAAATGAACGAGGGCGTACAGCTGTTATTATTGCGTGAGCGATCGTTTTACATTTTTTCTTCCAATTTTCCAATGCACCACGCTTACTTATCTTTTGTAATGATTCCAGAAAGGAAAACTTCCAAAGTCTCAGGAATAGCGGCTTCGATATCTTTTACGAATTCATCAGATGGGGGATAATTATTTTTATCGTATATGGCACCTCTAATGTCCTCGCGGATAATCGCTGCGGCTTCGCGAATAACTCGTACTCTTTCTGCGCAAAATTCGTTTTTTTTTCTTCGTACCATTTCGCTGAAAGTATTTTAAAACCAGTATTCCGAAAATAAATCACGCAATCGCGTCCTAGTTTATCGTTAATCAGAATGGCGTGTCCGTACTTTGTTTGTAAATGTGTTTGTACCGTTCTAATATCTGGAACGAAGCCTCGTTTTATTTGGTCCATCAATTCATCCATGGAAAATTGACATTCGTCGGAATTCTGCTGCAGAAAAGAGTAAATTTCCTCCATGGCCTCGTCTACTTTGTTCCTGGTAGGTCGCCCTTTCTTAATGTTCTTGGTAGGTAGTGAGTATACATATACACGATAAATGCATGCGTGATGGTATCGAGCTCCTGTGGCGATGAGATCAGGTATATGCTGAATACGTTTCATGATTGAAAGGGCAAAATCATCGTCGCGTCATTGTCGCGTCATTCATTGATTTGGCTTTAAGCGAATTAACTGTTGTCCGTTTGTGTATCGACCATTTACGTTGATCGTTAATTGCTTCTGCACAAAATAAGCATTTATTTTTAAAATCAAAAACAGGTTGGGGCTGCGATTGTTCTTCGGGTTCTTCCGATGCACATTCACATTTACTTCGTCGGGAGGCAAACGAAGCTAGTCGTTCATTGCTGTATTTTCTATAGCATGCATTGCGGACACTCACTGAATCGACGGTTTGCAACATACATTGATGTTTCTCATATCCTATTTTCACGCTCGCCGCTAAAAGAGTCTGAACAGCTTTATTTTTAGCCACATAAATGTCTTAAATCAAAGTTTTGTTGCAAATAAAACAAGTACCCATTTTCACTTTTTTTTAACACGTACGTACGAAGTAACGAATGTTGCTTCGAAAGTTTCGAGAGAACTGACTGAGAAAACAAATAAAAAAACTACATTGCACTGCACGGATGAAATTGACATAAATTCCAAAGTACTAAAATGTTCAGTAACAGAGGACTAAACCGAGATTCAAAGTATTTTTTTAACTTGTTGATGTGCGTACATTTTTCACCGATAGATGTCTCTAAAAGTAGCAGACTACATAGTTTTCGTATTCTTGAAGGGTTCAGTAAGGGGGTGTTCAGTTAAAGGGCGAAATGCTTATTTTGTGAATTAGATAGGTATTTTATTGATAAATTGGCCACAACTTAGAAGTCGGCGCTCACTCAGTAGAAAGTTGATTAAAAAATAAAATAAAATAAATAAGAAATTATATCAACTTATACTAAAAAATTACAAATCACTTGTTTATAAATCGTTTACTAATGATAGCTATTCTTCTTCAACTAATAATTCATCTTCTACTAATGGGTCATTCACTTTTCTCGATAACATATCCTTTGCGATTTGAAAGTTGAAACAATTAAAGTTACTTGCTTTCAGCAGATCTTTGTTTGAATAAGTGGTTCGCAAGTGGTTACAGCGATTTCTACAATTATAGTTTTTACTGTATTCGATCGTTGCATCTGTTAAATTTAAATTTAGTCGAAATTCGAAGAGTTGTCCAACGAAAAATTATTCGATTTTTGAAAAGTGCTGCCTGACGTTTACAGAAAAAATTGAATATAAAATTTTTTTCGAAAGGAGTGAAATGTTGATCAAAAGCATCGAAGTACTTTTTATACTCGAAAAAAGCCCTAGGACCAACTTTTTCATCCCTGCGTGCAGATATAAAAATGCTGTACAAATTTGATAGTAGTCATTTTTTTCGATATGTATTACGAGAAAGGAGGAAACAGCAAAAAACAAGTTTCAATCTCTTAATTTTTTACTTTCACGTTCGATACCTCAAAAACGATCAACGGTAGGTGAAAGACTTATATGAACTAAATTGTAGAGCGTGAAATAGCAACAAAAAGTATGTAATCACAATTTTCGTGGCATGATGGAGAGCCGAGTTATCGCAAAAAAACAAAATGTACCCGTTTTTCAAGATGCTGGAGAATGCAACTTGGAAATCTTGGTTGAAAATTTCAAGTTAAGCTTATTTACGCCCCCCCCCCCCTACACAATATATAAAAATCAGCCAGTTCGGTTCATTTGCATTTCTTAGCCTTTTTTTGGACATAATGACTGGACTAATATCCCGGCATCAAAGCTCTAAAACGTGTTTTCCATTTTTCGTAAAACTAACTGCAAAAAAATCGATTTTTAAAACTCACTTATTTGCAATCACTGATATAAATGGTCCAAAAAATATGCCCGATCATGCAAAAAAGCATGCCCACTTATCTTATGTTTGACTGTTGGATTTCCATAAGCTGTTGCCCATAATTACTCTAATTCGCTTGCTTTCATGAAACATCCAATTTTGCCAAGATGCATATAACACGAGTAAATGGAATTCTTCTAAGGCATATAATAACTTCAGATATTTCAATGCTATTGAACACGAACAGTGGTATCTTTTTACATAAAATTTAACTGATATATGTATTTTGGTAAACTCTGTTGCCATTTAATGAAATTATTAGCCTCTGTATATGATGAACATAATAACATATACCCACAGAATTCAATAAATCAATGACATGCCTAGAATCTATACTTTTCGATGAAGATAAACTGATAATAAAAGTTAATATAGTTTCGGTCTGCAAATGTATAAACCATGAAGTGATTAATAAAGATTTTCATTTTGCTCTTCTTTGTTAATGAGAATGTATTTTGTGGCTTATGTTTATATAGTTCATTCGTTAATATTTCCAATATCTCTAGTACAAACTCTCCACCGTCATTTTCTATTTCATGTATGTAAATTTCGGATTGGACGCCTTCTTTGATGTATACTGCTGCTGCCTTAACAATTCTATATGCGCTCTTTTTTCATTGAATTGCATTTGTTTCAGGTTCAGTTTTGAATTAGCAATTCGGTGGGTAGCATGGCACCAAAAAATACAATTATTGTTTTGCTAAATATGTTAGCAGTGTTATCAAATTTGGTTTAACCACAATCGGTTTGGTTTTGACAACGAATGCCTCATATGTACATTGATAAGGTTTTTGCATAAATAATATTTCTAGGTAAACAAAATAATTATTTGCAAATATTTTCTATAGCGATAGGTTTTTTATTTCGTATTAATTAATTTAGTATTGCCATCGTTTAAAATTTTAATTTTTTGGTATCGAATTTTGGGCCAATTTCACAGACGTGTTGTCTGTTTTGATCTGTACGACAATAAAAAAGCCATCATCTAAATCGTCGTTATTAATTTAAATTATTAAAAATAAACGTTGTACTATTAATTTTAGCACTGACTATAGAGCTAACATAAGGCGGTACATGGTACATGGATACATGCCTATTAAACGAACAAAACCGCACCGAAAACTCCAATCCAAAATCCAAAAACTTTAGTAAAATTCTTTAAATTCACTGTGTAGCTTTAAACCAATGGAAAAAAAAAATTTGTTAACATTTGCTTTATACATTAGTAAATAAATTAAATAAATTAAAAAAACTAAACCCATTAGTAAATTTATGCTCGCTATTTACAGAATAAAAATTGAAAAAAACTTCACCCTTCTGAACCAACCGTTCTTTAGTTTGTTCGTTTTCTTTTGATTTCACCGGAAAAAAGGAAAAAAAAAACGGAACCAATCCAATAAAAATAGAAACCAATTCTATAAGAGGCTAAGGGAGTACATATTCATAATTTACAAAAATAACAAATACGAAATTGTATCGATTACAGGAAGAGAAAACCTATTCAATTATACATATGTAACTACATCCCCCCCTCACACCACATGTGTACGCATTTTGAAATCGCAAACGTTAAACTAACAACACAAATAAAAACCGGCAACAAAAAAGCTTTGCCACAAAAAAAGGTAGGAATTTCGATATTTTTGTTGTTTTCATAAATAAATCCCTTTTCGTACACATTTTTTGGGTTAAACAAAAAAAAAAAAAAAAAAAATGAAAATTGGATTATCCCATGTCGCAATAGATAAAGTTAATCTAAATGCTTAAAATATTTTTATAACAAACAGAATTATAGAGAAATATAAAATTAAAATTGTCACCGTTCAATCAAACAAAAAAAATTTTTTTTTTGTCCTTGCCATTGTGTGTGAAGTACTTTGATAAGTATATGGTGTAGAATTTAGGCGCTATGTAACAAAACCAAAATAATATGTTTAACGTTATCTCTTATTCGATAGATAATCGTTTAATCTAGCGTAAATATTTATAATTAAAAAAAAAATATTTTACGTTATTTGGTAATGTTGAGATATACGCGTTTTAAAAAGGTTTAGCTTTAACTCATTAATCGCATTATTTCAATTCAATTAGTAAAATCAAACAATTTTTGCCCCCCTTTCCATTTTTTTATGCATGATCTCTCTTATTGCATCGCAATCGATTTGGTTCTTTGTTTATGATTTAGAGGTCATCTGAGAAATTTTATTTAAGAGGGTGGAAAAAATCAATCTTGTCGAGAGCTTTTTTTCTATTGATTACAAAAGTGTAATTTAAATATAATGAGAAGAGTTTTTGTTTTACGTATAGACAATTTAATCAATGAGAGAGCACGCTACACTAAATAATAGAACAATTAAATTGAAGCATCAATTACAAAATGAAGAAAAGAAAATTAAAATTAATAAAAGTTTTTCTTGATTTAATCCTTTTTTTTTTGTTTCTTTTTTTGTAACAACATATCTTCGCGCCAATAGAGTAAAATTCACTGAATGTTTAATCATCCTTTATTAATTTTCTCGATTTTCATTTTTTTCCTCCAGTTATTTCCATATACTTTGTCGACGTTTTCATTCAATTCGGTGGACAAAAAGAAAACTAAGACATTTTTTTTTTCGTGCTTCCGTTTCTATATTATATGAAAAATGATTATATTCGTAATAAAAGGAATGGAAAAGCATAACTAAACAAACAAAAATGAGTTGTATTATTCATTTGAAAAAAATGTAAAAAAAAAAAAAAAAATCTGGAAGATTTTCATTTGGGTTGAAAAGAAAATTCTCAACTGAATTGAATTGTAATTTTTTGTTACAATTTTTTTTTTGTTATTCGTGCGCCAACGAAAAAAAAAATGTAAAATTTTTTTGTTTTGAGGGTGGCTCTATTGTTCTGTTCTGGACGTTCTTTAAACTTAATGCTAATTTCAAAAATAAATTTTATTTTTATGATAAGAGCTTTCATGTTATTGCAATTGTTACCCAATTATCATGGATGACTAACCAAAATATATTCATTCATTTGAAGAGACTTTCCTTGTGCGGCACGTAAGTAACAAAAAAATACTCTTCAGGTCAACTGCTTCAAAACCCGTTATATTTTAATTTTTTAAAACTCTGGATTTCGGCATGGTTGATCTGCGGATATTAAGTCATATTTGGTAATAATTTGTGTGTCAGTTATTCGTCGTTAAATTAAGCATGTGCTGAGAAACGGTCGCCAAATCATCGACAGTTTCGAGTTTAAATTAATCTGTATTGATCTGTGAGACGATCAGCTAGACTTGAGCTATGAAAGAAAGCAAAACCGATGATGTGCAGCATGAAGCAGATATGACACGATTTAAGAACTGAAAGGAGCAATACTGCTTATTGTTTTCAGTATGTCATTTGTTTCGACCGACATTTGGAAATAAACCCTTTCCGAGTTTATACTTTACATTCGTTAGATATGTAATGTGTATTTATCGTATAGGTCAGGCAATGTTACGGCATTTAAGAGCTCAGTAATCACCATAATATGTTAAATGTTCGACTTCCTTTTTGGTAGGTTGGGGTTTTTGGGGTAGAAATCGATGAGCTTTAGGACTAACTGGATGGCTATTTAATACTATGTCAGTCTTCGATTCTACCGATTTTGAAAAGCGAAACATAGCACCCTTACAAAATGAAGCTGTTCTTAGAAGGACTAAAAAGACCAAAGTATTGAAATATTGTGAAAAATGATCAAAAAATTGATTGGTCGAAAACCACTTTTCTCGACGTTTTGAAGGTTCCTGAGTATGAAAAAGCAAAAAAAAAAATGTCCGTCCGTCTTTCTGGATGTCTGGATGTCTGTACCCATGGTATCTCGAGAACGGCTACGGCTTGTCCGATTTGGAATTTTTTTCGTCAATCTGGAGTTAGTTGCAATTTTACTACCACCGAGTAAACATTTAAAATAATTTACTTATTACTTGTGTGAAAAGTTGAATCAGCAGTTTTAAATTTTTTTTTATTTTTAAAAAAAATTTTGTGATGTGAAAAGTAAGTGAAACCGTGATGTTCAATCCTGAGCCTCAAGTAAAAAAGGCTGGGCTAAATCAGCAGACAGAGATGTCCGCAAGCGATTTGCCACCGAACGTCACGACCTCAATTATTAATAAAATTGGAAATGTGCAGCATAGTCCAAAGCGACAACAAATTTTAAATGCTCAAAAAAATGCTTTACCAGGCAATTTAAATCAAAATGAACTAGAAATTAATTTAAATAACTTTGGTGTGTTGAACCATAAAGAAAATAAAAGTGCATCGTCGACAAATATTGACGATAATATAAACAATGGAAGTGCATTGACAACAAATGAAAAAAAAATGAACAGTGATGTAGGTCAGTGTTTAGTGCAAACGGGAATTGACCGGTATATTACTGTCCGATCAAAGCGAAGGAGAAGCCCTAGATCAGCGGCCAGTGCAAGCGCGAACAAATTCACTAAGTTAGCTTCCGTTGAATTAACACATGGCAATAGGTATTCTTGCTTGGTTGTTGAAGATCCGCCGCCTGAAAAAACTCCAAAAATTGAGAAGCCGCCACCAATCTATTTGAGGGAAGAATCAAATAGAGAACTTGCAAAAACCATCGAGTTTATTACGGAAGGTGCATTTTATATTTCCGTTATCAAAAGAGGAGATATAAAAGAAACAAAAATTCAACCGCTCAATATTGATGCTTACAGAGCGTTAATCAAGCATTTTGATCAAGTTGGTAAACATTACTACACGTACCAACTAAAGAGTCAAAAAGGATTAGTTGTAGTATTGAAAGGAATAGAGAGCTACGTAGATGCAAACGAAATTCAAGCTGCTCTCGCTGAGAAAGGTTTCCAATGTAAATCTATTACCAATATTATTAATCGGGAGAAGGCGCCGCAGCCATTGTTCCGCCTGGAATTAGAACCAGATAATAAAAAGGTCAAAGGCAAACATGCAATATATGACCTAAAATATCTACTGCACAGAAGGGTTACCATCGAAGAACCCAGGAAAAGAAATGGGCCGGTACAGTGTGTTAAGTGCCAAGAATATGGACACACTAGAGCATATTGCACTTTGAACGATGTTTGTGTTATATGTGGTGAACTCCATAACGCAAAGATTTGCAATAAAGCCAAAACGGAAGCATCAGTGAGAAAATGCAGCAACTGCAATGGAAATCACACAGCTAATTATAGAGGGTGCCCAATTTATCTTGAATTGAAAAGAAGAATCAATCCAAAGCAGCGAGCTGAACAACGAATGCTTAATCTCCATTCTTCAGCTAAAAAACAAGCACGCCCAGAAATCGTAAACCCAAATGCTCAAACTGGAAATCAGTACGCAACTGTCAACGGTAGTGTGCACCAAGGGGTTTCATACGCAAGTGTTCTTAAAGGTACGGCTCCTAAAGTGCAAGCAAGTGAAGAGGGAAACATCTCAAAAGCTCTAAACAAATTGACTAATATGATGCAAAGCCTCATGGCGATGATGGAGAGAACCATGGATCTAATGATGCAGAATATGAACACGCTGATGCAGATAGTCGTAAAAAGTCAAAAATGACCATCATCAAAATAGCTATATGGAATGCAAACGGCCTAGCACAACATAAAGCGGAGGTTCAAGCATTCCTCACTGAGCACAATATTGACATAATGTTAATATCCGAAACACGCTTCACCAAAAATAGCTATTTCAAAATTAATGGGTACTCTATTTATGACACCAAGCACCCAGATGGGAAAGCACATGGAGGCACAGCTGTATTGATTAAAAGAAGATTAAAGCACTATGAGCTGACGAAATATGAGAAAGAACATATACAATCAACGAGCATCTGTCTTCAGGAGTGGTCTGGAAACTGTGTCATATCGGCAGTGTACTGTCCTCCAAAACATGCTATAAAAAAACTCCAGTTCTTGGATTATTTCAGCCAGCTGGGTAATAAATTTCTTGCGGGAGGTGATTACAACGCCAAACATACTCATTGGGGCTCCAGATTAACATCGCCGAAAGGCAAACAACTTTATCAAGCTATAGAGGAACAGTCCCTGGATTATTTATCTGCCTGTAATCCAACTTACTGGCCGACGGATAAAAAGAAAATTCCTGATTTAATCGACTTTTGTGTAACTAAGGGCATTCCACGTACATATGCTAAGGCCACCGATTGTTATGATCTGTCTTCTGATCACTCACCGGTAATAGTAACAGTGAGTACCGATGTCTTAAGGAACGAAACACCCAACCGTCTTACAAACAAGCAAACTAATTGGGATCAATATAGGAGGCTAGTCGAACAAAATTGCCTACTTAATATTCCTCTGACCACACCAGCTGATATTGATGCGGCGGCTGGAAATTTAAAAGACATCATGGCATTATCAGCTGAAAGGGCTACATCTGTCATAAGTAGTTCCGAAAAAGTTAATAAGCTGTCACATAATATACAGGAACTAATCCAGGAAAAACGGAAAATTCGCCGGCTATGGCAGCAAACAAAATCACCGTTATTGAAATGGAAATTAAATCGAGCTATCAAGGCCTTAAGATTTGCTTTGCGGGAAGAAGAAAACCAGAGCGTCCAGAACTATTTAAGTGATCTCTCGGCAACCGAGAGGACAGATTACTCTTTGTGGAAGGCAACAAAACATTTAAAAAGGCCAACAAATTCGAATCCACCGATTAGACTACCAACTGGAAATTGGGCGAGAAGTGATGAAGAAAAAGCCAATGCTTTTGCTGATCATCTAACAACAGTATTCACACCACACGAAGAAGATAATAATTTCGTGCTACCCCAGCAAATGGATGATGGTTTATCCTACAAACCTATAAAGTATAATTGGAAGAAAGTTAAGAATACAATTAAAAATTGCATAAGCCCGAAAAAGGCACCAGGACATGATCTCATTACTGGAAAAATTATAAGGGAATTGCCAGACAAATGCATAAAACTAATAACATTCATATTCAACGCGATCATGCGAACCAGTTATATTCCTCAAAAATGGAAAATATCTTTGATCACAATGATACATAAGCCTGGAAAAAATGAAACGCAGATCTCATCATATCGCCCAATAAGCATGCTGCCCACAATAACAAAGCTATTTGAAAAAATGTTACTAACAAAATTGAAACCAATATTGGAAGAACGGCGCGTTATACCAGACCATCAATTTGGGTTCCGAAACCAACATGGTACCACAGAGCAAATTCACAGAATTGTAAACGCAATCAAAATCACCTTCGAGGAAAAGAAATATTGTTCTGCTGCTTTCTTGGATATAGCACAAGCATTTGATAAAGTTTGGCACGATGGGCTAATATACAAAATTAAAGAGCTTCTACCGAAGAAATTTCACTCAATTTTGGGAAACTACCTTATTCAAAGGCAATACATGGTCAAACAAAATGGCGCAACTACTTGCTTAAATGATATTAATGCAGGTGTCCCGCAAGGCAGCGTTCTAGGGCCAATATTATACTTGTTGTACACAGCCGATTTACCTGTAACCAACAAAGCAACAATATCAACATTTGCCGATGATACGGCCATCCTGGTGTCACACAATAATCCCGAAATTGCCTCAAAGGAGTTACAGAATCATTTAAACAAAATCGCGGACTGGCTAAAGACATGGCGAATAAAAGTGAACGAAAACAAATCAACTCACATCACATTCACGCTGAACAAACGCACTTGCCCACCAGTGAAATTAAACAATAAAAATATTCCTCAACAAACGAAGGTCAAATACTTAGGTTTGCACCTGGATAGAAGGTTAACGTGGAAAACCCATATTGAAACTAAGCGCAACCAAATAAAAATGACATTTTCCAAAATGTATTGGCTAATGGGAAGGAAATCTCAGTTGTCATTAGCCAATAAAGTTTTACTGTACAAAGCTATAATCAAACCCATATGGACATATGGTATTCAGTTATGGGGATCCACCAGCGCTTCAAACAGAGAGCTCCTGCAACGAACTCAAGCGAAAATACTTCGAAGTATTACTAATGCTCCGTGGTACATTCGAAATAGTAACATACATGATGACCTTGGGATTAAAACCATTAAAGAAACAATTAAAGAATTCAGTTCTAAATATTATTCAAAACTAGAAGCGCATCCCAACGAATTGGCCAGGGATATATTAAAACAGCCACGATTTAGGCGACTGAAAAGAACAGATCCACTCGGACTGATGAACCTGTGAACCTGTAAATTTATTAAATGTTGATGTTATACATATGTATGTATAAGTATAATCTAAATTAATTAAATTGTGAGCACCAACAATAAGTATTAACATTGGTTAAGACTTAAAATATGTAATAATTTTAGCTTAAGATTTGATTACTTCTTGTTAGTTTCTTATGTAGAAAGATTCAAGAATAAAGCCATTGGCAGCATTTAAAAAAAAAAAAAAAAAAAAATCTGGAGTTGATTTGAGGGTTAAGTTCGGGGCCAATTTATGGGTTGAGTTGGAGTTGTGTTGGGGTTGGATTAGGATGTAGTGAGCAGTTAACCAATTTTTTATATATGCTGGTTTGGGGATTGAGTTTGGCGTAGAGTTTGCGGTTGAGTGGAGGGTTGACTTGAGTTCCGTAAGCGTGTTGAATTAGGGTTTAGTGAGCAGTTAAATTGAAGATTTGTGATTTTTTCTGGAATATGGCCAAGTATGATGGAACTTGCCTATTTCTCAATCGATTATTAGTAAATTTGACACGAGTGTTGGGAATGGGATTCTAAAATTATTTTTGGAAGAAGTTCTTGAATATAGCCAATAGAGGTGGACTTTGGCTACTTAACCAGTTTTAGTGAAATATGACATCTCCGATAAAAATGGGATTCTAAAATAATTTTCGGATAAATTTCTGGAATATGATCAAGTATGATGGAATTTGGCTATTTCTTAACCGATTATTATGGAATTTGATATGTGCCTTGGAACTGGGATTTTAAAATGGGTTTTAGATACAATTCTAAAATATGGCCAAGTGGAATGGAACTTATTTTATTTTATTTTTTATTTGTAACCAACTATTATAACACAAATTATAATATTTCTTTAAAGTAAAAGATTTAAAGTAACGCACTAACCGCCCGATTCTTACGCCCAGTCACTTTTCAAAAAACAGTCTTAGGTAGGACTTTTTCTGTTAGTTAAGATTTTTCTGTTAGTTAAGACCCATTTCGTATTCTACAAGTAATCTTAGCTGTCATTAGTCATTTAAATATGTTGGTTTGTTTATTTTCCAATAGTGAAAATATCTCAAAATACAAATTAAAGCTGAAAACTAATGAAAATACGGAAAAATTGGTGTTTGACAGGTCTACAAACGTTTTGGAGAATTTGCAACCAAAAAATTAAGACTGCTACGATCAGAATACCAATATAATCTGTAGTCTTAAAAAAAAGTCTTCCCAAAAAATATCTTAGCTAGGTCTTAGGAGTCTTAATGTCAGAATCGGGGGGTAAGATTATTCTGATTATACTTATCAATCGACTTTACATTATCAAACTCACTTCTTGCGTAAAATATTGGTAGTACTTTATATGTATACGTATCGATATCGTAATGGTAAAATTTGCGCTGTTTTAAACAATGGAAATGAGGAAACTGTTGATTGTTTAAAAATTATGAAACGGTTGGCAAATTTCTGCAGCAAACAACAGGTCTCAAATTCCGATAATAAATACCTCTTCATACAGCCAATCCATATTCAAGTTTGGAATTAAATAAAGTAAAATATAATAGCTTCATAATATGTTGTGAACAAATGGTTCGTAGATGATACGGACGAAAAACGCACTTTTTTCATAATAAAGTCAACATGCTCAGAGAATTTCAACTTCTCATCTAATATAGCTCCCAGTTATTTAAAACTGGATACTCTTGGTTTAGTTTTAAATTACCTGATGATGAAACCAGTCGTTTGTTTGTAAAAATAAAATTTTTACAAGTAAAGAAAGTGTATTTTTAAACTTAAAGTTGTTTAGATTAAATAAAATTTTCAAAGTTTGTGATAAAGCGTGTTTATCGAATCGCAAGATGTCGAATTATATGTACAATATAATGTTATGTAGTTTGTCAAATAAAATTGAGTAATTAACAGTGTCAAATGCCTTTGTAATATCAATGAAAAGTCCGCCAAATTTCTTGATTTTATTTAAACTATCATAAATTTTATCTAGGAAACAAAGCAAAGCATCTTCAGTATTTAGATTAGTTCTAAACCCAAATTGGGCATTACTAAGGAAACCAATTTTATTTAAAAATGATATTAATCGTGGCTTAACAGCTTTTTCTAAAATTTTCGAAAACACCGAGAGCAATGAAATAGGCCTGTAATTAGACATGGCAGTACTAACTTCACCTTTGTAAAATGGAACAACGACGGCCCTCTTTAAGTCGTTAAGAACCTCACCCCCACTGAAGCTAAGGTTACAAATAAAACACAAGGGATTAGCTATGAGTTGAGCAATCTTTTTGGCCAAAGTATTGCTGAACCCATCATGCCCACATGCATTGGTTTGCATTGGTATAGTTTTCAATTGATTTATCAAAGAAAATATTTCATCGACCGTAATAGGTGATAGGAAGCAATTTGTCGACTCATGGTTATTTGAAAATAGCACATGATTCCTGTTAGACATACTTAAATTATCACTTTCAATATTTTTAGCCGATAATGTTATTGGAATCATTGTGAAAAAGGAATTAAAGAGAGAAGCTAATATGGGAGGATTATCGTGAATGTTTCCTGCGGCATCAGTTACTTTAATTATCCGATTATTATTGGAGTTTTTTCCAATTGCGTCATTAATAATACGCCACTTAGCTTTGGTATTATTAGCGTTCTTGTTAAATACATACTCATAATATTGATCTCGAATTTTGTTCACCAGATTAAGAACAAATTGTTTTTTTAGATATATAGCATTGCTTCAATTTTTTGTTATTCGGATGGGATTTGAGCTTTTTATATAAATTAATTTTTTCTTTATTTTATAACTTAGTTTTTTTGACATCCAATGTGATTAGCCAATGGTTGTGAGGTTGTGAGGAATATGGCTTTTAAATGTTCTCTGATCAGGTTTCTCGTTTCTGTAAATCATGCAGCTATTGAAGTTTCTTTGAGGTAGCGTAAACATCTATTTCAATTGCTTAACGATCGAGATTATCTTCAAAATAATATTCAAGTTCGCCTAGAAACTTTTCTCGCCAATCGCTTTAAACGTTGGGGTATGTCTTCTGAGTATTGACTGTCCGATCTGTAAGTTTGGCCATGCTTACAAAAAATGATGTGTGTGGCAGACAGACGCTGAAAAATTAAAACTACTAACAGTAGTGTATATAGTCTCGGAATTAGCAGTATCACTTTAGAACCACCTTTACATCGCAAATCTTAAATTTCATCATAATCGATTAAGGAATACCCAAGTTCTATCCTAATTGGTCATATTCCAGAACTTCATCAAAAAATATTTCTTTAGCGGATGTCAAAATTTCACTAAAATCCGTTATAAAAGAGATAAATTTTATCCTAATTGGCCATTGTAAAACCTGTATGGTATATGTGCAAGGTATTTAAACAAATCCATTCGCCTTGACCAATTTGAAGTTGAACCAAACTTTACACAAATATTGTTTTGGAGATTAAGCTGAAGACTGACTTAAGAGATTCGGATTTGGGAGTAAACTTAATTTTGAAGAGCGAAGTTCTGATCACCTAATGATGTTTCACATCACAATCGGTTAAGAAATCACCAAGTTCCTTCCTAATTGGCCATATTCCTAAACTTTATCTAAAAATCGTTTTAGAATCCCATTTCCATCGTACATCAATTGATTTGTTTTCAGATATGGATTTTAGTGGCTTGCTATACTGAATATTGCCCAAATCACACAGATTTCCACGGGATGTGATATATGCCATTAGTTGTTTTAAAATAAGAAAGTTTTGATTATGGTAATTAAGTCTTTTGTGGTTGATTGATCCTGAAAATTACATAAACTTATCTTGAGATATTGCAAGTTGAGTTAAACAATTAATTTCAATATATACATACAAATTAAATTAGCAAACAACTTCCAAGGAATCTCTTGGAAATCGGACGGTAATGCGCCAGAAGGTTATTATATTTCTTCAATTACAAATTTGAGCTGTAGAGAAACCGTATTATGGAATCGGTGTTTGATTGGGATGAATTAACTAAATCAATGAAGTGAATTGTGTGTATTCGATTCGAACCACTTCATTTCTGTTAAAAGTTGAGCTTCTGAATTATCCGAATCGATGGCTTTTTTATTGTTTTTTTATATTTTTATTTAAAAATAAATTTCGACATAAAGAATTTTTCGGGATAAAGAATTTTTTTAGGGGAAATAAATTTAAATACTATAAACCAATCTATCACTCACCGGCACAGAAAACGGGCCGCCCTAAAAAACATTTTCTTTTTTTCTTTTTTTTTTTTTAATAAACAAAAACATCCAACTGTGCATGAGCTCATACAAGGATTATTCACAAAATTTTAAAAATAAGAAATATAAATAATAAAGTTAAAGTACAAAATTGCAAAAATTAGCACGGCGGCAAGTGCAAAAAATAATAATAAAAATAATATAAAACAAATATGTATAAATATAATGTAGCAATATTTTAAAGTAAAATTACGTTAATTATAAAAATTATACTTAATAGCAAAATATAAAAAAAAGAATCAAAGGTTTAAGATTCATTAATAAAATTATATAAGAATTGACATAAAATGATAAAGAAAATAAAAAATTTATAAGATACAATTAACTTATAGTTTTGACAAGTTTATTCTTTTTAATTCTAATGCAAAATTTCGTTTATTTAGACGCTTTAAAGACGAGATTTAAAGATTTAGAGATTTAGATTTTAGGGCGGCCCGTTTAAAAAAATTATGGCCGAAAAATGAAGCCTTTGTGGAGATTACCGGAGATATCTTTTAGAAGGTCGCAGGTTCGTTCACATTGTTTATCGACAACCTTTTATTTTCGCTTTTAATCAGAACCTGGAAAAAGCTCCACGTCAATTTAGACATTTAAATTTCATCGGCTAATTCACTAAGTCGTTATATTCCCTCCCACGCATTAATCAAATTTCTATTCCTGGAAGTGTTGATTATGCATGAAGTGCTTCGAGAATTATTATCCAGTAATGCAAGTTTGGATTTCTAAAAATTACCAATCTTGTTCAAAACTACAAAAGCTATTTATTGTAATATTTTGACAGCTGCAAGACCTTTCATTCTACTCAGTTTTCGGAAAAAGATTATTGAATCATTTCACAATTTATCACATCCTGGCATTAAGGCCTCCATCAAACTTTTAACTGATAAGGTTATTTGGCCTTCTATCAAGAAAGTTGTATAGCTTGTCAAAAATCAAAAATTTCAATCAACACAAAATATCCACTCAGCTTTTATAAGTTATCCTCACAACGCTTTTCAGAAGTTCATTTAGACATCATCGGTCGTCTACTTATTTCTGAAAATCAGCGATACAGCGTTAGATTGATCGACAGATACACCTGATTAACTGAAGCGATTCCTATACCGAATATTAATGTTTCCTTCCCTCCCATCCTATCAGTTTTGTTATATACAATACTACAATACTTGGATAAACTGTTTTGGTGTGTCGGAATTTATTGTTACAGACCAACGGAGGCAATGCAAGTTCAGGTTTCCAAAGGAAAAGGAAACAAGCTACAATCCTAAATTCAATGGGATACTGGAACAGTGGCATCACTTTATTAAATCAACTAACATGTGTTATAAACGAACCGAATGAACTATCATACTTCCTAGAGTTATGCTGCGGTTTCGTACATTTTTCAGCGAAGCGCTACAATTACAAGCAATATAAAGGTTTCAGTTTTTTAGGGACACCTAGCTAAATCTATCAGTATGCATATAGGGAACATCAATTAACTTGATCCACATAAACAACCCCACAATTAAGCAACCAAAAAGGAAGCAAAAAAGATATTTTAGCTTTAGTACACATCTTTGTTATCAAACAAAGTACATACCTACTAAAAAATTTGGTTTTGTTTTAATATTTTTGTATTCTTTGTCTGGTTTATGAGCTGCTTATCACACAACATCTAAAAACAGCTAATTCGCTTATTATTAGGCTGTTTTTTGATTTGTAATCGGAAAAAAATCTTTTTTTAAATTCACCACATGGACTCCCTTCGGCGGTTTAATTAACATACATTTAGGCTATATATTTGTTCGACAAAGAAAGTGGACAGTTGAAGAACTGGTAATACATAACAAAAGTTATTAAAATTATGTCCGCGATAATTTTGTTTTAATTAGTTAGTTTATACAGCGGCCTATGACAATTTTGCTATATTATGCC
Source organism: Tipula helvola (assembly GCA_963556165.1). Taxonomy (NCBI): domain Eukaryota; kingdom Metazoa; phylum Arthropoda; class Insecta; order Diptera; family Tipulidae; genus Tipula; species Tipula helvola. The sequence goes on along the minus strand of OY744481.1, from coordinate 299,728,691 downwards.
GTAAGGAGTACCTTGTTTAAAACCTTGTCTTTTTCCTTAATCCACCATTGCCAAATATTGAAACAATATTTAAAAAGTTCAAACCAATGAAGACACGGAAACAGGCACTTTCTTACCAACTGTTAATAAAGCTTTAAACTCACAACCAAACGAGACCATACATTTTTAATTCCAAAACGTTTATTTTAGATAAACTCTTCTGGAACATTATCATTACTTCTAATTAAAAAATCGACCAAGAACAAAACGTGAATTTAACTATGAACAACAAAACAAAAAAACGTGAATTTAACTATGTCTGTTCTAAATAATCTTTTTTTCTAACATAAAAATTAAAACGCAATTTTCTAATTCAATAAATTTTTGATTTTTAATGTTTTAAATTAATAATAAGTACCGTTTCCAATAAGGGTAGTAGTATAGTATCCAATAGGTTTATTCTTGAATCTCTCTACATAAGAAACTCATAAGAAGTAATCAAATCTTAAGCTAAAATTATTACATAATTTAAGTCTTAACCAACGTTAATACTTATTGTTAGTGCTCACAATTTAATTAATTTAGATTATACTTATACTATGTATAAACATTTAATAAATTTACAGGTTCATCAGTCCGAGTGTCCGATAATTTGCTCTACTCACCTATACAAATTTGATTGATTGAAAGAATAAACAAGTAAACAATTAAGAAAAAAGAAAACAAAGAATAATTTTGCTTTTGTTTTAGAATTGTTAGCAATTATCGAACGTAAAATGAAAAAAACAATGCAAAAATCAACCCCAATATTTTTTGTCTTGTTGCTAAAATCAAAAGTTGCAATAACCAAGCCCGTGCTGCATTAATATTGTAATTTATCGCTTGTCCAAATTTACGACTTGGATACTAAAGTGAAAATTAACACCCGTAATCCCGTAAAATTCATATACTACGAGATTTTGAAATACGGGATTATGAAATACGGAATTTTGTAATACGGTTTTTTGTGATCTACGGGATTTTGTTCATTCTGGATTTTGTAATACGGGCACTAGTACCGATCCGAAATCAACATCCAACAGCACACTCCCTGCTATAAAGTTGCTGTAATAAACTCGGCTAATTGGTGTTACAGAGTTTCGTTATTCCATTATTAGAAATGGAAATGTGTTTTACAAAAATGAAAGTTTATTTGGTTCTAGGTCTAGAAATGCTTGTCTATAGAAATGTAATGTTTGAAGGAATTGATTCTTTGAGTGTAGGAAAAGATAAGATTTATTAGGTAGTGGACTGACTGCCATATTTAACTTTTTTACAATACAATTTAGTCGAGTTTAAAACAAAACGAAAGGCTAAAAAAAACTTTTGAACAAAATGAAAACGAAGTAAAACAATTTTGAAATATGTGTTTTGTTTGAACCACTGTAAAATTCCCTAAAATACAGTGCCGATAATGATGTATACAAAAAATATTGCTACTCATTAACAAATTTCAACGAATTCAACAGGGCGTGCCCGTCGTTAGTAGTATTAAACCATTTTATAAATGGCTAAATCATTCACCGATAGAAAGAAACCATGTTACACATTGACACGTCAAGAGGCAGTCACACATCATTAAAACTAAATTGATGTTATAAATTATTGCAATCTAATCAATGTTTGTTATAAATTCAAACACCTCATCATCAGATGCTGGCTGCTAATTATGTTTTCCTTTCGAGTGTGTTTTGAAAAATGATTGTTCAATTTATTTGATACCTATACATAAAATAACAATCAATTTTGAATTTCCTATATTTATAAACCAAGAAACAAACAACAACAAAACCAAATAATAATAATAATAATATGGTAACAGGCAAAAAAAAATGCGAAAAACCAAAACTAGAAAAATTAGAAGACATTTAATTTTATTGAAACCTTTTGTTGTTGTTTTTTTTCCCTCCGGTTATTTTCTTTCAATGCTGCCACCCCCTCAAGAAAAAAAAAATAATAAACTGTGTTGTGTTTTCTTTCTATCAAAAGATATTGTGTTGTTCTTGGTCTTCTGATTATTATTATCATTGTTATATATTTTTTTTTGGTGCTTTGTATTATCTCAACTTGTATTGTTGTGCTTTTTCGTTTAATGCCATCGGATTAATATTTTTATTACACAATAAACGGAAATTAATTTAAAGTAAGTTTTTCTTTTTTGGTGTTGGTGCTTTTGTGCTGCACACATTTATTTAATTTCTTTTAAGGTTTTTGTCTTTTTGTTTTGTTTGAGAGCATTAAAAAGTTTTAAAAGGTCAAAGAACATATTAAGTAAATTGGACATTTTTTATTTTTTATTTTAAATGCGACCATACCAAATTAAACTTCGTTGACTTAACAACATTCAACATTTCCCCAAAAAATGTTAAAAATGTGACAATTATATTTACACAATCATTTTTTCCGCTACTTTGTAAAATGAAAAACGAAAAAAAAAATTTTTCTCCCATTTCAAATCCATTTCAAGCGAAAATGTCTATCCTACAGATCAATTTATACTCGACAAAATAAAATATAAAATGCCTTTAGTTATATTACCACCCATTCCGTTGGTTTTTTTCTTTTTTTGGGAGAGAGAAACCACCCCTAAATAAAAAAATATATCAAAATCATAACCACAACTTTATTTTTTCGTTCAAATTCAACTAAATCTAACGAGAAAAAATGTAGAAAATGAAAAATAAAAAACGAAACGAAACGAAAAAGAAAACTTAAAAAAATATATAAATTAAGTTTTTCATCCCTTAACCACAAAATAATAATAATTTTCTTGTTAAAAGATATATTAGACGAGAAAAAATTATTTTCTTCTTCTAAAATTTTATTTTCTGTTTTAATTTTAATGAAAATTTTTTTTTTTGTTTTTCATTTTAATCATAAAATATATAAAGTGAAAAACAGAAAGGAAAATTCAGAGAAAGATGTTGCTAGGAAATTACAGTTATAATAATGAAAAAACTATAAAAAATGTGTAATAAAATAGTACAGCAAGGCAACTATTGTTATGGTAAATAATTACAATATCATCTTACGATTTTGTCTGTTTTTTTGTTTTGTTACTGTTGTATGTATGTAAGATAATCAACTTGGTGGTAGATTTAAGTATAAAGATATTATTTCATTTATATAGGCATATTAGTGAATAATGAGTATGTGTACGAAATATATTTAGCCCCATTAGCTAAGTTATATTGTGTTACTTTGTATGTGCTTGTTAAATCTTAAATGCTTTGAGATTTTGTAATGGAAAAAATCATAAAGTCGGATAATGAACGTAAAATGCTGTAATAAAGTAAACGATTTTATGTATTTTGTGTCGTTCGTAATCATAAATCATGCTAACGAAAAGTTTAATTAAAAAGAAAACAAAAAAAGTCAAGAGGTTATTAATTTACTAAATATTGTCGCCAAATCGCAATTTTGCTACCACCGAGTAAAAATTTATAATTAATTTACTTTCGTGATGTTTTAATCTCTACTTCTAGTAATAAAAAAAGTTGAGCTTAATTCGTAGAGGACGAAGTCCTGTAATTAATATAAACAACCATCCAGCCCTCAATGCAAGCGCGAATAACTTCAATGGGATTGGGTTAAATTAGCCGCATGCAAATCGTTTTTTTTAGTTTGGTTGAAACTACAGAATTTGAGAAACTGCCACCAATCTGTTTGGGTGAAGAACCTAATAGAGTTCTTAAAAAACAACCGAAGTTTATTTTTATATTTCCGTTGTCTACCGAGTTTGTAAAGGGACTAACTATAGAACCAAACAGGATTGGTTGTTATATATTAAAAGAAATAGAGAGTTGTCTCCACAACTCTTTATACAAGCGGATCAAGGAACAGAATTGTGCTAATATGGTATGTTAAGTACCAAGAACATGAACACACTAAAGCCTTAATTATTCATTGAACGATGTGTACGTTATCAGTGATGAACTCCAAACTTCCCAACTTAAACGGAGACTTACATTCATGAGCTAAAACAGAAGGGCAACTACAAGTTATGTACACTAACACTTAATGAAAACTCTAATCACACTGAAAAAACTGATTTATTTGTGGCAAATATTGTAGCCAGCAAACAATTAAGTGTTTTCGAGAAAGCGTTTATGATAAAAGACAAAATTGTTGCTCCAAAGCAGAATTTTTTTTAGCAGCAATCGTATAAATGTTTGCAATGATTAGTGCATTAAATTCTACACGAGGTCAAGGAGTCAGCCACCCAACGCAAGTGACGCCTAAATAAGGAGAAGCAAAAACGACAAGAGAAGCTTCAACAGAAATTTCGGTTCTTGATACATCTAAAGATAGGTTTCGCGATGTGTAATTATTGTGCCAACGTGCATTTAGAATTGCTTGATAGTGTTTCCATATATTTCATTGAAAATTCGAGTTTTCTGAATATTGTCAGCAAATTCTGAACTACAAAAATCTAAAATTTCAAATCGTGCTTCGATTTCGGTTCTTGATACCTCTAAAGATAGGTCGGAAGTTTTATCGAACTGTATAGCTTCAATTAGGAGCTCAAGCTGCTCTTCAATTATGACAAATAAAACTTATGAAGTCGGTTTGTTACGGGAGATGAAAGTGCAGGAATAGAATATTGTAGTTGTCAGGAGAGGTGAATTATTGGAGTCATTAGAAATGGGGACCGTTCAAAATGGAAATTTAGTGTTAAACGTTGTTTTGTATGCTCATAATTTAACCAAAAATGTACTTTCTGTCAACGTTATATCGGACAACGGAGGACAAATGCGATTCTCGAAAAATTTTTGTTCTAATTACGAAAGACGACGATCTTGTTCTTGAGGGGATAAAACAAAACAACGGATTATATATGTAAAGGATCAAAATCAGCAAACAGTATTGATATCAGGAAAGAAGTCGAAAGCGATGGAATGGCATCGTAAACTATGCCATCTTAGCACCAAAAATATGAAACGGAGGAATATGAAAAGGAGTCCACGTCGAGAGCAAGGATTTAGATGCCTTTTTATAGACAAAATATATTAACAATAATATAGCATTCACAACATTTTTCGACTTGTTAATCAGAAAAAATCAAGAGGCCAATTCATAATATATCTACCAAAAAAGTAGAAATATCAAAATCTCCCTCGTACTTTCCCAGAGCCATACAAAGTGTATCGACTTCAAAAAATGAAAACTCCTTGAGTTTCCTCTGTGGTAGCTTGATTTCGTACCGACAAGCTTGCACGAACAAAAAGTTCGGTCTACTCATCAGGTATGTTGCTACGACCAAACTACAAAAATAAAATTTCTATATAATTCGCTAAGTCAGTACGTGCTTGCCTCATACTTAATGTATGAACCGTTTTAACAGTATTTTGATGGACAAAGCAAGATCATTAATTTTTGATTCAATATTAAATAAGAATTAATGGATACATATCCTGTTGAAAAATGAACTAAGAAAACCCAATCTGTCGAAATTTTGGAAAATACACATACACTAAAATTCTAGAAAATATGAAGAAACTTGACAGTCGGAGTAGTAAATTCATATTTATATAGGATATGGATCAAACGGTTACCGATTATGGGATGCAGTGAAACAACACTTTTTGTAAAACACACACACATTTTGTACCGATTTTGTAAAGAAAATAAATTTTAGCAGAAATACGATCAGTACCACAATATCAGTTGCCGGTTTAACGAGACCAAAACAAATGTAACCGAATCTTTAACGACCATAATTAAAAGTGACCACGTGGATAATTTCTCTACATTTTCCGTTTTAAATCTTACAAGTATCACAAATCACAATCAAAATAACAAGTCAAATCAAAATATTTATGTATGTAGTTATAATTATGCCGCCAAAATAGAAAAGAAAATCACTTTCTGCATCTGAGAAATTGGAAGTGGTGGGTCGAGCGAAAAGTGGTGAGTCGCTCAAAAAAGGAGTGTATACATATGTGTGCAATGTATATATTTACACGAAAATTGTGTTTTATGGAGAAATATCAATAAATTCCTTTTGTTTTTATTTTGCAAAAATATTATTTCTTGAATTTTAAGCTTTGCCGAAAGCTATAGAAATAAATCGATCGAAACTAGTTTTTTTAGCAAGAATTTTTGGTAAAATTATAAAACGTAAATTAAAGCGCTTTTAATCTATTTCCAAGTGAAATGTAGAAACATCCAGAAATGAGCAGAATGAAAATACATTCATTGGTAAATTGAAAAACGCCCAATGGTCCTTCGTTGGAGTACAGATCTCAAAGACAAAGTGGTAATTTTTTAGAAATCTTAAATTCAAAATTAGAAGGATGGAGTTGAATTTTAGTGACAAGGGCACTAGAATTTAACATAATTTTGAAATTTGTAAAAGCTTAACTTTAGTAATTAAAAAATATTTATTAAATATTGATGATTTTGTAATTTTGCAATTAAAAACTCCGAGATTTTGCATATTTTTAATTTGAATTTTGAATTTCCAAATTCTAAATTTTATTAAATTTAAAAAAAAAAATTAAATTTTACTCTATACAATTATTTTCGAAATATAACTATGTAAATGAATTATAAAATTATAAATTCTAAGATTTTGTTGAATATATTTTTAGCAATAACTTTAGAATATTAAAAATTTGGACATTTCCATCCAATAGTTCTAAAATTTTAAAATTTACCATTTTTACAAAATTCTTCAATTTTAGTGGCTAATAAATCGAGAATTACCAGCCTCAAATTTACAATAATATAATAAATTTGAATGAATTTTGAAAATTTAGAGAAAATTTTCATAAGAATTTAGCTTCTTAGAAAATCAGTAATTTAGGTACATTGCTAAATAAACTTAACCATATTGGCTACGGAATTAAAAATTTCTAATAACTTTTTAAAACTGAGTAATATTTAAACAATCTAAAAATTTTAACATTTTGAAGTTTTTGAATTTCTGTTAATTTTAATTTTGGTAATTAAAATTTAACATACTTATGATTTGCGGAGACTCTGAATAATACTATAATAATTTGTCAGTCATTTAAAAGTGTGTCGTAATTTGAAAAATTTAGGATTTATGAAACTCAAGGTTCTAAGAATTTACTGAATTTTAATGACTTAAATAATTATTCCAGAATTTTACAAAATTTACAAATTTAATCCTTCAATTTTAATGGTCTCGTTTAATCATCTGCTGATCACAACGTTGGATATATTCCAGCCGTAGGTTGGCAGTTTGGATGGTAGATGTAGAAAACCCACCCATCCCGTATCCGGCTATTTTTAGGAATTTGGAAATTCAAATTTAAAAGTTAAATATGTAACAAAATTTTTACAGAATTTAGAAATTTATAAAAATTTCAAAGTATTTACTAAATTTTAGGCAAAATTTTTAATTCTGAAATTCAAACCTTCGAGAATATTATTATTCAAAATAAGTTTTTATTAATTTTGAATTTTATAAATTCTATAATTTTGGAATGACTGAAACGATTTGAAAAATTACCTTTTTACGAATTTAATAAACGAATTTTTAATGAATTTTAAAATAAAGAATAATTAATTTTAACTACAATTTTGTAACAATTTTAGTTGCTAAATTGTACTAAATTCAATCTTACTAAAATATTACAGAATTATAAATTTCTAGTGATTGTTTAAAGTTGTGACTATTTCGTATTTTTTGGTACAAATAATCGAAGTCTGAGCTAAGCTGAATACATAAACTCACGAAAAACATTTGCCGAGTTTTATTTAAAATAATTATTTGCTTCGTCTCGTGGAACCCACATGTTTTACCCAGCACATCTCTTATATAAATTTTAAAGAATTCTGTATCAAATTTAAACGTTTTTTTTTCTGAGTTTCAATGAAAAATCTGCAGAACTTTACGATGTTCGAATTTCTTTCCATATATCAAAAATTGTCTATTAAATTTTAGGCAAAATTCTTAATTTTGGAATTCAAAACTTTCGAAATTCTGGATTTTAAAATTGGAATTTACAAGAATTTTTCTAACTTTACTATTCTATTTGCTTTGTAAATTTACTTAATGAGAAAGATTTCTAATCTAGAGTTCTCGTTTTGAATTCCAGAACTAAAAATATTGGCTAAAATTCAGTAAATTCGTTTTAATTGTGGAATTAATGTCCCTATTCACAAAATGTAAAAATTCTGTAGCTGTCACTTTACAGAAATTGTTTATAGGGCAAAAGTTACAGAGTAATATAAATTAGTATTCACAAACTATTAGAATTTCGCCACTGTAAATAAATACGTTTCAATTCACCGCTGTAAGATAAATAGTTGCCTTTTATGAAACGAAATGTAAAACACCAAATCATAACAAGTCATTTTTGCTTGAAACTTACAAGAAGAAGAATGAATGAGATTATTTTCAGACACTTGCCCGGTAAACATAAGACAGTAACCTATTTTACAAGCAATGAAATTATATGGGGCCATTTCCGCGAATTAAACTCTAGTTTAATAAGAAAAATAATGCACAAGTATTTGCGTATATTGCTAGTGAGAGAAATACTTTATGAAAAAATCATGTCGAAAAATAAACAGTCGGCCGAGTTATGGGCCCGTAAAATCAAAATATGTAGCTTTACGTTAACAAATTTGTCACCGTAAATTTTTTTTTTTCGCTGGCGCTACATCCCATAGAGGGGCTTGGCCACTTCATAGTGAAGTTTCGTAATCATTTTTACAATGGATAATGAGTGATTAGTTCATTGATCCTTACATTAATCAGCCGTGATTTTTGCATCACCCGCCGGGAATCGAACCCGGGACCTCCGGAGCTTGAAGCAAGCATGCTAACAACTGTGCCACCGGGGCGGCTGTGTCAGAATTGCCAGAGCATAATTTACGTTTATAGAGTCTAGTTATATTTTGTGAATATCATTTTAGTACTAAACCGGAAATTTTACGGTTATAGAGTGAATTTACATTTTGTGAATAGGGGCATAAATTTCAGAACCCTGTAAATCAAAAAATAATTTATAGCAAATTTAATTTTTGGAATTTTATTTTATTAAATTTTATGTTATGTTATGTTATTTTTGTTTTTTCAATACAAATTCATATAGGAAGCGGGGAAATAAAATAACATAACATGAATTTTATCGTGACAAACGCCTTGTATTTTCTGCTTCCTTTCTCGACGGGAACATGAAAATTCTATTCTGCAGATCAAGTGTCGTAAATACCTTTGCTTCGTGCAGTTGATCGATTTGGTCCTCTATTAGTGGAAGGGAAAATCTGTCCATTACAATGTATCTATTCAACTTTCTAAATCCTACGCAAATACGCTTTCCGACGTACTGGTTTGGATGATTTGACTATCGAGCCACTCTTGAATTTGCTTTCCGACTTCCTCCTTCTCGCTTCCCGTAAGTCGTCTGACATGAAATGATTTTAATTTCCACTGGAGATGTTTTGGAAAATTTTGGTTCGTAAGATTCAATTAATTTTGTTACAATTTCTTAATGTTGCTTTTTTCCTACTTCATATTCTCTATCTTTCACTAAAAAACAGGATACCGGTAGTTTATTTTGATAATTTAATTTTGTTACCGAAAATCCTCCAGCTTTGACCTTGATTTCTGTGTCAGCTATAGGATATCGTTCCCTAAAATACATTTGGTGTTTAGCGTCTCTGCTGGCACCACGTACACATCTCCTGCATATTCTCCATCGTCTTTCTCGAATTTGGCTGTGAAATAACCAATTGTTTGTATTGCTCCATCCCCAATTCCTCTTAGCAAAGTTTCCTTTAATTTCAAAGTAGGTAAGTTCATTATTTCATAATCTGTGTCGCTTAATGTTGTTAAATCACTTCCAGTATCTATAATTGCCTCTATAGATTGATTGTTTAATTTAATAATTATATGGTTATACTTAATAGTCTGCGATCCTTCACTTGCCAAAACAATTTCGTTGGTTTTTTGTTGTGTTTCATTTCGTCGTTTTTTTGTCGTAGTTTATCGCAAATGATTGATTTATGTACATACTGAAAGCATTTAAAGCACCGCGGTCCTTCATTTTTTTTGTAGCATTTTTCCAAAATATGTCCTAGTTTTGCCACAATTAAAGCAGAGTGAGTTTTTAATGGATCTCTATGATGTTGAAGCATTATTGTGATTATTAGCTGTACTTGCACTATAAGAACTGGGATGTTATATAAAATACCTATTTACCAAAACTGAAATATAATTCACATATTTGGGTTAGCGCAACTAGGAATCACCTGGCTACACTTGATCGAAAGCTTGATCGAGTTCAAAACCGAGTATGCCGAATGATTTTGAATTGGAACTTTTGTTCTACCTTTGATTCTTCTCCAATAGATGGAATATAGGAGCTTTATGTGTGTTCCACAAATATTTTCTAGACATGACCTTGAATTATTTTTCCTTCAGATTATGCGTTTGTAATGACGATATAATTAAAATTTGCAGAAGTTCAAACTCAAAACCAAAATACAATTATTCAAAACACCCAATCCTTTATAATCCCCTGTTATAAAAAATACTTCCCATCTTGGTCCTTTCGTTTTCTTTTATAATGCTGTGTGTAGTGTGAAACCGCGTTTTACCAAGACACATTAAGGAAGAAATTCCTAACCGGGAACCGATTATTGGATTCTTTAAAAATAGCGTATGTCGTTTTTAATTAATGATCCACAAATAAAATCAAATAATCTGTGTTAAAAAGGCAGACAGTTACCACTACAATCAACAAAACTCATAATTTTATTAATCAGTCGTAATTTTTTAAACAATGACTATTATTTTAGGGAAAAGATAAAAGAAATCCGTAAAAGGAAACTAAAGTTAAAACTATGTAACGACAGCTATCGTTCGTCGTTCCATAATTAGAATTGGTTCGACAGCCCTGACGTTAAACGTTTTTTGTTAATGACGAGCGTTAATTTTTTTGGTACAATAGACATGATCTAGAACAATTAAATCATACGATACATTACAAAGTAAACAAATCTGGCAAAGGGGAAAACATAAAACTGCATTGTCCCGTTGCAAACGGTTGGGTGGGAACGATATAAACCTGAATATTGGATGCTCGCGTTGGATAAGATTATTTTTGGTTTTTAAGTGGAGAGTTACGATTTGGATTTTGAAGTGATAACTACTTTTGGCTTGCCATGCCAAAAATCGGTAGTTCAAAAAGTATTTTTAAAAATTAATAATAAGTAAACGATAGTTTAGTTTTGGTGAAATTAAAATTAAGTTCATTAGTGATAATCATAATAAATTATAAGTAACGTTTTTTTTTCTTGCGCTGATAGCGTGTAGTGTTATATACAAAAAAATGTGCCTACATAATTATGGTAGTGAATAAATAACTGTTGAAACAAAACTATCAATAACCATATTATGCACGCATAGTTAAAGTGAGTGAATTTAACACAAAAATAAAAAAATAAAACTTAAACTATTAATTACGTTAAAAATATTAAAATGGTGGAATCGAGCATCAAGGGACATCAACCATGGCCGGCCATTTAACTTAAGTTAAGATTTATTTTTTATTTTTTATTATTTTATATATATATTTATTTGTATAACATTTCTTTTTTTACTATCATAGTAGTTTACTATTTCTTCTTACTTTCTAAATTCTTATGCATATAGTTAGATTTAAAATATTTCTTCCTTCTTTTTGGGTAATTCAGGGGTAGATTAAGTTTTTTGTAGTTTACATTTAAAACTAATGAGTATTCACATTTTTATTCCAAATAACGTTTTAAAATCAATAATAAATTAGAATAAGGTTATTAATAATCGATTTTGGTTTTATTTTCACAAAAATAACGGTTTTCAATTTTCGCTTTTCGTTCGATTAAAATATTATCGCTTTTCAGGATGAGAGGCTAAAAGTAGTCACGTAAGGATTATTTGGTAAGTGTCGTGCAGTTTGTTCTGGTAGGTAGATCCATGCCTTGATTCTCATCATTCCTAGTTGCTTCCTGTTCCTATTTCCTAACTCGATTCCCAACCCATGTGGTCCACTAGCATTTATTCATCTTTGACAAACCCCACCCCACTCCCTGAGCCTTAGCCGGCAAAAACATGACCACGTCAAAGCTCTGGATAGATGATCAACAATTTCAGTGACGAACGGCACTATTCTGGGACCGATTACCTATTGGTATCCGCTGCTGCCACCACGTTCGTTACAACTATTAACAGTCAGTGCAAAGGTGTACAACATTTTTTAGATTCAATTACTCTGACCACACGCGCTACTTCGAAACATAATTGTTTCTATGATAGATAAGAAAAATAGGCTTTTACGCTTACGACAATGTGCAAAATGTTTATTTTTTAAATTTTTGATAACCGTTGTCACAAACTACTTTGCAACGTGCAATGAAATAAATTTCCAATGGTCCACAGGACAGAACAAATGTTCTTCTGCCATAAGGTTTTGACGCTTTGTGCTCTTAATACAAAAATGAATTAAATTTATTTAGAATCGAAAAAAATATCTCAATAAATTCAACCGATATTTTGCCAAAAGCAGGAAGATAACAAACTCTAATGTCCAAAAGCATTTTAAATAATACTATAAATGAAATAAAGTCCAATTCACTACATTTGCACATCGAGATAACAACGTGAAAAATTTTAAATATTTTTTTGGTAAAAAATATTCATTTAATTTCACTGTGAGAAAATGATAATCACAATCGCTATGATACGAAGAAAAAACCAGCAGAAAAAACAATAGCTGTACCATAAAAACGGAAAATGAGAAGCAAAAAATACAAAATAGAAAAATCTAATTTCTTTTTCTCCTTCTTCATTTTTTTTTTAACTTGATTATCGGAAAAATAAATTTTCAAAAAAAAGAAAAAAGTTCGATTTTATGTTTTTGTTAAGATTATGTATATAATATAGTTAGAGGTAGAGCTTGATGTGGAAAACCATTTTAAAATATTTCGATTTTTGATCCTACAAAAATTTAACGTTAAATAACTAAATTACTGTTTATATAACTTATCGAATCAAAATTAATTGACTTTTTATTAGTTTTGTAATTTTGTTTCTCGTTTCATTTTAGAACCGGGATTAAATAGTTTATGTTTGTTTTAATGTTGGAACGAATTTGATTTGTATTTATTTATATATGTGGGAGGTTTTCTAAATACATTTTTAGTAATCTAACAATAAACCTTTTTTTTTTGTTTTTTTGGTAAAGTAGATTATAATTTATCTAATTTGTTGCCTAATTAGATTAAAAAGTTTTAAAATGATGTTCTTTTTTATGAAACAACTAATTTGGGTGTAATTTTTATATATTTAAAAAATTAAACCATAATATATACTTCAAGTATGTACATAATATAAGCCTTATTTCTCCTAATTACCCTCTACAGTGATTTTAATTATATTATACACACTTTTTTCTTCATTCTGGCACTTTCTAGGGATATTTCTTTTAAAAAACAATTAACCCCAAATATAAATTCCACCCTTGTGAAAAGAACAAAAAAAAAATCCTACAAATAAAGATACTTACATATATATGTATAGTACATACAGAAGGTCCTTTTATTTTAAATCACCACAAATAATCTAAATAACTCCCAAAAGTCTACTTAAAAGCTCACACCCAAAAAACTATATTTACCCTTACGTTAAACTCACCGCACACCATTATTTAATTAAGCGAATCTTTCATTTCATATTATCCCAATTTGTATAATAAATAAAAAGTTCACAAGCATTCAGACAACGCTTTTATTTTTAGTACTCTAAACCATTTCTTAACTGCACAACTTTCCATTCTATTCTGAAATTTTTATTGTTTGTAAATGCACAACATATCCAAATACCTCTTTTGCAGGTAGAGATATGATGCAGTATTGAATAGAATCCCCCTTCCCCATAATGAGGTGGACTGTCCCTATATATGTACTTATAAATTTATATAGTAAACGAGACGAAAATGGGAGTAATTTATTTTTGTTTCGTTTGTTGTAACAAAATATAGAAGTAAAATCTATTTTGTACTACATGGTGCTGTTGTTCCAGTATTGTTTGTGTACGAATGAAAAATAATAGTTTGTCGTCGCTTAATAATGCTTATGGATTTTATGTTTTCTATTTTATTTATTTATTTAATTTTTTTGGTAAGATAAATTTACACATCGGTGCATTTACTTTTGTACAATTATATTGTAAATTAGGATTCATTATTTACTGTTTAGTTACAATACTCTAAGAAGAAAATATTTTTTGTAAAATTTTGTTGCCATTTATAAGTTTTGTTTTTTAAGACAAATCGATGCAGACATTAGGAGTTTTTGTATACGAAATTAATATTTGATTCGTCTGAAACAAAATTTTAATGAAAATATTTCAAGCAATAACAATAAATTACAGACTATTAAAATATCGTTTAAGCAATTTTGTATTTTTAAGCAACTAATAGAAAGAACGTTTTAAATATTATTTTCTAGCTTTTGCGCATTCTATTCAAATCTCAGTATAAAAGTGTTAGCCAATTTAAAATTTTATAAATTTTGAATCAATTTTTTTGCATCAGCGCAAAGTCCTAGCATTTATGCAATATAACACTTGCATTGGAAGAAGTACCGAACGATCATTAAATATAATTATCGAGATAATAATAATCAAAGTAATGTTAAAGGGGGATGGTCAGGTGTGAAGTTGCTCGGGGGATTCAAGTTGACACTTGCTGTTAGCTCCGTAACTTGTGGCTTCCGCAAGTGCTCGTATTACCTTCACGTGGTGACCACTGGTAACTAGATTGCTGATTTTGTTGGCTTCTAGGCCAAAACACGGCGCTAAAGGAATCAACCTTAAACAAATCACTGGGTTGGGTTAAGGTGTCATTTGTACCGTGCCGATAACCGACCAGACTGGGGGCCCAGTTTTAAAACTAGCTTAATCGCTAACGGTGGATCCGGATACCTGGCACCCTCCGGATTAAGTAGCCTTATCTGTGTATTGCGGATCTCTGCACAGATGAACACTTTATTCTCCGGTACTCGTGGGACCTAACATGGGAGAACAAAATGAAAAACAAACACAACACCAAACAAAAGAGTCCGGCTCTCTAAGAAATCCGGGTAATTTAGAGAAGGAGACTCGGGTCTGTAGGCAAAGTTCTCATGATTTTTGATTGATTGATTGATTGAAGTGTTCGGCCAAGCTTTAAGCAAGAGCTCCCAGAGTTTTTAATGGCCGGAACTCACCGGACACCTTGTTACATACATCATAAAGAGGGCTTGGATAGGTTTGGTGGTATGAAAAAAATTGACCCGATTACAGACACCTAAGTATAGCCAATAGTTAGTAACACAATAACAAAAAATTCTTAAAAATTATCATGATAATTATTACGAATGCAATACTTTTTAGGTTATGTTTTTCATTTTTTTTTTAAGTTATCGGGGGAATACGTAGTCATAGAGTAAAGACATAAAAATGTAAAAAGGCGCAAACATTTAATGTAGAAAATATATCAAAACTCATTTACTTATATGTATAGAGCAAATAAATGTTGTGAAAAATACCCAGTAAATCATTTACCCAAAATGCCAGTTTGGAATTTTCCTTTTTTTCAAGGTTTGTAATTTTTCAAGTTGTTGGAGCTTTTTGTGTTTAAGCAGAATTTCAATTTGTTCATAAAAATCAATTTTAAATTTTATTTACATATTTTTAAATTATATTTCAGACATAAACATATAACAATTATCGTGATAGTAATGTCCCCAGATATGATAGTTCATCCACAAATATTTCTCAATATATTGAAAAAAACACATACAAACATAAATTATTTTGATAGAAAATATTAGGAAATTTGCATAGTGGCAATCACGGGTTATATCAGAGCCTTCTAGAGTATAGAGCCATAATCATTATGACGTATTTTTTAGAAGCTTTTTTAGTGGAATAACTTTTCACTGATTTCCATACGAATCCATAGTAAAAATGGTGTTTTTTAGCTTCAAGTTTTTTAATGGAAAAAGCAAAAATGTTACAAAATGTTTATACAAAAGTGTTCTACATATATTTAGCAGCAATATACAAGAAGGGTATATTGGTATTAAGTAAATATTAATTGCAGAAATATTAAAATTAAATTAATTCTAAAATATATTTTTCGAGCTTTCATTTTGAAAAATACATCAAAGTTGGCTGTGTCAAATTAAAATAATACTTGCTAAAT